>OY292389.1:27478833-28084000 GCA_958496215.1 Verbena officinalis
AAACTCCTCATTGGAGAGTTCTCTCTTCCATGCTTTTTGGGATATTCTGACATTAAGGAATTCTGTCTAAGTACGACATGCTTGATTTTTTGCACTGTTTCTAGCTCAGCAAAGTTGCCAGTAATTCCTTCATTGGAACCATTAGAAATGGTGATAATTGATGAAGCTGCACAACTTAAAGAATGTGAATCCTCTATTCCTCTGCAGCTTCCTGGACTCCGTCATGTTATACTTGTTGGTGACGAGAAGCAACTCCCTGCAATGGTTATAAGCAAGGTCCAAATTATCCATATCAGATTAAGGTAAAATTGCAATATTGGTCCTGTAAATTTCACACTTTCAGACTTTTTGCTCTCTTAGATATCATTTCAATTTTGTCTTGCAAGTTTGATATTTTGGCAGTTTAATCCCATTTTGGCCTCAAATTGATGAAATTGTCGGAAAAGTACATGCCGCGTGTATTTTTTTCGGTTGGATTTTAATTTCCGGCACAAAATGGGACCAAAATTGATAATTTTTTAAACTTACAGTGCAAACTTGAAAAATGATCAAAGTGGTCGAAAGTCAAAACTCCGAAAGTGTCGAAGTTACAGGATCAATCTTGCAATGTTTGCCTTTATAGTACCACTACATGATATATATTTGAAAAGGGTTCTTTTTCCTTAACATTTTGTTTGTACATCGACAGATTTGTACCAACGTAGGTTTTGGCAGGAGTTTATTTGAGAGGCTTGTAATATTAGGACACAACAAGCACCTTCTCAATGTTCAGTATAGAATGCATCCAAGCATAAGTTTATTTCCAAATCAGGAGTTCTATGGAAAACAAATTACGGACGGGCGAAATGTCAAAGAGAGAGGTTATCAGAGGCGCTTCCTTAAAGATAAAATGTTTGGCTCATATTCTTTCATTAATATAACCAACGGAAAAGAGGATTCCGATAATAGATATAGTAAAATAAACATTGCGGAGGCCTCTTATGTTGCTGGCATAGTAGCCAAACTCCACAAAGGTAAAAAGCTTTCTTGTCTTTTAACATTGTCTTGTTCTTTCTTCATAGGTTATCAACAAAGTTGGCTTCTTCATTGTATTAACTTTTGTTTTGATAGAATGTATGAAGTCCAAGACAAAGATCCGAGTTGGCTGCATATCACCGTACAAAGCTCAAGCTCGTGCAATTCAGGAATTACTTGGAAAGACTTATAGCAACGATTCAAGTGATGCATTTTCTGTAATTGTTCGATCTGTTGATGGTTTTCAAGGTGGTGAAGAAGATGTAATAATAATTTCCACGGTTCGGTGCAATGAATATGGCTGTATTGGTTTCCTTGAGAATCGTCAAAGAACAAATGTAGCTCTCACTCGGGCTAGGTAATTAATTATATACGTACGTGCATTTTATATAGTTTTTTAGCCAAGAAAATGATTGAATGTTTTAAGGATGTTATCTTTTTCTTGCAGGCATTGTCTTTGGATATTAGGCAACGGAAAAACATTGGTAAAGAGTGGTTCTGTTTGGGGAAAGTTAGTGAGGGATGCTCAAAATCGGGGGTGTTTTTACAATGCTTATGAAGATATTGACGCTGAGGGTATAAGTAGTAAATGTGTTAGTGAGCTGGGCATCCAACTAGCAGCAATCAGTTTGGAGGATTTGTGAGAGCTTTGATAGGGATTTATTTTATGGATAATTACCAATTATCATTGACGTTTGATTCAAATACAAAAAAATTCTTGAGATTTCAGAAATTACTAACTCCTCTTTGAGGTTCATCACGAACTATTTTGAGTTTCACTATTTTCTGTTAATTCTTTCCGTTAGTCTCAAAAACTCAGGGAGAGTTATTAATTTCTGAAGTTTCAGAAGGTTTTCTATATTTGTGCCGAACCCAAAGATAGTGAATAATTATCCTATTATTTTATTAATTTATCTTAAGATCTCCCACAGTCAATTCTACCTTTTTTAGCTTAGAAAGCATTTTACCTTTTTTGAATATATTTTCCTTTGATTATTTAGAGGATGAGATATTTTATTTGATTTCTTGATTTATTAGTCTATCTATCATATTCAATAAACAGTTTTGAAAAATACAAATCTTTAGGATATATAAATGTTAGGTTCGGTAAATTAGATAGGATACTTTTGGTGTAACGAGTGACTAGGTTGACTAACTAATTATTATTGTCTCTATTTCTTAATTTTGAAATGTTGATTTGATAAATAAAATATAAGAGGTCGTTCCCAATAAATATTAAATGTTAGTGGGAAAAATGGTGAAACTCATTCTCACTACATGTATTAAAAAGGTATTTCTTAAATATTTATTACTCGATTAATTCCTAATAATAAGTAAATGAATAGGAAGGTATTTCATGAATATCTTAAATTGCTCTTCAATCTATTAAGTTATAATTATATATTAACAAATTTATGCATTTTCTTGAAGTGGGTATTAATAAAAATATAAAATGTCCTTTAATTTTAGTTAGTTGTTTAACTTGAACTATTTACAAAATCAAAGAAAAGTCAAGTAATCATTAAGAGTTTTAAAAAATTAAAAAGGGAGAATTACATATCATATCCCTAAAAAAATTTATAATTACAAAATACCTCTCTATTTTAAATATTATAGAAAACCCCGAACAAGATTAGTCAACATTTAAGGATGATTTTGATTCTTAGTCGACACTCGACAGTGAAAGCTGTCGCTTATAAGGGTACTTTGATCAAATAATACAAATTAGTTCGGATGATAAAAATGAGGGAAATCAAAGTTTGAGAAAAGTATAAGAACAGTTTGCATTTGCAAGAAAATTAATATAACTATGCTGATTCATTTCGCCTGTAACAGTAAATATTAATTAGGAGAAATTACAAAAAGTCCATTAATCCTAATATTTTTTTTTTTAAAGGATTAATATATCCTAATATTCTTAGACCCAAATATAAATAAAATAAACCTCTTATAATATATAAAAATTTGAATTTCAGAGCCAAGTATAAAAAAAAAAGGAAAAATATAAACTGACGGAGGCTATAAGTTTTGAAATTGGACAGCACCTATGCCCCTATCCCATAGATACGGTACATAGCCTACATTAGGAGTAAACAAGTGGCCCCACATAATTAAGATTAATTAAATGACGTACTATCCGTAAGTATCAATATTTGGTTTAGAAATAATTGCAGTTAATCCCTAATATATGAATCAATTTGTAATTCGTCATCTAATTTTCAATTTTGTGTTTTTAATCCCTAATCATTGTTTTATTTTCTAATTAACTACTTTTTATCCCAAGCCACTTTTTGAGAGAATATTTCCAAATATTTCATCCAAATTATTTCTTAGTCGTACCAACACGGCGGTGTGGTGGTAGATGTGGAGGACTACTAAGAAAGAGTGTCAACCAACAACAAAGAACAAGTGTTTGATCATAAAGAATTGTCAAAATTCCCATAGTGGATATGTCGTTTTCAATATTCTAGTCATGATACTTCTTTTTACTTTATTTTTACTTGTTAAGTTTTAGATATATAAATTTTGCGCACATAAAAACTAAATATTTTATTATCATAATTCATAATTTTTTTTTAACTATTTAATCACTATTATCATTATACTGTTTAACCATATTTTAGATTTCGACTTATAATATTATGCATATTTCACACCTATTTTTTCATTTTATATTAATAGAATAATGTACTTAGTGTTTAGGATTTAGGGTTAGGATCATAGGGTTAGGGTTAAGGGTTAAGGGTTTAGGATTTATGGTTTATAATTTTTTTTGGTAACATACTTATCTAATAATATTGTACAAAATCATAGAATTAAAATCTGAAAATACTATTAAGAAAAAGTTGAATTAAATTATGAATCAAAATAAATATTATTTAAAAGTATATAATGTTAACTTTAATTTTAATTAATCTTAATTGTTTATTAATGTGCCCAACTCTTCTTAAATTTTTGGTATATTTTTTTGTGGTGAAAAATGTGGCTGTATGGCCTTCATTCTTACAGTGGCTGTCAAATTAGCCAAATTGAAAAAAAAAAATGAACCACTTATATTTCGTAAACATTCAATCCCCCCGCCATGTCAGTTTTTTTAGTCCGTCCTACTCTTGATAAAAACTCAAAATATCAAAATTAATTTTAGAATATCAGAAAGGGTTGGATATTTATTACTTAATAATTTCATTAATTATATATATATTTTTCAAAAAAGTGTTTCATAGAAAAGATCCAATGAATGCATGGAGTAGACGAAGAGTTCCTCATTGATATAAGCGTTTTCTTCATTTTCCAATGAATATCCCATTCATTCTTCTCCCTCTTCGCTTCCCAATTAAGTATAGAGATAAATTAGTGACCTTTTTACTGGTGAAAAGAAAACTGAAACTCTGAAACTCCCCTCTTCCTTTTCATGCAAAGCAGACTAAATTAAAAAAGGAGATTAATTAAATATGGGCTCCACGATGAAGAAGAAGAAGAAGAGAAGGGGGGAGAAAGAAGATGACGAAGTCCCGAGTTTCACTGATATGATTTTTACTTGGTCCTTAGCCGATATATTGAACAAAGATCTTTACAAAGATAAGGTATCGATCATTATATACATTTGAAATTATACTTATGCATAATATTGGTTTGGAAATTAATGAACAAAGTTTTATATATATATCATGGCAGGTTAAACAAACTCCAAGCACGTTTTCATCAGCACAGCATTACTTGCAGTCATTTATCGACCCACTTACAGAAGAAGTCCATGCTGATCTGCACTCCAATGTCATGTCACTGAACTTGGCAACTTCTTGTGAGATTCTTCGTGTCAAAGATATTGAGGGTGGTCGTACTAATAAGAATCTATTTTATTACTCGCTAGCACTAAAGGATGAGATCGGGAAGTATGATCCTGTGTTTGGCGATTTAATTGCATTATCGGATGTGAGACCAAATTGTATTGATGATTTGAACAGGCCCACAAGATCATTTGTTGTTGCTTTTGTTCAACGCAAGAGCAATGGTCGTTTTTCTACTAATGTTAGAGTCCAATCTTCAAAACCTTTAAGTTCGGTGAAATCAAACAAGTGGAACAAATGTAGACTTTTTGCTGTTTATCTGACAAACTTGACAACAAATATACGGATATGGCATGCGTTGCATTCGGGTGAACGAGGAAATATGAACATCATCAACTCTGTGCTTGGAAATAACACTTCTGTAAGATTTACTCCATATTTTTTCATTTCATAAAATAGTGGGACGGGAAATCTCATTTTTAGTCCCATTACAATGTTTAGTTTATATATTTTGCATGTCCGTTATCATATCCCATCCATTTTTAACCAAATTCTAAACGCACGTGCTTGGCATGTGACTCACTTATCTAGCTTTTGGAGGCAAATTTTTAGGTTTGGGAAAAATTTCCGATCTTAGATGTCTTGAAAAGTTGGATGAGTTTTAAAATCTCCCTGCATGCCTCAACATTTGGCTTCAAAAGCTAGATAAGTGACTAAAATTGAGAAATGCAATGTGATAAAGAGCAAAAGACCGGGGCTAAAATTGAAAAAAGGCAAAGCAAGAGGACTGAAAATGAGATTCCCCTAAATAATTAATTTTTTTCATTGTATGAATTCACTTGTTTGATTTTTTTTTTTTGTTCTATTAATTCCAGAATGTGTAACCCCTGTTACTTTTTCTTTTTTTTTTTTTTATTTTGTGCAGATAGAACAAAATTGTGCTCTGTGCCCCTCTAAAAAGATCGAGAGCTTGAACCTGCCAAAATCGAGGGACTCAATTAACTCACTGGGGCTTGATGGTTCGAAGAAAGTTGCAGTTTTGAATTGCGTTGGATTGGCAAAATGTCATCATCAGAATAGCGTGAAGCTGAAATGGGGTCCTCCTGGAACTGGGAAAACGAAAAACCGCTTCATTATTATTTTGCCTGTTCAGAATGAAATGCAGGACGCTGACTTGTGCTCCCACCAATGTTGCTGTGCTAGAAGTCACCAAGCGTTTGATGGATTGTCTGAGTGGGAGATTAGAGCACGACACCTATGGATTAGGGGATATAGTCTTGTTTGGAAATCGGAAGAAAATGAAAATTCATGAGCACAAACAACTTCAAGATGTATTTCTTGATGACCGTATATCCGTACTTTATGACTGTTTTGCCCCTCTCTCTGGATGGAAAAGTACTTTAGATGAGATGATGTGCCTGCTAGAAGACCCTGAAGGACAGTATCAGCGGTACTTGGAACAACAAACGGATGGAAATGCGGATGCTAAGGTGAAAAATGAGAAGAAAAAGGAATTATCTGGGCCTGGGAAAGGGTTGAAGAAGTTGATCGTTCAAAATGAAGAGAAAAACAAGAAGGAAATATCTAAAGAAAATGTGAATTTTCAAGAAAGAAGCAAGTCCAATGGTTATGGGGAGGATGACTCTAGCTAATAAGAACAATCTTCCAGATGCTAGCAACAGAGAGGACATTATATTGACATTTGAGGAATTTTTTTACTGAGAATTTCTCTTTAGCTAGAAATCAGCTAATCTATTGTATAACAGGTCTATACACTCATTTGCCTACTTCGTTCCTACCTCTGAAAGTAGTAAAGAACATGATTCGAATCATTGAGATGCTCCAAATACTTGATAACTTTCTCCATGATGTTAATATGGCCAATGACAAAGGGTGGTTCAAGCCAGCATTAATGGGAAACAAAGAACCGGGGGAGAGAAACTGCACAAGTGGTTTATGTAGGATAAGGAAAGAGTCTCTGGAAGTACTGAAGTTGCTTAGTCAAACGTTCTCAGTCCCAAAGTTTATTGAATATCACAAAATCAAGAACTTTTGTCTGAACAATGCATGCTTAATTTTTTGCACTGTTTCTAGCTCATATAAGCTGCATGTAAATGGACTGAAACCATTGGAAATGGTGGTAATTGATGAAGCTGCACAAGTTAAAGAATGTGAATCCTCTATCCCTTTGCAGCTTCCTGGACTCCGTCATGGTATACTAGTTGGTGATGAGAAACAACTTCCAGCAATGGTTATCAGCAAGGTCCACATTAACAAATTTAGATTAGTTACCCATTAATTGATTTTGAAAAGGGCATTTTTTTGGTAATAACATTTTGTTTTCGTTTGTATATTGACAGATATGTGAAAACGTTGGCTTTGGCAGAAGTTTATTTGAACGGCTTGTGGTATTAGGACACAGCAAGCACCTTCTCAACATTCAATATAGAATGCATCCGTCCATAAGTTTATTTCCAAATGAAGAGTTCTATGGAAAACAAATTAGGGATGGGCGAAATGTCACACAAAGAGGTTATGAAAGGCAATTCCTTAAAGAAAGAATATTTGGCTCCTATTCTTTCATAAATATCACCAATGGAAAAGAGGAGTTTGATAATGGGCATAGTCGGAAAAACATGGTTGAAGCTTGTTTGGTTGCCGACATTGTAGCCAAACTTTATAAAGGTATCCTTTCTTTACAGGTTATCATTAATTTTTCTTATGATTCTACAAAATGTAGTAAATCTTGCTATATGATTGGTCAGTTGACCGTACCAGCTGAAAGCTAATCATATGGTGAGTGAAATACACTTGCCGTATAGCTGGTGTTCAATAAAAGAAGGCTGACCAATCGCATAGCAAGTGTAATAATAGTACTTTTCATATGATAAGAGTTTTGCAGCTTCTCATTGTATCAACTTTTGTTTCAGAATGTATTAAGTCCGGGGAAAAGGTCCGAGTTGGTTGCATATCACCATACAAAGCACAAGAACGTGCAATTCTGGATTTACTTGGAAAGACATATAGCACTGATCCAAATGATACATTTTCTGCAAATGTCCGATCTGTTGACGGTTTCCAAGGTGGTGAAGAAGACGTGATTATAATCTCTACTGCCCGCTGCAACGGGAATGGCTCTATTGGTTTTCTTGATAATCGTCAGAGGGCAAATGTAGCTCTGACTCGGGCAAGGTAATTCATTTTAGAAACAGTTATATCTAGATGCACAAAAGTATGACCTAAATACATTCAGTACCCTCAAGGTTTCTATAATTACATCTACACGTCCTCAGCTTAATGGGCATCAAAAAATCTTAACAGAACCTGCAATCTTGGCCTTATACCCTTACTTTATAAAGATATGAATTTTATTTTTTTTTATAAACGACCAACCTACCCCTCTGCCTTAGAAAATTAACTACTAATGAAAATAAATAAAAACTTCATGGCATCACAAACACATCAAACAAGGATGAATAGGATTTTTTTTTTTTTTACAATTTTATGTTGATGCCAGCAAATTTAGTTAAAAAAGTAATACAGGTTCAAATCTCGGGGGTGTCAATGTAATTTACCAGATAACGGGGTTACTGGCTGTATATAGGTAATACTTCAAGGGCATAGCTATGAATATCCCTAAATATTATACGTACATTTATCTCTCATATATATAGTTTTTTGCGAAGCAGATGATTGTATTCAAGGATGTTTTCTTTTTGTGTTGATTATTTATGCAGGTATTGTCTTTGGATATTAGGCGATGGAGAAACTTTGATGAAGAGTGGTTCTGTTTGGGAAAAATTAGTGAGAGATGCCCAAAATCGGGGATGTTTTTATAATGCTAATGAGTATAGACTTTTGAAGTAATGCAAAGTCTACAAGGAGTATTTTTAGCAGTGAGCTAGCTGCACAACTAGCAGAAATCAGTTTGAAGAACATATGAGAGCCTCTGCCTAGATTTGGATTTTAAGCATAGCCGGTAAACTTTATTTGATTTACTTTCCTTATTTGTATTTAAAAACCTATCTATGTTTTGTCGACATTTTCCTTTAAACTTTTGTTAGAAAAATCACATTGCTCTGCTGTTCCCAACAAAATCAACCATTGGTGACTAGATATTTTTTTTGTTTGATGGTATAACTTGTTCCCTTTCAATTTTTCTACTATGGTCTTTTCTGTAGCATTTTTCAGCCCTTTCTATGTTGATTTTTCTTCATAATAACATGAGACATGATTTACATGACAGACACACGCTTGATGAGATGGTATCTTGTATATTGTCTACCATTATGGGATCAAAAATATTATCTTAAGAATATGATTAGTTCCACTTTTCTATGTTGAGATACATTATTACAAAAATTTATATATTTGATCTTATTAAACAAACACAAACTTTAAAGAAGCATCCATTTCCAAACATGTCATTCTATCTCTTGATATGGGCAATAAACGATTCGAACTCGACTCGAGAAGTGCCACCTTCCTCAATCGCCCCTCGAACCCTATGACCCAACTCTTCAGCCCGTTTTCGTATCTGATCCCCTTCTTCAGACACCATTAATCTCTTGACAACACTAGAGATTCTTGATGCTTTCACCACTTCCTTCCTCTCTCCCCATTCCCTCACGACTACACCCATTTTCAGTATCTCAGTCACCCACCAACTGTTTGTTGGTTGTTCTGAATGCATAGGCCATGTAGCTATAGGCACTCCCATAGTAATACTCTCTATGCATGAATTCCATCCACAATGACTCACGAACCCACCAATGGACTCATGAGCCAAGATTCGTGTCTGTGGGGCCCAGTCTCTCACAATCATACCAAATCCTTTCACTCTCTCCTCGAACCCTTCTGGCAATTCAGCTTTCCTCACTTCTCCATCAAAGACGTCTGCTTTATCGGCATCTCTCAACACCCAAAGAAACTTCACTTTGCTTTGCTCTAAGCCCAAGGCCAACTCGTTTATCTGTCCATCTGATAGAGAAGTTGTTGTACCGAAAGATATGTAGATGACCGATTTTGGTTCTTGATCATCGAGCCACTCTAAGCATTTGTGTTGGCTTTGATCGTTTCTACTTGGAGGGAGAATTGGCCCTATAGCCCAACTTTTTCTCTCCCCATTATCTTTTTCTAGTAAATCCATATAACGGGGTTCCATAAGTCTGCAAGTATTGTAGATATCCCCAGCTCTATAACTCAATGGCACACCTTGTAAGTTAAGTATGTATTGAACCTGAACATCATCCGGTATACTTTGTTCGAAAGAGGGCATCTCTGTCTTGATCTTATCTTTCCCTTCCGGAGAGAAAAAGCTCATAGCAAATGCAGAGATACAATTAAAAGAATACGACTCTCCATTATGGATCGAAGCAACTTCTTGAACCACCGAAGCCATCATCGTATCATGAACGACAACAACTCTCTTGAATTTTTCAGACATTTCTTGAATGAAAGACGAAACGGGCCCACGTAGGCTCATAGCGGCGTACCAGGCTGGGGCAAGCTGTGTGGGGAACTTGTCAGTTGAGTTGGGGTCAGGTTGTGGAGAGGCGAAAGATGGGATTGGAAAATCTTGGAAGTGTATTTTGGCTAAGTCTTGAGAGTTTAGGCCATTGATACGAGCCTTGGCTTGGCGGTTGTGGGTAGCAGAGCCAACGTAGTAAACCGGAATGTTTCCATGGGACGATATGAGATAGGAGAAGTGCAGGAGTTGGTTGAGGTGGCTTTGGCCTGGAAATGGCACTGTTATGACAACTACTTGAGATTGTTCCATTGGTGGAATGTAATATGGTTTTGACGATTTTTGTAGGTGTGGTTTAATAAAGGTCTTAATTCTTATATAGAGCAGCCGGCCAAGAACTATTAAAAGGTACTGTGAAGGAGTTGTCCCCTTTTGACCAAATAATGCGTGGGGGAGACTAGACAACTGACAACATATTTTAACTTCGTTCGTGCAGTGCAAGGCAGGATAGAGTTTGTGTGGAAATTGTATTCTCACTCATATTGTTTTTATTTGGGAAAAGTCAAAAGGCAAATCTTATGGTGTGTATGATTTTTTGGCCCATACAGACAGTGTATAGCCTTCTGGTATGAGATTCAGTTCAGTTTAGAAGGCTAATTTTCTTTAGTTCATGATTAAAATATAAGAGGTCGTTCCCAATATAAAAATAAATATTAGTGGGGGAAATGGTGAGACTCATTCTCACTACATGTATTTAAAAAGGTATTTCTTTAAGTATCTAATCAAATTACTTTATTAACTCCTAATGGACTTAGGGGTTTTGGCCCTATATTAGTTTAACTAGATGTGTTGTGTTTGAGCCTTTTCGAGAATGCAGCTGTAATTGATATAGAGAATTTTACACATAAGTGGTCCGATCCGACTCAATCCATATAAAAAAAAAGGAGTTATTAAATGCACTCTCAAATTGTTATTTACACTACTCCACATGAAGTGAAAATTTATATAATTGACTTAACTACCCTTTCTTCTTTTTATTCTTAAATTAGTTAATCTACTAGTTAAAACTACTTTTACTTCAGTTAATCCTCAAAACAATAACAAAATGATGACTCACACAAAGATGATTGTAGCCTGCTGAGCACCGAAATCATATTTTTCTTAAACAAATTTTACATATCTTTCACATTAATATATTTTTTCTCTCTTGTTTTAGCAAAAAAAAAAAAAAAAAAAAATCTATTTTTTTACCATAACACAATTGCTTCCGCCTTCAAACAAAAAACAAAAAAAAAAAAAAATCAATAAAACAATAAACGCAAACTAATACCCTAAAGATTCACACATGATTGGTGAACCAGAAAAAATTATAGAACTTGTCAATATACGGGTTTTGAACAAATTTTAGAATTCCACTATTCTTGTGTTCATCAGAATTGTCAAGGGAGGTAGTAGCTTTTTTTTCGTTATTTATATTATTTTGCTTTTAATTTACGTTTGAGAATTTGTTAAAGAAATAAATAATATGAAGTTGGGCAACAACATAGTTTATGCAATTTAATTTGTACTAATATGCTTTTATTGTACATTTCAGAAGAAAAAAATAGTAATGGGAATTTCTTCAAATGCAAGAAAAAATATGAGAATACTATTTGTAATTTTTCATTTATTTTAATTGATGAATAAGAAATTTATGAATAATTAAGTAGAATAATATCTTGAATTAAAATTAGGGGTGGCAATTTTTGACCTAACACGGTAATCCAATACGATTCAACATGATAGTATTAGATTTGGGTTTGAGCTTATTGAGTTGGGTCGATAATGTATCGACACAATAAGAAACACGAAAAATTTGGATGGGTTTGTGTTGGGTTGCGAGTTACATAATAAACACGATAATTTAATTGGATTAACCCACAATACGATTCAACACGACCCAACACTAACCCATGTATTTTTTTATTAGAAAAAATATATATAATTATAACAAACTTTTTCTTTACAAAACTATGACAATGCCCATAACTAGTTTTTTTTAACACACACACACACAATTCGAGCTTTATCATTGCAAGGAATCGAACCCAAACCTCCACACTAGAGTAATATCTAGTGGCCATTGGGCCAACCCCAATGGTAGCCATAACCAGTTTTATTCAAGCTGACAATGTTATTTTAATATTTTTGGATAATTATTATGTTTTATGTCTTGGATAATTGAATTTTTGTTATTGGCTTGGGTTGAGTTGACACGATAAATTTTGCGTTAGATATGAGTTTAACTTTAATGGGTTTGAGACTTAATGAGTTGGATTTGAGTTTATTACTTTTCAACAGGGGTTTTTGTACAAATAACCCCTTTGTTATACGAATGTAGCAAAAAAAACCCCGTGAAAAAAAGAAATTATATTTGTGCAAAAAAATCCTGTGAAAAAGTGAGCAACTAAAACCCTCTAACCAATATCTGTGCATCCGCGCTAGAAGTGCATCTGGGACAATTTTTTTTTTAATTTATCAATGAGAAATGTCTTAAATACCCCTCAATAATTTAAAAAATTTCCCCACCACTCATTCACGCCATTTCATTCCTTCCAAACCCTCCATTGAAGAAAAATTGAAGAACTTTAGTTAAGGATATGTTTTTTTAAGCTATTTTGGCCATTAAAAAATTTTACAGTGTATTTATGTTCATAATTTTCTGTTATAAATATTTTTCTGTTAAAAATTAATCCTATAATTTTATACAATTGGAAAAATAAATTTGCACAAGAATACACCGAACATACGTACAATTATCAGCTTATGTAAATAGACATAAAAAACCACAAATTTTTTCTCCAAAAGTATTAGTTCAATAATAGCATCCAATGCTGGTAGTACAAAATAATATGCCCCACATGCCATTTAATATTCGTAAGTTGCCAACAAAAGCCACAAAAGTTGGAGGAATAAAAAATAAAGTAGCTACCAATTGTCTATTTAATACAATTGACCAAAAAGATATTTAAAGCATGTAAATAGCATATGTAGGCAACTTCTTCCGATACAAATTCACGTACAATACATGCGCGCCTCTTGATTTTCACGTACTAGACTGTAATTATAACTTCAGCTTTGCTCTTCGAAGAAGATAATAATAAAGAGAAAATAGGAAAGGAAAAAAAAGCTATGGAGTACTCCACGATGGAGAAGAAGAAAGAAGATAAATTCCCTGGATTCGTTGAAGTGGTTTTCTCGTGGACCTTGGCGGATATACTGAAGAAAAATCTCTTCAAAGATGAGGTTGATCATTTCATGAACAGAACACTAATGATTCTCACATTCTTAATATATATTTCCAAACTTGGTCCAATCATTTTGAAATTATATTTATGATTATGTTTGCAGATAAGTCAAATTCCAGAGACGTTCTCGTCATCCGATCATTACTTGAAGTCCTTCATGATCCCACTCATGGATGAAGCCCGTGCTGATCTCTGCTCCAATATCATGTCTTTGCGGTCTGCACCTTGTTGTGAAATATCTCATGTCAAAACGTATACTTTGGATTTGGGGCTTTCTAAAAATAAGTTTCTGTACACGATAAAAACATCGGCATGTCAGAGTGTAAGAACATTATATGAACCTGTGTCGGGAGATTTGATTGCATTAACAGATGTGAGACCAAAGTGTGTTGCTGATCTGAAGAGACCTAGAAGATCATTTGTTGTTGCTTATGTTCGTGGTACGAATGCTACTGATTCTTCAAAGGTCGAAATCATATCTTCAAAACCTAACATTTTTGGAGAATCAGATGTAGACGGGGAAAAGGGAAGAAGAGTACTGTTTGCAGTGTATCTTACCAACTTGACAACCAACAATCGGATATGGAATGCGTTGTGTCTACGTGAAACTGCAAATATGAACATCATAAACTCTGTGCTTGGGAACAACCCAGATGTAAGATTTATCAATATCTTAATTTCTTTGTTGCTTCATGATTGACATGATTCAAAAGGATAAAGTTAATTCCTTGCTCTCTCTCTTTCTCTTTATTTGTTTTTGGTAAAATTACAAAAAACTCCATCAATTTTATTATATAAATTCTTTTATCATGCTTGATTCTGTCAAGAACAAATAATTTTCCGAAAATACCGTCCTGGAAGTAGGAATCCTAATTTCAATTATTCTGGGATTTAAAGCTTTCTCTTTTTCATTTTTCTGAAAGGAAAAACGTTGTGTACAATTAGGACTTCTGATACTTTTCATTAAGTCTTTTGCCCATAATAAAATGTGAGATAGATTTTTCTAATAAATGACAATTGAGCTAGTTTTTGGTAATTTTACCAAAAGCTCAGGGGTAATAAATGTAATTTATGCTATTTATTTGTATCCCTTTTTTGTGTTATGTGCAGATAGAAGAGAATTGTTCCCTCTGCCTCTCTAACAAGCTTGAGAGCATTAATCTGTCAAAGTCGAGGGAAGCCATTAATTCTCTGGGGCTTGATGATTCCCAGAAACTCGCTGTTTTGAATTGTATTGAACTGGCCCAATGTCATCATCAGAATAGCGTGAAGCTGATATGGGGTCCTCCTGGAACTGGGAAAACGAAGACAATTTCTTCATTAGTGTTGGGCCTGTTAAGCATCAAGTGCAGGACACTGACTTGTACCCCAACCAATGTTGCTGTGATAGAAGTCGCCAAGCGTTTGATGAAATGTCTGACTGAAAGACTCGAGCACGACTCTTATGGGTTAGGGGATATAGTCCTGTTTGGAAATAAGACGAGAATGAGGATTGACGAGCATGAACAACTTTATGATGTTTTTCTCGATCATCGTATATCTGCACTAAACGACTGTCTTGCCCCTCTCACTGGATGGAGAGGTAGTCTATACACTATGATTGGTCTACTTGAAGACCCTGAGAGTCGGTATGTACGTTACTTGGAAGAACAAATAGAGATAAATGACCGGATAAATGAATTGTCCGGGCTAGAGAAAGCGTTAACGAAGTTATTCACTCATAGTATTGGGAAAAATGAATTATCTGCGCTAAGGGAAGTGTTGAAGAAGTTAATCATTAGAAATAAAGAGAAACAGAAGAATGAAGAATCTAAGAAAACTGTAAGCAAATCTGAAGGCAATGGCAAAGACGGCTCTAATAAGAACAATTATCCAGATGCAAGAAACAAAGATGTCACTGTATTGACATTTGCTGAATTTTTTGCAAAGGAGTTCTCTTTTATTGGAAAACGGCTAATTTCTTGTACAAGAGGGTTATACACTCATTTGCCTACTTCATTTCTTCCTCTGGATGTAGTAAAAGACATGATTAGAGTAATTGATGTTCTCAAAATACTTGAGAACTTCCTACATGATGTTAAGCCAGCTTCAATGGAAAATGGTGAACTAGGAAGGATGAGAAAAGACTGCTTGAATGTACTGAATTTCCTTAGTAGAAAGGTCTCTCTCCCAGAATTTAAGGAGAATCGTGAAGTCAAGAGATTTTGTCTGAATAATGCATGCTTAATTTTCTGCACTGTTTCTAGCTCAGAAATATTGCAGGAACATGGATTGGATCCATTGGAGATGGTAATAATTGATGAAGCTGCACAAGTTAAAGAATGTGAATCCTCTATCCCTTTGCAGCTTCCTGGACTCCGTCATGGTATACTAGTTGGTGATGAGAAACAACTTCCAGCAATGGTTATCAGCAAGGTCCACATTAACAAATTTAGATTAGTTACCCATTAATTGATTTTGAAAAGGGCATTTTTTTGGTAATAACATTTTGTTTTCGTTTGTATATTGACAGATATGTGAAAACGTTGGCTTTGGCAGAAGTTTATTTGAACGGCTTGTGGTATTAGGACACAGCAAGCACCTTCTCAACATTCAATATAGAATGCATCCGTCCATAAGTTTATTTCCAAATGAAGAGTTCTATGGAAAACAAATTAGGGATGGGCGAAATGTCACACAAAGAGGTTATGAAAGGCAATTCCTTAAAGAAAGAATATTTGGCTCCTATTCTTTCATAAATATCACCAATGGAAAAGAGGAGTTTGATAATGGGCATAGTCGGAAAAACATGGTTGAAGCTTGTTTGGTTGCCGACATTGTAGCCAAACTTTATAAAGGTATCCTTTCTTTACAGGTTATCATTAATTTTTCTTATGATTCTACAAAATGTAGTAAATCTTGCTATATGATTGGTCAGTTGACCGTACCAGCTGAAAGCTAATCATATGGTGAGTGAAATACACTTGCCGTATAGCTGGTGTTCAATAAAAGAAGGCTGACCAATCGCATAGCAAGTGTAATAATAGTACTTTTCATATGATAAGAGTTTTGCAGCTTCTCATTGTATCAACTTTTGTTTCAGAATGTATTAAGTCCGGGGAAAAGGTCCGAGTTGGTTGCATATCACCATACAAAGCACAAGAACGTGCAATTCTGGATTTACTTGGAAAGACATATAGCACTGATCCAAATGATACATTTTCTGCAAATGTCCGATCTGTTGACGGTTTCCAAGGTGGTGAAGAAGACGTGATTATAATCTCTACTGCCCGCTGCAACGGGAATGGCTCTATTGGTTTTCTTGATAATCGTCAGAGGGCAAATGTAGCTCTGACTCGGGCAAGGTAATTCATTTTAGAAACAGTTATATCTAGATGCACAAAAGTATGACCTAAATACATTCAGTACCCTCAAGGTTTCTATAATTACATCTACACGTCCTCAGCTTAATGGGCATCAAAAAATCTTAACAGAACCTGCAATCTTGGCCTTATACCCTTACTTTATAAAGATATGAATTTTATTTTTTTTTATAAACGACCAACCTACCCCTCTGCCTTAGAAAATTAACTACTAATGAAAATAAATAAAAACTTCATGGCATCACAAACACATCAAACAAGGATGAATAGGATTTTTTTTTTTTTTACAATTTTATGTTGATGCCAGCAAATTTAGTTAAAAAAGTAATACAGGTTCAAATCTCGGGGGTGTCAATGTAATTTACCAGATAACGGGGTTACTGGCTGTATATAGGTAATACTTCAAGGGCATAGCTATGAATATCCCTAAATATTATACGTACATTTATCTCTCATATATATAGTTTTTTGCGAAGCAGATGATTGTATTCAAGGATGTTTTCTTTTTGTGTTGATTATTTATGCAGGTATTGTCTTTGGATATTAGGCGATGGAGAAACTTTGATGAAGAGTGGTTCTGTTTGGGAAAAATTAGTGAGAGATGCCCAAAATCGGGGATGTTTTTATAATGCTAATGAGTATAGACTTTTGAAGTAATGCAAAGTCTACAAGGAGTATTTTTAGCAGTGAGCTAGCTGCACAACTAGCAGAAATCAGTTTGAAGAACATATGAGAGCCTCTGCCTAGATTTGGATTTTAAGCATAGCCGGTAAACTT
The DNA here is from genome assembly GCA_958496215.1 of Verbena officinalis. NCBI lineage: Eukaryota > Viridiplantae > Streptophyta > Magnoliopsida > Lamiales > Verbenaceae > Verbena > Verbena officinalis. The sequence goes on from OY292389.1 coordinate 27,496,529, forward strand.
TATTTGATTTACTTTCCTTATTTGTATTTAAAAACCTATCTATGTTTTGTCGACATTTTCCTTTAAACTTTTGTTAGAAAAATCACATTGCTCTGCTGTTCCCAACAAAATCAACCATTGGTGACTAGATATTTTTTTTGTTTGATGGTATAACTTGTTCCCTTTCAATTTTTCTACTATGGTCTTTTCTGTAGCATTTTTCAGCCCTTTCTATGTTGATTTTTCTTCATAATAACATGAGACATGATTTACATGACAGACACACGCTTGATGAGATGGTATCTTGTATATTGTCTACCATTATGGGATCAAAAATATTATCTTAAGAATATGATTAGTTCCACTTTTCTATGTTGAGATACATTATTACAAAAATTTATATATTTGATCTTATTAAACAAACACAAACTTTAAAGAAGCATCCATTTCCAAACATGTCATTCTATCTCTTGATATGGGCAATAAACGATTCGAACTCGACTCGAGAAGTGCCACCTTCCTCAATCGCCCCTCGAACCCTATGACCCAACTCTTCAGCCCGTTTTCGTATCTGATCCCCTTCTTCAGACACCATTAATCTCTTGACAACACTAGAGATTCTTGATGCTTTCACCACTTCCTTCCTCTCTCCCCATTCCCTCACGACTACACCCATTTTCAGTATCTCAGTCACCCACCAACTGTTTGTTGGTTGTTCTGAATGCATAGGCCATGTAGCTATAGGCACTCCCATAGTAATACTCTCTATGCATGAATTCCATCCACAATGACTCACGAACCCACCAATGGACTCATGAGCCAAGATTCGTGTCTGTGGGGCCCAGTCTCTCACAATCATACCAAATCCTTTCACTCTCTCCTCGAACCCTTCTGGCAATTCAGCTTTCCTCACTTCTCCATCAAAGACGTCTGCTTTATCGGCATCTCTCAACACCCAAAGAAACTTCACTTTGCTTTGCTCTAAGCCCAAGGCCAACTCGTTTATCTGTCCATCTGATAGAGAAGTTGTTGTACCGAAAGATATGTAGATGACCGATTTTGGTTCTTGATCATCGAGCCACTCTAAGCATTTGTGTTGGCTTTGATCGTTTCTACTTGGAGGGAGAATTGGCCCTATAGCCCAACTTTTTCTCTCCCCATTATCTTTTTCTAGTAAATCCATATAACGGGGTTCCATAAGTCTGCAAGTATTGTAGATATCCCCAGCTCTATAACTCAATGGCACACCTTGTAAGTTAAGTATGTATTGAACCTGAACATCATCCGGTATACTTTGTTCGAAAGAGGGCATCTCTGTCTTGATCTTATCTTTCCCTTCCGGAGAGAAAAAGCTCATAGCAAATGCAGAGATACAATTAAAAGAATACGACTCTCCATTATGGATCGAAGCAACTTCTTGAACCACCGAAGCCATCATCGTATCATGAACGACAACAACTCTCTTGAATTTTTCAGACATTTCTTGAATGAAAGACGAAACGGGCCCACGTAGGCTCATAGCGGCGTACCAGGCTGGGGCAAGCTGTGTGGGGAACTTGTCAGTTGAGTTGGGGTCAGGTTGTGGAGAGGCGAAAGATGGGATTGGAAAATCTTGGAAGTGTATTTTGGCTAAGTCTTGAGAGTTTAGGCCATTGATACGAGCCTTGGCTTGGCGGTTGTGGGTAGCAGAGCCAACGTAGTAAACCGGAATGTTTCCATGGGACGATATGAGATAGGAGAAGTGCAGGAGTTGGTTGAGGTGGCTTTGGCCTGGAAATGGCACTGTTATGACAACTACTTGAGATTGTTCCATTGGTGGAATGTAATATGGTTTTGACGATTTTTGTAGGTGTGGTTTAATAAAGGTCTTAATTCTTATATAGAGCAGCCGGCCAAGAACTATTAAAAGGTACTGTGAAGGAGTTGTCCCCTTTTGACCAAATAATGCGTGGGGGAGACTAGACAACTGACAACATATTTTAACTTCGTTCGTGCAGTGCAAGGCAGGATAGAGTTTGTGTGGAAATTGTATTCTCACTCATATTGTTTTTATTTGGGAAAAGTCAAAAGGCAAATCTTATGGTGTGTATGATTTTTTGGCCCATACAGACAGTGTATAGCCTTCTGGTATGAGATTCAGTTCAGTTTAGAAGGCTAATTTTCTTTAGTTCATGATTAAAATATAAGAGGTCGTTCCCAATATAAAAATAAATATTAGTGGGGGAAATGGTGAGACTCATTCTCACTACATGTATTTAAAAAGGTATTTCTTTAAGTATCTAATCAAATTACTTTATTAACTCCTAATGGACTTAGGGGTTTTGGCCCTATATTAGTTTAACTAGATGTGTTGTGTTTGAGCCTTTTCGAGAATGCAGCTGTAATTGATATAGAGAATTTTACACATAAGTGGTCCGATCCGACTCAATCCATATAAAAAAAAAGGAGTTATTAAATGCACTCTCAAATTGTTATTTACACTACTCCACATGAAGTGAAAATTTATATAATTGACTTAACTACCCTTTCTTCTTTTTATTCTTAAATTAGTTAATCTACTAGTTAAAACTACTTTTACTTCAGTTAATCCTCAAAACAATAACAAAATGATGACTCACACAAAGATGATTGTAGCCTGCTGAGCACCGAAATCATATTTTTCTTAAACAAATTTTACATATCTTTCACATTAATATATTTTTTCTCTCTTGTTTTAGCAAAAAAAAAAAAAAAAAAAAATCTATTTTTTTACCATAACACAATTGCTTCCGCCTTCAAACAAAAAACAAAAAAAAAAAAAAATCAATAAAACAATAAACGCAAACTAATACCCTAAAGATTCACACATGATTGGTGAACCAGAAAAAATTATAGAACTTGTCAATATACGGGTTTTGAACAAATTTTAGAATTCCACTATTCTTGTGTTCATCAGAATTGTCAAGGGAGGTAGTAGCTTTTTTTTCGTTATTTATATTATTTTGCTTTTAATTTACGTTTGAGAATTTGTTAAAGAAATAAATAATATGAAGTTGGGCAACAACATAGTTTATGCAATTTAATTTGTACTAATATGCTTTTATTGTACATTTCAGAAGAAAAAAATAGTAATGGGAATTTCTTCAAATGCAAGAAAAAATATGAGAATACTATTTGTAATTTTTCATTTATTTTAATTGATGAATAAGAAATTTATGAATAATTAAGTAGAATAATATCTTGAATTAAAATTAGGGGTGGCAATTTTTGACCTAACACGGTAATCCAATACGATTCAACATGATAGTATTAGATTTGGGTTTGAGCTTATTGAGTTGGGTCGATAATGTATCGACACAATAAGAAACACGAAAAATTTGGATGGGTTTGTGTTGGGTTGCGAGTTACATAATAAACACGATAATTTAATTGGATTAACCCACAATACGATTCAACACGACCCAACACTAACCCATGTATTTTTTTATTAGAAAAAATATATATAATTATAACAAACTTTTTCTTTACAAAACTATGACAATGCCCATAACTAGTTTTTTTTAACACACACACACACAATTCGAGCTTTATCATTGCAAGGAATCGAACCCAAACCTCCACACTAGAGTAATATCTAGTGGCCATTGGGCCAACCCCAATGGTAGCCATAACCAGTTTTATTCAAGCTGACAATGTTATTTTAATATTTTTGGATAATTATTATGTTTTATGTCTTGGATAATTGAATTTTTGTTATTGGCTTGGGTTGAGTTGACACGATAAATTTTGCGTTAGATATGAGTTTAACTTTAATGGGTTTGAGACTTAATGAGTTGGATTTGAGTTTATTACTTTTCAACAGGGGTTTTTGTACAAATAACCCCTTTGTTATACGAATGTAGCAAAAAAAACCCCGTGAAAAAAAGAAATTATATTTGTGCAAAAAAATCCTGTGAAAAAGTGAGCAACTAAAACCCTCTAACCAATATCTGTGCATCCGCGCTAGAAGTGCATCTGGGACAATTTTTTTTTTAATTTATCAATGAGAAATGTCTTAAATACCCCTCAATAATTTAAAAAATTTCCCCACCACTCATTCACGCCATTTCATTCCTTCCAAACCCTCCATTGAAGAAAAATTGAAGAACTTTAGTTAAGGATATGTTTTTTTAAGCTATTTTGGCCATTAAAAAATTTTACAGTGTATTTATGTTCATAATTTTCTGTTATAAATATTTTTCTGTTAAAAATTAATCCTATAATTTTATACAATTGGAAAAATAAATTTGCACAAGAATACACCGAACATACGTACAATTATCAGCTTATGTAAATAGACATAAAAAACCACAAATTTTTTCTCCAAAAGTATTAGTTCAATAATAGCATCCAATGCTGGTAGTACAAAATAATATGCCCCACATGCCATTTAATATTCGTAAGTTGCCAACAAAAGCCACAAAAGTTGGAGGAATAAAAAATAAAGTAGCTACCAATTGTCTATTTAATACAATTGACCAAAAAGATATTTAAAGCATGTAAATAGCATATGTAGGCAACTTCTTCCGATACAAATTCACGTACAATACATGCGCGCCTCTTGATTTTCACGTACTAGACTGTAATTATAACTTCAGCTTTGCTCTTCGAAGAAGATAATAATAAAGAGAAAATAGGAAAGGAAAAAAAAGCTATGGAGTACTCCACGATGGAGAAGAAGAAAGAAGATAAATTCCCTGGATTCGTTGAAGTGGTTTTCTCGTGGACCTTGGCGGATATACTGAAGAAAAATCTCTTCAAAGATGAGGTTGATCATTTCATGAACAGAACACTAATGATTCTCACATTCTTAATATATATTTCCAAACTTGGTCCAATCATTTTGAAATTATATTTATGATTATGTTTGCAGATAAGTCAAATTCCAGAGACGTTCTCGTCATCCGATCATTACTTGAAGTCCTTCATGATCCCACTCATGGATGAAGCCCGTGCTGATCTCTGCTCCAATATCATGTCTTTGCGGTCTGCACCTTGTTGTGAAATATCTCATGTCAAAACGTATACTTTGGATTTGGGGCTTTCTAAAAATAAGTTTCTGTACACGATAAAAACATCGGCATGTCAGAGTGTAAGAACATTATATGAACCTGTGTCGGGAGATTTGATTGCATTAACAGATGTGAGACCAAAGTGTGTTGCTGATCTGAAGAGACCTAGAAGATCATTTGTTGTTGCTTATGTTCGTGGTACGAATGCTACTGATTCTTCAAAGGTCGAAATCATATCTTCAAAACCTAACATTTTTGGAGAATCAGATGTAGACGGGGAAAAGGGAAGAAGAGTACTGTTTGCAGTGTATCTTACCAACTTGACAACCAACAATCGGATATGGAATGCGTTGTGTCTACGTGAAACTGCAAATATGAACATCATAAACTCTGTGCTTGGGAACAACCCAGATGTAAGATTTATCAATATCTTAATTTCTTTGTTGCTTCATGATTGACATGATTCAAAAGGATAAAGTTAATTCCTTGCTCTCTCTCTTTCTCTTTATTTGTTTTTGGTAAAATTACAAAAAACTCCATCAATTTTATTATATAAATTCTTTTATCATGCTTGATTCTGTCAAGAACAAATAATTTTCCGAAAATACCGTCCTGGAAGTAGGAATCCTAATTTCAATTATTCTGGGATTTAAAGCTTTCTCTTTTTCATTTTTCTGAAAGGAAAAACGTTGTGTACAATTAGGACTTCTGATACTTTTCATTAAGTCTTTTGCCCATAATAAAATGTGAGATAGATTTTTCTAATAAATGACAATTGAGCTAGTTTTTGGTAATTTTACCAAAAGCTCAGGGGTAATAAATGTAATTTATGCTATTTATTTGTATCCCTTTTTTGTGTTATGTGCAGATAGAAGAGAATTGTTCCCTCTGCCTCTCTAACAAGCTTGAGAGCATTAATCTGTCAAAGTCGAGGGAAGCCATTAATTCTCTGGGGCTTGATGATTCCCAGAAACTCGCTGTTTTGAATTGTATTGAACTGGCCCAATGTCATCATCAGAATAGCGTGAAGCTGATATGGGGTCCTCCTGGAACTGGGAAAACGAAGACAATTTCTTCATTAGTGTTGGGCCTGTTAAGCATCAAGTGCAGGACACTGACTTGTACCCCAACCAATGTTGCTGTGATAGAAGTCGCCAAGCGTTTGATGAAATGTCTGACTGAAAGACTCGAGCACGACTCTTATGGGTTAGGGGATATAGTCCTGTTTGGAAATAAGACGAGAATGAGGATTGACGAGCATGAACAACTTTATGATGTTTTTCTCGATCATCGTATATCTGCACTAAACGACTGTCTTGCCCCTCTCACTGGATGGAGAGGTAGTCTATACACTATGATTGGTCTACTTGAAGACCCTGAGAGTCGGTATGTACGTTACTTGGAAGAACAAATAGAGATAAATGACCGGATAAATGAATTGTCCGGGCTAGAGAAAGCGTTAACGAAGTTATTCACTCATAGTATTGGGAAAAATGAATTATCTGCGCTAAGGGAAGTGTTGAAGAAGTTAATCATTAGAAATAAAGAGAAACAGAAGAATGAAGAATCTAAGAAAACTGTAAGCAAATCTGAAGGCAATGGCAAAGACGGCTCTAATAAGAACAATTATCCAGATGCAAGAAACAAAGATGTCACTGTATTGACATTTGCTGAATTTTTTGCAAAGGAGTTCTCTTTTATTGGAAAACGGCTAATTTCTTGTACAAGAGGGTTATACACTCATTTGCCTACTTCATTTCTTCCTCTGGATGTAGTAAAAGACATGATTAGAGTAATTGATGTTCTCAAAATACTTGAGAACTTCCTACATGATGTTAAGCCAGCTTCAATGGAAAATGGTGAACTAGGAAGGATGAGAAAAGACTGCTTGAATGTACTGAATTTCCTTAGTAGAAAGGTCTCTCTCCCAGAATTTAAGGAGAATCGTGAAGTCAAGAGATTTTGTCTGAATAATGCATGCTTAATTTTCTGCACTGTTTCTAGCTCAGAAATATTGCAGGAACATGGATTGGATCCATTGGAGATGGTAATAATTGATGAAGCTGCACAAGTTAAAGAATGTGAATCCTCTATCCCTTTGCAGCTTCCTGGACTCCGTCATGGTATACTAGTTGGTGATGAGAAACAACTTCCAGCAATGGTTATCAGCAAGGTCCACATTAACAAATTTAGATTAGTTACCCATTAATTGATTTTGAAAAGGGCATTTTTTTGGTAATAACATTTTGTTTTCGTTTGTATATTGACAGATATGTGAAAACGTTGGCTTTGGCAGAAGTTTATTTGAACGGCTTGTGGTATTAGGACACAGCAAGCACCTTCTCAACATTCAATATAGAATGCATCCGTCCATAAGTTTATTTCCAAATGAAGAGTTCTATGGAAAACAAATTAGGGATGGGCGAAATGTCACACAAAGAGGTTATGAAAGGCAATTCCTTAAAGAAAGAATATTTGGCTCCTATTCTTTCATAAATATCACCAATGGAAAAGAGGAGTTTGATAATGGGCATAGTCGGAAAAACATGGTTGAAGCTTGTTTGGTTGCCGACATTGTAGCCAAACTTTATAAAGGTATCCTTTCTTTACAGGTTATCATTAATTTTTCTTATGATTCTACAAAATGTAGTAAATCTTGCTATATGATTGGTCAGTTGACCGTACCAGCTGAAAGCTAATCATATGGTGAGTGAAATACACTTGCCGTATAGCTGGTGTTCAATAAAAGAAGGCTGACCAATCGCATAGCAAGTGTAATAATAGTACTTTTCATATGATAAGAGTTTTGCAGCTTCTCATTGTATCAACTTTTGTTTCAGAATGTATTAAGTCCGGGGAAAAGGTCCGAGTTGGTTGCATATCACCATACAAAGCACAAGAACGTGCAATTCTGGATTTACTTGGAAAGACATATAGCACTGATCCAAATGATACATTTTCTGCAAATGTCCGATCTGTTGACGGTTTCCAAGGTGGTGAAGAAGACGTGATTATAATCTCTACTGCCCGCTGCAACGGGAATGGCTCTATTGGTTTTCTTGATAATCGTCAGAGGGCAAATGTAGCTCTGACTCGGGCAAGGTAATTCATTTTAGAAACAGTTATATCTAGATGCACAAAAGTATGACCTAAATACATTCAGTACCCTCAAGGTTTCTATAATTACATCTACACGTCCTCAGCTTAATGGGCATCAAAAAATCTTAACAGAACCTGCAATCTTGGCCTTATACCCTTACTTTATAAAGATATGAATTTTATTTTTTTTTATAAACGACCAACCTACCCCTCTGCCTTAGAAAATTAACTACTAATGAAAATAAATAAAAACTTCATGGCATCACAAACACATCAAACAAGGATGAATAGGATTTTTTTTTTTTTTACAATTTTATGTTGATGCCAGCAAATTTAGTTAAAAAAGTAATACAGGTTCAAATCTCGGGGGTGTCAATGTAATTTACCAGATAACGGGGTTACTGGCTGTATATAGGTAATACTTCAAGGGCATAGCTATGAATATCCCTAAATATTATACGTACATTTATCTCTCATATATATAGTTTTTTGCGAAGCAGATGATTGTATTCAAGGATGTTTTCTTTTTGTGTTGATTATTTATGCAGGTATTGTCTTTGGATATTAGGCGATGGAGAAACTTTGATGAAGAGTGGTTCTGTTTGGGAAAAATTAGTGAGAGATGCCCAAAATCGGGGATGTTTTTATAATGCTAATGAGTATAGACTTTTGAAGTAATGCAAAGTCTACAAGGAGTATTTTTAGCAGTGAGCTAGCTGCACAACTAGCAGAAATCAGTTTGAAGAACATATGAGAGCCTCTGCCTAGATTTGGATTTTAAGCATAGCCGGTAAACTTTATTTGATTTACTTTCCTTATTTGTATTTAAAAACCTATCTATGTTTTGTCGACATTTTCCTTTAAACTTTTGTTAGAAAAATCACATTGCTCTGCTGTTCCCAACAAAATCAACCATTGGTGACTAGATATTTTTTTTGTTTGATGGTATAACTTGTTCCCTTTCAATTTTTCTACTATGGTCTTTTCTGTAGCATTTTTCAGCCCTTTCTATGTTGATTTTTCTTCATAATAACATGAGACATGATTTACATGACAGACACACGCTTGATGAGATGGTATCTTGTATATTGTCTACCATTATGGGATCAAAAATATTATCTTAAGAATATGATTAGTTCCACTTTTCTATGTTGAGATACATTATTACAAAAATTTATATATTTGATCTTATTAAACAAACACAAACTTTAAAGAAGCATCCATTTCCAAACATGTCATTCTATCTCTTGATATGGGCAATAAACGATTCGAACTCGACTCGAGAAGTGCCACCTTCCTCAATCGCCCCTCGAACCCTATGACCCAACTCTTCAGCCCGTTTTCGTATCTGATCCCCTTCTTCAGACACCATTAATCTCTTGACAACACTAGAGATTCTTGATGCTTTCACCACTTCCTTCCTCTCTCCCCATTCCCTCACGACTACACCCATTTTCAGTATCTCAGTCACCCACCAACTGTTTGTTGGTTGTTCTGAATGCATAGGCCATGTAGCTATAGGCACTCCCATAGTAATACTCTCTATGCATGAATTCCATCCACAATGACTCACGAACCCACCAATGGACTCATGAGCCAAGATTCGTGTCTGTGGGGCCCAGTCTCTCACAATCATACCAAATCCTTTCACTCTCTCCTCGAACCCTTCTGGCAATTCAGCTTTCCTCACTTCTCCATCAAAGACGTCTGCTTTATCGGCATCTCTCAACACCCAAAGAAACTTCACTTTGCTTTGCTCTAAGCCCAAGGCCAACTCGTTTATCTGTCCATCTGATAGAGAAGTTGTTGTACCGAAAGATATGTAGATGACCGATTTTGGTTCTTGATCATCGAGCCACTCTAAGCATTTGTGTTGGCTTTGATCGTTTCTACTTGGAGGGAGAATTGGCCCTATAGCCCAACTTTTTCTCTCCCCATTATCTTTTTCTAGTAAATCCATATAACGGGGTTCCATAAGTCTGCAAGTATTGTAGATATCCCCAGCTCTATAACTCAATGGCACACCTTGTAAGTTAAGTATGTATTGAACCTGAACATCATCCGGTATACTTTGTTCGAAAGAGGGCATCTCTGTCTTGATCTTATCTTTCCCTTCCGGAGAGAAAAAGCTCATAGCAAATGCAGAGATACAATTAAAAGAATACGACTCTCCATTATGGATCGAAGCAACTTCTTGAACCACCGAAGCCATCATCGTATCATGAACGACAACAACTCTCTTGAATTTTTCAGACATTTCTTGAATGAAAGACGAAACGGGCCCACGTAGGCTCATAGCGGCGTACCAGGCTGGGGCAAGCTGTGTGGGGAACTTGTCAGTTGAGTTGGGGTCAGGTTGTGGAGAGGCGAAAGATGGGATTGGAAAATCTTGGAAGTGTATTTTGGCTAAGTCTTGAGAGTTTAGGCCATTGATACGAGCCTTGGCTTGGCGGTTGTGGGTAGCAGAGCCAACGTAGTAAACCGGAATGTTTCCATGGGACGATATGAGATAGGAGAAGTGCAGGAGTTGGTTGAGGTGGCTTTGGCCTGGAAATGGCACTGTTATGACAACTACTTGAGATTGTTCCATTGGTAGTACTGTAGTCAGTAGTGTAATATTATTTGTTGGTTTTGACGATTTGTGAAGATAGTAAAGGTGTTATATATATAGAGCAACCCATGAGCAAGAACTATGTAAAGATAATGCGGAGAAAACTTCATACCCTCATTGACCAAATAATGCGTGGAGACGAGGCAATTGGAGACAACAGGTCTTATCTTTGTAATAAACAAATAAAGATTAATTTGTTCGTGCAGTCCAAGCCATGTATAGAGTTTGTGTGGAAGTTGTATTACTCATATTTTTTTATTTGGGAAAAGTCGAAAAGCAAATCTTATGGTCTGTACCGTTGTACGATTTTTATAGCCTCACGTTTTGGTATGTTAATTAGCATTAGAAGTTAGAACCATAACCCACTGAATGAGTGTAGAAGGCTAGTTTTTCTTTAATTCATGGTTAATCCCTGTGCTTGTTTGTAAATTAACTTTGACATATAAACTAATAGTCTATTTTTGTCCAAGCTTTTTAACAATAGTGATTTCACTCAAAAGTTTAAGGACCACGCTTTCGGTATAATCTCTTTCTGTGATTTAAATAAATAATACTGTATGATTGATTTATTATTTTTATTTTTTTTGGTGTTGATGAATGATCATAAGACCCCATTAGTTCATACTTATTTAATTATTAGTAAAATAAATGGAAGATATTTAATATCAGCTATTACGTGACATTTCTAATATTCAACTTTACAAAAAATTAAATATTCCTTCGAATCTAAAAGATGCATCAATTATGATGTATTCCACACAATTATTGTTATACCTGCGAGCGAAATTTGACAATGTGTTATAAACGTATGGCGGAAATTGCAAAACTGGAATTATAATGAGTATCAATTTATAATTAGATCAGCACATTTATTTGCCTATTTCAATTTTGTTTCATAATTCGTAAAAAGTTACAATTTTGGGGATATATATTTCTTTAATTCTATTTTCAAATGAAATTGAGTCACGTACACAACGTACGGAAAATTCTATTCTTGCAGCTGTAGCTTGTGTGGCTTACCAACATTTAGGTGATTTATTATTGACTTAGCTCAAATGGTTCGAGAAGTTGAACACATTCGAATCAATTAGTTCTAGACTTCTAGACGACAAACATCCAATAAGTAGATTACTTTTTCAATATTTATATTAATGTTTCGATTTTAAAATGATTAAAAAAAATTATTTTGACCTTAGACTTCTGAGTCACGTGGCTTTAAATATGGTTATCTTTGTATAATGTTTGTGAAATTATTTTAGGGTTTTATTATGAAAGTTATTGTGCTTATTTGGATTAATGCATACCCAACTTAAATATCTATCGAAACTTCATGAAAGCAATATATATACAGACAATTTAGGTATAAATTTTTTCCTATAGGAGGCGCTTAAATAATATAATATCGATCGAATCGCTAAAATACATTACTTAATAATTAAAAAAAATACTTAAATAAATGAAACTTTTAAGTGATATTTTAAAATTAAAATATCACAATATGAAGTAAGATATTTGTGATATTTATGTCTCCATATCTCGTTTTAAATTTGGTAGTTGTGGAGTCCCGAAATATTCAGCGCAGAACTGCCTTTAGGGATTGCTCACGGGGTCTAGTCACGGGGTGACTAGAGGCCATGAGCCCCTATAATTCCGTCCCACATTGGAATTTCAAAGTATAATTCAAGGGTTTATAATATAATTCTCAAGTACAACCATCACAAGGTTGCAACCTCTTTTGGCAAGTGATTTTAAGCCAAACTTTAGGGTTGTGCTCGGTGGGGACGAAGGTTATACCCGCGCATTCTAGGGTTGTGCTCGGTGGGGATACCCGCGCATTCTAGGGTTGTGCTCGATGGGGATGAAGGTTATACCCGCGCATTTTAGGATTGTGCTCGGTGGGGATGAAGGTTATACCCGTCCATCCAACGGGCGCCCGAAGACCGCGACAGTAGTGATCTTAATTAATTTCGGTTCGTGTTAAATAAAGTGATAACGACGCGACGTCTTGTTAATATCGCATCAAACTTCTAGTTCCTTTTGACCCATACGAGCATCCAATCTCATTTCCCAAAACAAGTGTAACTATTTGAAGGACAAATTATATTTTGGTTCCTGAGATTTATAATAATTACAAATTAGTCCTCCAATTTTTATTACATTTTAGTAAATTGGTCAAACCGTTAGGATTTCATTTCAACAGTTAGGGCGTTTTTGATAGGGTATTTAAGCCCACTTAGACGAGTTGAATTTATGTTAAATTGTTGTTTGATAGAGTAAACTAACTCTTGCGGCCCTTCCAATTTTAAAGGCGGCCCGCTGATTTGGACGTATTGAGTGAGACTGGGAGTCTCTCCCCCACCTTAAGTATTACAGAATATAGCGGTTTTCTTCTTTACGTGAAAAAAAATAAAGACAATTTAACCCTCATAAATAATTGTATTTTTCCAATAAATATGTTGAGAGATTTCAAACTTTTCATAATTACTCAAAAGCAAACAACCCTAACTAAGAAGCAAAAGGGAAAAAGTTGTCGCTCATCTACCGCCGCTCGTCTACCGCCGTCGCCTCCGCTCGTCTACCGCCGCTGCCGCGCATCTCAAATATTTGTTTACGTAAGTTACATTTGATGGATAACATTACTTGGTTTAGAGGTCCTGAAATTGATTTCATTCCTTCATCTATATTCTATAATCTGTTTAGGAGAAACCATATTATGACAAGCGAAGTGTTTGTTCTGTGTATGTTCTTCTGGCGCAGTTACTAATGGTTTCGTGATGCCCTTTGGATTTCAGCATTGTATTACAACTTTTATTGTGCATTTACTATTGAAATTGATAAGCTACAAAAAAAAAAAAAAAAACGGAACGATGCTTCTTATGTTTTATTTTCTTGGCAACAATTATGAGTCCATATTCCTTACATGTAATTCTATGCAAATTCTATGTTTTTAAGAGCTGAAAACATAGCTTTTCAGCTTATGAGAAAAGCTGAAATTGTATGTTTTTAAGAGCTGAAATTCTATGTTTTTAAGAGCTGAAAACATAGCTTTTTAGCTTATGAGAAAAGCTGAAATTCTATTATGTTTTAAAGAGCTAAAATTTTAGCTTTTCAGTGAGGACACGTAAACTGAGGGCACATTATAATGCATTCAGTGACCTTTTTTCAATACCAGATGTTGTGTGGGATAAAGAGTCTAATTATGTCAATGCTGGACTTACTACTTGGGAGTCCATAATCAAGGTACCTTGTGCATTCATAATTACATAATTAAATTCTTAAGTTAACTTGTTAATTGATTTTTAATTTTTGTAACAGACACATCCAATTGCTGAGGCCTACTATTTCGAGGGAGAACCTGAGTGGGATGCTTTGCTAGGAATATTCGAGGCAATTTTTCGACCGAATCCACCCCTCTTATTGAGATCGTAGACGTTTCAGACGACACGACCAACCAAGCAAATATCCCAAGACAAAATAATGAAGTGATTCAAGTTGATAGTGACTCGGAAGATGCCGAATCTCCATTTGTACCGAGCGATAGAATATCTACAAGCAAGCGGCAATAAATAGGATATTAATCTTTACTTTTCGAAGTTATTTTCAATTTCTTGTTTTTAAATTATAGGATATTAATAAAATGGGATTTCTTATTTCTAACTATTTTAGATTTTTTTGTTATTCAGAATAATTTTATTTCGATGATTATGTATGGCGTTATATAAATAAATTTATGAAATATATTCCTTTCATAAATTCAATATTTAATTTTGTGATTATATGTGTCTAATATTTTAAAATTAAATAATGTATAAAATTAAATGTAATATTTGCAATACAAGTTATGAAAGAAAAATAGTGTTGTTTTAAGTAATAAAAAATATGAAATCATTATATGTTGAATTTTACGAATTAATTTTGAAAAATATGAAAAATCATAATTTTTATATGTTATCAAAAGATGTAACGTATCAAAATATGAAAAAATCTTGTGGCATCAAAAGATGTAATGTGATATAAATTTTACAAATTTATTTTTATGTATATTATTCTTTTCTTATGAGCTACAAAAAAAAATGATTCTAATCAATGTATATTAATTTTTTCTAGTTAATATATATTAATTTCTAGTATAAATATCGTTTGATACATTAAACTGAAGGTAGAATATAGGGGTAAATATGTAATATACCCGACAGATGGATTAAGTACGACGTATCAAACATGTATAAGAATGTTTAGAATTTCAGTCTAACTACCGTATATTGTTATTTGATACACTAAACTGAACTCTCTTAAATTGATCAACTTATGGAATTTCCACATTCTGAATTTCAATCCACATACCCAATCAAAAACGCCCTTAGAGAACAAGTGGGGATATTATTTGGTATGAAAATATCCTCAAGGACAGTAATGTAATATTTCAAAACCTAATTAATTAAGGATATTTTTTATAAAAAAAATATAGACTTGAATTATTAAAATTATCTTTACTTTAATCCATGTGGGATGTTTATTATAAAAGTCAATTAATAATAATACTTTTGTAAATTTACATAGCATATGTTGAAAAGTACCTGAAATTGAAAAAAAAAAACAGAAAGAAAGAAAAAGATCACTTATATACTAGACCATAAATGTAACTAACTCAATTTTCATCACAAAAGAGAATATTTTTCTTATAATATTTAAAAAAAAAAATCAGAAAATTACAAAACTAGAACATATTAATGTACCTATTTGCATTTTTGAAATAGTAACATGAATATTTTCAAATTTTCCCTTTAAGTAATAAAAAGTTTCAATTTCAGAACAAATTTCATTTAATTTAAATTGACTTAAAATGCATTTTGGTACTATAACTATCATGATGCATGTAGAAATTTTAGTCATAACTTTTTTAAAATCTCTCAATAAGTCCCAAAAAAAAAAAAAAAAAAAAAAAAACTCGATTTATTCATTTATTCACAGAATTTTTTAAAAACTAGCCGGAAATTGCCAGGTGGAATTTAAATTGATTTATTTTAATATCTAAGTTAAATTCGGTTAATTGGCGTCAACATGGCGCCTAATTAAATGTGCTGGTACAAAACAAATTAGACTCTGAAATTTAAATTTTAAAAAAAGAATTATTGCAAGTGGCAATTTTCGACCAATTTTAATAAAGAAATTCAATGGATCGAGAAAAGACTAAAATCGCATAAATTTTTTATTTTAGACTTAATTGAGAAATTTGAAAAATTTAAGACTAAAATTGCTACACCACAATAGTTATATATAGGAACATTCAATTTATAAGTCAATTGAAATTAAATGACCAGGGCAAAATTGAAAATATCCATTTTACTAGGCAAAATTACAAATTTTGTCCTGTAAGTTTACTATATTCGAAATTTAGTCCTGTCTATGTTTGATTTCCAATAGTGGCAAAGTTGCATTTTTTGTCCTGTAAGTTAGGATTCTGTCCAATTTTATTTCTGTAAGTTTCTTTGTTAACGTATTTAATTCTTTTTGTTCTTAATTTTAACACATTTGGTCCAATTTAACACATTTAGTCCTGGGAGTAGCACAATTTAACACATTTAGTCCGATTTTAGCAACACATTTCATCATTTATGTTCTCTCATTTTTTCCTGCCAAAATCCAACCGGAGCAACACATTTCATCATTTATGTTTACATCACCACATTTGCAATTCATATCACCACCTTGATTCATCTTCTCTTCTAGCTTCAACCGGCTCAGAAATTACAAGTTTGTAGCGAAATTAGGATAAGAAAGAAAGGCTACAATCAATTTTATCGGATTATTAACTAATTTTGCAGAATGAGGTGAATCTGTGGTTAGGGTTCTTCAGCTTTTAAATTTGGGAAAAAATAGCCGTCATTGAAGGTGTAACGGTAGAAATATTTAATTTTTTTTTTTTTTTTTTTTTTATCTTTTAGCAAACATAAAGGATGAAATGTGTTGCTCCGATTGGATTTTGGCAGGAAAAAAATTAGAGAACATAAATGATGAAATGTGTTGCTAAAATCGGACTAAATTTGTTAAATTGTGTTACTCCTACGACAAAATGTGTTAAAATTAAGAACATAAAGGATTAAATGCGTTAACAAAGAAACTTACAGGACTGAAATTGGACAGGACCTTAACTTACAGGACGAAAAATGCATTTTTCCTTTCCAAATTTATCTTATAACTTTCCATTTTGTGCAATTTTAGTTTGATTTTGGCCTGAAACTTGCCCGAAAAAATAAAAACTCGTTGGTGAGACACTTCACCAAGATCATCAGATTTCTGTTATTATCTTGGTCAAGACCGCCACATGAATTCTCCAAGTAGTCCATTTTTACTATTTCCACATATTTATACTTCACTCATAATTCAAAATTCTATTATTTTGAGAGTTAAATTTTCAATTGATGTGGGGGTCTTGACCAAATTAAAATAACAATGAGAATCTGACGATTATAATGAAGTGTCTCAACGACGAGTATTGTATTATTCCGGTGAGTTTCCGTCCAAAATCAGACTAAATTAAAAAAAATAAAAAGTTACAGGATGAATATTGAAACGCAAAAATGCAAACAATTATATATTAATGTCCAAGTTTTGTAATTTTCTCAATTAATAATTAAAAAAACAACAACACACATTCTCAAGGAGAGATGAAACTTGAAACTATATATATGTTGGTAATTAGAAGGTGCACTCCCACCCCCACCCCCCAAATCTTGTAAAGTCCTAATTTAATCTCGACCCCGCAAATATAAATTTCTAGCTACTACGTCCTTGCTTTCTGGGCATCTATCACTATAACTTTTTTTTCCAAAATAATGCAAGAAAATTTAATTACATGCACCATATATATCTCAAGGTTATGCCTAATACAATGGTCACCACGCAGTGTTATTAAATCATAAGGCAAAACCTATAAAATTTAAACCGGAAATGAAGAGGAACAAGTGATCAAACATAACAACCGAAATAAATATTAAATGAACTACTTAAGAATTATATAACAATTAAAATTATGGAATGAAATACAGGAATAATAGATTTATACTTTACAATTATTATTCTAAATTTTGAAATCATTTACTAATTCTTATATATGTAGTAGCTCTTCCAATTCAATTTACAACCATATATATATATATTGCCAATGCAGACGTCTAGTTAATTATTTTATCATATATTAATTGAATAAAGATATATTATAAGTAGAAGAAAACGACATATCTGTCAAATGCTGATCCACGCCCTGAAGGACTTTCTCAACAACAACTGCTGGTAAAATTATATAAGAACTATTTCATAAAATTGATATAACAACAAACTCATCTCCCTCATCCATGTCTGTAATTTGTGGAGATGAGACAAAAGGACAATTCTTGTTACTTTTAGAAAGGAAAAGGACATCCCTATTCTAATGTCTTGTCTAAATGGAAGATAGTATTAAAATTTCAAGCTAAGACCTACCTAGCTAGCTATGTCAATTTAATTTAATTTAATATTATCTATAGAGATATATATTTATTTCTGCATTAGCTAGATAATGTGCTAGCTCCATATAATTGAAGTAGCATTTAGATCACGTCGATGACGATCGAGCAGAAGATCGTGCAGAATCCCAAAAGACAACAGATTGGACAAAAAAGTTAACACTAACATATGATTGAGCTAGGCGTATATATATAAAATTCATATCTATGATCCAGCTAGGCGGGGGAAATAGGGAGTGTATATGTGTGTGTATTCGAACGTGTTCGTGTTGTATAGATCTGTACATAATAGTGGGTTCATCTGTAATATTAGAACATAATATATTGCTTCCAAGAGGGTATGCAGATTAGGGTTTTAGCAGAGCATGGAAGTAGGGTTCCTTGGAGAAGACAAGAACACACACTACATACGTACGCACATATATACAGATCGATATACACGTACATATGTACGTATACGTATATATATATCATCCTCAAGTAGTGGATATGTGGTCCTAGAAATTAATCTGATCAGCTGGGATTCCTTCTTTGTTCTAGATCTAGCTATAGCTGCGTACATGTACTAAGTGCTGAGCAATTATTACCAAATAGAAATTCAGCTTAATTATCATATTAATTATTAATATCTCTAATAATTAAGTTCAAGAAATCTTACATTTTATTTTTATTCTCAAGACGAGCTAGAGCTTGAAACTAAGTTCAGAATCAAAGAGAACAGTAAAACTAAATTCAATAGAGCCCAAATCATATTTATTTTAAAAAAAAAAAAAAAAAACTTACCTTTATATATAATAATTATTACCATGTTAATTCAAGATCACTGAATCTGTTGAAAATTTGAGGAGCTGACTCCTTGTTCGTTATGCTTCCTCCTCTTCTTCTTCTTCTTATAAGGTATTCCTCTCGCCTTTGCCTGCGAATCTCTCACCTCACGAAGATAAACCCGGATCGCCCCATTTGCAAACGGGTTGCTTTCCGGGGAGCCGCCATTTTCCTCATAAGCAGCTCTGAGCCGACCGACGAGCGCATCCAAGCTGCCCCAAGCCTGTCTGAGGGGACAAGTACACGGCCCAGCTGGCTCGGGATGCCCGAAAAACACACAACCTAGTATGTGCACCTTAGTCTTTCCGAACTGGTCGAGATACCGCATGAAATCCAGCACGTGACTGTAATTACACTGCGACAGCGCCACCGGCGGCCGCTGGTTCCTTAAGTACTGTCCGAACGTGTTCCAGTCGCGCCGTTTTTGGGACTCATAGCGGCTCAGTACTGGAGCCGGCGGCGTCTCTTTATTCTGTTGATGATCGGCTGAAACAGTAGCAGAAGCAGAAGCTGATATTGTTGATGATGATGATCCTGCAGCTGCAGCTTGAATATGATCTCCAGTACCACCTGGATCATTTGACATCATTTTTCTTTTTTGGTTTTTAGTGGGATTTTGTGGAGGAGCTAGATAGCAAATTAGAGTTGAAAATGGGAAGGGAATTAATTTTGTAGTGGGTAATAATCAAATCAAGAGGCTATTTGAGGAGACATGGTATGGCCAATGAAAGTGCTTTCGACAACATTAATTTTCTTTCTACCTTTAATTGGTACTAAGTGTATTAACCATGATCCTCTCTTTTATTGTGTATATTTATGTGAATATTTGTATATTTATATTGTAAATAAATGGGAGAGCATCAATGAAAATCAATCATTATCAAAGCATATATATTTGAAAAGTAAAAAATTGACTGAGTGGTAATTTAATTAACTTCCTGAAATAAATGAAACTTCGCATCCCTTAAGTTATAGTTCTCCTATCAAATATTCCCTTAAACTTTCAAGATTTTCAATTTTACCTATATTATTGACCAATTGAACAACTTTTTTTGAAAAATATTAACCTAATTCACATTACACTCTTAAGCCTTAGCACCGATCTTATCAATTAATCCACATATATGTACGATATATTGATATTTCTAAAAAAAATTATTTGTGTCGTGTCATGTGTCCCGAACTTTTATAGTGGTAAATATCGAAAAAAATTGATGTCGTTGTGTCTATATCATGTCGTATTCGTGTTACTGTGTCCGTATCTATGCATCACAGATCCACAATACACATTAATTATAAAACCAAACTCAAAAGGAATAAATTTAAAATCTAACTTTTAAGAAAAAAAAGGACTTTCTAGCAATAATAGATACATGATAATAAATGGAATTGAAAATCAAGATTAAGAAAAATAATTGAAAAAAAATTGTAATTTTTGAAAAAAATATTTCATGTATAATTATATTAATTTGGATAATGGTTTAGCTCAATTACTTGAATAAGAGAAATTAATATTTCATTTCAAAGTATATGATCACCGGAACCTTTCCTTTTTCTCTTAATTACTATTTTTGATTTTGTACAAAAATTATTCCTCACTTTGTTTTCTTATTACTTAAAAGCTAACTTTGTATAATTTGTTAATTACATTTGAATTATCTTAGCTTCCTTGTATATAAACTGATTACTCTCCCTATTCTAGCTTACAATTTGCTCGGATATTGTAGAGACTTGATGGGAAGTGACCCTTTCAACTCAATATTGAATTGAACTTAGTTATGAATTGTAATGTTAAGAGATGATCAGATTAAAATTCTACGAACTGCATGGGTACTTCTGTCCAAAAAAAGAAAAAAATAGGTTGTCAAACTATAGGGAGCTTCTTGAAACTTTTCAAAGTTAAAGGGAGTAATTGATGTTGGATTAATAGAATAGGGGTGTAAACAGAATTTGACCCTTAACCCCTATTAACTAGGTAATTAGGTTGGAGTTAACCTGAGTTAATTAAGGAGAAAGTGACAACATCGGCATAAAATCTTACTTTAATTCATAGAGTTCAAAGTGATATTCAAACTTGTCTCCCCTAAGATTCATAATAGGATTTGATTTGTTTTGGGCTTTAAATTAAACGCGTTAATGCTGGATTAAACTAATTTTATATCAATTTTTCATATGTATACATATATTTTAAAGGTGAATTATATTTGGGTCCTTCACATTTGTCATATTTATATTTAGGTCCACTTAGATGCGTTTATTATATGGTCAACTTTCGCTATTAAATCGGTGGTAGGACCTAAACATATACAATGCAATATAAGTTAAAACTAAATTATTTTGGTTGCCGCTTACATCTAGGAACCCACATTTTACGTTAAATTTAACCAAATGTAGACTAATACTCTAGAAACTTAAATGTAATAAACGCATCTAAGTAGATCTAAATATAAATATGATAAATTTCAGTGACCCGTATATAATTAGCCCTATATTTTTATTGTATCAATTATATTTAAATGCATATATAAAGGTTGCATGTGAAAAACGTTCAAGGTTTATAACAGACAGTAAAGATGTCAAGAGGCTGAAGACATGCAGTAGCCGTCTTTCCTTGAAAAGCCCTTAATATATTCCGTGACGGGGAAAGCGAGTATTTATATATGTCTACTCAGATACGGTGATATAGACACTATATAACACGTCGTTACGAATTTCTTTTAATATTTTATATTAGAGAAGTACGGTACGACAACACTGGTCTATACTGCATTTGTGATAAATGTACTCTGTCATGACTTCATATGTCGTTTGTCAATTTTTTTTCTTGTAGTATGTATATTTTTACCTAATCAAACATCAAATAATAAAATGTGAAAAATGAATCGAAAGATTGATATATAGAACTATGGCCCAAAAATGAAAAAAATTAAACAAAAATCCATAAAACGATAATTTTGCTTAGCAAAATTAAAAGAAATTAACAATATAAATTAAATCCCATCAATATATATATAATTGATTGGTCCCTTACCGGGTTTAATATAGTAAAAGAATTCCAGGATTTGCCCCTCAAATGGGTAACATGAGACTGTAAAAACGGAGGGAATCTACTAATTAAGTATGGCCTAAGATTAATTCATTTCTTAATTTGAGTCTCCTAGGAGAGCAAAGCTATGATTAATTATTTCATAATGATCTAGTATGATTTGGTTGACCCTTAAAGATTTGCATTAAAATAATTAATAAAAAAAGAAAGAGGATTTTGGCTGCAATACTATAATCCACAGACACTTCTAAAAATTCTATTATGCCGTGTTGTGTTGTGTCCGACACGGATATCCAATATCAAAAAAAATCCTATCATCGTATCCGTATCGTATCGTGTTCGTATCGCCGTGTCCGTGTTTCATAGCTGCTACAGCTATAGGTAAAAAGCATATCATTCTCGAACCTCCAATCAGATGGAGACACGTTACTCACACAATCAATGTATCTCAATTTTTACGCATTTTTTAAATAATAATTTATTAAGATTGTAATTAGTATTTTATTAAGAATACCTTAATTTAATTGTCATAACAGTCACTACCATAATGATCTATGTTGATTATGCTTGACGACGATCGATCAGAATATATAATATTTATCCGATTAAATTACTATGTCTTGTTAGTGATGCTTTTTATTTGTTGTCGCTCATCTGCTTTAATTCTCTATCATCATTTTATTCACTAACTTTTTTTTGGCTTTTAATTACTGAAACTTAAGCATAAAAATATGGAATTTTCTTTGGTGCCCTTTGTCTAATTATTTCCTAAATTAGAGCTACACGTCAGTTCTGTATTTCTATTATGAGCCATTGTATAATTAATGAATTTGTCGAAAGCTATGATACACGGATACTTTAAAAAATTCATATTATGCCGTGTCGTGTCGTATCTGTGACACCCATTAGACACTTTTCTAGTGTAAAATATCAAAAAAAATTATGTTGCTATGTTCTTATCGTGCCCGTGTCCATTATTTTTCCAAAATCCACAAAAATAAGCTCAAGGGGTTTCCACTATTTTCCCTAAACCCTAAATTCACTCCCTAAACCCTAAATCCCCAAAATCTTCTTGCAGTCGCTATTTTTGAGGATTTGAGGAATATAATGAAAACTCCTCTTTCAATTTAGATTTAGAGTGTGAATTTAGGATTTTATTGCTAAGAAGGAAGGTAATTGGGGGCGGAAGAAATAGGCGTCAGACCAACTTCCATCAGTTAACTAACGGGCTGACTGATGGAATGCCAAAGATTGATAAAATTAGAAAACATATGGACACAATGTGATAGTTTTGAATTTGTAGGTAAAAAATCTGATGGACAGAAAATTAAATTATCCCATATTAATCTTGTGATTCTAACGAGTTGAATTTAGTGTTATATGATGACGATGTGGTTTAATATTTACAGTAACCAGTTCATAACTTAATTAGATGCCTTTTTCTTTGAAAGGCCTATAGTTGGCAACAAATTAAGGGTTACTCGTATTGAGGTGTCCAATTAATAATGCATTCTCTGACATATTCTCGTAATTATGTGAGAAATAGAAAATTAAACATGTGAATTAGGGCTACAAAGCAGTTTCTTAAGTGTACATCAATTTTTCATCGTAGTGGAAAATCAAATTTTCATCATAGTGGAAAGTTTTTCTTTTTCTTACTCGTTAATGTAGGGATTTTTTATCGAACCATGTTAAAATTTCCACACCTTTTTCTTTTTCATTTTCTTTTTCCCTTTAATACTCTATTATATATATGATTCTTTTTACTGCATGCAGTATGTTTCAGAAGAGTCTATTTGCAAATTTAAAATTGATTTATATAATTAGTACAATTGTTGTTACGTATCGCTTTCAAAAATGAGTCTTAATTAAGCTGTTAAGCAGCTTAATCAATTCTTATTTTGGGCTGCATATTATACGCGTACGTATTGCAAGTTCTTCCAGAGATGGAGAAGTTGTTTGTCGCCTTAAACGAGCTAGGTATTTAAAACATGGGCTCTTAAGGGAACTGACTACTGAGTAGTTTCTTTGCTTAAAAATCTTAGTTAAATGTCAATTATGAATTATGATCATATTGTTTACCTATTCCAAGAAGTCAAGAACAGTACTGTAATTATTTTTTAATCAATAGGTATTAGGAAAACAACTGGACGTACAGTTATTCCATTCTAGCTAGTTGCATGTTGGCCAACTATATATACTACAACTAACGTAATTTAGCAGTTCAGTGCTATGCTAACTTAACCAGAAGTCGTCGCAGGTTTGAGTTTCTGCGAACGCAGCTGCCAATATTAGTAGAAATAATTTTATACCTTAATAGTCCGACCCATGCTTTGAAACCAAAGAAAATATCGACAGGCCAACTATATTTGAGTTATGTTAATCTAATTTTTAAAATTGTAATATTACGAATTAATTTTATGGTCTAGTTTATGAGAGTGTTTTATAAGCTGGCTATATCTTGATCTTTTCCTCAACCCTTATCACCTAAAACACCTGTGCTACTAAGCAACGGGCAGGTAATGATCTCTCAAATGAAATCTTAAGTTCCATACTATATAGTCTTAGCACTTATGCATAGTTTTGGTGTAGTTTAACAGTTCGGTATTATGATAATTTAATTAAAAGTTTTGAGTTCGAGTTCTACTAGAAATGCAGCTGTTTTTAGTCTTTACACCTAAGTGGTCCGACTCGGCTCGATTCATATAAATGAGAAAAAATCTTATGCATAGTTCCCTTGTTTTCTAGTTTTTTGGGGCAATTATATAGAATTCCTTAGGTTTGCTAAAAAATTTGAGACACTATCCAAACCTGAAAATCTTACAAATATCCCCATTTGAAATGTAAAAATATAAGTGGAATCTTATAAATATCCCTTGAAAAATTCTACAAATATAAGGTTTTCAGAATTGGATGATGTTTCGGATTTTTAAGCAAATCTCAGAGTTTGGATAATTAACCCTTTTTTTAATTATACGATTATGTAATTTTGTTTTCTTACAAAGTAACTTTTACTTCTAAAACTTTATTAAATATTGTTTAAAAATATTTTTACCACAAAAAAATAGGGCAACATTTTCATAATTTTAGATTTTAGAAGTTTTATATAGACGTATTGAATGTGGTGAGTGCTGACCACGGTAGTAATGGCAAATTAACCAAGATGGCCCTCATGCACTGAGCTTCTCACTTTTTGTGATATTACAATTGTCCCCACCAAATTTTACTTAATAGCAGAATCAGGAAAAGATTTGTTAAAAAGCCATAATCAACAATCAACATAATGCTTCACTGATTAGACAATCAATAGTGTGTTAACTGTTCCATATTTGTCCCCGCTTTCCAATTATTAATTTATTTAATTCCTCATCTTCCATAAGCTTTTCCAAGTGTACCCAAATTTCTTTTCTTTATTTTTTTCCAATAAATGAATATCCATTTTTGCTCAACAATTTATTTTAATTTCGTCTGCGCTCTTGACAAAGACTAAAAAATTTGAAAATTTTACTAGTATTA
Source organism: Verbena officinalis (assembly GCA_958496215.1). Classification (NCBI taxonomy): domain Eukaryota; kingdom Viridiplantae; phylum Streptophyta; class Magnoliopsida; order Lamiales; family Verbenaceae; genus Verbena; species Verbena officinalis. Next base: position 27,522,140 of record OY292389.1, read on the forward strand.
TAATGATATTTTTCCTTTGGTCTAGATGAGGGTATCTACCTAAAAGGTGGGACAGGTGGCTAGGAAATTTAAAACTACTTTATAAAATAAGTCAGGATTGAAACTCCTAACACTGAAAAAAAAAGGATTTAAAACTCTAATATTTGGTTAAGAATGAACGAGTCTCTTCCACTCAACCACACAGTACTCCTAGTGTAATGATAGGTCATATGACAATACAACATACAGAAAGTACGAATTCTTCAAAGCCCATGATATATTTCGACTCTATCAATTGATCTCATATTTTATATTCAATTTCCAGCCCATATTATTTGGGCTTTCTAGCAAGGCATATATGTTAGGTGGTACGAGAGTAGTCCATCCCTTAAACTAACATCTTCCCAAGCAAATTCTTTATGTTTTTGTTTTCATAAAAAAGAGAGAGCAAAAAATAACATATAAACAAGACCAAATAAGGTTGTTAGCATCTATTACAATACAATTAATGATATCTCTGATAGCCTCAGTACATTCAACATGAAAGGAATCTTACTCATTGTCTTTCTTTGCGAAGATGTCGGCGCAGCCATTGCCCTCCATTCTCGTGTGACAAAATGTTGTGATCAACTGTTTGTGCAAGAAGAATATGCAATTCTCAATTAACTAATCGAAGAGGTGATAATCAGTATTGGCAACTTAACCAGATGGAAGACCACTTCTAAGTCAATCTCAGTGGTAAGTCTCTCAATCCTCCTTTCCCAAATAATTCGGAGACCCTCTCTTAGATCCATAAGCTCACTTAAGGTGATAGTATTTTTCTCGAGATTATAATAGAAAAAAAAGGGAGTTTTTCTGTGAACAACATACAGTTTTTATAAATTATGAAGAATACTTTTATTTTAAATAGTGGCAACGTTTTATATTTGAATAAATAAATAAATATAGATAGATGTATATGATTTTAATATTTAGGATCGCAATTTGTTTAATTGCCCCCAATAAATTTCTCAAAATAAAGAATTAATATCTCATATCGGATATTTATAACACATATGTTTTATTCTTACCCAGCTTGATAATTTTTGGCAAAACCTCTGTATATTTATAAAAATTCTGGTATTAAACTGACATTAAAAATAACATTTGGGTACCAAAATGATTTATATTCTTCAATTAAATAATATATCTTAAAATAAGAATACGATAATATAAAAAATATCACATATTTTTATAATAATTTAGCAATATATAAATTAATTAAAGTCAATATATACCACTTCTGCGTCATATATTTAATAATAATTATGCAATATATAATTAATTTAAGTCAATATATACCACTTCTGCGTCATATATCACGTCGTATGAGATCCTATATGAAGATGTTGCAATTAAGTACCAAAGACATAACTCATAACTCATAAGTTGTTCGCATGTGACTTTGCCGCCATGTACGGATCTGGTAACTATAAACCTACGACTTTTTTTCCCCCACTTTTCCTTTTATTCCTGATTGTGTAATGTACCCGTCTAATTAAGAGCGATTTTTTTAGATTTTATTTTAATGTATTTAGAGTCAATTTATTCATTTTAGCGGAGGAGTGGCTTTCCCGATGCCTTGATAAGCTTTTTATGGACTATCCTTTGTTACGATATGAGTGGGATTCTAATACTTTGGTATCCCATTTATCTTATGCGGATGATATGCTCATTCTTGGTCGTGCAACACCAGGATCTGCTAGCAAAATTAAGGGTCTTCTAACGAAGTACTAAGGGTCTCGGGTCAACTCATTAGTGCCGGAAAGAGCTCGATTATCTTTGCTAAACATTGCTCTAATGCTAAAATTCGGAGTATCCTTGGAACTACAGGCTTCTCAAGGGGATTTCTGCCAACCACTTATTTAGGCTGTCTGATTTATACCGGGAGGAAAAAGGTGGTGTTATTTTCAAACCTTATTGAGAAAGTTCGAGCTAAGATTAACGGGTGGAGCAATAGTGTAGAAGTGCGTAGAATGTGAATACGGGAATGATGATGAACAGAGAGGGAATATGCGCACAAAGTAAATTCTTTATTTATTAAAAAATGATATGGGAATAATGACCAGCCTTTATATATGATAGACTAATCCTATTCAACCCATAGCAAATAAACTATGTTCGACTTAAATAGAAAAGAAGTAAGCGCATTAGCACTTTCTAATAAAGCTAATAAAGAGAAAAACAAATACTAACTAAAAACAATAAAAATTACATTATAGCCCTAACTATATTCTATCAAATAGTCTGCTATCCTATGGGGGTCGCATGGCTCTTATCAAGAGTGTCCTTGCGTCTGTTTCGGTTCATCTTATTCAAGTTCTCGAGCCACCCAAATCGGTGTACAAAAGATTGGAAACAATATTCAATGCTTTATTTTGGGGGACGACGGACAACGTGAAGAAGATACATTGGTGTAAATTGAAGACTTTCTGTTTGCCGACGGATGAAGGGGGTCTCGGATTTCGTCGGATGCAAGATGTGAGTGAAGCCTTTGCGTACAAATTATGGTGGAAGCTGCGAGAACAAAAGTCGTCGTGGGCTCGTTTTACTTGGGAAAAATATAATCGTCAGTGCCACTTTCTTCTCGATAGGCCAAGGAGAGCTACACATATTTGGCGCCGCATGGAAGCCGTGAGAAATGAGGCAAACGAACAAATTTTTTGGAGCATTGGCGAGGGGAAAATTTCATTTTTTGATGATCTATGGAGTGGAGATCTCTCCTTACGTAAGGTTCTTGACTGGCAAGGAGAAGACTCACATGTTTGTAATTTTTTGGATGCATGTAGATGGAGCTGGAGCAAACTCACGAGGGTGATGCCGGAACCTATTACAAACATGATAATGGATATACCTATCAATGGTGGAGAGGACAAGATGATATGGATACTACAATCTGATGGGGGATTTTCTATAAAGTCGATATGGGAAAAAATCAGAATTAAACAAGAAAAGAAAGTGATTTTGAGCCGCCTCTGGAGCAACAATATTCGGCCAACTATTTCAGTTTTTGCATGGCGTGTGATTAAAGGGTTTGTGCCAGTTGACTTAAGAATTAAGGCCAAAGGCATTAACCTTGCATCTAAATGTGGATGTTGCTTTGCGGAAGAATCAATAAGCCATCTATTTATTGAAGGATTTAAGGTGAATCGGGTTTGGAGATTTTTCGGTGATATATTTCAAGTTAAAATCCCAAATACGAGGTCAGTTACAGTAATGCTGGGACATTGGTTTTGTTCTTTAAAAGATCAGAACTCGTCGCATATTGGAACAATAATACCGATTCTCATAATTTGGTATACTTGGCTGGCTAGAAATTCGGCCAAATACGAGGGAAAGAAAATGGCTTCGAGTATCATAGTGGGAAATGTTTGGGATTATGTTTTCAAGCTCAATAAGATGGGAACATTAACGGGAAGAGACTGGAGAGGGAATATGGATACCGCAGCTGGGCTTGGCATTAATACTTTCTATACTCGCACCCGGAAAATTACTTTGGTTAGGTGAGATCTTCCGCCGGTTGATTGGATAAAACTGAACATTGATGGAACTTCTAAAGGGAACCCTGGAATCGCGGGAGCAGGTGGAATCATCCGATTATCTACAGGGAAAGTTGTTTGTGGTTTCTATCGGTTCTTGGACCATAAAACCAATAATTTTGCAGAAATGTGGGCGGTTTATGAGGGCCTTTGTGTTGCTTATAACCGAGGTTTTAAAAATGTCTGGATTGAAGGGGATTCGAAAGTAATAAAGGATCTTATTCTGAACAGTAAGAAGTGTTCTTGGGACATGATACATTTGATGAGTAATATCCGGAAATTACTTGGCCAAATCAACTTCAAATGCACCCATATTTTGAGAGAAGGGAATCAAGCTGCAGATTATATGGCTAATCTGGCTTGTACTGCTCGAGAGAGTAAAATCCTAGAATCTAATGAGATGGATCGTTCTATCCGCGGGATTCTTAGATGTGATGAGATGCAAATTCCTTATTTGAGAATCAAAAATGTCACGAAATAATTGGAAGATTATGCTTTTATATTTGATTACTTGGAGCTTACGTATTAAGATGTGCTACACTAACGTGATCAATTTCCCTTGTGGGCACATTATTTGGTTGATGAAGTTCTGGATGATCTCTGATCTTGATGGTTATGAAGACCCAAACTTAATGACAAATCTGGATCCCTGTTGGATTCGGATAATTAATGCATTTCAGGTAAGGTCTTTTATTCACCTTGAGGATACAAAATCTGATCAGAATATGTTACTATTTTGTAGGTGGATTTTGGGGAATTGGCGTCTCAATGGCTTCTGGGGATGGACGAGTGAGCTTAAGGATTTGACGGATAATTATAATCTTTACGATTTGGCTTCGGCTAGCGGTAACGGTTGGAAATTGACGGATAATCTTGTACACATTGCCATGAGCTGGAACCGGTTTGATATGCGAAGCCCGTGGGCGTTTTTTCCTGTCCGTAAATGCAACAACTTTATAGCCAACGATGATGATGAGAAGAGATTAACTGGCTATGGATCTCCGTGTGCTGATAAGATCTACAAGCCCAGCTTGGCGAGCGCGAAACTCGTGGCCAATTGGTGGTCGGCTTTTTGTAACTCTGCTGTTGTTGCATTTAAGCTTTATGTTGACAATTTTTTGTCTCTCCTGATGTATTTTTTGGACTTTTCGATTTAATGCTTTTATATACGAGGTGGGGTCCTCTTAACCCTACGGTCGGATGACCGGTTCTAGCAAAAAAAAAAATTATAAAATATGTTACTTAGATTTGCTTGGAGCCTTGCGCAAGGAAGTGGATTTTACACTAATTAGATTATCACTATAAATAATAATCTAGTGGAAAAATAGTAGTTATTTTATCTATTCATAAACAAGGTAAATAAACGTTAGATTATTTAAATTATAAATTGCTAATAAATTCATAACTAATCTATTTGAATAAAGTACTAGAAAGTAAACTAGCTCTTAATGTTTCATCTCATAAGATCAATCAGGACAGTACTAGAATTTTTGGGTAGGAGGCAAACTCATATTATGTATAAAAATACCAAATTTTATTTTTATTTAAAAAGCAAAATCTTATATTATATATAAAAAATCCATATTATTACCTATACATTTTTTTTATTTAGTAAAGAGACGAAATCTTATATTATATATAAAAAAATTCAAATTATTACCCATAAATAAGAATTATTCAGGGCGATAGTCACCCCAATCTATAGGATGTACAGCCCTAAGATCAACAAATTGACTTTTGGCATAACAAAGTTTTGTAATATACAATGTTTTAGAAAATATTGGTCATCACAAATTTTTGTAATAAGCTTCAAAATTAAGAACATCTAAGTTATTATAAAAAAAAAAAAAAAACACACACATCAAGTCACAAAATCGAATGGAATATTATCATTAATCATGTGAGTTTTATATCGTAGTAATTTAACCCGACTCTGATTCAACTGAATAAATCAGCTTTAAAAAAAGTATTAATTAACTGTGTGGGCCATCGATGATCAAATAACCCATGCGCTCAATAATTGCTCTAACTTATCAACTCAAATACTCACGCGTGATAACTGATGAGGAACCAATATATATATAAACTATGTAACTTTTTGACTGAACGGAGTAAAATAATATATAGTATTTTTTTCATGATAATTTTTGTTTCAAACTTAGTTCACTCCATACAGTATTTTCATATCTAAAATCCCATTTTTCCACTTTACATTTTTTTATAATTTTCTTTTATAGCCAAAAAGAAAAAATCAAAATTCCCAAATCAAGAATCTTTAATTTTTCAACCTCGTTTTTGTTATTTTTCTATTATGTCGGCTAACAAGCAAGTCAAAATGTTTTGAAAGGAATATCAAATGTATCTGGCCATGATCTTCTCATTCATTTCAGCCAACAATAAAATGTCAACATACATGGATCATTAAAATATTATAAAAAATTAGGTAAATATAAATTAATTTTTCTTATTTCAAAGTTATAAACATGTGATAAGACTTTTATCAAAGTCTAGTTATATTCATGATACTGAAAGTTCTGAATTTTATAGGCCTAAAAATCACAAGACTCACTACCCATTAAATTATCGTCAACGCCAGACAAAATTTCTCATAATCCAATTTTTACTAATGAAATTTAAGGGGATTTTTCATAATTTTTAAACCAAGGGGGATTGAAATAAAACTTTTGAAATATTGAATATAAACTTTTCTAAATCTAAATACATTAGTTTAGTTAAACATGACGTCTGATATTGAAGCAATAGAGAGTTAGAAAGATTGTTTTTAATTGATTCTCTTTATTGTTCGAACCCGTAAAAGATGATGGGAAACTAAAAAGACACTATGCTGAAACCATTCTTTATTAATTTTTTCTTGGTCGGTCCTAATTTTTTTTTTTCTTTTTACGGCCATAGACTATTAAATCAAAAGTCTACTCAGTCTTAAATTTCAATAGCATAATGTCATGCGTAGTTTAGGGCAGCCTATTTTATCTTTTTGGTCAAATTGAAAATAACTATATAGAAAGTTCTAGAAATGCTATGTCATCTCGAATATACCACATAGCATTTTGTAGATACCCCAATTGTGCATTGTTGACTTCTCTGTCTTCTCCTTCTTTTTTCGGTGATGTAGCTGAAGTATACGGTCAACTTGGGATTGATTTTCTAAATAAAATGTAAATTTCAGATTTGGATCCGATGACTTGGGAGAAAATAAGTTTGGACTTTTGGGACAATGATGTTTAATTTACTTTATTTCAGTTTATTATTCTTTTTCTTATGCTATTCCACTATTGACTAATCATCTTTGAAATCAGGATATATGTCTACAATTAGGTCTAGAACTCCATTATGTTAATCAAGATAATTTAAAATTATAAGGGTTCGAATCTCATGCTATCAATAAAAACTGTGCTTCCAAGAAGACTTGAACTCGAGGACTCTAATTAAGCTAGTATAGCGCCGAATTGCTAAACTACGTCACTTGGTGATTACTGCCTTATTTGATTCCAAAATAGTAAAATTGCAAATTTGGTCAGGTAAATTCACCATTTTCGAACTTTAATATTATTCAAGATGATTTAAACTTTAATTATTTAACTAAATATTCATTTTACATATTTGCCCTCATGCACCTAGACGTGACTCTGTGAGTACAAAATCCCGACCAGGCATGTGAGCCACTTGTTTGATTTCACAATATAGGACAATACTTTTATACTCTAAGCACCGACCACACAGTTGATAAAACGAACCTATCAACTGCCTCATCCAGACATAGATCTCAATATATAATTAAAAAAAATATATAGTTTAGATCATATAAAAGATTATTATGTACAAAATTGTTGGTACAACTCCAACAACTCACCATTATTGTTTATTCTCAGTGACTGGGCACTACACTTCCTTTTCTTTTTTTTTTTTTTCAGTTCATTAGTTAAATATTGCGTTTCATGGGTTTGGTAACGGAAAACGACAGGCGGTTAAAATTTTCAGCGAGTTTCTCATAAAACTTGAGAATTTCAACCAAAATAGGATGAAAATTGTAATAAAGTAAAACTTGGGGGACAATTATTGTAATTTGTACTAGTCGATATTACTAATTGTCACATTAATAAAAAAGTTTTTCAGTTATTCGGGTTAACTAGTTCTTAGGTTTAACGTACGTACGTTTGTCGTTTTGGGCTATATATATTGAGACAAAACCATTAAAGCTAGCCATGAAAAGACAAGATGGATAAGCTGAGGAGGATTAGCAACAAGAGAATTGTGTTACAGTCACTCCACTCCACCACAGAAACTCAAGTCCAATAACAAAACACGTCACTACCACCAAGTACGGCGTACCTTCGCAACAGCTTCGTTTGTTCGTAGTTATTCATGATGACGATGACAGATTAGAAGTGGAATCAGGATTTTCATTTGAGGGACAAATTTATATTATATATAAAAACATAAAATTTATCTGTATTTTAAAGGATGAGATTTTATAATAGATATAAGAAAACTAAATTATTATGTATAAATATAATTTTTTTGGGGCGCTGGTCATCCCACTTTATAAATAGTAGTGCTGCCGATGACGAGGAGGTAATTTGTAATTTCTGGTGATTCTATGTTATAATCCCCAGATCATATATACCGTCTAGTATTCATGAATTTGGTATGCCCAAAAATTGTAATAAGAAAATCTCATAAAAGAACTCTGTAAACTTTAAATTAAATTTCCACTTGCATCGACTCTAAATATACTTGTATTTTTCATGGTAAAGTTGCTTTTTTGCTCTGAATTTTTATTTTTTCCTCATATTTTCTTAATTTCTTGGTCGAAACAACAGTATATAACATAATAAGTCTATTATTTCTTTGGTAGTTTGGTACAAGGCTATAATAAGTCATAAAAGGTCTGTGAACGAGCAAATCTTAAAGCTCACATGACTTTTTTGTGATAAATTTTTCATCATAAATCATTTTATGAGATTTTACAGGATTTTTTTTATTGGATTAATTTCTTTATTACTTGAAATTGGTTGCAATTAACTCCATTCAAAACCAACATTTTCATGGCTTTTTATAATAAATGACATGGAGATTTGTAATGGATGGTTAACAAGCATTAATTTCCTACATTGTTAGGTTCTAACTTTTTAAAAAATTTACCCAGTTTTAAAAAACTTTTTGTAACGGAACAACTTCATCAACTTGCATGTACTTTCGCATTATAAAATTAAGCTTAAACCTGACCAAAAAGATATATAAAAAGTTTAATAAATAAAACCACTAATTCATTATTCATCCCATGAACTGTGCCAAAAAGCTGTGTGATCCATGGCCTAGTTAGTGCACAATGCATGGCAAAGGAGAATCTTTATTCTGTACCCCATCGTGTAATGTTTAATAAAAAGTTAAAAACCCCAAAGCGAAAAACTATTATATATATTAAACGGTAAATCTTTGATACACGGAGACGGATACAGTAATACGGACAAGATACGATATGGATATGGTGACACGATTTTTTTGATATTTTCCACTACACAAGTATCTGATATGCGCAGGTGTCCAACACAACATGACATAACACTACATAATGATTTTTGTAGAAATGTCCGTATCATAGGTGAAAACTTTTTTTATATATATTGTTCGTGAGTGTAATTTAATTAATTTAGCTGAACAACGTTAAATCTTGTATTTCAATTTCATGATTTTCTTTATATTTTGTGATATTGTTCTTTGCCTTCTCATAACATGAGTGAATTATAAAATCTTATATATGATCAATTCTCTTCATTTAACTATATATAAAAGAAATTGAGTCTAACATATCTTAGTATAATGTGCAATAATAATGTAACGCACACATCTAACTCCAACAAAAAAAAAAACACAAGTCGTTATAGAACGGATAAATCATGCTAAAATTATACATTATATATATATCTCTAATGTGTATACTCATATACGAAGATATAAATACAACACGAAACAGGCACGAAACAAGCAAGACGATTCAATTTTTTATTTCAATATTTAATAATATAAAATAAGTATTCGACTCAATACGAGATTGTACAATAAATTTACAAAAAGAGTTCATGCATGCATTATATAGATGGCATTTGAAAAGCATTATTAATTTGGTGAGGGAGCTAGATGAAAGTAGATTAATAATTATAAACTATATAAATTACTTTACATAAGCTAGAGCACTAAATAATGGTTGCACTTTAACTTTAAGCAATTTAATTATTAAGGCTTCTAATTATTGCAGGCATTGTGTAATCATGCTTTTTTTTTTCAAATTAGACCGAAATCTAAGTGATTATTCCAAAGTTAAAGAGTATGTCACGGTGAAGAAAATGTTAAATTGTAGGAAGAAAGAGTTCAACTTGATGAGTGGAAAACTCGTGTTCTGATGGAGGACTGGCCAGATTATTAGGACGATTGATATTGTTGCTTTTTGCTTCATGTATTTTGTTGCTTTTCTCTTTTCACTGAATGTTTATGCCATCTTACTAATGTATATATTTTATAGACTTCTTGATTTCAGCTTGATCGATTCTTGATTAAAAAAACAAAAGGAAAATATTAAATCGGAATGGGGTAAATTTTTGGAAACCCGGCCCCTATGAAATCTGTCGTATTCACATTACCATCTCATGAAAAAATTATTCCAGATTAATCCCTCATCATTTTAAATAAGTTTCAATAAACACCCCGTCTAAAAAATGTGTATTAGACTCGCCGAATTGAGAGTGAATACCCTGAAAATTCTACTTATTTGGCTAGGAAGTCTTTTTTTACCCTTCTTATTGAATATATAATACTTAATATATCGAAATTTAAATATAACTACTTATACAAAATAAAATAAAATGAAAATAAAAATATATTATATTACCATAATAATAATAATATTAATTCAGGTACGAAGTATATATTATGTTAACATAAAAAATAAATATACTATAATATATGAACATGAATAAAAATAAATTAATCATATTTAGTTCAAAAACATAACGAAAATACATATATTAATTAAATAAATTTAAATATATTATGAAAATATATCAGTTTCATATAATATATATATATATATATATATATATAATACATATATAAATACCATATAAATTAATTTTCGTTTTTATTTCTCATAATCTTCTTCCCAAATATAGTTCAATGTTTAATCTCATTCAAATTTCTTAAAAATGAGGAGGAGGTAATTTAGAATAAATTTTTTATAGGGAATTTTGAACGAAAATTTCAAATTTCACAAGTAACTTATACGGATTTCCCTCAAATAAACATATTATGAACAATAAAGCATCTCCAAGGCATATGCTTTATAATATTGGAAAGTGACTACATTCTTTTTCCTTTTTTTATTAATCAAATGAAAGTGACTAATTATAGAGAGAAAATAAAGAAAACGAAAAATATTTGTTTCACCACCTCCAGCCTTGGAATACAAACGGTACTTCTCTACCGAAATTTAACATTTTTTTAAGTCCATTTATATAGATCGAGATCAAAATACTAAAATACAACGTTTTTCTTATTAATAATTACTGCATTTTCAAGAACTCAAACCCGAAACCTCTAGTTAAGTTATTATAGTACCGAACGACTAAATTACGTCAATTGGTGTTAAAATTTAACATTGGAAAATATTAACTTTTATATGAAATCATAATGTTAATAGAAATAAATTAAAAATAAAAATATAGGAGCATTTCCAAAAGAGAGTTGTTATTTACACTCCCTAAATGTTAATTGCACTCCAAAATTTTCATTAATGACAATGATATCCCTCTTCTTTAATGTTAACTTATTATTCTTTTATTGTTTTGTGAGTATTTCTAACCTTTTTTTTTTTTTATATATTCAAATATTTTATTATATTTTTAATTTTGTTAGATTAATTAAGATAGAACAAATATATTAATTATTGGATTCTTTTTAGAATTAATAAAAATATAATTAGGATATTATAGCGCAGTAAGTAATTTATGGAGTATAAATATCAATTTTCCTAACACAATTATATATATTATTTAAGAAAAATAATATAAATGTCAATGAGTTTACTTTAAATATTTTATACTTTAACAAATATTTCCAAAAGAAATTAAATGGAGAATACAAACTTATAAATATATACTGGCTAAAAAATAAAGTAATAAATATATAAATTATAATAGATCATTATATTTCTCAAACTCTATAATATTCCAAAAATTAATAAGAATTTAATTTTTATTTGGAAAGAGAAAATCACAAATTGCAATCAAAATTTAAAAAAAAAAATCACAAATCATATATTAAATAAGAAAAATAGTATAAAATAAATAAGTTGTAATCATTTATTAAAAAATCTTAAAAAGAAGGAAAACTAATAAGTTAGTAAAAAATTAGGAGGGATATTTTTGTCATATAATAATAAATTTGGGGTGTGAATAACAATTGAGGAGTGCAAATAACAACTCCCTTTACAAAAAAGAAAAGATAAAATATTTATTTTATCCCGTATGTCTCGCAGGAATTACTTTGGACACCGTAAATACGCAATGCTACTGATCAAGGAAAACGGCATAACTATAGCCAACAGATAAGCAACATTTGATTAATATTATATCTTTTGTCCCAAAAAGAAACTTCAACTGCCCAATAGAAAAGTTCGATACAAATTTTTCTTTTTCTCCACTTGATTTTTCTTTATAAATATCTGCGCCGTAGTGTCATTGAATCACAACTCTCTCTCTCTCTCTCTCTCTCTCTCTGATCCCCTTCTTCCGCAGGAATCTGAGAGCACTGATTCAGGTACACTTAGTCAATACACTTTCAATTACTGGGATTCTTATGGTATAGCGACTAGAGAAAACTGGACCATCATTTTCAGAATGCATGTAGATTTCAACACTTTGCATGAAGATGCTTCGTTTTTGCTTTTCTTTGACTCTGTCTATTCCATTGCGTCCGACGATTTCTCCGATTTTTTCGGGAGATACGGTCTCTTTGTCATTGACTCAAAAAAATTGATTTTTGTTTTAAACATTTTCAGGGTATTTTGTCAATTTGGGTCTTTTTGTTGTGTGTGGATTGAGACTTGGGGATTGAAGTGAGAGTGAATTGCTTGAATGGCCACAAGGAATTTGGAGAAGCTGGCATCAATTGATGCCCAGTTGAGGCTTTTGGTTCCGGGAAAAGTGTCTGAGGATGATAAGCTTGTTGAGTATGATGCCTTGCTTTTGGATCGGTTTCTCGATATTCTCCAGGATTTGCATGGAGAGGATCTCAAGGAAACGGTATGAGGAATTTTATTTTATTTTTAAATTTTTTCCTTGGGGTTGAAGTTTGGGTATTGATTTTTTATTCTGATCTCTAAAAGTTCAATCTTTATGTAAAGAGTCTCTCTCTCTCTCTCTCTCTGAAGCTAGAGTTGTTGGAATATCTCAATTTTGTTTCATGCCCAAGTTGATTTTCTAGTGCAAGAAGCAAACATTAAACCCATCTGGGAGAGCTTCTGATGAAGATTGAACTATATTTTTATTCAGATCAATGAAATAGTGTTTTGAAGATTAACTGTGATTTATAAATAATGATTTACTTGTAATTTACAAAAGATAAGTGTTTCTTTGCAGGCAGATTGTTATCTGCTTCACTAACGGAACTTCACTTGTTGAGTAGAACTGTAGAACATGATCGGGGCAAATTACTTTTGAATATTTTAGTAAATCTTTTGTTAATTGAATCTCATAATTTTGCTCTACTACTGAAGGTACAAGAATGTTATGAGCTTTCAGCAGAGTACGAAAATAAGCGTGATCCCAAGAAGCTAGAAGAGCTTGGAAATGTGCTGACAAGTTTGGATCCAGGCGATTCAATTGTTGTTGCAAAAGCTTTTGCTCACATGCTTAGCTTGGCCAACTTGGCTGAAGAGGTCCAGCTGGCATATCGGCGCCGAAACAAGAAGAAGAAAGGAGATTATACTGATGAGAACTCAGCTACTACTGAATCAGACATTGAAGAGACTCTCAAAAGACTTGTTGTTGACTTGAAGAAGTCTCCTCAAGAAGTTTTTGATGCGTTGAAGAATCAGACTATTGATCTTGTCTTCACTGCTCATCCCACTCAGTCTGTCAGAAGATCTTTGCTTCAGAAGCATGGAAGGTTCGCTATTAGATTTTGATGCTTCTATATATATATGTGTGTGTGTGTGTGTGTGTGTGCGTGTGTAATTAACTTGTTTTATCTCTTTAAATTGTTCAGGATTCGGAATTGCTTGGCTCAGTTATATGCCAAAGACATCACTCCTGATGATAAACAGGAGCTTGATGAGGCTTTACAAAGAGAGGTAATTCTTTTTATTCTATCTGTTATATTATGTGGCTGTTTGATAAAACCTTTGCTTTTGAAGAAGCTAAAGTTATAAAGAGTTGGACTTTTAAAAGTGAGGAGTGTTTCAGAATAAAAAAGAAAGTAAAAACCTTAATTTAAGTAGAGTGTTTGGAAATAGAAAACTGAGAAGCATTTTTACTACTCTTACCAAAATTCCATTTGTTACGAAAATAACCTAGAAGCTAGAAATGTAATCTAGAAGTTGGTGTTTCACTGCTTGTCGCTTGTAGCTTATTTCTGTTTAAAATAAGTTGAATTTGATTTTCCAAACACTCCCAACGTACTGAAGAAAAGCTAAAAGCAGAAAAGTGCCTTTTCCTAGAGTTCGCATACACGACTTATGTACAGAAACAGCTTACTTATATTGTTTGTTTTCTTTGGGATTTCTGTTTCTTCTTTTTTTAGATTCAAGCTGCTTTTCGAACTGATGAAATCCGAAGGACACCCCCAACACCTCAAGATGAAATGAGGGCAGGGATGAGTTATTTTCATGAAACAATATGGAAAGGTGTACCAAAATTTCTGCGCCGTGTTGATACAGCACTTAAGAATATCGGGATTAATGAACGTGTTCCTTACAATGCCCCTCTAATTCAATTTTCTTCTTGGATGGGTGGAGACCGTGATGGTAGTCCCTTTTTCTCTTCAGCTCTAAATAATTAATTTCTTAAATATATTATGAGTTTTTAATATAGTTGTTAAATAAAATTCAGGCAATCCAAGGGTAACCCCTGAGGTGACTAGGGATGTTTGCTTATTGGCTAGAATGATGGCTGCTAACTTGTACTATTCCCAAATAGAAGATCTCATGTTTGAGGTATTTCAATAATTAATTACTTGAAGAAACATTTGTTTTGGCAATGCATGTTTGAGATGTTTCGTGTTCTAACTTTGTTTGAATTTTCCAGCTGTCCATGTGGCGTTGCAGTGACGAACTTCGTGTTCGTGCCGATGAACTCCACAGCTCTTCAAAGAAAGATGCCAAGCATTACATAGGTAGCCATCAAATTCGTTTTCTAATATAGTGGGTGTTTGCAAAAGCTTTTGCTTTCGGAGAAGCAAAATTGTAAAGCTGGGATAGTTGAGAAAAAAGTTCTGTAACACTTTTAAATTATTATATTGAAAAAGAACATTGAAGATGATAAAAGCACCCCCTAGTTTCAATTAGTCTTTAACTCATTTTAGTTTATTTTAAGTGGAAGCAGCAAACAAAGCACTCCATTTCTGCCTTTTTAAGGCTAAAAGCACAAAAACACTTCTGTTTAGAGTGTGCAAATACTCCCATACTCCTCTCTCTCTCTATCTAATATCTTCCTCGTCATGCAGAGTTTTGGAAATCAGTCCCACCAAACGAGCCCTACCGTGTCATTCTCGGTTACGTGAGGGATAAGCTCTACCAGACACGTGAGCGTTCCCGTAACATGTTAGCCCACGGAGTATCCGAAATCCCAGAAGAGGCAACTTTCACCAATATCGAGCAGGTAAATAAATTCCCAAAAAATCACACGACCCAAAAAAAGGGACCCCACACAGATCCAAATTAATACCTAAATTCTTTCCCCACAGTTCCTGGAACCCCTCGAGCTCTGCTACCGATCCCTATGCGCTTGTGGGGACCGCGCCATTGCCGACGGGAGCCTCCTCGACTTCCTCAGACAAGTCTCCACATTCGGCCTCTCCCTCGTCCGCCTCGACATCAGACAAGAATCAGACAGGCACACAGACGTCCTCGACGCCATCACCAAACACCTTGACATCGGCTCATACCGAGACTGGTCCGAGGAGAAAAGACAAGAATGGCTCTTGTCCGAACTCGCCAGCAAAAGGCCCTTATTTGGATCCGACCTCCCTAAAACCGAGGAGATTGCCGATGTTCTAGATACATTCCATGTCCTGGCCGAACTCCCGTCCGATTGCTTTGGTGCTTACATCATCTCGATGGCCACATCAGCGTCCGATGTGCTGGCGGTCGAGCTTCTCCAACGGGAGTGCCATGTCAAAAAGCCATTGAGGGTGGTCCCGCTTTTCGAAAAATTAGCCGACCTGGAGGCGGCCCCCGCCGCCGTAGCCCGCCTCTTCTCAATCGAATGGTACAAAAACCGTATCAACGGCAAGCAAGAAGTGATGATTGGGTATTCGGATTCGGGCAAAGATGCGGGACGGCTTTCGGCCGCCTGGCAGCTATACAAGGCTCAGGAGGAGCTCGTGAAAGTGGCGAAAGAATTTGGTGTGAAGCTGACTATGTTCCACGGTCGCGGCGGGACCGTTGGACGGGGTGGGGGCCCCACACATCTGGCTATATTGTCCCAACCTCCGGATACAGTAAACGGGTTGCTCCGTGTGACGGTCCAGGGAGAAGTCATCGAGCAGTCGTTTGGGGAGGAGCATTTGTGCTTTAGGACGCTCCAGAGGTTTACTGCTGCTACTTTGGAACACGGGATGCATCCGCCGGTTTCTCCCAAGCCGGAGTGGCGGGCCCTACTTGACGAAATTGCTGCTGTTTCTACTGAGGAGTACCGGGAGATTGTGTTCAAGGAGCCTCGGTTTGTCGAGTATTTCCGCCTTGTAAGTATCCAAATTATTTTGAAGTTCTTGTCTGAAATAGAGTTAATTACATCTGCACCCCTTTGGACATTGTCATATTACATTTGCGACTCGCAAGTTTGAAAAACGACAATGCACTCCCTAGAAATGTTCAAAATTACATGAACAACCCATATTTGAGGTGTACATGTGTATTTTCCGAACTCTTAGGAGTTGTCTGTGTAATATTAAAATAGTAGTCAGTAGTTCTTTCAAATTTTTTGGTACCAACCAACTGTTGTATTCAAATCTCGGAAGGGGTGGGGATGTAATCGACCTTTTTTCTTATTAAGGGTAGTCACAACTACACCTCTTGAGTAATTCTGAAATTACAAATGAATCCTCCACTTTCCAGAAATTAAAAATACCCCCAAAATTTCACCCCGGGTTAGGTTTTCTGATGGCTTTCATTAAAATATATTGTTATTTTCCAGTAGTGCCCTCTGAAATTTGTTTGTTGTTATTTGGTTGACAACAGGGGTCTTTTGTGTAACTTTTGTTTATAAATGAAGACAAAAAAAATTGAAATTAATTTGATTTGAATTAACAAATCTATTGACGAAATTAATAAATATGTACTATTATTATTATTATTATTATTTATCCCTACTTATTAATTCTTTTTTTTTTTTTTTTATGTAACATGGTTTATATGAATTTTGTTTTAGGCCACTCCGGAATTAGAATATGGACGTATGAACATTGGTAGTCGTCCATCAAAGAGGAAACCTAGTGGAGGGATTGAATCACTGAGAGCTATTCCCTGGATTTTTGCATGGACACAGACCAGATTTCATCTCCCTGTCTGGCTGGGTTTTGGGTCCGCATTCAAATACGCCATAGAGAAGGATATTAGAAACCTAAAAATGCTGCAAGACATGTATAATGAATGGCCTTTCTTTAGAGTCACAATCGACTTAATTGAGATGGTTTTCGCCAAGGGAGATCCCGGTATTGCTGCTTTGTTTGACAAACTCCTCGTTTCAGAAGATTTGTGGTCGTTTGGCGAGCGATTGAGATCCAACTATGAGGAAACAAAATCTCTTCTTCTCCAGGTAATTTCCTGTTTGAGTCAACATTTTCACTGACCGCCCCTATATATTGTGCAACTACGCAGACCTCCCCTCTTAAAATTTAGAATTTCAAATGCCACAACTTGATCATGAAAAATTTCCAGAAAAACTGAATACTTAACTGATAAAAATCATCAAAAAAGCGACAGCAATCTAACAAGCTTACTGAAATTTGAATTACATTTAAATATCTCCAATAATCAATACACGCAGGTTACTTCAGGTGGAAATAAGTTATAGGAGCTATGTGTAATTTTGGGATGTACTTTTTAGTTTTAATTTGCTCATTCTTTTTCCCATAGATTGCTGGACATAAGGATCTTCTAGAAGGAGATCTGCAATTGAAGCAACGTCTCCGTTTGCGTGATTCCTACATTACAACCTTGAACGTGAGCCAAGCATACACACTGAAGCGTATTCGGGACCCACACTACAATGTAAAGTTGAGGCCCCATATATCAAAGGAGTATATGGAATCCAAACCAGCTGCTGAACTCGTGACATTGAATCCAACGAGTGAGTATGCTCCTGGATTGGAGGATACCCTAATCTTGACCATGAAAGGTATTGCTGCTGGATTGCAGAACACCGGTTAAATCAAATTCTGTTTTCGCCCTTTGTTTGAGTGAGAGAGAGTGTTGTAGCGGGATTTGTAGCTGTGATCGATTTGTTGTAGCCCATTTTTCTGGGGAAGATCTGGCTTATCCCTCTTATGGGGATCATAAGACTTTTATGAATGTGTGATTATATTGATGTGCTTTGGATGCACTAGCTTTGGTATAAACGTTGATGGAGAATAAATCTTGTACTATTTAACACCAATGGTTCAATGGTGAATTAAGTTATTTAATCTGTTTTCGTCATAAAGCTCCTCTTTTTCGTGTTACTGTGTACTTGCCTTCAGTAGCTGTCTAATGATTTTGATACATGTTTTAAGTGAAATATACAGTTGGTGTGTGTCATACATTTAATTTAGGGATAATTACACAAAACTCCCTTAGGTTTACTTAAAAATCCAAAAAATTATTCAAACCTTGAAATTTTACAAATATCTTCAGTATGCAGAAATCGTACAAATAATCCCTTAAAATATAAAAATATATACATACCCCTTAAAAGTCTCACAAATATCTCCTTAGGGAAAAGTGTAAGATTGCAAGATTTGGGTGGTAAAATAATAAAATACGCATGATTTTGTGTAATTTAACTTTAAATTTAATATGCAGATTTTGTGTAAATGAACCTCATATGTAAAATTAAAAAAATCTCAAATATGTTATACCAATTCCCAACTGCCCGGATTTGTGCGAAAGTTGACTAAATATTTATGTTACCCTTCAAGTTTTCACTTTGAGGTAGGCTGTAAAATGAACTGAGTACTTAAAGAATTCCATAGGTATAAATTTGTGCACATTTTAAACATATTGAGGTCAAGTTGGATTCAAGGTTTTAGTGATGTTTGCCAATTTAAATTTAACGATTTTTTGGTAATTAACTCTTGAAATAATTTTTTTTTTTGTCAAAAAACGGATAATATCAATAACTATTCAAAAGTATCAGCAACAAATACATCAAATACCTCATAGGGTGGTACCGGCCAAAAATTATGGTCCGAATTAAAATCATGGCCGAGTTTTGCTAAAACATCAGCACAAGAATTACAACTCCCAACTAACATGACCAAAAGAAATATCTCATGTAAGTCTAAGGAAATTCCAAATATCCCCACTCAGATTTCTAAGAGGGTGGTAATCAGCATTAGCTGACTTTAAATAAATTAGAATAAGTTATATTATGTAATTACTTTATTATTTACTTTTCTTACTTGCTAAGTATATTCATTAATTGGACCCAATTCAGTCTTTTTCTCTGCCCTTGGAGCACATTAACTCATATTTATTGTTAGTTTAGAGTTTAGACTTTAGTCATCGTATGTTCTATGCCTGGCAAAATGGGCTGAGCTTCCATTGGTTTTGGGTTGGGTTGGGTTGATATTTTTTAAGTGGGTTTTAAGTGGGCTAGGTTTAAGTGGATTGGAAAAGTAATGGGTTTAAGATGGGCTTTAAATGAGTTTTCAATTAGCTCATATTTAATCATCAAATTACTATTGTATCCTTACTTAATATTTTTATAAAAGTTTAAAATGAGTTTTAAGGGTAGTTTAGGTATTTTATAATGTATTGAGTAAATATTTAATTTTATTTTTTTATCAAACCCATTAAAAACCTGTCTACAAACCGTTTACAACCCAACCCAACTAAAATTCATATAATTGAGTTCATGTTAAACCCATCCCATTTAAACCCATCCGAGTTGAATCCAGCCCAACCCATCCAATTGCCAGGCCACTATGTTCATATAGTCCGAGTGCATAAACCCGACCCGCATAAAAACGGGTCTTAAAATTCAAGCCCCGAGTCCCGGACTGCAACGGATTTATCACTGCCGAACTTCAAAAGCAAAAGCAAAAGCATCAAAATTCAAAAGTCAGAAATTTCATATAAAACTTGATTTTGAGCTGCTGATGCAAAATTATAGGCGCAAATCACAGCGGGGATTGTAGGAAAGAAGTTTCTAGAGTTAGAGAGTTGTGTGAAAGGAAATGGCTCTAACGACGAGGCAGCGGCGGCCGCCGATGGATCTCTCCACGACGTCGTCTGCTCCGTACTCCAAGCTGGACAAGCCCAAAAATTCTGGTGCCGACGACGCCGATCACGGATTCGGGTGGTTGTTTCCGTTGATATGTCTAGGAATGTTGCGGTACATGAGCGCTACATCTAACATAATACATGACTGCGATGAGGTCTTCAATTACTGGGAGCCTCTCCATTATCTTCTCTACAAGTCCGGTTTCCAGACCTGGGAATACAGGTATGAAATTAGTCATGTTTTAGTACATGTGTAGTGTATTAAAAAAAAATATTCTGATTAGTTACGTGTTCTCTGTTTTCCCAATTTGATTGTTTATGGTTATTATGTGAAAATGGAAGGAAGAGATGAGCTGATAGTTGAAATTGCGGAAGGTGTATCTGAATATTCTGCTCGTTTAACTGGTGAATTTGTACTTCCTCTTGGTTAAATATAGTGAAAATCAAGTTTGGAGCCAGGTCACTTGCAAATACTATGTTGCTACTGTAGTGCAATGGCTTGCTAAAAATATTGAATAGCACCAACGGGATATATTATAATCTTTTTATCATCTCTTAAGTTATTTTTCTGTGTAAGGCGGCTGAACTTGTACCTAGAAAAATGTTAATACCACTTCCAAGAATCCTGCTACTCAAAATGTGTTCCTGCACGAGTAGAAAACTGTTCCTGTAGCCTCTTGAAGTTTGTATCTGGAATCATCTGCATAAAATGGCTCTGATCAGTTAGAATTCATAACTTGAAACCGTGATATTTTGTATTGTATGCTCCATTTGTGTAATTGCAACCTAGTGATGCCCTTGATTAACCGGCAGTGTTGCGAATTTGAGATATCTTTAAATTTATTGAGCTCTTGTGTTGGAATGTGGTATGTGCATCTAGGTGCTAATAGAGCTTAGGTTGCCAAGTTGTAATATCTATCTTCTTGTTGCCAAAGCTTAGCACACTTTTGATGTTAAATTATACCAACACCTGTTATATGTATCCTGCAGTTCCCAGTTTGCACTTCGATCATACTTGTATATTCTTTTCCACAACATAGTTGGTTGGCCTGCTTCTTTGTGGTTTGGCGAAGACAAAGTAAGATACTTTTTCATATTACAGTCCTGTTTTATCCCTCAACTAGAATCCTATACACTTTGTACCAGATTCCTCTGTAGGAAATGCTAAACATGGTCAAAATTCTCAGGTGAAAGTCTTCTATGCTGTGAGAATTTTCCTTGGCCTTCTCTCTGTCATTGCAGATGGTGCCCTAGTTGTGGCCCTTTCCAGGAAGTATGGAAAGCGCCTTGCTTCATATACACTCGCAATGCTATGCTTAGCCACTGGCTGTTTCTGTGCTAGCACTAGTAAGTAGGCATTACAGAATTACAAGCAGTATAGAATTACTATTTCAGCTTACATCAAAAGTGTTGTATGTGCTCAGGTTTTCTGCCAAGTTCATTCTCTATGTATGCTATGTCTCTATCATCTGCACTTTTTCTTTTCGAGAAGCCTGCTGCTGCTGTTGCTATTGCAGCCACTGGAGTTGTTCTAGGGTGGCCATTCTCAATCTTGGCTTTTCTTCCTGTTACAATTTTCTCATTAGTTAGAAGGTTTAAACCTGCATTTCTTTTTGGTGTAGTAACTACTCTTGCAGTCGTGGTAAGTTTGCTAACTGCTCAAAATTATCTGCCTCTGAATATCCTGTTACAATTTGATTATTATCCCATACATTTTTTGTCACGAACTCTTCTATCAATACGTGCTGCATTATACATATAATTAACAATCTTTCAGGGCCTGTCTGCGTATGTTGACTACTTGTACTACGGAAAGTGGACTTTCTCTGTTCTCAATTTGCTAATTTATAATGTCTTGGGTGGTGGAGAGAGTCACTTGTATGGTACTGAAGGGCCATTATTTTATCTGAGAAATGGATTCAATAACTTCAACTTCTGTTTCGTTCTTGCGCTACTTTTTATCATAATTCTTCCCATTGCGAAGAAGAAGTATGCTCCTGACTTGTTGGTCATCTTGTCACCCATCTATATCTGGCTTTCTTTTATGTCTTTGCAGCCACACAAGGAAGAAAGGTAAAATTTATCCCTGTTCCCTCTCTTCTTTGATCCTGAGCCTCATTCTTTTTATTTTCTATTATCTCTACTTTCTTATTATGTTTCACTGTATACCTACATCGTTGTTGTTATTGGTTTTTCTTATTTCAATGAGTGTCATAAATATTTTCAACTCTTCCAGAGTATAAAATGCATATGTTACTAACTATTCTAGAACAACTCAGAAAATGCACTCATCAGTTCTCAAAATATTGTTTTGTTTGCCAGCTTCTTTCACTAACTGTTGGCACCAAATCTACACATCTCCAATAAGCAATAACTATGACCAGAATTCAATTCCTCTAAAAATAGTGCCTCGTATATTGTGTCAAAAAACTCACATTATCTATTACTATATTGATGTATGTGGTCAGCTTGTGTACTAAGTATAATACTGAATTTGTTCATTGGGTGAAAATTATAGAATCTGTTTCCTTAATGTCGCATTTTAGACCCTACCTGAACCCTACAGACGTTTCACTTTTAGTTAAATTATACAATCATGTCAAATGAAAGCATTTCCCTTAAAACCAATTTGACAACAATCCCCTGAAACTATGAAAATGAGAACTGAAAATGAAAATGAAACCAAGCAGTTTTAATGTTCTTGCCGGATACCGCTGATATTTTTTTATATTTGAAAAACAGTGGTTATGATATATGCTACTGCAAAATGTCTTTGCTTTCTCCTTGAAGACTTGCAAACAGATAATCATTTAGAAAGATGTTGAACCAATATAGATATGAATTTAGTTTTAACAGTTTCCTACATAGTGTCTCTATCAAAATTGGGATATAATCTGGAATTTCAAATCCACTTAAAACTAATGATAGATGAAAACAGTTAGTAATCATTGTTATGAAACAATCATTTTGCAGATTCCTCTATCCAATATATCCACTTATCTGTGTTGCTGCCTCAGCTGTCATTGAGAGCTTTCCTGATATATTTAAGGATAAGTACAGCCCCAATGATACTTCTACACTTGTCATGGTAAAACTTCCATATTCCTGAGGCATACTGTTGTTGGCTCAAACATTGATTCTTCTTTCTTCTTACACTTACATTGCTTTGACGTACAGATAGCAAAAGCTCTGCGTCCTCTGATTCTTGGATTCATTCTAATTACATCCCACTCTAGAACATTTTCCTTGATTCATGGCTATTCTGGTCCTTTAGAGATTTACAAGCACTTCGAACACCACGACGATGCTGGAGAAGGTAAAATGAAGTTTTGTGCTTCATCCTACTACCTTCCTCACTTCTATACTGATTTTATTTTTATTTTACTTTCTTCATTTTCAATCTTTTTGATAGTTGTTGTTTGTTTGTTGTATTAGGTTATGTGATTGAAAAAATATGTGATGTGATGATTTAGAGTCTAGGGTTTTTATTGAATTGGGATTGGTAAAGTAAATGAATTATTATTTTATAGGTTCGATCCTGTGCGTTGGAAGTGAGTGGCACCGTTACCCGTCATCATTTTTTGTTCCTGAGTATGTGAGTGAGGTTCGATGGATTGATGATGGGTTTAGAGGTCTGCTCCCTTTCCCATTCAACTCAACAATGGGTGGAACGTCTGCAGCTCCATCTTATTTCAATGACAAGAACCAAGCATCAGATCAACAATATGTAAGTTGATTTTACGTAGTTTCTTTATAAATGGTTTCTTGTCTGCTATTAATTATTTCTTGTTTGCTATTGAATTGCAGCTCCAAGATGTGGACAAATGCACTTTTCTTGTAGAATTGCAGCTTCAAAGACCTTATCTTCCTCGAGGGAATGATTTGAAGACATGGGAGGTAAAAAGATACTCTCTCTCTCTCTCTCTCTCTCTCTCACACACACACACACACACACACATTTTCACATTTTGGTAATTTTGTTGAACAATATTCGCAGGTAGTGGCTGCACTGCCTTATCTGGATCGGGAATTGTCACCTCCCAAGTATCGGTCATTCTTTATTCCGTACCTGTGGCAGCAGAATAATGTATTTGGGTTGTACAAGCTACTGAAGAGAATTCCAAAATCATAGCAGATGTATAATTGAGTCTCTAACTTGATGCAACAACTCTAATCTGTAGTGAATTAGTTAATTTTTTGGTGACCCTTGTGTTTGTTTGTAATCTACAAATTATGGAGGAAACTTGCTTTTTAGATATGAGTTAACTTGTCTTCCTGAGAAACTAAAACAAATAGGCACATCAATTTTCCAGAGTACCTTCATGATTAGTAAACTGTTCTTCTTGAGTTTTTGTTTTGATCTGATTATTGGATATTGAATATGTTGAATGACTTATATTACTTATGTGACATGAATGGCGAATGATCATTTCTGACATTGGAAATGAGGCATTATCCTAGTCTTTGTTAATACAAAAACCCATAGCTACTGCTTTGGTCTGTAATTATCGATAGGCGAGGGTGTTTCCTGTATTTAGACCTAAATTGAGGGGGTGCTAGTGTAATTATCCCTTAAAATTATCACTCATCTTTTACCTTTTTTTGTTGCTATTTACACTATTAATTTATTTCATCTTTTATCTTTATCTTTCTATTTACATATCTATTTGTTTCCTCTTCCATCTCTCGTCTCTCGTCTTCAACCTTTTTTTCCCTATTTACTTTACCAATTTCTTTCCTCGATACTTTGATACTTTTCCCTAACCATTGAACTTCATCTTTTGAAATAATTCCTCTGACTTATCATTAACTTATTTAAAGTTTGAAAACATGTAATCATTCACTAAATATTTATAATTTTACATAACAGAATGTAACATACAAATTAAGTTAACAGTTCTTTTTCTTTTTTGGCACATACATCTAGCGTCGTTTGACTATTAATTCTTTCTAAATACACCATCCTCTCCAATAGTTACGTAAGTACACACTGTTTTGAATTTTCTACTTTTAAAACTACAGATCTGATCTTTTGACATGAGCTCCCAAGAGTTGAAGCTTCATCTCCAAATTCTCATAGCCGCGGTCGATATGTGACATTCCATTAATTTCTGTAGTTCCTTCAGCAGCTAAGCCAGCTAAAACTAGTGACGCTCCACCTCTTAAGTCGGTTGCAAGAACTCGCGTACCGCATAATTTCCTGGCAAAACACAAATTTAATC
The DNA here is from genome assembly GCA_958496215.1 of Verbena officinalis. Lineage (NCBI taxonomy): Eukaryota > Viridiplantae > Streptophyta > Magnoliopsida > Lamiales > Verbenaceae > Verbena > Verbena officinalis. The sequence goes on from OY292389.1 coordinate 27,547,633, forward strand.
ATAAATTGTAAACATCGTCATTTTTTTTATACATATATTGATAAGTGAAGACTGAAGAGTCTCTCAATAGAGAAGAAAACTTACTTTTCTTTCCCTTTGCCATATATCAATGCAGTTCTCCCCCAGACATTTATTTTAGCTCCAAGCTCCTGCAACTCTCTCACTACAAATGAAAGCGGAACATCATTAGTTGGATAAAAAAATCATTAAAATGATCGTGAAACAAAGAAAACCATACCATGAGTCATCCGGTTCTCAAAAACAGTTTCTTCCACAATGCTCAAACCATTACATGTTGTTAGAAACGCCGCCGTCTGAGGTTGGAGATCTGTCGGGAATCCAGGATATGGAAAAGTTTTAATATCAAAACCTCTCAAATCCTCTCCACTACTAGCAGAAATCTGGTGTCCCAAAAACAGATATAGTTAGTTCAGACCTGAATGTGTTCAAATATAGTTTCTTTGGAGATTCACATTCACTATCCTTGAAGTTTGGTGTAATTACAAATTAGGCCCCTCTTATGTCGGTTATTACAAAAACACCCATGAGGTTTCATTATTCATGTAAAACATTTATGGGATTGTAGCTATGTTCACACCATAGAAAGTGTCCCGTCTCCTACAGTCCAACTGGCCCAAAAGTCAATGCGATTTAAAGCCTGGTAGAGGCCGGTCTAAGCCTCTCTTTGCAACGATTTTATGAATTTCACATGAATAATGAAACTTTAAGATTTTTTTTTTGTAATTTTATAAACAAAAGGGACTAATTTGTAATTACACCAAACTCAAGGGGAGTGGATGTAAACTGTCCTAGTTTCTTTTGTCCCGCAAAAGGTATATATACCTCCAGAATATTATGTTTGTGTGAAATTTTGCATCCAGCAATTGATAGCTTGTCAATCAATCTGGACAAGAAGACTGGTAAAACAGGAGAAAGAGAGAGATTCGATCTTGTAATTGCAGCAGCAAGTATGAAAGTGCCCGTTTCAATTCGATCAGGCATAATGCTGTACTCATCACCAAGTAGTTGATTATTTCCATATATCAAAATCTTGTCTGTGCCTACACCATCGATGCGGGCCCCAGTTTTTGTTAGGAAACGGGCAAGATCAGTTATTTCTGGTTCCTGCACAGAATTTTTATTAATTAGCATTTAGCAATACTATATTGATTATCAATTAAAACAATTTGAGAAATCTAGTCATTTTATTTGAAATTCTTCAATGAACTGTATTTTCATACTCGTGCAACATTACAGAGCAAAGTGTTTCCTTGAGCCAAGCATGCTGCCATCATTAGGGTTTGAGTTGCTCCCACACTGGGGTAGTCGAGTTCAAATCTCCCACCAACCAAACTTTTTCCATTTGCAGCATGTGCAAACACTTTATTATCCCTGAAATTATCAAGTAATACATGGTCGATATTAAGATTCTAACTTTGAAAGCACATATTCACAACCCAAAGATAGGTCTCTACACTTTATAAAGAAACATTCAACTTAAGGGCTTGGAAGGAAAATAATGAAAAGAAAAGCTATGTATATTTGTATGATGTGTAATTACATCAAGACCCTTGAAATAATTTACCAGTTTATAACCCTCTAATGATAAAAATCACATATAGATCCACCCATGAATTACATATTCATACCAGAACGATAGGTGTTGGGCTTCAAAGTTGCATATTCTGATATGTAATTCTGAAATTTATCAGTAGGTTGGTTACCATTTTTCATAGTTAGACGGGTACAAATGGTAATATGTTATAAGGATCTGGATATAACTAATCCTATATATTCTTACATTTGGCAGTTGGCACCTGCATCCAAGAAGCAAAATACTATCTTGACCATATCTAACATGAAAACAAATCGGACACGCAACAATAAAAGAAGATAGAAGGAGCACATCTTTTGCCAGAAATCCACTAACCTTATTTCAACAACAGCACCAAGAGCCCGAAGCCCACGAACATAAATATCAACGGGCCGGGCCCCAATACCACATCCGCCAGGCAAGCTGACAATGGCCTCACCAAAGCGGGCCAAGAGCGGCCCTAGCACGAAAAATCCACCACGAATTCGACCCATTTCGGTGGGGTCGGGCTCCACGGACCCTACTCGATCCGTATTCACCACCACTTCATTGTCAGAAGAAAACTCAACTTCAGCTCCCAACGAGCCTAAAATCGATGCCATTGTCCTCGTATCAGATAAATTGGGCACATTATTGAGCTTTGAAGTGCCCGAGCAGCAAAGGGTCGCAGCTAATATGGACAAAGCCGAGTTCTTGGATCCGCTTATGGAGACATGGCCCGACAGCTTGGCACCGCCCTCCACGACGAGCTTCGGATCCGGGTCGGAAATGGTGTTTGGTATTTGAAGTTCGGGTTTTGACTTGTGAGGAGTTGGTAGAAAGCTAGAAGCGTGAGTTTTTGAGTTGAAATTTAGCACTGGATGTTGGCTGTGGAAGCTCGCCATTTACCAAGTAGGAGGCAGAACACTAAGTGGGTTGAGGGTGGTGGTGGCGGCGGTGGCGGTGGCTGTATAGGAGAAGATGGTGGCGTGGTGGTTATGTCGGCAAAGGAGAGAAGAGAAGGAATATAATTCTAATCAAATTTCCGATATTACATTTTCCCCCTTCGGGTAAATGCCATATCACATTTCCTTCTACCTTTGCCGCAACTGGCAATATGAAGAAAATATCCAATCTTTGCAGATTCCTCATTTTCGTCAAAAGCATTTCGATATCTATCCAGTATAAAATCAAAACATAATTATTGAATACACCTAATTCCAAGCTGAATTTCAGACTTCAGCTTGGAATTAGGTTCGAATTTCGAGACAATTTTTGAAGACTGAAGATGGATACAAAATTTGAAAGAGCTTTTGTTATTACCTAAACAAGAAAAAAGACAAACGTACAAAACGGCGCGGCGGAAGGGCTTTATTTTTCCACTCAGGTTAATAATATTGCACGGTGATTCTTCTATGAGACACCCAGCTCTAATAAATAATTATTTTAATATTATTTTAAATAATTAAATTGAAAGAATTATTTTTAATTAAGACTCTGCAGTATGGAAATTTTTTTTATAAATCAGGTGTTTAATATCTGATTCTAATATACAATTATTTTAATATTATTTTAATTTAATTATTCTATATATTCTGAGATTCTTTTAATTTAATTGCTCCACGTATCTTGAGATGCTAGTTTTTTTTGCTTTTTTCTTTTGGTAATCTCAAGTTTTTTCCTTCATACATACATTAAAATTTCTTAATAAATAATTTTTGTTTCTAACCTAACATAGCTATGCATTTAGAAGTGTTGATTGTAACTAAGAATTATATTAACAATAAATCATCAAAATGGAAAAAGAAAAATATAAAAATAAAAGCATATACTAGTTTTGACTAAGCTGACCTTGCTTATAATTTAAATTATAATTAAAGCATATCCCCATTTTGATATAGAACGAGAAAAATAGGGTGACAAGTTAAGGTTGAGGAAATTAACTGACGACAAAATAACAAAAAAAGTTACGGATTGAAAATGCAATTAATTAGAAGGTTTTATATATATAAAAATATTCACATCTCCGTTATTACTATACGAATTTATCATGAAAAATAAAAAATAATAATGGCTATATTATAATATAATTAAAATCTGGAGTACCATAAATATACAAAATTAACAAAAGAAAAAGAAGAAAAAGTAAAAAGTAAAAAGAAAATCCCTTATTGTTTAATATTTAATTTACTGAATCAAACGTTTGAACTTGTTAGACAGAACCCAACCAATCCATTCATTTGCCACCACAAAAACGTAAACTAATGGATGAATTTACGTAGTTTTCGCTGCTAATTTAGGGAAAAACTCTTCTATATAAACCGGCTGACACCATCTCATTTAGCATCACACAGAACAAGAGAAGAAGAAGAGAATAAAACAGCACTATACTACCAATAAAAATATAAATAAAATGGCAAAGGCTGTTTTGGTTCTCTTCTCTGCTATCTGCTTTGTGGCCGTCGCCACTTTCGTCGCCGCCTATGACCCCGACACGGACGATGAGCTATTTCAATATTTCACAGTTGTCGGTCATCATCAGACCTCCCTTAAGCCAGTGCAGCCTGCAGACAATGTGTTGAACGTCGTCGGCCAACTCTACTGCGACCCTTGCCACCTTCAATACATCACCCCACTCAGCACCCCCATCGCCGGTATTCAAATCAATATATTATATATTCTCCGTTCTCGTCACGTACAAATGCATGATTTTTAATTTAAAGAGTTTGAATATGAATTATCTGATCCTGTAATGCAATTATGCAAATAATTAATGCATGCAGGAGCTGGTGTGAGATTGGAATGCGTTAACCAAGAGACAAATAAGGTGACATACAGCGTGGAGGATTTGACGAACAAGGACGGATTCTACCAACTCCACGTTGAGGGTGACCACGAGGAAGAGATCTGCCAAGTCAAGCCCATCAACAGCACAATGCCCAACTGCGCTGCCCCAATGGGAGATGTCTCCGAGACAAGGATCACCTGCACCAAGAACAGCGGAATGCACGACGGTCTTCGTTTCGCCGCTCCTCTCGGATTCGTCACTAAAGAAGTCGATCCCAGGTGCACCAAATTCATCCAGGACCTAACCAAGTTCGACGATGATGAGCAATAGATCAGAAAGACGATATGATTCTCTCAGCAACTTTTGCATGCATGCCATTTTTATTGGGAAAGATTATTATTCATTATAACTTATAAATTAATTTAATTGCCGATAGAATATATATATTGGCTTTTAATTAATTCACTTCTTTTGTTCTGTGTAATCATATATATCATTATTCCCAATTCCAAAAAAAAATAAAAAATGAATAAATAAATAAATGGCAATCTCTCTGTCTCTGTCTCTCTTTCTTTCCTAGATCTCTATATATTTGCAGTTTTTGGTTGAGGTTAATGGGGTTGATTAGGATCTTTGGAAAGGGTGCTCATTAAATAATAATAAAAAAAAAGATTTCAAGGGTTCAAGAAGTTCTTGTAAAGGGCACAAATCTCAATGCATCATAAAAACTAATTTCTTTACTTTTGGGAATTTAAGAAATTGAATAAGCTTTTGTAAAAAAAATAAGTACTCATAACAGATATGTGTAATTTCTTGATCGACTACAAAATTATAAGTTAGAAATTGTGCCAAATGATTCTTGAATTTGAGTTATATTAGGACACCATCAAGTAAGGTATATTTATCAGATCTAACTCGTCGGATCGTTTGATCGACTAACTTGAAAAGTTCAATGATATATAATACATTTATGTGCATGGTTCGCCGTCGCGGAACGGGAACGGCGTGCACTGGTCCACTGATCTAGGGTGGAACGGCTATGTACCCATAGCGGGCGTTTCGACGAGAAATCGGCCAAGATCGCGGCAACGAAACGGCGAAAAATTCAAATTTTTTCTTCTTTTTTTTTTTTGTTTTTCTTAGCAAATAAACGTGGGAGAGTTTGCAATGTGTATGGTTGTGGAAAATGAAGGAGAAATGGGTGGGATAGAGAGGTGGGAAAGGGCAGATTCAAATTTATTCCTCGAAGCTAGGTGCGCTGACGTGTTTTCTTTTATACAATTATATATAAAACAAAAATATTTAGAAGGAAAAAAAAAGAGAAGAATTATTGCACGACAAATTCTTGTTAAATAGAGCCTAGTGAGCCTGTTTTAAAAGTCATATGATATTATTTGTAAACTACATTTATCGTTAGTATCGTGACAAAACTTTGTGAAATCAATTATATAAGTTTAAATTTATCAAATTTATACTAAATATTAACCACATAACTATTAATTGATAAATATATAAGTTTTGTTATTTTAAAAAAAAACAAAATTAAACGTTTTCTGGCTTGGCCGCGATTTTTCCACGATCGTTCCACGACGTTGCAATGGAAGTGAACGGTGGCTTCCGTTCTGCATCCCGCGACCGCGACAGCGAACCATGTTTGTGTGTGATTACTGATTAGAGCATCAAATGTCAAGATATCAGTTCCTTAAAATATTTTTAAAGCTTGTTTATTTTTTTGGATAAGGGAAGTTATCAGCCAAATTTAGCCGATCAAACTTGTTTACTTCCACAGACAGGCTATTTGCTTTAAACCTTTTGCCCGATTTTTATTACCAACTTAGACTATCAACGTAAACAACTATTTTTAGATCTCTTAATAATCCGACATTATATAACTGACATTAGGGTTAATGTCATAAGACAAATGCTCTTCAAGTATTGGATTGATGAGGCACGTACGCCCCATGAGGTTTCAATTAAAGCCACAATTAATCTTGGTATCAAACTATCATTCTCTCTAAATGCATTATATACAGTTATACACTATAAAATATAAATGCCCGTCATTTACTATAAGTTAATTGGTAATATTGATTATAACAACTTGTTTACTTGGGCCTATTATGCCAGTTATCTGTCATAATTAGTGGCACAAACATGCTTACTTATATTTTGACGACCCGTTTTAAACCAATTGATTTAAACTTTATCTTTTATTTACCCCACTGTTGTTCTTTAATCTTTTTTGAAGAGACAAGATAATGGATATATTAGTAAATATCCTTATCTTGTAATTTTGCTCTTATTAATATGTCATTATTGATCAGTATCTTATCCCGGACAACCAACTTTAAATATAAAGGAGCTCTAATACTCTCTAAGTTAACCAACACTTTGATTTCCCAAATTATTAGTTTTCCTAATTAATTACTACATTGACTTAAGATAGAGAAACGGACGAGAAACTAGCTCCAATAAAATCTCTAACAAGTTGGCAATACCAATCCCTTTCGAACTATCAATTAAACCTATTTCGAGCTGGATCTAAATATATAATTATTTTTCGATCTATACATACAAACGAAAAGAAAATTATCATCATAAGATAAAATAAAAATAATTTCATTTTTTAGAAATGAAAATTACTTCATTATAATAAAAAATTATCATTTATCAATAAGAAATCATTTCAAGTATTATCACGTAGTGCCTGCTAAGTGTTTTTCATTATTTAATTTTTCAATAAGAAATACATTTTCCAATTTATTTTTGTGGTCAAGGTTTTGAGATTTGACCACGGAAAAATCCATATTCTTATAGCTTAATAATTCTTTCTTCCATAATAATGAGGAGGAGCACCATCGAAATTTCCCACAATCGAAACCTTTTCCCATTTTCTAGTGAGAGAAAACAAGGAAACAAAAATCCCTTTTGTTAGCGTAAACTCTCCGACTAAGTTTCCAGAGGAGAAGAGCAACTTGCAAATTCAATCCGATGGCCAACAGCAATTTACCACGGAGAATCATCAAGGTAAAACCTCCGATCTTCGCGTTGCGCTATGGATCCCTCTTTTTAATTTATGTATAAACCCTAGATTTTTTAAAGAGAGCTATTTGGTTGGAATTGTTCCATTTTGGTTTGTTTTGATTTTGCTGTATTGATTAAAATTGTTTTTATGTACCCTTGATTATGTTTTTTTTACTTTGATCTAATAGGAGACCCAGCGTCTTCTGAGCGAACCAGGTAAACCCCCTTCATTTGCCAAGTTGTCACGCATGCATGCATTGAAGTAAAATCGATGTTTCAACTGAAAATGGAAGAGCTTAGATAAAACGGGAAGTTGTGTTTTTGTAGCTCTATAAGTTAAATGACTGTTGCTCTGATGCTAATTTATGGTGAATTGTGGTAATGGGATATGAAGCATGACTAAGTTCTATCTCTGCATTTTTGGCTAATGGCTCATGATTATATCGAGAATAATAAATTTTTTATGTTATTTCTGATTTTCAACGAATGTGGATTATGTTTACCTTTAATCGGTGTTCTTTATTTTGCGTGGATGCAGCACCAGGAATAAGTGCATCTCCCTCAGAAGAGAATATGCGGTACTTCAATGTCATGATTCTTGGTCCAACACAGTCTCCTTATGAAGGTGAAGAGACTTTGTCTGTTAGCTGAATAAATACTCGAAGCCAGATAATTTTGCTCTTTTTGTTGAATCGTTGAGTGAGTTATCATTGTTAACCACTGTGTTTGTATGTCAATATTTTCACCTAAACTGTTCCTTACAGAGGAGTTCATGTCCTTGTTATGCTACCTTTTATCTTCTCTTTCAGATATTTGTAAAGTTCTTGAAGGTGGAGTACTGTGTTTTAGGCTATGTATCTTAAGACTTAGAACGTGTTTACTTATCATTATAACGCGACTTAACTGTCGAAAATAACAAATATACTTTGTTTACTTATGTCATGACGCGACCCGGGTTAAAGGGGAGAACCCGGATCTTATCCGCCGATTGACAGACAATTTAGCGCTACATTTTTGGGGCGTTAGTTTTGCAGGCCATATATGGGCTAAGTAAACAACATTATCGGCCCATTTTCTTAAAATTAATATGGCATTAAATATAAGCGGTCGCGCTGTCATTTGGGAAAGTAAACGCACTCTTATGCCCTTGGGTCTGGCTGCAACAATAATTGTGTGGACAAACTTAATTGTTGATGTTTTGCAACTGGTAACAAATCTATCAAGTCTCAAGGCAGTTTGTTCCTTTACTAATAATCTACTAATACCTTGCGGCCTTGCCTTTTCCTAGTTATCCCTGTGTGCTTAGTTCTGGTTTCAAACTATGATGTTCAGTATTTAATTATATAAATAAGAAGTATTTTTTCTTGATCATTTTTGCGGTCAAGTGTGTGAGTTCATGTTGTGTGGTTATATTGTAGATGTGATGTCTCATGCCTTCTATATCTGGACACTTAGTATAGTAAGCAAATGGCATCCTTTCAATTTGGATTATTGTCCCTGATCTAGAGATACACGTATGGCTTATCTAATTCTTTCATCTTTCTTGTACTGTGTAGGTGGCGTTTTTAAGCTGGAGTTATTTTTACCTGAGGAATACCCCATGGCTGCGCCGAAGGTACTTTATATTGGCTTCCTGCAATTAGATGATGCTTAATGTTTCGTGGAAACTGTTCCAAATATGATTTTCTTTCACTTAGCTCCTTGAGTGAGGTTGGCTGAATGTATTGTTCTATTCCAGTGACTGAGGCACTGAGCTGGTGTTTAATAACCTTGTCTATGTTGGTCTTGAAAATGAATTATCTATATTTTTTTTACTTTTTCCTGTGGAGAGTTATTGACTGACTTCTCCTTCAGGTACCATATGGGGCTAGAAAATTGAAAACTTTAGAATTTTATCATGTTATGCCTCATGCTACAGATAGAATACAGTTAGTATTGTTGTGGCGAAATATTTGTTACTGAGACTCTGAACCAGTTCTAGTGAAAAGTTATTGTGCTTATCTGAGTGAAGAACACGCTTGACTATCTTCACACTATTTTCCAACAGGTTCGCTTCCTCACAAAAATTTACCATCCAAACATTGACAAGGTTTGTCCTCACATTTTTTATTTTCCCAATCTTTAAAGTCAAGTTCACCATTTTTGCAGCTCTCTTAATGGAAAACTTGAATGCAGCTAGGAAGGATATGCCTAGATATTCTCAAGGACAAATGGAGTCCTGCACTTCAGATAAGAACCGTACTTTTGAGGTAATGAAAATCGCAATGCAGTCATACGAAGTAAAGGCTTTTTCAATTTTTGGTGGAACTTTGTGCATCAAGAACCAAAACTGTAGCAAAATTTCGAAATAATGAGCTTATGCCCATCGAGATTAGTTCTAACTTTGATATGGGATTTGAGAAGCCTGCTTATATTAGTTTGTTCCTTCGTTTTTTTTTGGTACAATATAAGTTTGTCCTTTTTGTTGCCTTTCTATTTCACCCCCTAATCTTGTTTCTTATGTTTAGCATTCAAGCACTTTTGAGTGCTCCAAATCCAGATGATCCACTCTCTGAAAACATTGCCAAACATTGGAAAGCAAATGAGGTTGAAGCTGTTGAAACAGGTAAGCTTCTACTACTGTTTCTCAATTGTTTGTAATCTCAAGAAAATAGCACTTTTGTGCTTTGTGCTTTTTATCAGTCTTTTGGGAGTGTCTGGAAAACCAGCTTCTGCTTATTTTAAGCAAAAATAAGCTAGAAGGACCCCAGGACCAACTTCTAGCTTCTGGCTTCAAGGTTATTTTCGTAAATAAGTTGAAATTTTTTTAGAGTAACAAAAGTGCTTCTCAGCTTTTTCTTTTTCCAAATGCTCAGCTACTTTCTTTCTTTAACTTCTCTCTTGTCTTCTGATCACTCTTTACTTTCAGTACGTTAACCTTTTACTACTTTAGCTTCTCCAAAATCAATAACTCTTGCGAACACTCACTTAGCCTTGGTGTCAATCTGAGAGCTCCGATTGATCATCTTTATTTTTCTTATGAATGCTGCAGCTAAAGAATGGACGCGTTTGTATGCAAGTGGTGCATGAAGTACACCCAAGATTCTTAAAAATCACTAAAAATTGTATCCTATTGACCATCAAATGAATATGGATAATTTGGAGGAATGCTTATGCTCATAACTGTTGGAAGGTTTCTGTCCTCAAGGCTCTGCCATTACCTGTTCCTTGTTTTAAACTTTTTGTTCAAAATGTATAATGAGTTACAATACTATTTGTTATGAAGTTCATTCATGATTCTGTTAAAACAATCTACATTTGTCAAGCTTTAGCAACTTATCCTAATTCCTAAATGATATGTCGACAACTCCACTGGACTTATTTGGTCAAAGAAGATTTGTTTGGAAAGCACTGTTCTGGGAATCTAAGTTTTGTTTATAGCTGGATATTGATGTTGATGTTGATTTTGCTTAGGTTTATCTTGTGAACTGTAAATTATATGCCATATTTTTTGGCAGAGTGATACATTTCACATAGTATGTTAAAACTTAAAAAGGGTTCTGGCCAAGAACATGTGAAACTTCTTAGGAGCTTACGTGATATCAGAAAATCTTATCATAATAGGTATCTAACTAGAATCGTGAAGTCGACATACAATCAATATCAATGAAGTCGAATCAAATTTATATTGAAAACTAACCTATTGATAGTCCTTCGTCTGGTTCTGATTGAAATCAACATAAGAATCTCAGTCACAGGCTCACAGCGCACATACTCCACCCAAAAATACATAAAAGTACAGCCAAATTTAGGAGATAGGTCAAAGACTATGAAACACGGATACGACGACATGGATTCTTTTTTATATTTACTAGAGAAGTGTTCCACACCGATTTTTTTCGACATATACTAAAGAAGTGTCAGATACGAGTGTCGGACATCACAAGATACAATATAGTATATAATTTTTAAAAGGGTATGTGCATCATAGTTCCGACCCAAGAGTTAGTCAGTTAACCAAGAATGAAAAATATTAAGCTTCTCCGGCATATGACGCTCTATTTATTCTCTATTTTTAGTAGCGGTAATCAATGACGAATTCCAAAAAAAACTATATTTATTGGGTCACTATTTAGTATATTATCTTTTACCCCTTGGAATCTTAAGGGAGTGAATTCATAATTCATTACATTAATTATCATGTGAGAGGAAAGGATAATTAGTGTAATGCATTATCTGGTGATACAAGGGGATTGTCTTTCTTTTATACATAAGTTGCGCAAGTACGGATGAAGATAATTCTCCATCCGGTAATCTGATTGTTGATATTTGTAGTATCGTTAGTGGTTTTATTCTATGTGAGTTTTCTTTTATTCGACGTGATGCTAATAAATTAGCTCACGAGTTAGCTAGGATTGCAACTTCGGCTCGTGTTGATTTGCCTAATGTCTTCTATTTTGCTTTGAATTTTGTTATTTCGAATTTGAGTTAATATAGTTTTTGGCCCCTCGGTATCGAGGGGTTTGACCTAAAAAAAATTATCATGTGAAAGGGACTTTTTAAATTGAACGGGGTAAATTTATATAGAAATTTCGTTTTCAATAATATGAAATTCTTTAGCTACATAAAATATTAATCATTATAAACTGTTGCTTGCATTAAGTTTATAAAATTATTATTCTAGTAACAAATTAAGAGTATTTGTAAATTTATTATTACAAAAAGTATTAAATTATTTTTAAAAAAATATTTTATCACAAGATATCTTTGGACTAACATTTATTTCGCACTATAAAGTAATCAAAAAAGATAATTAAAAAAAACAAAAGCAAAATCAAGAAAACGAAACAGGTCAGTACTATATATGAATCAAAAAACCGCCCGATGATACCAAAGCAATAAACCTTCGATGAATTCAAGAATTAAAACTTCTCTACATTAACCCTATAAATAAATCCCAACATGCATGCAAATCGTCAGCTCAAACATCTATCGAAGATCTAGTAATTAACAAAAAAAACAGAAGAATAATAAATTAAAAATGGCGGAAAAGGTAGGAGGGATGGTGAAGAAGGGCCACGAAGAGGGCCTGAAAATGGCGATAGCCCTTCTGGAAGAATTCGGGCTTCCACTTGGGCTTCTGCCATTGGCCAACGTGATCGAAGTGGGCTTTGTACGGGCCACGGGCTACATGTGGATCGTGCAGGAGAAGAAAGTGGAACACGATTTCAAGATGATAAGCAAACGCGTGAGTTACAGCAGCGACATCACTGGGTTTATTGAGAAGAAGAGGATAAAGAAGCTCGCCGGAGTTAAGGCTAAGGAGCTCATGCTGTGGCCGCCGGTGAGCGAAATAAAGCTGGATGAGGCGGCGCCGGGGAAGATACACTTCAAGAGCCTCGCCGGAATTACCAAGACTTTCCCCATTGAGGCATTTGCTTTGGGCCAGTAATATTTAATCTGAATTTCCAGCTTTGGACTTGGTGTAATGTTCTTCGCAGAAAAAATAAAATCTAAAATATTGGTTTTGACATAGTGGCCATCAGATATTGCTTAGATGTGGAGGTTTGGGTTCGACTCCTTACAATGACAAGGGATCGAATTTTTTTTTAAAAAATAAATAAATAAAATCTCATCTAAATACAATTCATATTAATATTATGTTGAAGAATCTGTACCTTTTATTTTCTTGTGGTGAAAAGTTAAATTAAAATTCATAAAACGGGCCCGAGATGAAGGCTTGTGTATTGGCAAGAGGTGCAAACTGGATCGAAATAAATGGGCCACAGAAGCCCATTAAGAGTGTGTTGGGCTTAGATGATTTGGAAACCCAATTACACCAACAAATCCATCAAATGTATTTGTAATTTGGAATTGGTAAGTGAAAATTTTAAGGTCAAGGTTAATGACACTTTATACCCCTGAAATATATTTCTCTGAAATGTTATGTGATTTGTAGTCAATTTTAAAGCATTCCCAATCTTTATGTCAATTCTTCTATCCATAATTTAATATCAATACCCTCTGATATTAGTTATTACGAAATAAGTTCTATATTTGCCTACAAAACTTTATGAGATCCAAATATTTTAAAAGTATGATCCATTGGGCTTGATCTCCAGGAATTTCTCGTATAATTAATAATAGGGTCAATAATGGACATGACTATTTTTATACTTTGGTATGCAGTTATTGCCTGCGAGTGATACTAGTAACCTAGTCATTTCTAAATGTGTTGCTGATATATTGGGTCGTTTAGCGGTTCAGCACTATGCTACAGAGGTTTTGGGTTCGAGTTCCTAGGAATACAACTATTATTAGTGGAGAGAGATTTACACGCAACACTTGGGTACCAAAAAAAAAGTTCAAAAATTTTAATGGTTTCCATTATTAACCCTAAAGAATTTGTTTACATTTCAATTTTGCTATCAGAATGTTTTAAGCTATGGGCTGATTAACGTGTAGATCCATCAGTGGTTTGGATAGTTTACATTCTTGTTTAAGTTTCTGTTATCTAATCTTATTTTGGCTTATTTGTTTACATTTCATGTTTAAATTAATCCATGTAGATTTCTGAAAATGTGTGCTGGGTCTAAAAATGGGTGTTTGAGTTGTACAATCATCTGGCAATAGACTGACTAATTCGGGTTACAGAAAAATTGCAAAATCAATACAGCTATGTAATGAGCCCATAGTCTATTTGAACAATAATGTGGAACTAGAAATGTAAATAGGTTTTTTTTTTTTTTTTTTTTTGGCTATTTTAAGTGAATAGTTATTTAGAAATGTAATCATGGCTTTCAACAGAAAAAGTAAATCTTATATTTATGCACTCATTTTTTTTAATTTGCTTGAGAGAAAGATCAAATATAAAGCTAAGCACGTCAGATCCATGATGAACATACAGCTTTGAAGCATCCTGATCGATCTATATTACTTACTACAAGAGAACACAATAATTGAATGTCTTGCAAAAGAAAACCCTAAAAATTTCTTGAATACAAACAACCATCAATTACATTTGTCATTTTCTTATTTGGTTTTTTACTTTTGAGCAGTCAGTCAAATCCTCTTTTTAAACCTTTGAAGAGTCATGTCAAATGTCAATTATCCCGTATATATATATCTTTGACTAACATTATAAATTATTATTTTCTTCGTGGAGAAGAGATGTCTATATATAATTCAATAATCCAAACAAGAGCAAATTCAGCAATAAAAATGTGCCATGTAAAGTCCAATTAATGCTTAACGGAATAAAAATTGCTGCAAAAGGATCCAATTTTAATACGTTGTGGAAAAGAAAACCAGGACATGTCTCCTGTTCCTCGTTCATTTATAACGGCTATATTTTAAGAGAAAATTCACTGTATATTGAGGTATGAAAATATTATTAAAAGGCAAAGATTAAAGCACATAATTTTAATCTATATGAATTATGATCATGTGGATGAGAAACCGTTTTTTTTGGTCTATAATTAGGTTTTAAACGTGATTCTAGGGTATCCATTATCTAAGATTTTGAGAAATAACATGCCGCAACTTCACGGGACAAAAATTCTATTTTTTTCTCTCAAGATAGGAGATTTGTCATGTCATTATATATTGAACAATATATTCTTGATTTTTTTATGTGAGATGACCGTTTAACACACTCCCGTCATTCTCAAAACCACAATATGCGGGACAAACTGGAGATTGAAGTTTGCTAGAATGAACATCTACGAATTGAGAGAATAGAGTGGAGAGGTAGACCTAGAATATATAGAACCCGCTCTGGTACCATGTGAAATATATGTGTTTGGTCTAACTCACTTCAAGAGCTAGTTTTGAGGGATGAGTCTGGCCAAGTCAATTTTTTCACATCTTGAAATGTTTGGATGATAATTTATAAAAATTGATCCAAATTTATTCTTTGTTATCTTTTTAATTAATCAAAGTGCAATGATTATATTAGTGTAATTTCACTACCAACTAAAATAATGTCCTTTATCATAGCGAGATGAGAGTGACAACTTTCCTATAGTTTTTGTCATTAACACAACCACTAATGTCTTTTAGGAACTTAATTTTTTAATTTCATTTCATTTCGGGTTACCCTTCTAATGTGTCTCTTTCGGTTTTGGTCCCTTTTGATGACCTTTATATATACCAAAAATCTTTTTCAAAATTTGTACACTTTTCAATTTCTTCAACTAATTTTGTTTGGTGCATTATTGTTATCTTCAATTTGGCCTTATTATTACTTACAAACATATCATGAGTTGATGAGAATGGTACTCCACGCGCCGATTACGGCGTTTGGAAGTTTTATTTTCTTAATTTATATAGTGGGTTAGGTTACGTGGGAAAAGGCTTTGGTACTCTTTATTTGGGCAAAAATTGTAGAGTACTTTATAGAAGCTACTATTCTTTTGGACCCATTTCATGATCGACAATCGTTTCCTATTATTAGCAAAAATTGGATAACTACTCCTGTCTATGGTCCTATCGTACAAACAATATTATTTGCCTTGACAACTTCTAATTTTAACATTTATTTTAGTATCAATTTTCATACTGAAACTTTATCTTAATTTAATATTAGTATGAAACTAATTATTTTTTTTATTTTGATACTATAACTTATAATTTATATCAATTTTAATATTGGGATTTAAAAGTTAATTATTTTTCAATTTTGGTGTCATAATTTATAATTTATAACAATTTTAGTACAATCAATATTGAACGTTAACTGTATATCATTAGTAATTAATGGTTCAGAACCGAATACCAAAATTGATATAAATTTTAAGTTATGATACAAAAATTGAGAACAATAATTAATTTAGTACCAAAATTAGATTAGGACAAAGTTATAGTACCTAAAATGATATTAACCCTTTATTCTAACATAATTTTAATCTGAGTTTTCACTCGAATTTTTAGTATTTTTTAAGTGACTAAAATGTCAATGAATCAAATTAACTCATACTTCTTTTAATACTTCTTTTATTGAACTATAAACGACGTATATATGAAGAAAAAAAAATAACTAATATTACTACGAGTTTATTTATAATATGTTTTATTTCTTAACTAGTTGAAATTTTTATTATTTATTTGATTTTAGACAGGCTATAGTTATTGTTATTTGGTTGGGCTTATATATCTATAACAGGGTCCAATCTATCCATAAAATGGATTTTTAGTGTTGAATTGGTCATGTTATAATTGATATAAGAGACAGGTATCAGCGTTCTGTCGGATTTATGCATATGCATATTTTCTACGGGTGGATTTACCCTTATTATAAGAGCCAGGAACAATGCTCCTTGAGTATGTCATGTGGGTGTTTCTTGGAGGACCCATACCGCAAGTTTGTGAGACGTCATGGAGGGATGTGATATGACCAATTCCACATTAGTTGAAATCTTGACTTGTGCTTATTTATAATAGTGTGTTACCATCCCCTTAACTACAAACTTTTCAGAGTGAATTGGGCCATTTGCTACAATACTTCTATTATAGTTTGTTTGTAATCTCTAATACTTTTGGAAATGATAAAGTTAGAAAAAAATTAGAGTATTAAAAGCATGAAGTGTAGAGAAAACTCTATTTAAATTTAGTACAACTTTGGAATATTTGGAAATTCAAAATATTGAAGAAATAAAAAAATAGTTTCTTGTATTTCCAACACTAAAATTGAAAATACAAACATACTCGGGAAAAAAAAGGACAATTTACATCATCGACATAGCAATTCAAGCATCACAAAATCCAATCTTTATTCATGCAATTATATTTATTGCTCTTTTTTTCTGTAGTGTGGGGTTAAATCAAAATCAAATCAAATCAAATAAAATCCATATTTTTTTCTAAAATGTCAGTCAACAAAATGCGTTTGGCAGCAAAAGAGAATTAAATGCAAAAATTGAAGTCAATTGCAACTACCCTCATTTTACTTAATTTGTTCCCACCGACTACACAATTCCCTGATTTTATTTATTACATTTGGGTGGGACTGTTTGGAAGTTAGCAAATATTTAATGCTTTACATGTGATTTTCAGTAATGTAGACAAAAAGCACTACCCAAGAGATTAGGGCTGTCTTTGAGTCACCATGGTTAAATACTATTTCTTCAATGGAGATACAAATTTTATGTTTCAAATGATAATATTAGATAATCAAGATTCAAGAACTGAGCTGCAATCATGTTGGATTTTATTTTTTTAAAAAAAAGTTAAATGAGTTTGGTATGCAATACCTTTCATTATAGGCCACAATAGGATAATAATTGTATCATCATAGTTGGTGTTGTTTAATATATGAAAAATATCTGTATTTTTTCAGTAATAAATGAATGAATCCCACATTGCAAAGTGTCAAAACTTAGGATAATAGGGGGGTTAAAAGCATGTAATGTGTAGTTATTGTTTAATCAGCAAAAGTACCATCAAATAAAGAACTTTCACTTGCTAACAAAGATGGGACTTGGGAGGGATATTAAAGTGCTGGTCCATCCTACTCAATTAGGCCGATGCCACCTGCAGTATCACCGTTAGATCATACATGATAATACAATTGAATACCTACCCAATTAGATGCAGTATCACCGTTAAATCATACATGATAATACAATTGAATACCTACCCAATTAGATAAAATCAACCGGCCCGAAAGTAAAATAAGGATTTCTTGTAGAAATCGCCAAAACTTCGAATGCCTTGTAGAAATCAAGAATCGAGTAGTAAATACTAAGTGTGCTATGATGGTCTAATTTCACACTTTCAATGGGATCCCGTGTTAGGCTAAACCACTCCCGAAGAATGATTGGATACTAAAGTACAAAAAAACAACGTAATGGGTTGTTACGATAATTAACACAAGAAATAAAGAGAAACAAAACGACTATATTAGGCTTGTCTATATATGGAATAAATGAGATCAAAGAATAAGGAACAAACTAAATGAAAGAAAAATGGGGTTTCATATAAAAGATGGAAGTGTTAAGATGTCTACAAGGATAATACATTAAAGATTTAACAAAAAGAAATAAAAATTAAGAATTTTTATTGATAATAAAATGATTGAGAAAAAGAGACCTCAATAACAATGACATGATATTTCAATTTCATCCTCCTTCAATGGGGCTTCCAATCTTGTGTATATATCATCACATAAATACATGTACACATCCTCATCTAAAAGCCATCCCAGCCAACAAACCAACCACCTCTCTCTCTCTCTCTCTCTCTCTCTCTCTCTATATATATATATATATATATATATATATATTGCAACTAAAGATCCAACCAAATAATTTTACACACTCCTCACTACTCGTCGGCCTAACCGGAAAACGGTAAGATAAAAGGGGTTGAAAAGAAGTGATAAATGAGAAAAGGGCAGAATAAGAAGAAGGAATCAGATGAATGAATGAATAGAAAAGAAGAAGAGGAAGAAGAAGAGCAAAATGGTACTACTAAGCCTATGTTCTTTTGATTTGATTCAACTGGCATTCGGCAGATAACGGCTCCTATCGAGATTATTAATTGTAAAAATAGCTCTAATTATGTCACAAGTAAAACTAATAACCTTCATCATCATCATCTAAATACTATAATGTCTGACCGAAGACTCCAAAACCTCAGGACTCGGGCAGATCATTTCCTTCACACGCATGCTTTTTCTGTATATCTTGAATGTTGGAACTATTCTAACATTCTCGGCATGTGCTATTGCAGAACTTTCTTCAATATCCACCTTCAATTAAAACATAAATATAAGAATTAGCATGAAAACCTACTTTATTTTAAAAACATGAACACTGTGTCTGGTGCAAGGATTTCGGTGAAGAAAAGAAAGAAAAAGTTATAAATCATCATTTCTCTTAGAGATCTAACAAATCTTGAAATTTTGGAGGGGTTGGCAAAAACTTCTGTTTCGGACATTATGCATTTCTTCTGGGAGTTAGCAAAACACTACCTTTGTATAGCTTTGATTTTGCATTTCTTTTTTACCCAACATAACTTTTTCATTGTCAAAATCCTTAAACCAAACAAAGCATTAACCAGAACAAAGTTAACTACATCTCACTACCTTGAGAAAATTAATAGATGGATAACGGGAGCATAATGTGTCCAAAAATGGAGATATCTGTTTGGTTTCTGGACTGGAACCCGTTTTGAAAAGAACCACAGATGCACCTGCATTACATAATACAGTTCTATTCACTGTTACAAACAACGCAAAGAATTCTTACAAAAAAGAAAAAAAGGTTGAAAATAATGAGTTGAAATCATGAAAGAAAACAAAACTTACTAGGTGAAGATATCGCAGCCCGAAACTGCTCAAGCCCCGAAACCAACTCAACTTCCCCACCAAATTTCATATTATATACTTCTTCGCCACGTGATTTCTTCAATGCAACTTGTGCATGAAACAAAGATTCAGCAACCTCTTTGTCATCCGGAAGTTCCCTTCTTAAAACCTCATAATCTCTCACAGCTTCATTCCACCTTTCAAGCTATAACAAATTAAAATAAAGTTTAAACTTTAAAAAGAAAAATTTAAACAAATATTTAAAACGAGCAGCAAGAACAGATTCTTACCTTGCTATTAGAAGCGGCTCTTCTCAGAAGAGCTTTTGTGTAATTAGGCTGAATTCGGAGGGCCTGATTGCAATCATCCACCGACCTCTCCCACTGATTAAGCTTAAACCAACAAGCTGCTCTGTTGCAATAAAGAACAGAATTTGAAGGATCGAGCCTGAGACCTTCTCCATAAGCTGAACAAGCTTCGGTGAACCTTTCTGATTTGAATAAATCATTGCCACGAGCACGGGCCCGCCCCACCAATCTCACATTGTTGAGTAAGATTGATATTTCAATGTTTCGAGGGTCGATTTCTCCAGCTTTCTCAATGGCTGTAAGTGCACTATCAAACCTGCACACATTTCATCATACTTTGAATCCCTTTTTTGTTTTCTTTTTTAATTCTGATCCATGTTTTCAATGTTTTCTGAACTCACCTTCCTTTAGCCAACTCGATTTGGGTTCTGACAAAATACACATAAGCTTCGAAAAGCATACCGAATATTTTTGACTGAGAATGCAAAGAAGATTTAGGGACATTTGATAATGCCAAGAAAGCATCTTCTAGTTGATGGAGTTTCAAGAGAGCTTCTGCCCTACATGCACAAAGCTGTAAATTCAAACTAGTTCAGTCCAAGCAATTTATTTCGATACTCTTGATGTTTTGATAGATTATTATTAATTTTTATTAAAAGGAAAAATTAGGGAAAATACCTGAGGGGATGAATCAGCTCCAGAAGCAATGGCGGCTTCAACTTCTCTTAAAGTACTTCTCCAATCACCAACTCTGCGAGAATCTGTGCATTTGCTTATATGCTTCTCCACAGATTGTAATTTCTGCATTTCCATGGCATCCGGTTGATAACCAGGAAAAGAAATGTGCTTCCTAGCATTCTCAATCTGTCCTAAACTGCGATCCTTTGAGGAATGAGATAGTGTACGAGGTAATGAATGCTAAAAAAAAAAAAGAAATTAAAGCAAAGATGCAGAAACGATTATAGAAACATAATGTTGTTTAATAATGATGAAAACATACGTAAAACGTGGTTACCCTTAAGTAGAACCGTACTTAGCAGGTTAATAACAATTGAAAAA
Source organism: Verbena officinalis (assembly GCA_958496215.1). Classification (NCBI taxonomy): domain Eukaryota; kingdom Viridiplantae; phylum Streptophyta; class Magnoliopsida; order Lamiales; family Verbenaceae; genus Verbena; species Verbena officinalis. Next base: position 27,568,671 of record OY292389.1, read on the forward strand.
TATCCAATTGTTGAAAAGTTTGTTACAATTTGATCAAGAACACAGATATAATGCAATGAGGGCCATAGGGTAATAAATGACGACGACTTAGACACAAGAAAACAAACAGTCAAAAACCACAAGGGAAACGAATCCGAACTGCACCAGATCTAGTAGAAGATAAACAAAACCCATTCAAGATGGTGTAAATGCTTGCATCATTTCCACTCCAACTCAAATCAGAACTCACATTCAGTTCTAAACAATACCAACAAAAACAACAAACCAGTTCCACCAATGTAGATCAGAATCATTACATCCGAAAACGTACCCACATTGTAACATGTGAAATCTTAAAAAAAGTAAGCAAACCCAGAAATTCAATAACCCACCACAAGAATCAAGATTTAGACCTTTATTACAGAAAATCAATCAAGATTCGATCTTTATCCACAAAAACTCACCTAATAAGCAGAGATCCTAAGCGATGATGTGCCCTCACATAACCCGGATCCAACCTAATGGCCTCTTCACATTCCTTAGCTGCCTCAACTAAACGCTTCAAACCCATCAAAGCTGCCGCCCGGTTGAAATGGAATGCAGCATTACCTGGCGATATTGCAATTGCTTTGTCATAAAATCTCAAAGCCTCACCAAAATTACCCTTTCTGTAATTATTATTTCCCAGTTTCTTTAGCTCCTCCGGATCACCATTACTGCACAGTCCCATTCTCTTCGCAGGCTCTCCACCGACCATTAGTCCCCTGGAATGGTTTGTGGGCCCACTATCTAAACCGGGTTTAGATGCAAGACCGCCCCGCATTATGCTGCCATGGCCATAATTGACCGACCCAGAACCCAAAACGTCGGTTTTTGTTGACCGAGTCGCCATGCCTGTTTTCAGAATCCGTCCCGAGGGGCAAATATTGCCGGTGGGAAGCACATTAAGGGCTGGGGATGTGACGGACCCGGAAGGGGAGTGACTAGGCTGGTGGGAACCGGCGGAATCGGACCTGGCATGACCCGTTTTGAGGTTTCGAGCCGATGAAGGAGAACTTTCGGCGGAGAGTTCGCCGGAATGGCTGTTGGGATTGGAATCAGATTTTCTGGGTAGATTAGAGATGGGTCCGACTGAGTGGCGACCCGAAACCGATCCCGATGAACTGGAACTGCTACTGGTGGTAGTGGTGGTGGTGGTGGTAGTGAGTCCGCCACCGGTTCGGGTACGGAGTGGCGAAACGGGCGAACCCAGATCAAGTTCCCGGAAGTCCGGTTTGTTGACGTTACCATCTTCATCGTAGGTTAACGTATTTCTCAACCGATCCGAGAGTGATTCCAGCCCTAATTCCGGTTTAGTTTTCCCCGACTGCGACGACATTCTTCTCTCTCTCTCACACACACAAACACACACCTCTCCGGGTCCCCCCTCTCTCCCTTTCGTCTATACGTTTCTCACTTGTCTATACGTATCCCAGTCCCGTCTGAATTCCTCCGAGCTGTATTTGCTCAACAATGTGAACCGGGAAAAGAGCAGCAACAATGGCCGAGGAGAGAGAAAGAAACCAAGGTTTTTGAAGAAGGCATGAAATGGAGGAAGGGGGGAGGGAAAGAGAGAGCAATAGATGGGGATCTCGTGATTTCAAAAGGGAGAAGCAAAGAATGAATGTGAATGCTAGAGTGAGAAACCTGTTATGGATTTTCTCCTTTTAGAGAGAGAGAAAACGAAGGGGTTTTACAGAGGAAAATGGAGCAAAGAGAAGAGAGAGAGAAGAAGGAAAAAGAAAAGAGCTTTATATTTATATTTTTTATTTTTCCTTTTCCCTGCTGCTTCACGAGACAAGGTTTCTCTTCTCTCTATCACTCCATTTTTAATTATTGTTACTATTATTTGTCATACTCCATTATTATTATTTTATTTTTTTTATATTTGTGGTTAATTATTCGGCACAATAATGGCCACTCTCATTGATGGGCTGTGAGAGTGGGATGTTTTGTTTTTAATTAGAAAAAAAAAAAGAAAAAAATTGATTTTTTTAATCTTGTGGGGGTAGTTTTGGTAATTAATAATATGTCTAAATGCCAAGAAGATACACAAAATTGTCAGTGTGCATTTTAGAATTAACTTTTTGCTAAGAGGTAGAGTGGAGTGGAAGGTGTTTTTTCACCACTATTAAGTGCTTTTAGTATCCAATTTTGTCAAAAAGGCATCTTGAAAAAACTTGTCTTGAAAGGAAGAGTAGGTACATTTTTTGTGTAGGTTTAGTTTTTTGTAGTAGCTACTTTTTTTTCTTCAAGATTATTGATATAGATTGAAAATATTAATAATTAACAAAAGTTTTAATATAAGATTGAAGACAACATGTATTTAGATAAGCGTATACAAAAACATTATCGAGTTTATTATAAGTTGAAACAGCCGAGCAAATTATGAAAATCTATTTGTAACAAATTTTATACTAAAGGAAGTCAAAATTATGGTGATTTCGCGGATAAAATTCGGGTGAAAAAATCAAATATAATTAACTGTACTTACGTTAAATTAACTCATTCGAAGTACTTTATTTTATGTTCATACTTAAAAAATACATATGTCGATAGCAAGTTTATTACACAAGATTGCATTATATTAACAACAACATATTATTTAAAATTAAATTCAAATATGATAATTTTTTATTTTTTAAAATATGTATTGTAATTTTTCTTACACATGCTACAATTTTGCACGTGGAAACCTAGTGTGATTGTGCAAAAAAATTGGTACTAAATAATTTAAAAAGACTAAAATAAAACACTTTTGTTAGTTGGATTAGATATTTAGATTTACTAATATGGTGTGGTTCAATTGGCAATACAGACTGAGTTTGTGGAAAAAATTCCAGATTCGATCTCCACTAAACACACTGACTAAGCACTGAATCGGATTAAAAGTGGTCAATGTAGTATTTTTCAAATTTTAATTAACACTTAAAAAGATATTTAGATTTGATCAATATAACATGTCCACACTAAGAACTAATCTGTTTTTGTAATAAATGAGAATTGCATGCAGAGTAATTGTTAGCACATTGACCGGTTCACCACGCGTCTAGATTACGCGTGGCACCAAATATTTTAAAGACCCAATTTTTTTTATTTTTTTTTCAGATTAAATAAAAGTTTGAAGGAAATTAATTTCGCAAGATTGTGGAGTGCGCAGGCTACGGCCCTCTGGCCGCCCCCCGCCGTTAATGTTAGACTCCACCGCTATTAATACCGCTTTTATTTATTTTTACCTTTTCTTTTTTTTCCTTTATTTTTTATCTATTTTTGGGATCAAATGTTTATACACGCAAAATAGAAAAAATAAAATAATAAATGAATGGTAATGCAGTTCGGAGTGAGTAGCCAGCCACTTGCAAACAAATATACATTGTGGACGTGTCAATCAAACATCACCCTTATCATTTATCACTACTATGTGAAACAAAAACTTGGAACATGATTTTAATTTTTCTTACTGTTATCTACTAACAAGTGGTCTAATTTACTGGGTAGTTTAACTAGAAGTCTTGGGTTCAAGTGCATAGAAACGTATCTGGTACTAGTAGGAAAAGCCGGCCTATATAAAACACAGCTGTCATTAATAAGAAAATTATTACACCTTAGTGATCCGACCCGATCATGTATATATAAATGGACTTTAAAAATAGGGGAAAAGGAATTCTTTGATGTCAATCTTTAGGATTTGTCACCATGACCTTGCCCTTTCTATTCATTTATGATCTTCTATGGTGTTAGATTATTCAATGTGTTGGTGTTCGATTGATTAATTCAACTTCTTTTATAATTATATGTTACATATCTTATCCCACATCACATGAATTAAATGGTACAATACTTGAATTAACATAACTTAGCCTAAAGTGCTCAAAAGGTGAAATGACGACTTAATAATACCAATAGCGAATGACAAAATAATATTCAGCTCCGACAAAAAAATAAAATTCTAACCATCACCATCCACGAAATAAAAGTTTTGAAGTTTCTAACCACATTACTTCAATCAAATATCCACTTCAATTTTTAACCACATTTTCATCAGCTGCATTAGCAACAACAGACTGTATAGACTTTGCTCAGGTCCTCGATCCTGTTATGCCCAAGTTTCCCACAGACATTGCATTTGATTGTAATTTTCTCGTTTTAGTATCAGTAGATAAAATATACTTAACAAAAGTAAATAAGAGAGTCACAGGATTTATAGTGATTTGACTCACTCTAATGGTGAGAAACACGATTACGTTGAGTAGATTAATCCACTATATAAGTACTTAAACTTAAGATTTTGAAAAGATATTTTATTGAGTCACTAAAAAAATTACAAATATAGATGCTGGAATATGTCTGGTATCCATCTAACAACAGTATGATACTATCAAGACTATTTCCAGAATTCAAAGTTAAACAAGAACACTCTATTCCATAGTGAATCATAAGTTCCGGAGGCCCTCATCAGTTTCAGGGGCTAACAGATAGTATAATTAATTCGTTTTATTAAGTTTTTTATGAATTTTTTATTCAGGAACTTACAAACTCTTGAAATAAAATTATAGTTAGGAGCTCATAATTTTTTTAAGAATTTAAAGATGATCTTTATTCTCGAAATTCGAATAAGCGCCTAATTTCAATAAAATTAATTACAAAATAATTCTTACTAACACCTTTTAATTAGCTCCAACTTCTTATTCATACACTTTAACAATTTATTTAAAATTAACTCGGATATCAGCTTATAGAACCGTAAAGCGTTTATAAGATGTTAATTCACCTGAGCTTAATTAATTAACCACCTATGAAATATGGATACGGACACGACACGATACGAATTTTTTTCGATATTTTACACTAGAGAAATGTTTGACATGAATATCAAACACAACACGACACGGCCAAGTAGGATTTTTAGAAGTTTCCGTGCATTATAGTTAACCACCTTATTAGCATATAGATCTTGTGATCTATCTGTTCATAGTCATGCAATTTGTTTTTGATATCCATAATTATATGAATTGATCCGTGAACTACTCATCAAAACCCCAGAATAATATGCCTTGATTTTGTAATATTAATTATTATAAAACATTAATAAATATGGAACTTGTTTTGAAAAATTATACATAAAAAAAGGGATTTGTTTGACAAATTTCAGATGACGACGCCACTGAAATATATATATTTTTTTTGATATGTATACGTACAAATACACCTCATAATCTTACTTTAAAAAAAAATAATATATATATATATAGATGTGTTATTATCAATACACTTTCGGATAAGAATACAACGCATGCACGCTCATATAATGCTTTCAAGATTTGTATTTTGTATTACAAATTTACATGTGCTTCTAATTTATCGTATAGATTGGAGAATCTATATTTAAATATTATATAATTTTTTAGCATCACATGCCATACATTTATAAGCAAAATTACTCATTATTAAACTTATAAGTGTAATAAAAATCTATATAGCAATAAATATATAAATTCATTTGTTACAATAAATTTAAAATATAACATTAACTATATTTAGCAACTAATTAGTTTATATCTATATATTAATTTTCTTTTTGTCGAAATCTATATAGTAATTTATAAAGTAGAACAATCCTAAAGGGTAAAAGTATTATTAAATGAAGTTAATTATATTAAAATATTAAATATTACTGACGTTTAGCATTTTGGCACACATTCATTCCAATTGAACAATTGCAGTACCCAAACTTTTTAAAATGAGAGGTGAGTTATCCAAAATACACATCCGGATGACATGTTGAAGAATATTTGAGTGGACTTGTGCAAATTAATCAAGTACAATTTGGGTACGTTGTTGTAGTTAGGGTGACTGAATCGAACCATACCTCCTAGAGCCAGTCTTGTCATCACGAACTCAATTACATAAATTTCATTTCAATTGGAACTTATTTCGACTTTCTATTCGGAAAAATCATAATCCTAACTTTGAAATCAGAAAAAAAAAAAGAAAAAAAAAACACAAATGTTAGCTAAAAATGAGTTATTATTGGAATGTAACTTGTGCGATTAAGTTCATGAGGATGAGAGCAACCAAGAAGTATGATTCGATTTGCTTGTGAGAGCTTCGACTATAATACCCAATAAAAACATTTTCTAAGATTGAGTATAATACAAAATATTATCTCAAACATTTGAGAATTTAATATAATTAACCCTAATACATATGTCACGTATTTCCCAATTGTATATCATTAGTTGTTTTCATATAAATTCTAAGAAGAAAGAAAAGCAAATTCGGAAAGACAAAGAGCCAAAAAGCAGACGACGATTGGGTCCCATTGACTAATGTCTAATTGGTCAAATTGATCTTTCACGGGTATAGGCATAAAGCACCCGATCATTCCCCTCCCATTTTTCATTTACTTTTTCTATTTCTCCTCTTTAATTTCCTCTGCCTCGCTAGATAGTCTACAGGGTAAGTAACCACGATTTATTAGCCCACTCAAATCACTATACTGATACAATATTTTTCTGATTTTGAAGATAACTATCTACCAATAATACTAAAAATATAAGATGATATAGATGTTGGACCTAACAACTTTGAAGCTTTATTAAACATAGTAGCTTTATAAAATATATTGCGCACTTTACTGTTTACTATCGAAGATTATAGCTTCGGCTAGCGTTAGATGTTTGGAACATGTCTCAATCTTCGCACATGGTCTTATAATTTTTGAGTTGATTGATAAATGCAGTTAGAAATCTTTATTTTTAAAAAGAAAATGGCTATAGTGCCCCTTACTCAAATTCAGTTTCCCCTGTCTGTGTTTCCAGATTAACGAAAAAGTTTTTATTTTTTTATATTACATTAAAATAAAAACCAATGAAATTTCAGAAAAAATATTATATTAATGATGCCAGCCAGCAATGGGCCAGGTAGGCATACACGTAGGTCTATTAATGAGGTGGGCCTATGAAAAGGGGCTATGTGGTCTGGTCTAGCTGTAAAACCAAGCCCAGCTTTAAGCATTTACCCACCACTATAATCCCAACATTAGTTAATTAGTACACCTGATGTCATTAATTATTCCATTCAATTTCTTTATATATATATTTTTTTAATTTAAAACTGCAAGAGATAAAATTGAAATTAAAAATAACGTAATAAGTGGTTATTTACATAAAATTTGTCATTAAATATACATATATATATATATATATATATAACTTTTTTTCTTGCAAGTAAGTTTCATAATCATAATGACAAACTATATATTGACATTTATGATGATGGGTTATGAACGAAAGGTAAGTGTGGTATAGTAAAATAAGACACTGGATGTTTTAAATACGATTTAAAGTTCAAATTTAACTTGTGAACGAGTATCATATATATATATATATAAACGATGAAATTGTAATAATGTGATAATACGTAAGAATTCCGCTACCTACGACTTTTGAGTGCAAAAAGACAATTTGCTTGTGACCGAGTGAGGGAAGCAATAGTCAACCCTTCGTACTGTCGGTGAAGTTTTTGGTACAGACTACAAACATTAAAAAATGCATGGGAGAAAAATAAAATTAAATATCCTCAATTCCAAAAATCATGTGTCATAGTATGGTTATGATTCTAACTTTCATTAAAATGTTTTGGGAATTTTTTTTTTTACCTCCTGACATTTGCGGTTTTTTGCAGATTGCTTCCTGAGTTTTTTTTTTAACAAGTTGCCTCCTCACCTTTCACAATATTTATAAATTACCTCCTAAAATACACTTTCGGTGGAATATTCTATCCAGATGCCAACACGTGTGCCACGTGTGAGTTTCTTAAAAGTAAAAACACCATTTAAACTTCGACCCGACCCCTTTCACTTGCCTAACCGACCCATACATTTTAATCTAATTAATTACTTGTATGACGACCTAGCTGCTACTGATCTAGCTAGTTTCCGTTGAACCTCTCCCTCCATCTTATTATATCATCATTCAACATTTTTTCCCAAAAATTAATTTTCCACGGTAACCATAAACCGTACAATGAATAAGGGAAAAAATTACCATAATCTAGAGTGTTGTGCCCAGACCGTATTTTTTGTTTGCTCATACTTCTAACCATTCACGCCATGGTCGGATTGCAGGATAACAAAAAATAAATTGGAAAAGTTGAAGAAATCGCTTGACGATGTGAATGAGAGAAACCTTAATTTTTTTAATTGATTTGGGAGAGAGAACATTAGACTGATAATTAATTAGATTAAAATATTTGGGTCGGTTTGGGCAAGTGCAATGGGTCGGGTCGAAGTTTAAATGACATTTCTATCCTTAAGAAACTAATGTGTGGCGCACGTGTTGGCATCTGGACAGAATATTCCGCCGGAAGTATATTTTAGGAGGTAATTTGTAAATATTGTGAAAGGTGAGGAGACAACTTGTTGAAAGAAAAAGGTCAGGAGGCAATCTGCAAAAATCGCAAAGGTCAGGAGGTAAAGAAAATTTTCCCAAATGTTTTCTAATTAATTAATGTGGGATATTTTGTGCTAACTAGGGCGTAATTTAACGAGGACTCGAGAACTTTAACGAATTCGTTGAGGCAAGTGTTTGATACTTTGTCCTTAAAATGAGATTGTCCTGCACTGGTGCTCATGGTTTAAATAGCAATTGTCTTCCAAGATACAACGATCACGTCTCACTATAAATATTTTTCACTCTATCAAAAACACAACTTTAATGTAGAATTTTAATGCTTTTGTATGCATAACTCTATTTCCCGACTATAGAGAATGCAAATCCATTCATAGTGAGATTATTAACCAACACGTTGTTCTTATCTATGAGTGAATGAACTCAATCAATGAATTAATTAAATGACTCAGTTGATGGTCTATTTATAGTAGACGAAAGATTGTCTATCTTTTCGTGAAAAGTTACAACCTTTAGGATATTATCTTTCATCAACCCTTTTCGTCTTTCCGTTCAAATGTCGCAATCTTTCACAAAATTTATACGTAGATTAATTGAACAGTTGCAACCTTTCATCGTACCAATTCATTTTCATTAAGAGAAATTTTAAATTAAAATTTCCAACAATTAATTAATTCAAGATCCCATCCCACAGAATAATTGGGAATAAAGCTATAAAGCTGTTAACTAAATGATCACTTTAAGAAGTACATCTTCTAGGGAAAGTTCAAACGAGTTGCACTTAATCCAAAGAAGACCTATATGTTAAAACAATAAACAAATTTTCAAATTTCTGTCCACCTAAAATTTTATAATATCTTACACAACTAACCGTAATAATTAAATTAAGTATCCATTAAATGACGAAGAGTTTTTTTTTTTTTTTAAATTAGTAAAATGCAAGAATAATAAATATTCAAATAATATGCTGTACAGATTTCGAGTTTTTGGCAGGTACATTATAGAATAAAATAATATAAATTTGCATGTTCACATTCATTGGGTTAAAGAAACCTCCAATAAAATATGTGAAAGGTCGGTAGATGACGTATATTTTTGTGGATAGAAAGGCTTAAATTTGAGCAAAAGGTCTCGATTTCGATGTTTATGTTGGACATAACATATATAAAGGGAAAGTGAAGTTAAATACTTATTAAGATGGAACTTCTATGTTTTATTATATTTTTTACTTTTTCTAAAAAATTTCCACCCAATTTTTTTCGGATACTGATACTATTTCATGGGTTTACAAGTCTCAAATTTAATCGTACTGTCAAATTTGGTATCTCATAATTAAATCAGTATCTAATGAGGGGTACTGGCATGCAATAGGCAACTTTTAGAAGGGTATGAAATATTTTAAATTAATATTTTATTTATAATATAAGGTCTGTTTAAAAAAACACATGATTGTGGGTACAATATATAAAGAAGGACGATTTTGGTATGTGATAATTAAATCAGTAACTAATGAATTAGGCCGATGAGCAACTTTAAAAAAATAGGGTTTTTAAATCAAATTTTATGACGCAAAATTTTCCTTGTTTTTCTTATAAAAACAAAAAAAAAAAAAAAAAACAAGGATTGTGATTGCTGCAATTTTTTTACTCTGTTTACCAAAAAAATTTTTTTTTACTCTATATATATCGTTTTGTTGATGGTGCATCATAAAAATTAAATTTTATATTGTTAATTACTTTCTTCAAATAGTAAAGTTGAAATTGAAAAAAACAAAATCCAACTAAAATTCATTCATATAGCTCTAGTGGAAGGCATGATACTTGTTCTCAACAACCGATCAAGTTAAGAAGTGGACAGGGCCAAGAGAAATGTGTAAGGTCTTTTTCAGTTATTGAGTATTTAATTGATTAATCTCATAAGTGAAATATGTTAGGCTTTGAACCTGAAAGCCAACGAGCTAGAAAACAAATTTCAAATTCACTGAGTATAATTCGAAAGTAAATCTAAATTACTATTAAAAAAAATGAAGATACATATAATTACATGAAGCACAGGGGCAGGCCCTCTAGACTTAGGTAAATAATATTCGAAGCTGATCAACCAAATGACACCCATCTTAACCACACGGCCCAAATTTAAATTAGACTTAATTAATTAGACCAAATGGTGGAAGTGTCACACAAATTAAAGTGACTTAATTGTTCCATTAGGTTTCAACTATGCAACACATTTCAATTAATTTTGTTTTTTGTGGTCAAGTTTTCAATTAATTATATTTATGAAAACATTCAAATTGATGATAAGTACCTTTTATCTCGACATTTCAAATTATAAAACCCCACATATATATATATATATATATATATATATATATATATATATATAAAATGTTGGGAAAAAGGTAGCTAATATAATTGTGGATCAATATTAATTGACCCGACCACCTCATTCTTGAGATACTGCATCTCATCACAACTCACACATCAATCAATAATGTGAATTGAAGGATATATATATAATTATGCAGTAAAAAAAAGGGGATAAGAAGTAGTATTTATTCATTCATTCATTGAATTTTTATTTTTATTTTGGAAAATAAATGACTTTATGAAATGAGTGGGCTTATTGTTTCATATGTATTTTTGATAGGCAATGATGAGAGTCATGTGGCAATCAAAAAATGAATGGCATTTAATGGAACACAACTCTTATATATACATTCACGTGCTGCTTATACTAATTTAGAATATTGTATTATAATGGTTCAATTCTCCACCAATACATTGCGATTTACATTGTTGGATTAAATCTGCAGATCATATAATTATAAATTAGTTTTTATTTATTTTAAATATTATAAAATATATACATATTATTGCATGAGATTTTTATTATGTAAAATCTTAGTAATTATTAAGTTTCTCATCATATTCATACCCAGTTGTCCATCAGTGTAAAAATAAATACGTACCCTTTAAAATCTAGGTGATACCCGTCATAGCTTTTTATGTGCCACAATTAATTTTCATAAAGTTTGTCCAATTTGACTTGAATAATGAAAGTTCGATGCTATACTTTCATAATTTCTTGATTTCACCAAACATTAAGATAATGGATGTAAATTATATATATGCTCTTTTTTTAATGATTGAAATAATTGTAATATATTTTTGTTTATAGTTAGCACTTAGCAATCGTGAAAATTATGAATATAGGAAATAGATAAAAAAAAAGAATTATTGTATAAATATAAAAAAAAGCTAGTTATCATAATTTTGGGAAGCTAGCTAGCTAGGCCTCAAGTCATGACTTCTCCATTGCAGTTTCGATTGCACAAAAAAGCATGAAGCATATGTTTTTTGCCCTTCTTCTGCAAGAAAAAACAGAAGCCTCGTATGTTGGACAAAAGCTTGGTTTGCCATTTTTTCTTAATTATTTGCTTTCTCAATAAAGAATCATTTACTAATTAACATATATAATATTTGAAATTTTATTATAAGCATTAAGCAATGAATTGAACTCTATATCATCAAAAACGTTCACGGATTAATTCCAATCCTAAAAATGTGGGTGTATACGTTTATTGTACGTATTGTTGTTTGATTAATTTAATAGTTTAGTGTTGATAAAAAAATCTGTATCACCGTATCATGTCGGATCGTGTCCGTTTATCACCATTTCTTTCACAAGTTTTTTAGTCTTAATTTATCATATTCTTTTATTGTTCTTTATCTCCTCTTTTTTCTGTCAATTATTTTCAATGAATTATAAGTTAAACTCATTTTTTCTCCTTTCCTTTTTTTGTTGTCGCCTATTTAATCATCTAGGCGACATTATTTTTGTATTATAATCGTCCTTTTCTTTCCTTTCCTTTTTTGTTGTCTTACTCATTATTTTTGTATTATAAAAGTCGGATTCATATATTTAATCAATAACAAGTATAATCAGTAGCGCATTATGTAGATGGGTCATCTGTTAATCTATGATTAACCCCACTTCAACATTAAAAGCTTGTTTCCACTTTTTCCAACCACTTTTCCTTACTGGTTAAAGTTTCTTAATAAATTCTATATAGCTCCCAAATCCATATCACGGAGAAATTATAAATTAATTAATTAACCCTTTTCTAAGTAGTCTTAATTAATACCCTTAATTAATCATTAATCAGTTCTGCGCCCACAGATTGTGAACCGGCCAGCAGCTTGTATTAGGTTAAACATGAAATAATTAATTAATTATAAATAAATAAAGCTACGGAAAAGCTGCAACTAATGCTGTAATAATATGAGAATTAATTTCTGATAATATAATAATCTCAAAGGAAAGAGTAGTATATAAAGTTGAGAGAGAAGAACAATTAAGTTCAACGTAGCTAAGAATGTCTCGAAGTTCCAAATTCCATCAGAGTGTGTAAGAGTACGTACGGATTTATATTAAATTTTAAGGATTTCTACAGCCAGACCCAATAATCATGGCCGGTCGTCTGAACAGAATCCCACCATGTTCATCTGCACATGAGAGAGAGAGAGAGAGATAGATAGAGATTAATTTGCAGAAGAAACGATCGAGGTAATTTGTTTTTTTCCTTAATAATAGCTAGCGGTATATATTGTTTTTGGCAGAAGAAGAAAGCAGAACAGTAAAGTGCATCTCTGCATGCATGCATGGTAATTTGTAATCTGCAGTAAATTGGAAATGGTGAGAGCCTATTGGCAGATGATGATCATTTAGTGGATAAGGAAAGCAGCTTTGTGAAATGGGCTGCAAATCCACGTGATTGTCACATGGAATCCTAAACAAATTATTGTAATTTGTTTGAATCCTTTTCAAAAGCTTATTAATTGTACTCACTACCCATTATATTCAGTTCTATCTTCAATTTTTCTCTATTACATGCACAACTCCATGAGCTGGATCAAACCACTTATAAGATGTAAAGCTTTCTCAACCCATGATAGTTATTTTTTCAGAGAGTCGAATCTAAGATCTCTGATTAAATTAACATAGTGTCAAACTGCTAAACTACGTACACCATAGGGTAGTATTACATATATTAAAAAATGTTACTTGTAAAACTACGCAATTGGGATTTATTTATTTTTTTGTATTTTTTATCCTATTTTCTCCGGGTTTGGGTAATGCAGAGTCCAAATAGAGAGTGATTCTCCTAATTTAGTTGTTTTATGTACAAATTAGAGTTTGAAACTTAAATTTTACTTAAGAACGAGGATATTGTTAAAAAAATTAAAATATGATCTCAATAAATATATCACATATCATGTTGTAAAGATTTATATATGTTAAAAAAAGAGTAGGGTATACATTAAATATGTTCCACTCATATCCCTAATAATTATTTTTAATTTTAACAAATTAAATAGTATATACCATTTCAATTTATATAATTCATCATCTTTTTTTGTTTTGAGATGAATGAAATCAAACAAACGTTCCAATAAAAGTCTCATTAATTAATAAAAATTATAAATCTCACCATGTTAGTAGCAAGGATTAGTATATATATATATATATATAGGACAATAATACACTTGTTTGAGCATCTTAATTCTAGCTTATGTACCTTGTGACAAGCTTAACAATTTCCAATATAGAATGAATGTCTTTGTTGGAGGAAAGCTCAAAATGGCAAGGCTCACAAACTTATTGTTAAATTTCGCCTATAAATATATACAATTTAGAAATACATGCCCTACAGTTGAAGGGCAACTACAATTGGCCCTCCAATTTTGAATTATTGACAATTTAGTTCTCCACAACCTATGATGCACGGACATTTCTAAAAATCTTAGTCTGCAGTATCGGATACCCATATCAGACACTCCTCTAATATAAAATGTCTAAAAATATCCATATCATATCTGTGTCCCTGTGTGCATATATCCATGGTCCATACCCCACAACATATTCCACCAACTTGCACACCTATTTAGCAGCCAATTATTCAATTGGGACCCTTCACTTGTGGTCATGTGATGATTGTAATTTAAGCTACAAAATAAATATTAATGATGGGACATAATATATATCTTTAATGATATAATAAATGAATCGAGTACAAATAACAGATCATACAAATCATTTAATCTTTTTCGTAGAAAAAGGATAACATGAAGCCAACTTGATCACATCATACGTGACTTCGAAGTCAGTAAGAATATTAATTAAGAGCCCTTGGAATTAATTATGAAAATTAATTTTATGTTTTTTTAGCTAAATAATTCATCTGATACGAAAAAATACATGTCAACAAACTATATAATAAATCTTTATAATAGTGCGATTCGAACACATGACTTGTGTGGCCATGGTCCCTCCTCGATGCTAGGACAAGAAATCCTTAATTGGCAAAAGAAATACAGATTAGGAGTCTTTTTAAATCTCGAAAATGTTAGGTCCATTTTATTATTAATGTGAAATTAAAGATTAGTATTACATGGAACGTGGACACCACATTGACAATGTTCTCAAATGGAACATGTGATTCATGTGCAAGACTGATCATAGTTTTAAAACAAAATGGAGTGGATGGTTAATTTCACTAATTATAGTATGAGAATTAATTAATTATCAAATGATAGTTGATGTAATTTAATAAAAAATTATAAATGGTATAATACTTTAATTAGTTTTAAATTTGATATATGAAATTATAATGATTTAAAATATAGCTGATCAAGTACATATTCGAATCTTTAATTAGCTTTTGAGTCATTTCATAAATTAATTATGTGAATATTTGTTTCTTTGTGCTTGTTTTTATTTAGATGCCTCGCTCTAAAGTTTGATGTAATTTGAAGAAATTGGAGGCACGATAAAAAAGGAAAGAAAATTATTTCTTTGAATTTATAATTTATAATATATTTTTTTTCCTGTAAAGTTGCAGAAATTAAAAGCGTGGCAAATAATTGAGCAAATCGTTGTCTGCGATGCCATGAAATCATTAGTTGTACCTGCAGCAGCTGTAAGCCTGAAACATAGAATTAATCTCAGAAATAATTTCTTGAGAAGTGGGCTTTTTCTGAGTAGGCCACGTGAAGCCCATTGGGTATGAGCCAGAAGCCCATTTTGATGTAGACAAGAGGATGTTTATCATCAACCCCTAAAAAAGGAAAATGTTGATATGCTCAATAAAAACTACTAAATTCAATAAAAGGATATTAGCAAGATATCGTTTTAAATTGAATTTACTCGTTAACCAGTGGGGTTTGATCCAATGACCACCAGTTTTAAAGGTCGAATTGTGCGTATCGTTATTTAAGATTTATTATTATAATTATAGATAATTTTTTTGGACAAGTTGATCATGTGAGAAATGGCCCTGAATGTTGGACTGTTGAGTCATAGTGGTCACTCATAAAGGTCAATAATCATGGGCACCTAAATTGACTAGTCACTCATCTCAACTTTTTAGTATTAAGGAAAAATAATATTTCTCATAAACAGTCATCTGATAAATATTATTGTCGTTTTTCCAATTTTCTATCTGATTTTTTTCTTTTATTAACAAATCATCATTCCATTCCAACTATGTAATGTTTAAAATTTATCAAATGATACTATTTTTTAGTAGTTTCGGTCACCGAAAAATTACACATGTGATCAGTTTTAGGGCAATTTATATAAATTTAAATCATAAATATCCTTGACAGTACAAAGTATAAATGATTCAATTTCTAGAAAACTATGCTTTAAATTTTATGAAATTATTCTTTAATTGTTCACATGACTTGTACCTAAATGATTTTCCGGTGGCTGATATTATTAGAAAATAATTATAGATGGCAAAATATAAAAAAAAAAAATATAATTAGGATGATCGTTTGCCAAGAAAAAAAGATAAGATAGACAAAATATAAAACACTTATAGTTCAAATAACAAATAAGGTTTTCTCAATTTCATTAAAGAATTATAAATAATTTAGCAATTCAATGTTTTATGGAGACCAACAATGGAAACCCATCACCTACCTTAACCTAAGATTTGTGAGAAAAACCAAATTTGGATAATAAAGTTCCATGTTGGGCCTAGCCTTTAAAGTAGGCCTCCTTATTTTCAGGGCCGGGAAAATAACACCTTAATATTTTTGGTTAATTACACAAAATCCCTGTAATTTGTGCATCTTATAATTTAACTATCCGAACCGTGCAATAGTACACTTATCCCCCGAGGGATATTTGTAAGGTTTTAATTACCAAAATTTTTTTATAAAGTTTTAAGATTTTGATGATTTTTAGTGTTTTTAAGCAGATGTCACGGGATCTGTTTAATTATCCCTAATATTTTTTGAGTTATAATGCGCTTACTCTTGCATCAAGTCAGATTAAAATACTATTTTTTCTATATCAATACCTATGTTTTCTAATCAGCACTTTCAATCCCACTTCATAATGGTGAAAATCATTAGCCGGTCGCTTGACTTAATTCCCACCTTTCTCCATTTAAAAGTCAAAGCTTTGATTTCCACTAAACCAAAAAAAGTAAAAATGCTAAGGTCAATTTGTAATAATGGATGTTGTAATGATGAACAATCAATACTTGGATTCAATGTCTAAGTTCAACACATTCTAAGTAGGGGTGTTCGCGGTCGGTTTAAAGGTAAAAAATACACCTGATCCAATATAGACGGGTTCACATAAATGTAAATTGTGGCGGGTGAAATATTTTTGCAAACTGAGCGATTTATGGCGGTCGGTTTCAAATATTTAGCGGTCTATCTGGCAGATTAGCGGATTGTTAAGTTTTATACTTTTAAGATTAAGATTTCAACCTATTAACCCACTACTAAATCAAATAATTTTCCTCCAAAAATCAATGAGTAACCCAACAAAATAAGGAATATAAGATATGAGTTTTATGAATAACACACATCTGATTGTTAAAAAAAATAATAATAACACACATGTTGCTGGGCAATACGAAGGAGAAAGTGTCATTGTGAATTGGAAAAAAAACAAACAGAAAATGTGCACTAGTAATGCCACATAATATGAACAATTGTAAGCAGGAGGGGATATAGTATGTGAAATTATAAAGTACTAACTTTGAAAATAAATATAAAATTAATGTTATATATATATATATATATATAGCGGGCAGGTCGGGTATATGGCGGGTGTAGTTTTGTAACCCGCCACCCGACCCAACTCCCACGGGTTCCAAAATTTTAAACTGCAAAAAAAAATTAAAAATTATAAACCGGCGAATAGCGGGTGGGTCGGCTCAGTTCGGGCGGATTATGCGGGTTGGTTGGGTTTATGAACAGCCCTAATTCTAACCCAAGGAATACTTGCTTTTAAATTAACTTTCTTTTGTCCTAGATCTAAGGTACCTGTCAATCAAATTTGTTGAATCAAGGTAGTAGCAAGAAGGGTCTCAAGGCTAAAGAGATCATGTGCTTGAGTTTCATGAACGCGTGGATATAGTTTTGCTGTACAGTAGTTTGTTGGCAGACATTTTCGGTATAATACGAGTTTCCGTCTAGAATAGAGTAGGTCGACTTTGTACGATTGACCCGTTTAGGAATGGATTATAGCAACAAAAAAGCAGAGCTTACCTTAAACGGGAGTCGGTGGACATCCGAAAGTTGTGGTGCAAGTAAGAAAACTCAGTGCCACATCTCACAAGAACTGATACTTCCACTATATATCTACTCTACATATATATACTCCCTTGAAAAAATCTATGGCATTTCTGATCTTTTGTGTGGAAAATCAGTTACAACAAATTATTAATCTCTTTTGTGTGGAAAACGCGGTTATTCGTCCTCAGATGGTAGAGTTGGGGTTTTAGAACAAATTAATATCGTTATACCGTGAAGTTCCAACATTTTCTACAGTCCTGGAAAACATAGATATCGTAATTACCAAACATTAATTTCTACAGACAATAAATTAATTAATAATGCTTTGAAATATCAGTATGTATATCACAAAATACAAATTAAACCTGAGCACTACTTGAGCAATAGATGAATCTGTACACTCAGCTTAATTCTGTAAACTAAATTGTGCTTTAAGTCTCCATGACTATCATCCTCTCCGCAGCAGAAAGCAGCTTCAGTACTTAATTTTCCGGATTGAAGAAACATTTACAAATATATTTGTGTCCATAAGCGGGACGTGAGGAAGTTGCCTTGGAAATTAATCTTCCATCAGCATGAATTAGTTAGACACTGTACATGCACAGAAAGTAATTTCCTCTTTCCATACTCCATATAAACTGTAATTGTGTATGCATGTATAAATAAGTTCTCTCACCTTATAAATTTCTAAATTAAAGGGATTTTGCATGCTACTCGAATATCGATCTCCAGTACGTTGTTATCTCTAATGATTGCAAAAGACCTTGTGAAATTATTGCAAAAAATCAATACTATTTTATTAAAACATATACTTAGTCAAGGGTAAAAAAGTCAGAAGATTACCACAAGTGTACAAAATTCAATATTGGATTAACTGATCAGTTATTTTCTTGTACCCCTAATTTGAGTAAATAAACCAGTCCACACAAGATCTTTAAGGAAATTACTTGGCAAACCCAGTGGACACACACACTGGTCAAGATTGGCAACTGGCGTTCTTAATTAATGCAAACTTTTAATTCTTAATTCAGGAAATTAAAGGTCCACACCTACCATTACCATTTACCATTTACCATTTACCAATAATCTCCCATTCGGACTAAAAGATAAGAGAGCAGAGTATTTCATATCAACACGCTGAATTATTCATATTTCTGATTTCTCCCCTCAATTTCCACTAATCCTTATGGCAGAGGCGTTATTCCAAGTTTTGCTGGACAATCTGAGCTCCCTAATCAAAAAGGAGATTGGATTGATTCTAGGTGTTGACAAGGAGATGAAGAAGCTTTCCAGCACTCTCACCACCATCCAAGCGGTGCTAGAAGATGCTGAAGACAAACAATTCGAAAGCAAGCCCATACAAAATTGGCTACGCAAGCTCGACCATCTCGCTTATGAGATTGACGACCTATTGGATGAGTGTGCAATTGAAATCTCAAATTTTGAGAAAAAAAAAAAAAAAAACAAATTCAATTTGAAGAAAGTTCTATTCCGACATAAAATCGGAACAAGGCTGAAAGAAATGGCTGAAAAGTTGGATGATGTTGCTATGGAGCGCAAAAAGTTCCATTTGCGTGAGACTTCAATAGAGAGACAAAATCAAGTTATTTCAGGACGCGCCAAACGTGAAACGGGATCCTTTCTAGGTGAGCCTAATAATGTTTTCGGAAGGGATGAAGAGAAAGAGAAGATTGTGGACATATTGGTCAACCATGTCAAAGATCGTCAACTACTCACTGTTCTGCCCATAATTGGTCTTGGGGGCCTCGGTAAGACAACTCTTGCTCAACTTGTCTACAAGGATAAGCAAACAACACAACATTTTGATCTTAAGCTTTGGGTTTGTGTGTCCGATGATTTCAATTTGAAGACTTTAATTAAGGCGATGTTAGAATCTGCAAAAGGGAGTGAAAGTACAGCTTCAGATTCAATGTCGTTGGATGCATTACAACATCGCCTTTGGGAGTTGTTGAACAACAAAAGATACTTGTTGATATTGGACGATGTGTGGAATGAAGATCAAGAGGAGTGGGCTATGTTAAAAAATATTTTAGCATGTGGCTCAACAGGTGCTTCAATTATTGTAACCACGCGCCTGAAAAATGTAGCAGGTATCATGGGAACACTTCCAGCTCATTGCTTGAGTGTGTTGTCAGAAGAACATTGTTGGTTACTTTTAAAGCAATGTGCATTTGGAGAACAGGTGGAGGCCGAAATCCCCAACCTTGAGGTCATTGGGAAGGAGATAGTGAAGAAATGTGGTGGTGTGCCTCTAGCTGCTAAGACACTTGGAGGTATTTTAAGATTTAAGAGGGAAGAAAAGGATTGGATTTACATCAAAGAAAGTGAACTATGGAACTTAGAGCAAAAAAAAAATTCAATCTTGCCATCCTTGAGATTGAGTTACCGTCATCTTCCTTTAGTGTTGAGACGGTGTTTTGCTTATTGTGCACTCTTTCCCAAGGATAGTATAATCAAGAAGGAAAAGTTGATACGTATTTGGATAGCTCATGGATGTATTTCATCAAATGGAAGAAAAGAAGTGGAGGATATCGGTGATGAAATATGGAATGAGCTAGTTTTGAGATCCCTCTTGAGTATAGATGAAAAGGAAACCACTTGCAAGATGCATGATCTTGTTCATGATCTGGCATTGTCAGTCATGGAGAACCAAGTTCCAGGAGCACATGCAAACAGTAGTCCAACTCCATCAAATATCAAAATTCGTCAATTACATGTGAGTAAATATTCTAAGACCTTCCCTACAAGTATTCAATTACAAGTGTCCACCTTAACCACCTTAGTGAACTTTAGTCGTCTTAAAATGCTAACAATAAGTGGGAGTTATATAGAAGCTCTGCCTTCTTCAATAGGCAAGTTGAAACAGTTGCGATACTTGAAATTGTCTTACTGTTCCATTCGTACTCTTCCCAACACGATTTGTGGTCTTCAAAATTTGCAAATTTTAGATCTGAATTGGTGTGAAGACCTTTTGAGCTTGCCTAAGAATATGAGGTACATGGTTAGTCTTCGTCATCTTTGTCTAGAAGGATGTGATTCATTAATTGAAACACCCTCTAGAATTGGGGAATTGACTTCCCTGAAGACATTGAGTGTATTCATAGTGGGTGATAAAAAAAAAGGTAATCAACTTGGTGAGTTGGAGTGCTTGAATCTTGGAGGCAGCCTTGAAATTCAGCATCTTGAAAGAGTGAAAAACTACAAGGATGCAAAAAAAGCAAATTTAAGTGAGAAATCAAATCTTCGTAGTTTATTGTTAAGATGGGAAGAAGAGAGAGATGTATCTGAATCACGAGAAATGACGGATAAAATGGTGCTAGAAGCCCTTGAACCTCACCCAAATATTGAAACTTTAAGTATATTTGGCTTCAAAGGTAGGGTGTTCCCTGTTTGGATGAGAAATCCAATGATGGCTAATGCAATTGAGATTTATATAGAGAATTGCCCGAATTGCTTGCATCTTCCACTACTGAGAGACCTGCCTCGACTAAAAAAGTTGTGGTTAAATGGGCTTGACATCGAGTTCATTGCAGAGGATGACTTTCAAGGTGGAGATGCATTCCCATCATTGGAAGAACTTAAATTGTATTCTTTACCCAATCTAAAAGGGTTGTTAAAGGAGGAAGTGAAGGAAATGTTCCCAAATCTTCGAAAGTTAGATATTGCTGAATGCCCTTCATTGAGATTGCCACCACTCCCATTCCTCAAGATGTTGGAGGTACATGAAAATTTGACTCTGTGTTCATTCTCCAAGCTTGACAATCTTACTTCTCTAGAGAAATTGAAAATTTGGAGTGGACATGAGCATATTATGCCAGTGGAATGCGGGCGATGCTTAAAATCTCTTAAATGTTTAGATTTACAGATGAGAGATGGTATAACATTTCTGCCAGAACAAGAGTGGTTGCAACACCTCACTGGTTTGCAGCAACTTTGTATACATTTCTCTGAAGATTTAGTAGAGCTGCCGGATGGAATTAAATACCTTTGCTCCCTTAATACTCTCTCGCTTCAATGTCTTCCTAAAATGATATGCCTTCCAAAAGTAATACAACACCTCCATTCACTTCAAGTTCTAAGTTTACTTGGACTTAGTGAGCTGACTTCACTGCCTGACTGGTTGGACAAACTTACATCTCTTGAGAATTTACAGATTTTTGACTGCCCCAGGGTTGCATCACTTCCGTCCAGCATTCGAGGAATGACAAATCTCAAAACACTTGTAATTTTTGATTGCCCACAACTCCTAAGCCGGTGTGAGAAAGGAAAGGGGGAGGACTGGAAAAACATAGCACACATTCCCAAACTCACCATTGATGAATTATGAGTGTATATTACTTCTTACTGATGCTTTATTTTGTTTTAATATTCTTATTTTTTGCCTTCATAATTTTGTACTGCTGTCGATTGCTAGCTAGGTTCGTGTGGCGCTTGTGATTTATTACTTAGTACAGTTGGTTGGGCAATTGTCAACAATTATTTTGGACTAAAATTATTCAGTACTGTCAGAAAATGTTCTTTTACACTTGACATCTAACTGTAATTTAATTTTTAAACTCATCATATTATCATTATTTAAACAAAACACACACATTATCGTAATTCACCTGGTAATGCATTATGTTTTTCTTCCTCAACCTTTTAGATTTAAAGCTTGCAAAAGCACTGTCTTTCTAATGATGTTTGTTTCTTTAAATTTTAAGTTGATTTGTAACAATAATGATTCTAAAAACATCATTTTTCTCGAATTTAAAATGTTTAAATTATGAAAGAAAAATAATTCCTGAATAAGATTTATAAATCATAACTGAGATAATTTTCATCTCAATGAAAATTATGTAAGGCCTTATTGCTTACAATGAAGGTTTCTGAGGAACATGGGGCTGGTAGATCTGATTTGCATCTTAGCTTATGTGCTTATAGCTTCTGCTTCTATGATGCTATTGTGTTGTATGGTTTCTTAGATTTTATTGTGGTGGATTGAGATGGCTGCTGTTGTGTTGGATGTATTGGGAATATTCAAATGATCGGTTATGATATAGCGTAATTATGCCCGTATATATACTTGCCGCGATCGTAGAGGTCAAAGTTATTTTAAGCAGAAGCAATAATAAAAAGCACTTAATCTCTGCTTTTCTTTTTGTTCTTTTAGAGCTGAAAACAGAAAATATCCTTTTTTAAGAGTTTGCAAATGCTACCTAAATGTTAATTTAACTGGTAGAGATTTGACACTTAAAAATAATAGATATACTTCTTCATAGAACTATACCACTTATGAGATGTTTGTGAAAAAAGAGGCTGGGCTCAGGCCTATTGAAGCTCCTTTGAACAAAACTTATTTTGGTCTAACAGCTTGAAACTTATATAGGTCAGGCTTAGAGGGTCTTTCGCTGAGTTTATAAACGAAAACATAAGAGTACTTCTAATGAGCTGTAATGTTTTAACTTATACACTATACTTTTAGATTCGTTATCACTGAATGTTTAAAGAAGCCATTTGACTCTTACTTTATATGTGGTAGGAAAGTTGAGCAAAGGCTTAATATTATATGCAATTCCTTGATGAATGAGTATAGGAAAATGAGACTGTCTATGTGTATCGTGATGGAATGGAACAGAACAGAGCATGGAAATACTTGCAGATAGCATCTACAGAGTCATCTACAAGAAATGTATGATGAGTTAGTCTTGAAATAAGCAGTAGATGTATTTTGGATTAGGGAGTGTCTTGGACATTTGTAAGGTAAAATTATGTTTCGTGTATACAGGGGCAGGGGTGTTTGCCAAAAAATCTGCTTTTGCAGGAGTTAAGAGTTGTTCAAAGTTAGCACAAAAACACCGAAAGGTGCTTTTAGCTTATTTTATGCAGTGGCAATAATAAAAAGCATTGACTTTCTGCTTCTTTTTCTCTCTTTAAACTTTAAAAAGCAGAAAATCACTTTTTTTAAGAGTTTGCAAATACTTCCTAAATGTTTATTCAAACAATAAAATTATATTGTGCCTATATTCAATATATGTTCAAATTTAATTCTTATATTGCCGGATACTAATTACCGCGCACTAATCTAGTTAAGTATACGAAGCAATCGGTAAATAGTGGCTATGTATACATTATTAATTACAATATAGGATTTGGCATACTAATTACTAGCTAGTGACAGATTTAATTTTGAGGGCCAATCGTTGAGAGGATTGATCACATACATGTATTATATTAGGGAATTATTATTTACACTCTTAAATTGTTAAAAATACTCCAAATTTATTATTATACGTAAAAAATATTCCTCTTTATTTTTTTGCTAATTTATTAGTTTTCTTTAATTGAAGACTTTTTTGCTAATATATTACTATTTTGTTTGTTTTACACTCTTTTTTATTTTAACATATCGTTGTAAATTTCTTATTTTAAGAGATCAAGTCCTTTATCATGTTATATCATAATGTATTTTTATTAATTATAAAAAAGACCCAATAACATGTTTTTTATTTCTAAATCCGAACGAAATTCAAATAAATAATAAAATTTTTGAGCTTATGAAAGAAAAGTTATATGTTTAACAAGAAAAAAATATAAGAAAATAAGAGATAAGAATAAGTTAATATGAAATAAATAGGAAATAGATATTATTGTTATTCATTGATAACTTTTGTAAGCAAATATTAATATTCTAACTTCATTAACCCTTTTTAATGCATTGTTTACCTTGACAAGCTTTATAACATTAAATAATTGAACTCTTTTACTAAAATAGTTCACCAAACTTGATAGTTTTATTTTATGATTGTCCGTAGTTAGAAAATTACATACTTATTGGGGTCAATGTGCAGATCTTGGAAAATTGAGGGGTAAAAAGTCTTTTAGCAATTGATTGACGGGCGGAAGACATTTCTGAGTTGCAGTTCCTGAAGGGGAAGTAGCTAGCTATGGAGAATCGGGCGACTTTGAGAGAGTGGTTCGACCGAGTTGACTCTCAGAAAACTGGAAATATAACTGCAACTCAGCTCAAGGTTCAATTTTTCTGCCTTTTTCGCCCTCTAATTACTATAATTCAATGAAATCAAACCCACAAATCACCTATAACCAATAATTTTGTTATATGTGATATTGATTTTTTCCAATAATCAGAGTGCTTTTGCCGTCGGAAACCTTCATTTTCCGGTGACCGTTGTTCAACAAATGATCAGGTGTGGTGTATGCTTGTGAACATGTCTGAAAAAATCGTTGCTTTTGGTATTGATATTGATTGGCAATGCTATTCAGGATGTATGATTTCGATAGAAATGGAACTATGAGCTTTGAAGGTGTGTTCTTTTGTTTTTTCTCCCATCTCTTATTCCATGTTTGCAAGTTATGCTTTAATTCTTCTTTCTTTTCAATTTTGTTGTACTATGTACATAATCTTGTTCCATTTACCTTTTATTTTCCAGAATTTGTGGAGCTTAACAAGTTTCTTCTGAAGGTCAGTATGACATTTTCCTTGCTCCCTCATTAATAGATGCAATCAGTTCATCAGGTTCTTGCTTCTTTAAATAGCATAGTTTTCGAGCTACTGGCAACATTTTTATGTTGTAGTATGTTTGAACACATGAGTCACAGTCATGCAAAAAACATAAAAGAAAAAACCTGTATCTCTCATGCATTAGTTGTCCGAATGTTCTTAAATCCATAATGAAGTGATCATGTTTGACTGGCCTAGCTGCTATCCAGTAAGCTCCGAAAACAGAGAGGGCTGGTTCTAGGCTTTATAGTTCATGTTATATATTTTTTTTTGGGGTAAGACGTTCATATTGTTTAGTTTTTTACATTTGATTACATAAATGAGGAACTGTTGTTGTTAAGGAATGATGAGACATTCTTTTGACTTTTCCTAATGACATTCGCATATGTGGAACTGACTGGTTGGGAATATGAAAGAGACAGTCATACTCATCTAGCGTTTCTTTTGACGCATAATTTAGTGATACGTTCTTTGCTTTCAGGTCCAACAGGCATTCTCGAGCTTGGACAGGTGAATTATTTCTAGACTTGTTTACAATATGCAGCTTTTATGTTGCAATATTATTTCTTTGATTGGAGTTCCACATACATATTTTTCTTTTTTCGTTCTTTTGTGGCTGCTAATATGCATAAAAGCTAACTCTAGACTTGTGGAAGTAAGTTGACTTGGTAGGAACGTGCTGAGAATCGGCTAAAATCATTGAATATTTCTTGTGTTTAAAACATTTATCGATTTATCATAAGTTTAAAGTTTCAGTATCCTGTAATCAAAAATTGATTTTTCATCCATTCGTATTGAATATGTTTCCAATACTGTCCTTTCTGATATATATTTGTGAGGTATATGGTATCTATTTGTACAATTTTATTGGTTGCAAATTGTGGCTCAAGTAAAGATGACTGTAATTATTGCATTTTTTTTAATCCATGTTTGAGTAGGGGACGTGGATTTCTTGCTCCAGATGAAGCATATGAGGTATAAATTCCAAATTTCATTGATACCATGTTTTCTAGATTTGACCTGTTATTAGTCTAACTTGTAATGATACCATTTGGATATGCTTGTTTATGATGATTCGAAAAGTGTTTTTCATTTTATATACTATCTCCCTTAATTCCTTTTAACTTCATTAATGGTTATAGGCCTTGGTAAAAATTGGATTCTCCCTTGACTCGCCAGCTTTTTATACTGCTTGTGAGGTATGAATGAGATAATCTCATTGGTGGTTGGATATAGTTCAATATAACAAGATTATTGAAGTTGACAATATACGTTTCCTGTTGATACAGAGTTTCGATCGGACAAGGAGCGGCAAACTCAGACTTGACGATTTTATCTCTCTATGTATATTTGTACAGTCAGCAAGGTCTGTTTTCTATTAAGTTGAAAACTATTATATTTGGTGACAGGTTAATTATTAGAAATCCATATGTATTTTTGTTCCAGGAACCTGTTTAATTCATTTGATACAAGCAAGCAAGGCAGGGTGACTCTTGATTTCAACCAATTTATGTACTGCAGTAAGTACAAATGGAATCTATTCTTTAACTTTTCACGCATGCATCAGCCCATGCATATATTGTTTCCGTTAGTAATTTTATACAATATACTGATGTTTTTGTTTTATTTTCCAGCTTCGAATTGCAGAATATAGTAGCTAGAGCAGAAGTTGGGAACAGAATACAGATGATCTTCTTCTTCTTCTTCGATCCCACGTGATAGTCGGTTGTTCCCGATGATATGGATTTCATGATATCACAGACGACTCTTTGCTTCGACTTGTGGATCAATTATTTCTTGTATAATCTTCGAAACTCTGATATTATTTGGATAGGCAAGTTTTTATAACTTATAGGTATTTCTGCAACATTATTAGAGAGATCATATGTTTATTCAAGATTTCTGTAGAAACAGTTTAATTTGTGTGTGGAAATGGTAGAAGCTATGTCAAATGATGATGATGAGTTATTGCATTCATCTGTGACAACTGGGGAGTTGAGAGGAAATGGGCAGCCAAGTGCCACTGGATTTATTTGCATAAATCCACAAACAGATAAAGCTTTAGAGGGATGCATCATGTATCAGTATCACTACCCTCTAGTGGCATGGATTTCCACTATAGGAATCATTAAATGCCATTTCTTTTTGTCTATTTTCCAATTCATAATATAATAAAATACACCCACATACTCTTCATGGGGTAGACTTTTGAATGCAGAGAAGAGAGAGTACATATGTCAACTGTTAAGTCACTTTGTATTATAACAGCATAAATAAAATATCTCTATACATAACATGAGACAAATAATATATCTATCTATACTATATTAAAAAGAAAGTCTATTTTTTCTCACAAATGGAAGTTATTTAATATATTTTTACATATTTAGCCCTTTAATTTTCTATAAAATTAATACAATAATATATATCTAAGGGTAAAATTGAGAATTCCATAGGAAAAGGTAATTGGCATACCAAATTAATACATACCCCAAAATACCCCTTTTATTTATTTTACATATTCATTTTATATAGGGATAAAATTGTAATACATCTACCCCACTTCTCCCACGTTTTAAACCCACCTTAATAAAACGCCTATTAGAATTTGATAATTTCATCCCCTATCAATTCTTTTATTTTTTTTACCGTCTTTTTATTTGTCTTTTTTATAAATTATAATCAATCATATCATCAAAATCTCCTATTAGAATTGATAATTTCTAATTTGTGTTACTATTTTATCATTATTGTTTTTTAATAAAAATACAATTTATGCGCGGGGATCGCGTACCACCAATTACTAGCTTTTATAAAATTATAACTAAAAATAGAAAACAAAGAAAGATGACTAGATGCATGCATCCAAGACGAGGTGAGGTGAAAACCAGTTAAACCAGTATAAGACTACTTAACGCTCCACTTTCTCACGTTAATTAGCATAAGCCTTAAATTATTATTTAATTAATATATATTTTGTCTTCTGCGGGGACCCCAACTCCCCGACCCAAGTTTGTCTTTCCCAAACAAACGCCACCTTTCAAGAATCTACCGCCGCCCCCACACCGCCTCGCCACCAGCTTTCCCCGATGATTATCCCTTCATTTCCCCATCCCTCTCAAACAATTGCAATTGGAGCGAGAAAACAACCAAATTAACTCGAATCATCACCGCCGTCACTGGTCTGGAGTGACTAAGCACGAGAGGCGCCGCCACATTCCTCCTCCCCTGAATCCTCACCATGGCCGCCGCCACCAACCCACCAGATCAATCACGCTAACGGAGGCTCACTCAATGCCGAAACCCTCCTCCGCGACTTGGGGCGAAAGAAGGCCCATTACATTAAGTGCCATACTAGTTAATCCTGCTTACTCTTTTTGTGAGAGCTATGTTACTGATTACTGATTGGCCACACTTTTCACTACATTTACATAGGACCCCAATCTTATATTTCTACATGTAATCAATCATCCAGTATATATGGTGGGAGGTGGCGATTCTTGAATGGTGGCTCAGGATATTTTTGTTTGGGAAGAAAGATGATTGACTTGGAGGCTTATGTTAATAACGTGAAAAAATATAGCGTTAAGTAGTCCGTTAATGGATTTCAATTTCAGGACAGGTGGCGCACATCTAACACATTATCAGGAGATGAAGCAGGAGATCTCACCCGGGTAAGATGAGGCCTATTTTACTATTTTGCTCTCCTTACATGAACCCATCTTCGATTCTATGGGTAAATTAAAAAGAGTTATCTTGCAGAGGCTCCACTCATAGATTTTCTTGTCCAAACGAAGATCACATATAAAATATTGGCCATTGGGCCAAGACAACAACCGGAGAAGATGAGTAGCATGTGAGTACGCGTTACATTTGTCCAGATACCGAAAACGCGTGGCCCAACTGCTTTCAATTCCAACTATCTCCTAACTTTTACCCGCGAAGAGAGAACCAAAAGAAAAAATCTCATCCTTAAATTCCGCAATCAGAAAAAAGTAGACTTCGAAAATTCTGCAGACAAGTGGTAATAATATTATTCCTGCTTTTCTTGAAAATTAAAAAAGTCATTGACGCACTACTTTTTTTTTTTTTTTTTTTTACTTTAATGGAGTGTCAAGTGGCGGTGGAAGGAGAAGGGAGCAGAAGTGAGGAGAGAAAACAGAGTCTTTTGAGGTCTTCAATGGAGGGTGAAATGCTGGTGAATGAAATGTTGGAGTTGATTGGGAAAGTGGGTTCCTACGTTGGGTTCAGAAGAACACAGAAAAAGGAGTGTTTGAATTTGGTGAGAAGATTGAAGCTTCTGATGCCTCTGTTGGAAGAGATTAAGGAGCTTGATCCCTCAACTCGTGATGACTCACTGAGTCAGCTGGTTAATTTGAAGAAAGCATTGTTGGCTTCCAAGAAGTTGCTCAAGACTTGTAACTCGGAGAGCAAGATTTTTCTTGTTAGAATCCTATTATCTCATCTTTTTTAGTACTCCAATGCGTTGCGTATTGTATTTAACACACGATTTTTCTTTTTAACATTTTAAATTTCTGTTGTTTATACTTTATAGGCCATGGAGAGTGAGGCGGTGATGGGCCGATTCCATGGTGTTTACGATAAGCTAAACCAGGCACTAAATGAAATGCCTTACGAGAAGCTTAGCATCTCAGAAGAAGTTAAAGAGCAAGTAATTATGTTTTCCTTTCAACCCTTCTTCCTTTTCTTCTTCCAATTTACCGTTTTTGCTTGTATTTGTAGAGCATTTTGCCTGCTCAAGTGGATTAATTCATGTCAAATTTAGTTACTATTCAATGGATTTGGATCAGGTTGAGCTAATGCATATGCAATTGAACCGTGCAAAAAGGAGGAGAGAAACACAGGATATGGAACTTGCAATGGATATGATGATTGTATTTTCAAGAAATAATGAGCGCAATGCAGATGATGCCATAATAGAAAGATTAGCCAAGAAATTGGATTTGCATACTATGACTGACCTCAAAGCAGAAACTATGGCTGTCAAGAGACTTGTGAAAGCAAAAGGTAGTAATCATAACAAAGAACAAGTTGTTGATCTCCTCGAAAAATTTAAGCAAATAGCTGGAATTGATGAAAGCAGTGTTCTTGATGGACCTGCTTTAGTAAGATGTTTGGAGAAGAGCAAATCTTTGTTAATACCTCATGAATTTCTCTGTCCAATCAGTTTGGAGATAATGACTGATCCTGTTATCATCGCCACTGGACAGGTATTCCACTTTTTTCATTTATCATCATATACACATTTATTTGTGTGCTTAGCTTATTCTTCTTCTTTCTTTTTTGAACATTTTGTTTAGACTTATGAACGCGAGAGCATACAGAAGTGGTTAAATTCAGGTCACCGAACATGCCCAAAAACAGGACAAAAATTGAATTACTTGACAGTTGCTCCAAACTTTGCCCTTCGCAATCTCATTCAACAATGGTGTGAAAAGAACAATTACAATCTGCCTAAGAAGGAAATATGTGATGATCCGGATATGGCATCTTCTCCACTTGCAGAAGAAATCTCTTCCTCCATCCAAAATCTATACTCGTCCAATATAAACTTGCAAAGAGATGCTATTGTGAAGATTCGTATGCTTTCCAAAGAGTTGCCTGACAGTAGAATCTTGATTGCCAATTGTGGAGGAATTCCCCCTTTGGTTTCTCTCCTTTCCTTGAGAGATTATGAAATTCAACAACACATTGTCACTGCCCTTTTGAACTTATCACTTGATGAGGCAAACAAAAGGCTTATAGCTAGAGAAGGAGCTATTCCTGCTATTATCCAAGTCTTGAGGACCGGTGCAGATGAGGCTAAGGAAAATTCAGCTGCAGCTTTATTCAGTTTGTCTGTTCTTGATGACAACAAAGTCCTCGTGGGTTGCTCCAACGGGATTCCACCACTTGTCGATCTATTGAGAAACGGGACGAGTAGAGGGAAAAAGGATGCTGCAACTGCTCTCTTTAGCTTGGTGCTCAACCAAGTTAATAGATCAAGAGCAATCAAGGCAGGTATAATACCCCCATTGCTCTATCTTCTTGAAGATAAGACTTTGGACATGGTTGATGAAGCCCTTTCGATTTTATTGCTTATTGCTTCACATCCTGAAGGGAGAAACGAAATCGGACGGCTCTCTTTTATACAAACTCTGGTTGAAATAGTAAAAGATGGGACTCCAAAAAATAAGGAATGTGCTATAGCTGTTATACTTGAGTTGGGATCAAGTAATTCGACTTGTCTGTTGGCTGCATTGCAATATGGTGTCTATGACCATTTGGTTGAGATTACAAGATTGGGCACAACAAGGGCACGGAGAAAAGCAAATTCACTTTTGCACTTGATGAGTAAAAATGAGCACATACCTTTTGTTCCTAGGAAATAATTGGTTTTTGTAACTACATTGATTGTTGACGTCTACTATCCCTCGAGTTAGTTGGAATTACAATGATCCCTCTAATTTGAGGAATTACTTTATAGTGTCTCCTAATGTTTCAAAAAATGTGTAAAATCTTCCGAATACCCCCATTAGAAATCCTAAGTAGGGGTATTTTCGGATGTTATACACATTTATTTAAAATAGAGGGATTAATTTGTAATTTCACCTAATTTTAAGGGTAGTTGATGTAATACGCTCTTTTGAACTTAAAATATCTATGTGGCTGCCCTTTTGACAGTTTTTGCAGCTTTAAGCAAATGCTTAGCTTGCAATGGGAGGAAAGACAAAAGATACTATTGAATTGGTTAACAAATTGTATTACTTAAGAGTAACGTGATATATTCTCAGATTTTCAATCCTTTAATCGTTGAGTTGGCATGCATATGATCTTGGCATTAGGATCATTTAGGGGTATGCATGTTGATTTGTTTAATAGAGTTGTTAATTTTCCAAATATAGAAACCAAAACTGAACTGAAATGAGAGCTTGATTGAATTTTCATTTTATGTGAAAATCGATCATTTGAGCCTCCAGGAGACCAGAGTCCCATGGAAACATTCCGTCAGTCGCACCCAAATTACAAAATTTGAGGTTCAAACGTCGTATTTGTGGGATCAACAACTTCATTTTCCATCCAGTTAGACCTATATGTACCCCAGTTTGGAAAAATCAGATGAGAAATTAGCAAAAAAAATATACACTTACCTTGGTTAGCATTCATCAATCAACTTGATTGATTTTCATTTTCCACCTTTCTCCAGCTATGATTCAGGACCAGACATGATAATTGTGATGGCTTGCAATGATGCCAATCATTACTACAACTACTAGTCTACTTGAGTAAAGTCTACTCTTTTTCTGATACAACCTAGATTAGGAAAATTCTTAAATGAACTTAGTTTCTGGACCAAATGTTTCAAATTACGCAAAGATAGATAAATCAATAAATAATGTACAAAATATGGCACAATTTGAACTACTTAATGCATATACAGGAGCAGAAAATTGGATGAGAGACAACTATTAAAGAATAAAGTTGTGGTACAAGTAAGAAAACTCAGTGCCACATCTCACAAGAACTGATACTTCCACAATCTACTCTCCATGCACCTTGAAAAAATCGCATTTCTCTTGTGTGGAAAATCAGTCACAACAACTCTCTTTTGTGTGGAAAAAGCTTTATCGTTTCTTTTTGTCTTTTTGGCTATTCGTCCTCAGATGGTAGAGTTGGGGTTTTAGAACAAATATCGTTACCATGAAGTTCCAACATTTTCTTCTCAGGATTGCACAGTCCTGGAAAACACAGATATCGTAATTACCGAACATTCCCACAGAAATAAGAATGCTTTGAAATATCATTATATCACAGAATACAAACCTGAGCACTTGGGAATATCCCACACAGCAATTGATGAATCTGTACACTCAGCTTCACACAGCCTTCTGTTATCTTCATGATTGACATTCATTGCAAGCATCCAAGAACCGATAGTAACATCCTCGTTGCTAAACATCCGGAAACTGAATATAATAACGTAATTAAATTGAGTGTCGAGAAATATTTGAAGAGAATATAATATTTTGGGCGAATTACCCAAACCCCCTGAGGTTTACGGCATTTATGAAAAACACCCTGAAACCTTACATTTACACCCCTGTGGGGGGGTAAATGTAAGGTTTTTCAAGGGGGTATTTGTAAGGTTTCAAGATTTTTTTTTCATTTTCAGGGGGGTTTTTGTAAGGTCTCAAGGTAACAGTAGTGTTTTGTATTTTTTAGGTAACCTCAGGGGGGTTTTAGTAATTTTCCCTAATATTTTTTAAAGGAAAAATAAGTACCTGTCGTTTCTTAAAGCAACCAAGCTTGTGACAACATCTTTGGAAAGAGCATAAATTGGACCATATGCATGAAGAAAATACTCGCTTCCTAGCAAACGTGACAAAGGTTCGTACCTGTACAAAAGATCAAGTCATCCAATCACGTAACCATAAAGATTAAAAGAGAATAAGTTTCTTTGAAATCAAATCATTTATACGATAAAATTTCGAGAGAGGAACTGGAGGCATATTTGAACAGAAAAATCTCCACTTTTGATTATCATAAATTCTGATAATAAAGGTGATTAGCACAGAACTTTCGAATGTAAATTAGGAGGATGTTTGGCTGAGCTAATAAGCTGTTGGGTGATTTTTTAGTAACAACCTTATAAGCTCCTAAAGGAGAAAGTAAGCTCCAACCAATTTTTTCATAAATTAGCTTATAAGCTATCTAATTTAAATACTAAAATAACATGAGAAACCTTGATTTTCTTTTGATATTACATTTCTATCATCTCAAATATAATTATGTGAAGTTATTTTTATTATTTATTTTTCATCATTATTCTACTAGAAAGAAGTTATAAGCTCTCATTTAACCAGACACAATTACAGCTTATAAGCTCCCAAAACATCTTATAAGCTATTAGATGTTATTTTATCCAACACTTTAATAACTTACTTTTAAAATAAGATGTAGGAGCCAATAAGCTCCAGAAACATCCTATAAGCTCTTGAAACTTATAAGCTATTATAAAAAAGCTTAGCCAAATACTCAAACATACTATAGGACTAACCATTTTAGCTTTGGATCAGTAAAAACCGGACCTTTCTTCAAGCAACCTAGATAGGTTTGAGTATGTGAACGTTCTTTAGCCAGGAGCAACGAAAGCCGATCTGCTCATGAACAAATAACAACTTACAGAATTTGATAAGAAAGCAAGTAAATAATGATGAATACACCAATTCAACTTTCCGGAACTACTCACCTGGTCGTAAGTATATGTCATCATCAGCTTTGACATAGAACTCAGAATCATAAAGAGCATATGCAGCTTTGAAGAAAGCTAAACTGTAAGAGAAAGACTTTAAAAGTAATTTGACAAAATCATTTAGATTACATATTCAGTCGATATTTATTAACGGGAAGTCAGAACTGACGTTTTGTATGGGAGCTTACTGTACTCCTCTTCAATGTCTAGCAGCAGAAAATCATCGTATTCTGCAATCTCATTCTTAAGTGTAGACATCTTTGATTTATCATTTGTTCTACCGATGACGAATCTGAAAGCTAAACCAGTGCTTTCTTCCAACCTAGCATTCCATTATATCCCTCGAGATTAATAAACCAAATATATAAAACAAAATAACAAAATTTAACAAATGATGCTCGTCAACTTAAGGGAAAAGCCGAAAATCTTGATTCAACAAGCCCTGGCATTTTCCAGTAATTTTGAGCAAGTGTGCCCTTTTTCATATATCCAAACCTAACATCTAAGAATAGCATCAATAACATTAAGGAAGAGAGAATAGTTCAAAGATTTGATTTTTATCCATTAAACCAACAGAAAATAACCATTCAGCTTATATAGCATATAGGAATTAATCATCAACACGCCACATAACATCAGAGAGTGAAAAATGGGACAATTCTTTACAATTTCAATCAGATAAACAAATTCAAACAAGAAACTTCTGCAATAAATCAAAATATTACCGTTGGAGACCCTGATGATCGGAGGGAAACCATGTCTGACGCAAGGCCCTTCTCCGGCCAACAGATCCGAACCCGGTTTGAATGCCCACGAAGCCCATCACTTTGT
The DNA here is from genome assembly GCA_958496215.1 of Verbena officinalis. NCBI lineage: Eukaryota > Viridiplantae > Streptophyta > Magnoliopsida > Lamiales > Verbenaceae > Verbena > Verbena officinalis. Next base: position 27,604,308 of record OY292389.1, read on the forward strand.
GACGCTTTTGCCCCTCATTCGAACTGCCACCACTACCACCACCACCACTAGAAGATTTATCCCAGGTCACAGACACTGACAATGGCTTATCATATTTGCATTTATTACCCGCGCCGCCCTGTCTTGAAATCGAGATAATTCCGATGACGAATACTGTTAGAACGATTGGCACGAAAATGATCTGGGCCGTCGATCTGCGTTTGAAGAAAGAGGGACGCGGGTAGGCGAACTTGGGCGACGATGGCATTGTTAAGGTATATCAACAACCCCAGAAAAAGAAACTTTTGGATGGAGTTTGTCGAGATTTTTGATGGGATTTACAAACTGAATATTCTTGGTTAAGGTTTTGAAGGATTTCTTTTTCTATTTAGCTAATTCATGTCGTGTTCGAACTCTTCGAATATGAAGACTGGAGTTTAGATTTCGATTCTCGGAGATTCATAGTAGTGGAGTAGGAGGATAATTACAATGAATACGACAATACGGATACAAGTGTCTATATATATACGATCACCAAGGCAATAAAATTATGGTTGTTCCTTTACAAATGTTTGGTCAGTTCGGGCAAGCCTACCAGAGTAGTTGTAAGAAAAAGTGGAAGAAAAGAGACGCGGAAACAGGATTGATATGCGACAAAAGCATTAACTACAGAACCAGAATAAAAGATTAGGAATGTTCGTCATGAAGATCTGACATTTGGTTTGTATATGTATGCAGAAGTCGCAATTAAATTTAGTTTACATGATCAAAAATATAAAAACACTTACCCTGGAATAAGTTATGAATTATGATCAGATGTAAAATCCAACATCGGTGTATAATATAATTTTCCACTATTAAAATGGTAACATGTAAGTGTTGCCTTGTTGGAAAAATTCTTGTTCAAAATTTTTTCGTAATGAATGAAAATAAATTGGTATGTTGAAAATTTCTAACTGTTCAATAAATTTGTGAATTGGATTGATAAAAGATTGTAATTTTCAACAAAAAGACAAAAATATTTGATGAAAAAATGTTATTTTAAAGGTTGTTTTCACGATAAAGTCATATAACTTTTCGTCTATTATAAATAAATTATCAAGTTGTTCATTTCATTCATTCACAGATTCATAAACAAGACCCATAAGTTGGAGAACAATCTCATTCATGAAATATCTTACATTTTAGAGTCGGAAAAATAGAATTATGCATACAAAACATTAGAATCGTAAACCATTGGGGTTTGACCCAATGGCCATCAGATATTACTTCAAATGTGGAGGTCTGGGGTTCGACTCCTTGCAATGACAAGGATCAAATTTAAAAAAAAAAAACATTAGAATCGTGCATTAAAATCGTGTCTTTAAGAGAGTGAGAAACACTTGGCCGAGTCTCATTATTTGTAGTGCTGCTATAGGTGGACATAATCATTGTATTTTGAGAGACGATTGCTATTTAAACCGTGAACACTAACACCAGTCCGGGAAAGTCTCGTCTTATGAACAAAATATCAAACACTTACCTCGATCAATTCATTAAAGTTTTTAAGTTACTGTTAAATCACGTCTTATTTAGCACCAAATTAAGTATCCTTTAACAGTAAGAACTAATTGATGTAAGACACCAAAATGAGAGGCCATTGCACAAATTGGTCAATTGATGAAATTCAAGTGGGGTTTATAAATAAATAAGTGGGTATTAGCTTCTACTTGTACATATCTTCTTGAGTTCAACCTTTTTAGTTAGGCCAAGGCGTTCTTGAGTGAACAAATTATGCTTCCTTTATTGCGTTTCTCATCTTCCTGATACAGAGTTCAACCATGTTTTCCTCATCTCTTATCCTTCTTCAAAGGAAAGAAATTTATCCCCCATGCCATTCACGAGATTAGCTCAAAGATAGATAATGTCAGACCAAAGAGAAATGAAGAAGAGGGGAAATTTATCCCACATGCCCACTTATGGACCAACACATATAACAGACACACAAGACTTCCCAAATACTCACAGAAGCAAGCAACTTAACTGCACAGACCATAGAGGACCACTATACATAGTTGTTTCAGTATGAAGCCCAACAGAAGCAAATACCAAAATATTACAAACAGATTATTACTGCATAAAGAACAATAGGATGACTTAAGCCAATTTCCGATTTTAACTAAGTTTTAGTAAACGCCCATGAGATATCATGATAAGAGCACGACTATAAGAAAATGTAAACAAGCTTATCCAAGAGGAATAGAGTCAAATTCCGAACAAACAAGCATTATCACATGCACAAAACTAAAAAAGATTTCGTCATCATCTAAAGCGGTGTGGAGATTCTCCCGCCAATAAGTGAACCACGCCGGTGGCCACCAACAATCACTTCTTTGAATCGAGATACAGGACCCAGCATCCTGCTCATCCTCTGCACGTAAGAGATTTATGACCAAGTCAATATACAAAAACAAGCTAAAATGGCACAGGCTGCAAATATTCAGAGCCTTTCGATACTAGTTTTTAGTTGTCACTAAATCCAACACAATGTTCACAAGTCCAAACACATTTTAGTGGCAAAACTTTAACATTGGCTGGTATAAAAAGCTCATCCATAGTTTCTTATTTTGTGAGAGAGCTCGGTTGATTAGAGTTCTCTAGCCAAGAAGGTGATAGAGAAAATATACACCAGTAATCTGATAGCTGTTAACCGGCAACTTAGTGTTCTATCACGAGTCATCAAAGCTTAATAGTGTTCTCTATCCATTTTTATCTGAAGGACAGTGAATTCCAAATTACATTCACAAGCAGGTATAACCTTACACAGAGAAATATAATTTTATGGTATTAAATAGAAAAGAAGTACATTTACAAAAATCTTAGCTTAAGATTCTCAACACATGAATAAACACCAATTAATACGAAAATAAAATTAGCATGTCCAAAAGTTTAAGCTTTCCTCTTTTTCATTTTTTTCCCCATAATGTGGCTAAAAACGTGAGCCGAATGTAAGAGGTGAGGAAGTTGAGAACTGAGACGCAGGTTACATGGATATGACATACATGCCAATGATTTTTAAATCTTTTGCTGCATCAAAACTGAAATATGTAATAACAAACTCCATTTTACATAAGCAATAGTTTCACTAAATTAGAAACATTTTGTTTTTGACCATTTTTCTAAACTTGTTTACACATTTGATTCGGGAGGACTTGTAACTGCAGGGGGTAGAAAATATGTAATGATAGGCAGCAAGGGTGTCAAGAAACATGGCAGCCAAATGACCCCAGAACACGATCAACAGACAGCCAGCATATTTTGACCTCTAAGCGAAAAACATAATAGTAATTAATCAAGCCAACCTATAAATCTAATGGTGAATTACGTCTTCCATGCTCATGGGTGTAAGGTAGTTCAGGGGTGTATAAAAAGTATAGTCATCTGGAAAATATATAAAGCAACCTACATGCACCCAGCAAATAAGCACTAGGTAATTATTTAAGAGTTGATGTGCATAATTAAGTGTTAATACCTCATACTGCCACCTCTCGTGCTTCCATCGATGCCCTACGATTACAAGCCCCATAACAGCAGCCGCAATGAAAATAGACCAAAATGTATTTGCCTCTTTTGCATGGGCATATAGAGTGACGGCTCGTCTTTTCCACCAAGCTTCACAAGGAAGGTCATATTTATCCCCATCTGTAGGCTTATGGAGATTTGGTAAGCTTGAATCAAGCGGTTCAATTGATTCGCCAGTCCCCTCACCCTCCTCCATAGTATTAGACTTGCCTATGGTTGATTCACCATGAGATGAACTAAACTCGGTAGTGCTGTAGATACTCTCCATTTTGTCAAAGGCTGCATCTTTTTCGAAGTCTGCACCAGCACCACTGACAGATAAGGCATTACCCTTTTCATCAAAAATCTGAATTCCAGGAAATTCATCGGACATAAGTCCTTTGACACTCACACTTTCTTCATCCTTCGTATTTGTTTCAATAATTTCCTCCTGAATCAACTTAGAGTCATCATTATCTTTACTTTCCTTTTCATTGTATTCAGGTTCGAGTGGCAAATTTTCATGCTGACTCGGAGGAAAAACGAAGTGGCCAGACATAAACATAGCACTTGAAGTTTCAGCCTTATGCTCTCCACCCAACTTACCTTGGCACTCATGGCTTGACTCAAACTGCTCCGGACTGGGTGCAGCAGCATATGCTGATGCAGTGAGTGATACGACTTCCCACTCATTTCCTTTGGGAGCAGTTTCCTCCCCTTCTTTAGTATCCGCCATGCAGGAGTCTCAATCCAAGAATTCCTATTTACAAGAAAAGTTGGTGACACAGGGATGGGAAACAAATTCACAGAGGACAAATTGTCTGAAGCTTTAAGTACATGCACCACATAACACAAGTCCATTAAACTGAAAAAGTCAGCTGCAAAAAACATAGAAAAGCAAATTACAAGAAGCATATTGTAACTCGGATACACATAATCCTTATTCTACACATCATATTATCATTCTTTTGCAGCACTTGACTTCACATCTCATTGAGTTGGAAGTATGAACTCAGCTGATGAGCTGATTGACGTCAACATAATGCTGTTGTCCCTCTCTGTATCCTTGCCTGTTATTTGGATATGTTTGCTAAATGGTTCTAGTTGAATGGACGAATCTTATATATCAATTGATTTGGTAATCATTAACTTAACCCCAATAATCTTTGTGCACATATGCATCATACAGAAAGACAATTGAAATTGAGTAGTGATGTCTTTGCTTCATTCCGTACCACCTTAATTTGATGTAATATTTCTACAAAATTGGCAATCATGGTATCACTTTGACTTTGTTCCTTAAATTCAGAGCAGAACCAACAATTCACACCAAAAAAAAAAAAGAAAGAAAAAATCAGAAAATATTACAACCAAGAAATAAGAGTACAATCAATACTCCACAAGAAAACCTAAATCTCCAGCAACAAAGGTTACAGCCACTATTAGAAATCACAAACTCGTGCGACTACAGCTATAATCACGCATAAACCTCATAATACATACATAAACATGTGGACACGCACTAAAAGCAACTGTGAAATTCTAACAGAACTATCATTTAATCAGCTTAAAAAAAGCAGATCCAAAACGATAATCCAAAGAGCAAATAATACGATCAAACAGAACCAGAATTCACGCACACGGAGTAAAGTCAAAACGATTAAACAATCCGATCGCTATACTCATCGTCTTAAATTTTAATAAATTGAATTGATAATCAAAGAGTTCTTACAGAAGCGAGTTGAGATAACGATCGAATGGAAAGAATAGTAATCCAGCGAGAGAGAATGATTGAAGATGTCTCGGGAACTGTTAAAAAAATGAGAGACAGATCAGTATTTATATATCGTGATATTTGGGGTCAGAAGATAAAGTTACCGGAATAGCCGGTGACAGAGGAGGGGGTTTTACCGGCTATGGAGACTAACGGCGTCGTTTAGTGTGTTGGTTATACGTCTGTAAATCGATTGGAGGAGTTCCCGGTTATTACGAATGCGTGCTATGGGAGAGAAAGTATTTACTGTTACGCTATTTTGCTGAGCTTGCTTTTGAGTTTTGAGCGAGAGTAAACGGATGAGATGGAAATGAGGTGTTTTTCTTCTTTTCTTTCTTAGAAAAATGATAATGATACCTTTTTTTTTATCTCTCAAATCATCATATACTTAATATTGTTTGAAAAATAGAATTCTTAATTCAAATATATTTTTTTCATTGTCACAAAAGTATAATTATATTATGGAGAAATAAATTTATGGACTTTTTCAGATAATATAATTTAGAGATAATTACATTTACATCCCTCGACTTAGGAAAAAATACAGTAAGACCCCCTCTACTATTGGAAATTACAGAGACACCTGCTCAACTATGGCTCTATCTAACACTTAAGTCCTTCCGTTAGTCATTTTTTTGTTTTCAAGTAGATGCTAATATTTTATTAACTGGACAACAATTTAATCGCTTTGTTCATTTCATGTATATAACAAATATATTATGTGTAATTTAGTTATTTTATAACTTTTCGTTAAGTTTTTAAGATTTTTATTAGGGTAAGAGAGTCTATCTATAATTTTCAGTAGTCATGAGGTCTTTCTGTATTTACCTCTAAGTCGAGGGGTATAAGTGTAATTATCCCTATAATTTAAACTATTTCGGAAGTTGTAAGAAAAGTTAATATTAAGTGATCATCAAACCTTTTATCTTAATGACCTAAACAATTGTGTAAAATTACATAACAAATTTTCTTATTTAATTTGTATTTCGAATAAATGTAATCAATAGGTATGGTTATAGCCTATAGGTACCAAAGATGCAATAAACAGGAAAACCTATGTATTGAGATTTGAGATTATGAGACAAAAGGAAAAATTCTTCTATACACTCGGTAATTGGGTTCCATTTATGATCTATGCACCAAGTGATGCAGGTTTAATCACAACGGGTACATACAAGAACTTCTCGTGAGATGAGCAATAGAAAATAAAAATATGTATATTTCTCAAAATTAGAAAGAATATCTCTTAAAAATATAAACTTACATTTTCAATACCTAAAAATTTCAATTGCATTTGTAAAATTAAATTTATAGACTCCCTCGTATTAAATACAAACAACTGCGCTCTAGAAAATAAAACAAACAATTCTCTGTATCATGAGATATATAATAGCATGAATATATAATACAAATTAATCAAGAAATTACTATGAAGTATTCAGCTCTAAGAAATTATTTTCTAGTCCTAAAACTTCTAAACCATAACACGAAGAAACAGAGTACTCTGTATCCAAAGACAAACCCCACCATCACAGCCAAGTTGCTCCACTTCTGCGACTTCTTCAAGCCCTGTTGTCTCAAATACTCTTCTCCGAGCAACACACATTCTTCCCCGACATATTCCACACACTTTCCGCCACCTTCTCCACCATACTCGTTAATCATCAAGCTCTCAAAAGGGTATTTAAAGAGACTCAAATAGTGCATAAATATCCAGTAAGAAGGTATGCTCTCCTGCGCAATAAAATACCCAGAGAAAAGGAAAAAAGACCCCATTAGCCCTGCGATAACTGAAGTTCCCATGATGAAATTGGGGACCAAAGCACTGCAGAAAGCTGTGAAAGAATTCGACATCAGAACAACCAGCCAAACAATGAGGGTAAAATAGAGGAATCCATCGATGTCCCGTCTCAGGCCGACTAGCCAATAAGCTGGAGTGCTGTATAACAGAGCAACTAATAGGAGAAATGGGAGGAAAACAATGGTGTTTGCTATAACGTAGGATGAGACTCTATATGCCCCTCTTAGTGTTTCCCTCATAAATATCCTTCTTTCCTGTAGGAAAATAGGCAGGCCTTCTGTTGTGGATGAGAGAAGAAAACTTAGGCTGAAAGCGAAGAAGCCTAATCGGGTTTGTAAGAAAACCTTGCCTGAATCATGGCTGACATTCATGTATACAGTCCCGAGAATCGACCCAACAAGTACAGCTTGTAGTACTCTTGTGGCAAAGAGCTCTTTTGTTCTGAATATGTTCTTGCTGAATCTTTCACCTAGTATGAGGGTTTCTTGAAAGAGGGAGTTTGTGTAGGAAGGGCAAACCTGTAATTTTGGAGGATTTTCAGAACTAGGTTGAACTTGTTGTTGCTGTTGTCTCCCTTCAGTTTGTATTGCAATGCTGTTTGTGATTTCTATAGCAAATTCAAGAACATTGACATGAGCAGGGATTTGATGGCCAGCAAATTTAAGCGTGTCCTCTAGACGCTTCAACGAGCCTTCGTGGAGGACGAGCCCATTTGAGAGCAGAACGAGCTTATCAAAAAGTTCAAGAATTCTGAAGCCCGGTTGATGGATTGTCAAGATGATTGTTTTGTATTGATTTACAGCCATTGATCTCAAAAGGGATATAATATGAAGAGCTGACGTTGAATCTAGGCCGGAAGTCGGCTCATCAATGAGTAGAACCGTTGGATCGTGGACTAATTCGACCCCAATCGAAAGGCGTCTCCTTTCGCCACCCGAGATGCCACGATTTGATGATCCATGGCCTACTCTTGAACAAGCAATGTGATCAAGGCCAAGCTGCTTCATGAGTGATTTCACTAAATGCGAAAGTACCCTTTTGCCCTCGGGCCGCCTTAGAAGCGTGCTATATGTTAGCGTTTCTTCAACGGTTAGAAGTGGGAATAAGGCATCATCTTGCGTGACATAACCTGAACATCTGCTAAAGGTTTCAGCATTAACCGGATGATTGTTGACTAGCACCTCACCAGAAAATTTTCTTGGCGGGATTTTTCCTGCAAGAATTTCCAAAAGGGTTGTTTTCCCGGCACCGCTGGGTCCGGCAATGGCCGTGATCTCTCCCGGTTTGGCTTCGAGGTTCACATTCTTGATGATCAATGTTGGAGATATTTTTGAACTCATGCAAGAGACATTAAGCCAACTGAATTGATCATTGTATGCGGTTTGATGGGTGTAGGATAAATTCTTGGCTTCTATTCTAAAAGATGATTTCCGGTCACCGGAAACCGGTAACTCCATGAGTGAGAAGTGAAGAATTGGAGCAGAGAGAGAAGATTTGTTTTGTGGGGGTGGCAAAGGGGATGAGCTAACACAACAACCTTAGTTATATTTTTTGTGTGCATGAAGGTTTTTGAGGAATGAATAGATAATGGGATTGAAGGGCTGTGGAGGTTTAACATTGGCTTGACTTAGAAAGAGTTTCTTGTGGGATGGACATAAATTTTGAGGATGTTTTTTGTAAGAAAGCTGAGAGATGAGAAATAGCTGCAGTATTTGCAGGTGAACTATATCTTGACCATGCAGATAGATGTGTTTCCACTCTTCTCTTAAATCTATCATCTCCAGGGTTTTCTTTTCTATATGTGTTATTGACTTGTAAGTTGTATCTTATTTAGTGTGTAGACATACTGGTTTTGGTGTACTTGTATTCTAACCAAACTTTTCTGCCAAGAATCTGATAGGGACAGCTCAGTATTTAACTTTATTAACTATTATTTATATTGCATATTTTTTTAAATAGATGGAAAGTCTTGAAGATAGTTTGGTGATGTAAGATCATGCTTTGATATCTAGCCCTTTCTCAATATAATTGTAATGATTGATGATTAAATATGAATTGGGATTAGTAGTTTAGACTCTAGGCTTTTGAACATGTTCTTGTTTTAGTTAGAAGATATTTATGATAATGAGATTTTTTAGAATTTAATTACTAGTTTAGGGGCATATATTGGATTATCTTTTAGTTCTTAAATATCTTTCTGAAAGCATTTCAACTTTTGATTTAAGATTTTCATGCTATAAGGTATAATATAAGATATTTTATTTATAGTATTTTTTAATTTAAGTGCATCTCATAAATATCGTTCAGAGACTCTCAACTTTGAAGTATGGATTTTATAGTGAGAACAAATTTCTTAATTTTACAAAAATGCATTGCGTTTTTTGTATCGTTTTGACTTTTTAACTTTTGAGAGAGTTTAAGTAACTTCTATCCTTCAATATAATTTAAAAAAATATGAATTTAATAGTTTTGCTAAATTTTTTATATTTAATAAATTATTGTGATTGATATACTAATTTATGCTTAATTTAATGTAGGTGCTATCTCGATACAATATATCATTGTTCATGAAAATGTGAGGTCAAACAATATAATCCATAATGTTTTCTAATTTTCTTAATTCCTATCCTTTCCCTATAGTTGGTGGTGGTGGCACTCTTATGATCATCAATCCTCTATCTATTTATTGCTTTCTTTTTCCAAAAAGTAATATTAGGTTGGGGAGGGTTATTTGTTGGGGGCCCAAAGAATCAAGCATCATGCTCGTACAGATAGTATTACTCACTTTTTTAGAAAGAAAACAAAGGTACAAGATTGGGCCTACTTTAGCAATCAATCAATATCAAGTTGGGCCTTTTGTGAAGAATCGAATTGATCCCACACTACGATGCTGCTGAATATAGTGCATACCCACTACGGTAGCTTAGCTGTTCGCCGCAATATTTTAATCTCTGATAACATAAATTTAATAAATTGTAATTTAAGAGTGATGTAATTATTTAATCGAATAACTTAATGCAATTATGAAACAAAAGAAATACTATATTTGGATGGCATGTTGGATTTGTTCTTAAAATTGAGAATCTTCAATCTTCTCAAATGTTTTCGGAGGGGCAAAGTGCGGCAACGTATATAAAGAGGTCAAAAGCTATAAATAATCCCAAATGTTTTATATAAGTCTCAAATGTTCCAAATGTGACATATAGATCTATAAAGTTAATAATTTGTTCTACTTTGATCTTTCTGTGTGAGTCATACTTCTAGCAATTTATATATAATTTATTAATTTTGTTTCTGTAGATATTTTTGAGAGCAAATTATGAAAATATGATTTTGGCCCTAAAAACCCACCTGCAGGTCCGGCCAAATTCTCGGCTGAAACTAATCATAAGAATCAAAGTAGAACAAATTATTAACTTTAGGGATATATATGCCACGTTTAGAAAATTTATGAAACATTTGGACCATTTTGTTTCTTTTGTGAACAAAGGAAAATAAAGAACAAAAAATTAGAAAGATTAGTTAAACCTCATCTCAACCCGAATACAATCGAGAACGTCAGTTGAAAAATTCTTCCAAAATTCTATCGAATTCACAAGATTATATTCCATATTCTCTAAAATGTCTGCACACGAATTTCGCTCCCATTTAACATGTCTTAAAACAAAGCCTATATAAATTTGGAGGTTAAAGTGCTATAAATTTATTTTTTTGGCGCAATACGCTTACCCAAAGTCAAAGATATGCAATCTCGAAATTAACCTCTAAGCCTTCCCCCAAAAAAAAAAAAAAAAGAAGAGAAATAAACCTTTAAACCCGAGAATACCTCAACAAGACTTCTAATTCGACTCCAAAACCTATGAATAAACGCTGGTTAAACATCGTACGTGCTACTATAAAAATCATACAAAGACATTCCTTTTAGGCCGCAGCTCATCAGAGCTCATCATTAAGCCACCCGCTCCGCCATCTGTTCTCGCCGGCGACGCCTCTTTCTGTATCAGGGGTTTCCCCACTTCTCATCACTGGTATAAAGTCTTTACTTCTACTAGTTTATCAAGAAAATTCTGCCCTTGTCCCTATTTTTTGGTCAAATTGTATTTTTTTTATGATCAACATATGTTTGTGTGCGTCTGTCTGTGTTTGACCGGAATTTTGTAGTTTTTTTGTATGGGTTCAGGGTTTGGTATAGAAAGAAGGGAAAAAGAAGCAACTTGCAATTAATCAAGTGATTAGAGGTGTTAGTTAACTGTGTGACTGACAAAATTGTTCTCTAAGGTATACGAAAGAAGTAACTTTTCTTCATTTAAGTTTTCTGAATTCTGATACAGAAATAAGGGAAAAGATAACTTTTCTTATGGATTTTTTTTTCTGAAATTTTGTTTGAATGTTGTTGATCACTGATAAAACTTGTCTGAATTTAGCCCTTTTGCGTGTTTTCATCGTGGTAAAGTTTAGTCTTCTTGCTTCTGTAATTATCTTTACTGAAATTGTGTTGTGGGCTTTCATGATTGTTTCTCTGGTTTAATTTCATCATGTGGGAGATTTGGAGTTATTTATTAACAAAACAAAAAAGGCATTATTAGCCTGCTATGCTGTTAATTATCTGAAGTTTTCTCTAATTTTGTATCACATTCATTGTTTATCTGAATGCTTTCAGGTTTAATCAATTAATCCCAATTCCTTTTTGTTGACATCTCTGCTCTACTTTTATTTAGGAATCATCTTGATTGATATACTTGTCAAATCAAAAGTGTTCCAATGAATTTCAAAGTAAAAGGTAAATCCTGGGCCGGCAACATATACCACCAGTTTGAGTCCATTTGTCAGGATGTTGATGAGTTTATGAGCAAGGTATTGCCTCTTCTGAATTTTCATCATATTATAAATGAGATATTTTTTTCTTACAAATGCCTTTCTTTTTGTGTATGTATATGTATAACTGTAAATTCCATGGATTACAACTTCCCCACGCCTGTAATTTGTAGGATACTGTGAAATTTGTTGAGAGCCAAGTGCAAAGTGTTGGTATGAATATGAAAAAATTGTACTCTGAAGTCGAAGATATAATACTTCCACTTTCTGAGGAGATTGTGGGACCCCAAACACAACCAGAGGATAACAAACAAGGTGAACTTAATGAAAGGGAAATGTCTTCCAGAAACTCCGAGGAATCGTTCCCTGTAGAACAACTTACTAAGCCACCTAATGAAGAAAATCCTTTCCAAGAAGCAAAAACTAATCAATCTCTAAACGGAAACATTTCAGAAGAGAAAATTACAAGTGAAGGACTTATTAAAGAGGAAAGAATGGCTTTTGGCCATCACAAAAGTTGGAAGGACTATTCAGACGATGACGAGTGTCTTTCTAACAATTCAAATAGTGGTTGGTTATTTGAAAGTGAGTTGACATTGTCTGATGATCCAAATTCTGATGAAAATCTAAGTTTATCTACACAAGCTGTTTCTTCAGATGACAAAGTTAATGAAGATAATGGTTCGTCTTTGGACCCACAAATTCATTCTCAAGGAGAAAAAGACTGCAATTTTGGTGACGAATTTTCAAATAAAGATGAGAGCTTTGATGGAGTAAAATCTGTTCCATCATCTGAGGTTCTGTTTTCATATTTTTCTTGCAACGAAGGTGGTGATGATGAAGAAGAAGAAAAACAAAAAGATGAAAAAGCAGATATATCTTCCACTTGCTCTACATCCCCAAAGTGTTCTGACTTGTTGGAGCCCACGTATCTAGCTTATGAAACCAAGATTGCATTTTTGCATCCTGCTTTTTCAATTTTTGCATCAAAAGGTTGGTATATCTTAATCTCTTTTGTCTACTTACTCAAAATTATGCTTTGTTTCCTAAAATCTCCTTTTCTTTCTGTAACTTTTTCATAGGTCCATCGTCACCAACTCCTACTTTATCATCAGATAAAAATGTTTTCCTGGCCGATGGGTCTGATTCTGTAGTCAGTTCATCTGAAAGCAGGCATGAACAGAAATACAAGGATACTGAATTACAAGTTGGAATAGTTCCATTTGAAACTGGTAAATTCACTCTTTATTGTTAGTAATACAGTAGTAAATTGGTATTCATCATTCTTAAGAATTAACAATATAGGGGATTCCTAGTTGAGGGGGTCTATGTAATTTCTCAAACAACAGGGGAGTCTATGTGTAAATACCTCAAATATGAGGGGGTTTGATGTAATTTAACCTAGATTTAAGGATGACATTTTATTCATAAGGATGATTAATTTATCGCATTTATATATTTTCTATTAGACTATTTATACGGTTGTGTATTATTTGCTGATCAATTATGCAGGGAACAGATTTGAATCGGGTTCTGCTCTTAGTGACCTTATTTTGGAAACAGTTGATCTTTCTGATGTAAAACATGATGATAAAAGCGTTATCATGAACTGTAACTTTGACCGTGCTGCTTCTCATAGAAAAAATTTCAGATATTACAAGGTACAACCTCTTTGCACTTGCTCAGCCAACTATGATTTCTTTTAAAAAAAAAGTATAAATAAAACAAATTATGATGAACTTCTATTTTAATTTTCTCCTGTAGAAACTAATACAGGATGCCTTCTCTTCTCGGAAGAGATTATCCAAGGAATACGAACACTTGGCTATATTGTATGGAGACATTGACGCAGAATCAAGACAACATTTTAGGCCAAGTTCGGTCCCATCTTCTCCCAACAAATATGTATTTCAGGAGACAAGCGAAAATGAGTGGGAGCTGCTCTGAATGGTAGTTTTCAATTCATCATTTTGCTGAGTGTACATTAAAGTTTTTTTTTTTCATTTTTGATCGAATATATTAAAATTTCCAATAATCATTAATTGAACTTATTGTATGCAAATCTACAATAATGGAACGATAAAAACTTCAGGTTCTTTCCTTTTTTGAATTTTTATTACTGTGTACGATAATCTTGTAAAAGAAGTGCATACAAAATTTCGTTCCAGGCATCAGGAACTCCTGGTAAGCACCAATGAATGCAATCAGCAAAATTTTTGGGATCAGATCTCTGTTCTTTACTTAAGAGCTTCCCTTTTCGTTCCCCGTAAACTGAAGTGTGGCCATCTTTTCTGTATTCAGACAACTGTGTAATGTTCAACACAGTTACCTTAACTCTTAGCTGTCTTACCACATCTTCTACTATTCCCATGATGTCTAGATTTGAACCAGTTCCCCAATATGGTCCTTCAATCGGGTTAGTCTCGTCATAGCAGTTTCCTTCACTTCCAGGCTTCCATTCCCAACTCCTACACACAAAAAAGGGATAATTACAGCTAGACCCCCTGAGGTACAGCTAAAAATAGCCAGACCTCCAACTTTTGGAAATTACAGGTAGATCCCCTCCCTCTAACAGACATCCCATAAACCCTAATAGAATGCATAAACTACCCATAATACCCTCACTTGAAACAAAAGAAAAAACCTCAATAATTACAGCCAGGTCCCCTGGGTTTTGAGTGAAACTTACCACAAGTGTGTTGGAGACATTGTTACAAAGAAGATCTTTTGAGTGTGTGGATTAATCCTGGAATCAATCCAATTCGCCCAAGTTTCCATTGCCATTTTATATGCATCTGTCACGTTGTATTCTTGAATGTTGTCAAGAGATCCGTATCTGAGGAACACTACAATCTTTATACTATACTAAACATAGTACGATGCGAATTGGTACATGGGATACAAGGTTCTTACGTTGCATTGATAGTAGGTTTGTACATCCACCAAACATAGCTCTCGAAGATCAAAATATCAGCTCCTTCCCACACTTCACTATGCTTGGCAATGGAATCGAGTCTCACGAGACGTTTAGAGACTGTATGATTCGTAGCATGATCTGATATGGATTCAATTATGAAGGGAGCCCAATAGTACTCAATTGTTGCATTGAATTCCTAGAGTTCGAAATTTATTCAAAATCATCGGTCTATTTTAAATCAGTATGTCAGTTGAAATAAAAGATTCGGATCACTACCATATTCTTACATACATTCGTTCAGTTTGATCTCCATATATGCACCAAACAGTTCATATTACGCCACATTTTCAATTCATAAACGAAACATTAATATAAAATGTGCCTTTAACGTTGAAGATTATACCTCTACTTTGAAAACTTTTCTTGGAGGTATACGTTGAAGAGATGTCCTAACATCCTTAGGAATTGCAGATTGTACTAAACAAACCATAGACTCAAACATCCCTCTTTGTACTGAATCTCCAACAAACATCAACCTTTTGTCCCTCAGCATCTCCATTAACTTGAGACCATCAAACCTAAGATCATCCAAACAACATTAAAGAAACAAAACAATAATCTAAACTAAAAACTAAAGCTTTAACATTATCAAGATTACCTTGGCAAATTGCATGCATTAGGCTGCCACCTCCAATTCTGATACTGAGAATCAGGCCTCCCATTCCTCAAACAAGTAGTCTGCTTAACTAAAAACGCACAACTCTCTTCTCTATAAAGAGGATAACTCGCATTATCCCAAACCCATTTCCCTTCAAACACATTGCATCCATCTTCAATGGCTTCTTCTTCAGAAATTTCAATGGGAACCCTAATTGCATACTTATGGCTTCTGATATCGAAAAACGAATAATCACTGGGCCAGAGAAGATTGTTTCTCAGATTATCTAGAATAACTCGGGCCGCCCCGATTGTGAGGACGGAGACCAAGGCGAGACGGAATAGGAGACGGAGGCGCTTGTACTGCCGTGTCGGCATGGTGGTGGGGAGGTGGCGGAAGGCGGAGCTGTGGTGGTTATGTAATGATCATGTTTGTGGAGGGTGTTCGGTTATATTTGTGTCTTGGGATTTAAGTATAGTGGTATGAGGTGTTACAACTTACATGCAACTACTGGTTGGTGGAGTTGGAATAGGTTAGGCTGTCAGGCAGGCATCATTATGGAGACAAACATTACTTAGAATCTTTCATTCGATTTATGTACATAGATTAATTAGTTGCTCTTTTTGTATGGGAAAATGATTTCTTGATTTTTTTTTTTGGGATAATTACACTTACACCCTCGACTTAGGGGTAAATACAGCTAGACCCCCTGTACTATTGGAAATTACAGATAGATCCTTTAACCCTAATGAAAACCTTAAAAACTTAACGAAAAGTTGTGAAATGACTAAATTATCCATAATATTTTTGTTATAGTGTTTGCTATACATGAAATGAGCGAAGTGAGTAAGTTATTGTCGAGTTAATAGAACATTAGAATCTACATGGAAATAAGAAAATGACTAACGGCAGGACCTAAGTGTTAGATAGAGCCATAGTTTAGGGGGTGTCTATGTAGTTTTCAAAAGTACAGAGGATCTGACTGTATTTACCCTTAAATCGAGGGAGTGTAAGTGTAATTATCCTTTCTTTTTTTTTGTTTAAGTTTGCCCCACGTGAAATCAATTTTAAAAACCTAAACTCAAAAACAATTATAAAAGGACTCCTCCTAAATTCTAATTATGAAATTTTACCCGTAATTCAAAATACCAAAAAAAGGTGGGAGAAAAGGATATTTCAGATATTTCAGTGAAGTAAATGCAGCTGATACACATTCCCCACAAAAATCACTCCTTTGCTCACCAAAATGATAAGCGGCTTACGAGCTGGGGGACTCCGCATCAGTACCCTTCGTCCGTCCTACGCCGCGGAGGCGCCGCTACTCTTCCCTTCTCAATTCTACCCCATCCGCCGCTTACGCCACACGACTAGACTCTTCACCACCTCCTGCTCCGCGGCGCCGTCGAAAAAGAAGCAGAAAGTAGTGGTAATTTCCGGCCCTACTGGAGCTGGTAAAAGCAGACTTGCGTTAGAACTCGCCAAACGGCTCAATGGAGAAATCATCAGCGCTGACTCCGTCCAGGTTTGTTGACCCTTTCTCTCTTCATATTTGTTTGAAGACTACCACTTTCTAATTTAATTCGTCGGAAAAATTGCTGGTGTTCGATTATGTGCTGCAGGTGTATAAAGGTCTTGATATTGGGTCAGCAAAACCTTCAATTAGTGAAAGACAGGTTATTTTCTAATTCTGGTTTTGGGAACTTATCTTATATGACTTCAAGCTGTTAATGCTATAGAGTTAGTTCAAATTCATGCTTCTGTGTTGTACATTTTGTTAAAGAATTTGTATGGAGGTTGGGGGTATTAGTTATTTTAAGCATGTCATTTGATATAAGTAACCAAAGATTATGCTCTGTTAGTTCAAGGGATCATATCAACTTTCGAGGATGACTTTAAGTTAATTTCTTGTGGAAATATTTTCCTATCAGTTCACTGAGTATATTGGGATTTCCTCCATCTCTAGCGCTCTTTGTAAATTATACAAGCCTATGATCATTAATCTGTAGACGTATGAGTAAAGTGTAATGGGATAGTTGCATTTATGGCCATTCATGCTTTATTTATTCAATTTAATTTTTTTTTTCAGGAAGTCCCACATCACTTAGTTGATATTTTGCACCCGTCTGAAGGTAACAGCTGCTAGATCATATTAGAGCTTCAGTTATTCATCTACAATAATCCCTTTATTTTTGGTCCAAACAAAAATCCCTTTGATAATTATTGATATATTGTTACTTTTGACCTTTCCTGCATCTTATAAAATTTTGTCATTTTTCTCTTTAAACAATCAGATTATTCTGTTGGACAATTTTACGAAGATGCAAGGAAAATAACTGAAGAAATTCTTAGCAGAGGTCGTGTCCCCATAGTCACAGGTGGTACAGGGTTGTACTTGCGCTGGTACGTCCCATCCATTCCATTTACTGCCTCCTCTTTCTATTAACACTATTATTTTCATGTTTGACTAATTAGTAATTATGAAGTATGTATTCATGCAAAGATAAGAGTAATTAAATAGATGTTTTCCATTCCTGGTTCTTAAGGTTCATTTATGGAAAACCAGATGTTCCAAAAGCCTCCTTGGAGATTACCGCTGAAGTGCATTCAGAACTTGCAGATTTTCAAAGGACAGATGATTGGTTTGCTGCTGTAGAGTTTGTGGCCAAAGCAGGTGATCCAGGTGTTCAGTCTTTAGCAGCAAATGATTGGTACAGATTACGTCGCAGACTTGAAATTCTGAAGGTGTGTGCGTGGAAAGTGCATTATTGTATGTGCGTAGTTTTTTGGGACAATTGCACTTACACCCTCTCGACTTAAGGGTAAATACAGCTAGACTCCCTGTACTGTTCGAAATTACAGAGACACCCCCTCAACTATGTCTCTATCTAACACTTAGGCCCTGCCGTTAGTCATTTTTTTATTTCCATGTAGATTCTAACATTCTATTAACCCGACAATAACTTACTCACTTCGCTCATTTCATGTATAGCAAACACTATAATAAAAATGTTATGGATAATTTAGTCATTTCCCAACTTTTCGTTAAGTTTTTAAGGTTTTCTTTAGGGTTAAAGGATTTATCTGTAATTTCCAATAGTACAGGGAGTCTAGCTGTATTACCCCTAAGTCGAGGGGGTGTAAGTGTAATTATCCCTAATTTTTAATAATTGTTCATTTTTATTAAAATTTAGAATTTTGCGGCTCCAAAATAATAACTATACCTTTTGTAGTTTATAGAAATTCAAACTCGCCCCACAAATCCAAAGTTCTGGTTCATCCCTAATTTATGATTCTTTACCACGTCCCACCTATACAAGATGTGTACATTCAGTCTGAGGTAGTTATAACATTGACTTCTAGAAATTCTTGTTTGGGTGGCTAATTTTGCTGTAATGGTGGCATGATGAAGCTTCTTTTTTCATCTTAATGTTGTTTTGCTTAGGCTTGAGCATTTGGTAGATGGAAATAATGATACATTAGATTATGAGAATTTGTTCTGAACAATTATTCCTAACTCTTGATATATGTCAGAATCCCACGGTTGTTTAAATTATGCAGTTAAGTGGTGCATCTCCATCAGCCTTTGAAGTGCCTTATAATGCTTTCAAGGAAAACCTCGAAGACTCTTCTGACATTAAGTCTTCAACCGCTGAAAAATCAAAGGATTTGGTCTATGATTTTAATTGTTTTTTCCTCTCAACCCAAAGGCTCGATCTTTATAGATCAATTGATTACCGGTGTGAAGACATGCTTTTAGGTAATGAGATTTACATCTTTTGGAATAAAAAAGAAAAAAGGTGTTGACCCTTTTTGTTCTTTGTGGCAGATGATGGAATTTTGTCGGAGGCAAAGTGGCTTCTCGATTTGGGCCTTATGCCAAATTCAAATTCTGCAACCCGAGCTATTGGTTATAGACAAGTAAAAACCCTTTTCTCTGCCATATTGAATTAAATAATCAGAGTTTTGTTCTTTCAGTATCTTTGAATTATTACGTCTTCTTGAATTTTCTCAGGCTATGGACTACCTGCTATTTGCCAGAGAACAAGAAGGTTGGAGTTCTCCAAAAGAGTTCTATCGATTTCTCTCCGAGTTTCAAAAAGCATCTCGGTAAATTACCTTTCCCTTGCCATGCTTTGTCAATTTACATTATTCTGCAATTAAAACCAACTATTAAATTTGTTGTTAAACATAACATTGCAGAAACTTTGCAAAAAGACAACTAACATGGTTCCGAAACGAGCCCATCTACCAGTGGATCGACGCCTCAAAATCCTTGGTACGTCATTCTTGTTCTCTTACATTAGCATTACTTACTAAATACAGTTTCAGCATTAATACACAGTGTTTGAAATGACAGGAAAATGTGCTAGAATTCATATGTGATGCTTATGAAGACGAAACAGGTCAACTCGAAGTACCTCGATCCCTTACTATGGATAAGGATATTTCAAACATGAAGGAAGTTCGCTTACTAAAATCATATCGCACTCAAAATAGGTATTTTTTCCCACAATATTTCTGCATTTTAAGCTAATTGAGAGTTTAGTTAGTACTGAATTGGTTGTTCTTGTTTGAAGGCATTTCATCTCACGAGAAGATTGTAACGGTATTCTTGACTGGGTTAAGAGAACTCAAGGGGAAGCAACGGTCTCCGTTAGTTGACGCCACCTTCTAAGATTTTTCATCAATTTTGTACAAGGAAGTGAGCTTTTTTCCTTTCCAATTGTGTACTAATCCAACCAAATTGTTATTCGAATAACTACATAAGTTAATTTTAGTTATTCAAATTATTTATATTAATTAATAATAATACAAGGTACATAGTTTTCATTTCCTTCCGTTCTGTTTCTGTATGTTTCTTCCATTAAATTGTCAGCAATTTGAGAAATTTATATACAAATGAATTAACTAATTCGGAATTACTAAAATAATGATATCTAAAATAATTCGAACGCTTCTAAAAATTATATTCTGCCCGACTCCGCATCGGCATGGCATATCGGGGTTTCATAGCAAATACATTTTATGTATTTAATTTAAATAGAATTTTCAAGCTCTCAGTTATCATTTTATCCCCAGATTTTTTATCCTCCCTTACCGCCGAAACCCCTCAATTAATTATTCATTTTATTTACGCGAGAGTTGCACGAAGTCTTGAATTTTCCCTCTCTACGCTTTGTACGCCCAAGCTCATACAAGTGAATCCTGCATTGTTGAGATCTGTTCTCAGGAGGAGTAGTGGCGCTTCTACGTCGTTTTTGTCGCAACGGAGCTTTTCATCGGCTCCGGCGCCGGAAAGAAAGGTCGCCATTTTGGGAGCCGCCGGAGGTATCGGACAGCCGCTATCGCTTCTCATGAAGTTGAACCCACTCGTCTCGAATCTCGCTCTCTACGATATCGCTGGAACCCCCGGCGTAGCAGCCGATGTCAGCCATATCAATACTAGATCTGAGGTCCTATAATTATCCTTTATCGCAATTTATCTTGATTTCTAGATTTTTTTTTTCTTTTTATTGTTACCTCATTTTCTCTATGTACGTGCACGTTAGGATTTTGCACCAATTTTTTTTTTCTTTGCTCGTTGGTTTCTGAGTCTCATGCAATTGTTTTTCTGTATACTTTTATGATTCAGTTCCATGTAGCTCAACTAGAGGCATTTATGTGTTTCGTGCTAGCGTATTTCGCCGAAGCTAAAGGTAAAGTCCAGTCAAATTTAAGTAAAATAGTTTTCTTTACATTCTCTCGGGCCTTGAAAGTAAATTTCTGTAATCTCTTTTGCATGGCCCTGTTTTAGTTGCTTCTTTTGCTCTGATTGACTATGAAATTTTTACGAATGTGCTGATGTCTAAGCCGTTTAGTGTGCTTCATCCTACCTGTTCCTTATATATACTTCCTTTTCTTAATGTATCTGATTTGAAGTCTACATTTTTATGTACAGGTGAAGGGCTATGCAGCAGAAGAGCAGTTAGGACAGGCTTTGGAGGGTTCAGATATAGTCATAATTCCTGCCGGTGTACCTAGAAAACCTGGCATGACCCGCGATGACCTCTTCAAGATTAATGCTGGCATTGTCAAATCTTTATGTGAGGCCATTGCCAAGTATTGCCCGAATGTAATACCTGCTTTTGTTCTCTTATCTTTCCGTAAATATATTTGTTTAGTTTTGAATATTTAGTCATGAAAATCCTCTGCTACCAAGAGTGTTAACTGGAATAGCTCATTGGACTGACAACAAAAATACAGGCTCTTGTCAATATGATTGGCAACCCTGTAAATTCAACTGTACCAATTGCTGCTGAGGTCTTCAAGAGCAAAGGAGTATATGATGAGAAGAAACTGTTTGGTGTGACCACCCTAGATGTGGTCAGGGCCAAAACATTCTAGGCAGGCAAGGCCAAAGTCAATGTAGCAGGTACGTCTATATTCCATACAATTCACTTGCATCTCTAAAATTTATGGGTACTTAAAATTCTCGCCTTTCTCACTGGCAGATGTCAATGTACCTATCATTGGTGGCCATGCTGGAGTTACCATTCTTCTGTTGTTTTCACAGTACTGCATTCCTTTGAAATTTCTCTCTTGTTTTTCAGTATATAATGTTTTCTTGGAATGTGAGTTTGTTACTGCATTGCTGAGTTTGATGACATGGACAACTGTTTGTATGACTATAGGCCACACCCAAAGCAAACTTCTCAAATGAAGATATCATAGCTCTTACCAAGAGAACCCAAGATGGGGGAACTGAAGTTGTTGAAGCCAAGGCTGGAAAGGGTTCGGCTACACTTTCAATGGCGTAAGTGATGTGTTTTCAGTTGATTCTTTATGATTAAAGTATTGAGTTTCTGCATTTTAATGAAAGTTCGTCAGGCAGTCTGGAACATTTGAAATTCCATTTGAATATGCACTTAAATCATCTATCATCTATAATTAATCAAACTATCTTATCTCAATTGGATATGCAATTTGAATGTGGAAGACTATTGGGTTCTAAGTTGGATATGCAATCTTATCTCACTACTCAAACTATCTTTATGTGCATATTGGCATTGACTGGTCTAAAATGCCAGTAGGCACCTTTGGAAAGTTTATCTACTGCTGAGTCTATATAAGCTACTTGAACATTAAGAAGTTGATACGGTAACTTTGTGATTTGTTATACAGCTATTAGTATGTGGCTCTGATTACGAGTTGTAAGAAAAACGTTACAATTATTCATAACCCTTTTATCATAAGATCTACTGCTTGCTTGTTTGATGAAGAATTGTAATTCATGTTCTTATCATGGTTAGACCTAATTTAGTTAAGCAGCTCTAACAGCACAATTACATTTGCAGCTATGCTGGAGCCATCTTTGCCGACGCTTGCTTGAAGGGACTTAATGGGGTTCCAGATGTCGTGGAATGTTCTTATGTCCAATGTACTGTGACCAAACTACCTTTCTTTGCATCTAAGGTGAGATGAAAAACTTCTGGATGAATTTCTACACTTCTCGATGATGGCAATAGTTTTCAATTTGTTTTTCCATTGTGAAAAAATGTCTTCCGTTGGTTTGTCACATAACACTGTCCAAGCGTTTCAGTTCTAGTTCCTTCACTCCGTAATAATCCAACCTTTATCCCCATTGTTTACTTGTGTTATTTACTGAATTTTGGTTAAGAATGATAGGGTGTTGTTGAAGCTAGGAATTCATAAAATGACATCATATTGAAATTAACTGAAATAGCACTTAACCTAAGATTGCAAGGCTACCTTTTCCATTTTTCCTTTTCTTTTTGTGGTTGAGGAGCAAAATTTGATGTTGTTTGAATCTTATTTGGGGTTTCTATTGACGTTCACAATTGCATAACAGGTGAGACTTGGGAAGAACGGTGTGGAGGAAGTACTAGGCTTGTGCCCACTGTCTGATTACGAGCAACAAGGACGAGAAGCCCTCAAGCCCGAGTTGAAAAGTTCAATTGAAAAAGGAGTTGCATTTGTCCACAGCAATTGAGGTTGGTGCTGCCTCAACTTAGTATATATACCCAAAGGCATCGTCTCAATTTTGCGTCCTTTGACCTGTATACTAATGTCTTACTATAGGCGAGGTGATTCTTGATTTAGGGTGATAAACACTATGTTTACTAATACTTGGCTAAAATAGCCAAGTTTACCGAACTGACTCTTTACCCGGTGCATCTGGGATATTGAGATTTAACATTGATAAGTTTACTTAAGTTTTGCACGTTGTGAATGTTGGAAATTCACTTGGGACACAATAGTTTAGTGAAAACCTAGATTGCATTTTCAGTTGTTTACTATATGTACAAGTAACAAGTTGGATTGCCTAAGTTGGAGACTCACATTTCTGTGCTAAGGCTTCGCGTGTAGTAATTTTTGCCACCCAATTTTGACAAAAAAGTTGTTAGTATGATTTTGTGATAAGAATTTATTTGTCACATAAGTGTCACTAATTATTAATATTGACAACTTAAACACCATCTTGTCACTATTATGTATTGTGAAAACCATTAAAGTTTTCTTGTCAATAAATGACTACAGAAAGTGGCAACTTTGTCAATGTCACAAAATATTTTGTCACTATATTTCTTTTTGTGCGTAGGAATAGTAGAATTTCAAGTGTACAGTGTACTAGATAAGGAATCACTCAGAACTTAATGTATCACACACATATAAAGAGATACTTCTCTAAATCATTTGAATACTTATGACAATGTTGGCGATTTAGATTAATGGTGTTGAGGATCAGGCCCACCCGGCGCCACTCTCCTTGTTCCGGCATCCAACATCATTGCTCTTCTCCGATAGTATTCCAACTTCAATTCATCAAACCCTAATCTATGCAACATCAGATCACGAGGGCTATCATCGGACGGTGAGAGTTCACGGGACAAGCGTGCACCTGAGCTGACCAGATACATGGAGAAAATGATAATACCAAGTAACAGAATTCTTGATCTGTGAGCAAAAATTTCCATTGGAAATCAAAAGAAAATAAGAGGAAAATGTGATAGATAGTTGCTGATTGGATTCAAGAATATGCCCTCATTATATATGCAAATATAAATGAAGAGGGACAAAAGAGAAGTGGGATTCGAGCCTGCATAATATGATAATCTGAAACGCAAACTTCAAAAGTTAGTTTTGTCTTAATCTCAAAGATAATGCTTATCCCATGTAATCTGTGGTCTTAATTCATGTTATAACAGCACAACATCCCATATAAGAGCAATAGTGTTGGTGCAGCTAGCTCATTGTTTGTCTGGTTTTTATAGTTAATTATCTAGTCAATTGTTTGTTTAGTTCATCATCAGCAAGAGCTAAAAGACAAGAAATTAGGGGATCCACATAATACATTGAGACAAATAACACTTTACTCCACCAATTTATATAAGACAAGAAGTGCTGATACTCTTTGGCGTTTTATAACCTCGTGCATGGGTCACAATATGCTAATGATCGAGAGGAAATGTTTAGTGCACAATTTCTGAAAGCCAATTAGTTTGATCAAATCATCAAAATAATGAAATATGAACCAATTAATTCGTTCTTGTGGTTGACCAATCACAAGGTGGTCATGAAAGACCAATTAATTATTTGGTTAAAACTACAAGATTATATCGACCAATAAATCAAGGAACAAATATCTTTCAAATTTTAGTACAAGTTCCAATGAGTTGAAATGACCAACGTACACACATTTTTTTTCCTTAAATCCATTTATATGTGTTCGGGTTGGATCACTTAGATATAAAGTTATCTCTATTAATGACAACTGTGTTTTCAAGGAAACTTCAACTCGAGAGTTGAGCTGATTAAGCTAGCATAACTCTAAACCATTAAACTACGACCACTTGATAGTACAACATATACATACATGAAAGAATACAAGATCTACCCAAAAAAAACAAAAGAATACAAGAGCAAATGTCAAGACTTTACTAATTATTATATATATATATATATATATAGACGTAGATATTGATATATAATATATTGATTAGTCTCTCTCCTCTATTCAATCTAGATTCTAGAGTGTGTATCACAAAAGTCTAATTGGGGACGATTCTTACTATCTAACTGCACTATGTACAAACTAAGTTTGAATTCTAGACCGTATTTTAGGAATGTAGTACATCATCTCAATAGAACATTTGGTAGAGTGTGTCTCTATTGCCCCTTTTTCAAAATTTTATTTTTTGGGGTTAGCTTTTATGTTTTGGTCAGCCGTGTGACTGTTTTTTTCTTTCTAAAATGACATAATAAAGACGTTAAGACACGTATAATTGAAATAAAATATTAAAAATATTAACAATTAAATAAACGTTAAAACTTATTTCCCAAAAAAATATTTTTCAAGTGGAGAAGTGGAACCAACTAACAAAACCAATTACAAATGATATTGCATCATGTCTATCCAATTATCCCTTTAAAGCTTATATACAAGCTGCTTTCTTCTCCACGTCTGTGACTTTTGGGTGACGGCAACTAACGACGTCGTCGGATTAATAAGTGAACTTCCCTTTCGGATCGCAGGTATTGGTAAAAGGAAAGAAAGATCCGTGTGGATTATGCAAGCACCCTTTGTCCAAAGGGAGGCGCCGCCTTTATCAATTTCAAACTGAAAGTCTTAAAGTTCATGCATCATGCAACCAACATAAACTTTGAATTTGGTAAATAAAAGACAATTAAGTACGATTTATTACCCCAAAAGTAAAATCATGTGATATTGAGAGTACTTATAAAGGTCAAAGTCTCAAAGATTCATCCTAATCAACTTCTTTAACACAGTTATGGACATGTCATCTTGTCGATCTGCAAGATGAATCAGCATCTAATGGTACGTTGGAATTTTCTGTCTTTTTTTTTCTAAATTCTATATATGTGGATGGAGCAAGTTCGGACCACCTAGATGTAATGTTTTCTCTATCAATAGTATTTATGTTTTCAGATACTCGGATTCGAGACTTCTGATTAATCTATAATAACGTCAAACCGATAAGTTACGTTACTTGGTGGTCATCTAATATATAGTAGGATGATGATGAAAGTTTTTTTTTTTTTTTTTTTTAAAAATTGCCCCCCTAAAATTTAAGATCACTTTTATGTTTTGCCCTCAAAAGTTTTAATTAATGACAATATATTTTGGAACAATATAAAATTTGTCTCTAGTTGTATTGGTTTAGTGACAAAAAAGTTGATTTTGCCACAAAATCAATTTGGTCAAATTGCATTTTTGGTCATGTAACAATTACAAAGTAGCATTATTGGTCCTAAGGTTTTTTATTTTGCAATTTAAGTTCTATAATTTTCAAAATATTGCAATTTCAGTCCTGTGCTCGCCGGTTTCTAATTCCTTGCCGGAAAGCCGCATGTGCGGTGGGCATGCGATGGGCTTGGGAATTGGGAATCCGACGAGCATAGGACTGAAATTACAATATTTTAAAACTTACAGGACTTAAATTGCAAAAATAAAAAACCTTAGGACCAATAATATGCTACGTACTTTGTAGTAGTTACATGACCAAAAATACAATTTAGCCAATCAATTTTCATGATGCACAATAATAATAATTAATTTTTTTATCGAAAAATTATAGTGATAAATTTTTCGTCATCAGGTTGTCACAATAGGTGAATGACTAATTGTCAATTATTATGACAATAAAAATATAAATTCTTATTACTCCAAAAATATATTATAATAATAAAAAATTTATTATTACCAAATAAATTTAGTTAATTAGAATAAAATTAGGCAATTTATGGACAAATTTTGCCAATAATCACAAATTGCAGGAACAAGTCACAGATAAGCACGTGGCGCTAGTGACGTTCCACTTCGTCTTCATTTTCCTCCAATTAAATCACTTTTTTTATCACATAATAATTTGTTCTGGGCCTTCGGGTAGATTTAGGATTTTCAGTCAAAATATGTTCTTAAATTACGTAATTATTTAGTACAAAACCTGATTAAGGGAGTCAATTTGGACTGGAGACCAATTTTGTCAAGCCTCTATTTAACTATTTAATTTATATATGGAATCAAAATTACGATTTTGCCTATTTTTAAAGATTACTTTTGAATTAGATGAATTCCAATTGTTTGTTTGTGTAGAAAGAAATGATCTTATTTATTATTTCTAATTTCAAACATGTGATAATAGTGATCAATGCAGGTTGTAATTAATTTAAGGAATAATTACATTTACACCCCTCGACTTAGGAAAAAATATAATAAGACCTCCTATACTGAGATACCCATCAACTATGGCTCTGTCTAACAATTAGGTCCTGCCGTTAGTCATTTTATTGTTTTCAAGTAGATGCTAACATTTTATTAACTGAACAACAATTTAATCACTTTGCTCATTTCATATATAGCTAGCAAACACTATAACAAATATAGTATGGTAATATTTTAGTTATTTTATAAACCAAATCCCATCAATCGAATCACTTTTTCGAGAAATTTGTTAATTTTTTTTAGATTTTCGTTAGGATAAGAGAATCTATCTATAATTTCCAATAGTACAAGGGATCTTATTATATTTACCCTACGTGGCGGGGATATAAGTGTAATTATCACATAATAACTATTGTTGTTATTATTTTGTGGAAGTGGGTTGTTGAGGAGGGTGGGGAAGGAAGAAGAGTAAAATGTAGAAGAAATAGATTGAATAAAGTAAGTATGAAATCTAATAAACTTTGTAGGGTATCAATTAACCTTATACACTAAATCTTGTAAAATCTTGTGCAAAGATATTGTTATGATTGAGTGTATTAATAATGACAGATATATTATTTTTAGACACTTTAAACGTGCAATATATACATATTATTTTTAGACACTTTAAATGTGCAATATATACAAACAACCCTATTTCCATCAAATCATTCATACAATCATGCATGCACCAATCTCCCACGGAGTAAATTGATCTTAAAAGAGACTATAATATAAATATTCGTGTACCTGAAAAAGGAAATGTATTGGAAAAAGTTGCTCATTTTAAATAGACAGAACTTGTACCAAAGATAAGCCGATTTAGTGGAATGAGACATTAAATTGCTTAAGTAAAATGTATTGTTTGAATTGTGTATGAAATAATTGGGATCGAATGGCGGGAAAACAAATAAATAAATAAACTTGTAAGTTGTATATAAAACAATGCAATGCAATTATGCGAACTTATTGTAATTAATTGCATGAATTTGTGTTATATATGCATATGAAATGGGTCAAAAGTGGTTATATATCCACACAAGATGATCGACATATCATATAATTACCTAACTTCAGAACCTTAATTTCAATTTTTATTATATGCATATATATATATATATATATATATATATATATATTAACGTCGCCCTCTTGAAACTGCGATGGAACTATTCTATAACCTGACGTAAGGTCCAACGTGCACCTAAAGTTGCAGTAAGAAATTTGAAGAAAATTTATATAGAGAATTCAAATAAAAGATACATAGCAAAGTGGAATCTGTGACAGTACACATTCGATCACATTATTCATTGAAATCAAATACAAACACAAATGGATCATTTTATAAGTATTTTATAACCATAAAATTCTTAATATAAAACATTTACACCATTATGTTTGTTAGAACTTAAATACACGGACATGCATCAAATTATAAGAGTTATACTGTGTCACCAAAGTTCACTTGATTTTGTAGGATAAAGCACTAGATTTCTTAAACAAAGTCTAGAGTTTGAATTCTAACTTATATATAGAATAATTGGATTAAGGGTCGTTCACAGTACTGTAATACCCCACTCCCAAAAAAAAAACTGGATGGAAAACCAAAAAGAAAAAGAGTTATGACCTATACAGTGTCTGATATGTACGTATTACTGTATCGATCAAGTACTAACATAATTTTACTACTAGTTGGATATTTAAACTAAAATTTAAAAAATCATAAATTAAAACACACACTCTTTCTCTCCAGAATTATTTACTTTCTTTATATAAAATCATATCTTATAAGTTATAAATGCATTTATAGACATTCAAAATAATATCACATCATATTTGTATTCGTGTGTCCTTGTTCACACATTACTGATTAGTTTAGATAATCATGCATAAACCACTATTATCTATAGCTAGTTGATAATCAAGGTTATTAGAATGAATATATATTTATATATCTTTTTTACCAAAAAAAAAAAGAAATATATGTATATATAACCAATTAAAATAAATATATTGTATTGATAATATATAAACATATATTTTAGGAGTATCTGCATAAATTTGCAATATACTTCCAAAAAAAAAAATACCCCAATACCGCCCGTGACTGATCGGAAAAGAACCCTTTAATCTCTATTTACTATTTAGAATAGGCGCATTAATTTCAAGAAGTCAACATCACCAAACGTAATAGAAAATATAACTCAATCTTGAAATTATTCTCCCTTTGCCATATTATAATCTTCAATTAATGTCGCACCACTTATATTATTATTGCAAGATAAAAGCGTAGTTAATAAATACACACAAAAGCCATACCAACAAACATCACAAACGAAGTACAACGGTTAAGTTAAAACTAAAAGCGAGTTTCAATAAAAGCATAAAGTTACACAAGACTTTTAGATTATTCACTAATGACAAGTCACATCGTATTTGCAACCAATCGAAAACCTCTGCAATCATTACTTAACCTAAAACAATTAAAAGCCTTTTTAATGAAGAAAGGGAAAAAAAAAAAAAAAAGAAAAACAAGGAAAAGCTAGCTCTACCAAATAACTTCTGAAATAATATAGTAAAACGTAACACCATTAGTTGCAGCTGCTAATGGTGTTTGGGGTCTGGTCCCCCGGGACTAACCCTATTGGATTGATACCAGTTTTCCGCAACTTCTTTTCTCTTCAAGCTTTCTCGGATAGCTTCTTGGGCAGTTTCGATCAATGCCCGTCTCTCAGGGTGTGTTAATGGAGGAAAAGAACGCGATTCACAAGCAACAATACAAAACGCGATCAAAACAAAACAAAAACAAAGTTTTAGGCTAGCCATTAATGCATTAATTAGCGAAGGATATATATGTAGTTGCACTGCAGAGAGAAGGTTGATAGAAGTAGTATAGTAGGTTAAAATGGAAATGGCTAATGAGTTGGGAAATGCGGGCATTTATAGAGCTCCAATGGGCACAAATTAAATATTGTGATAGTTTAATGGCAAGAGGGGTCACCGGGTCACAAATAATAAGACACTAAATCTAATATTAAGGATTTCCACTTATGATGCTAAAGTGCGCGCACGTCTGCGATGCCATGCAATCAAATATTATTAACCATTAAATAAACACTCAAGTTTCATAAGAAAAAGAAATCAGAAATTCTATTTATTTAAAATAAGTTGCTATTATTGCTTTTTGACCTCAGAAGTGATTGCTGAATATTCAATGACGAACGTGGATGCAAATTAAAGGCGAACCCCTTTTTCAACAATTCGCCGCTGCGGCAATTTTTTTGCCGCCTTTTTCGGTTCCGAAAGGCAATACTTTCTACTACCAATACAAAATTCTATTCATGTCCAGGAAATGGATCAACTTAATTCTTTCGTACACAAATAAATCCTATTATTTGATGTAATAATAATAATATGCCAAACTTGTCTCTTGGCTATGTGAATGGTTCACGTCCAATGAAGAGTTTCCTCCTATTTAAGTCGAAATTCAGTAAAATAAAGATACAGCTGTTGTTTTCTCAGCTCAGTACTAGGAATCTCTTATTCTAAGTAAAAAAGATAACCTAGGAAACAAATCCCAAGTCAGAAATGTTGATAAATTTCAATTCATGTTGTATAGCCCTAAGCCCTCCCGCTAAACAGAGATGACAATTGGGCGGGTCTGGCAGGTCCAGAGGTCCCTGACCCATTTGGATTCGGGTTAAGGGTAAGAAATCAGACCTGCTCTGGTTCGAGTCAGGTAATGCCATAACGGGTCTTTCCAGACTTACCCTATATGGATGCTGTCACGGGGGCAACTCGAGACATAAAATTTTTCCACCCATGTGGCAAGATTTTCCCACAAAACCCATCAGCCTTGTCCCAAAACTCACCAACACTTGTGTTTCCCAAGGTTTCTTATGTTTTGGGGGTTAGAGAATTGAGCGTTAGGTTTCTTACGTTTTGGGGGTTAGAGAATTGAGCGTTGGGTTGAAACCTTGGTAAACACAAGTGTCGGTGAGTTTTGGGATAAGGCTAATAGGTTTTGTGGAAAAATCCTGCCGCATGGGTGGCAAAATTTTATGCCTCGAGTTGCTCCCGTGACAGATGCCTAGTTTAGAAATATAGGGTAGGTGTTAATTATGCCAAAGAAAGAAGAAAGGTGTTCGGCCTTCCATTTTGCAGGAATTCCATAATTTTAATGGGTCAGGTCTAATGGGTCCAATTTGATCAAGTCTTCTCACCATTAAATGGGTTCAGTTTAGGGTATTGTCCAACCCAATCCAGACTCGACCCATCCGCATCCAGCCCCACCTAGCCGAGCCCGCCTGTACCTAAGCACAACTAAGTGTGCCAAGTCAGTTACTTGGCAGTTTGCAGGAGCTGATGTTATGAAGACCTATGATTGGCTTGAAACAAAGTTCTGTTCTCGATATAATCTAGAGCGAAGATTCACCCCCCATCAGAGCCTGAAGGGTCATGATCACCTTCTGTTATTTAATGTAAAGGGTTCCATGTGCTTAATACTTTTGGAGAAAAGCCCTCCAATTTCAGGTGTAGTAATTGGAAAGATACACTTCAGAAAGGCACATCTATATATTATGTCACCTAGCTTTTCTTCATCTATGTCCTTATTTCATAAGCAAATACAGGCAAAGGAAACCACCTCAAAAACCTTTAGCAATTGCAACTCAAAACAGATTTTGTAGTTCAAATCAGTTTTCTTTTCACACTCAGGCACAATAAAGATGGCAAAAATTTGCGCCGGCTACAACATTATGACCTTAAGAATAAGCAAGGATAATGGCTTATATAAAATAAGATAAGGAAGGGGTTGCAGTGAAATGCAGAAAAAAGAAATATTGATTACTTCTAATGCATAATAAGTATTGGATGCCAGCTAGAGATCATGCATCTTGAAGTTTCAATGAAAAAAGCTAAATCATCTGTTAAAATAAACTAAAGATATTATTAAAATTAAACTCTAAAGACATTTGATTTGTTGGATGAATGAGTGCTACATATTGGAATTAATTCATGACGGGGAAGTGCTTAATGTACACTTACATATATAGCTTTTTCGATCTGATGCCCATATTTGCTTTGGTCTCTACGAAACGCCCAAACAGTAGACAAAAAAGCAATACCTTAAAATAAGTGCAGAGAAACAAACAAAACTTCAACTTACCATTACTTAAAACAATTTTAATTCACCTTAACCAACATTTCAATTATGTATTCACATAAATAATAATATATGATGATATACATTAAACACTTTATTTATAATAAATGAATAATATGTCTCCTAAAGTGACTGGAGACCAAATTGAAAGTGCATCTTTAATACCTTAAAATGTTATTTCCAAGCAACTCTCGTACGGACAATAATCTGGACATTGTCATTTCCTGCACCACCTAAAAAGGTAAATAGAGGATGACTCAAAAACTAAAAGGAAAAGAAAAAAGATAACGCAATAACTTCACATCCTTTTATTTATTATTAAAATTTTTGAAGACTTTTCTATCAACTTGGGAAAAATCAAAATTGCATGAAAGGTGACAAGTATTTTCATAATATTGATTACTGCCAGTACAGATATTCATGGAGGAAATGTTTAGCAGAAAATCAGATGTTAGAGTTAGACAAGCAAATCAAAATGTAATACATTCAGCAGAAAAACATATTGACTGGTCAAGGTATCATTTCACAAATGAGACAAATAGGCCATTGCCGAACTTCTGTATTGGAGAAGTTCTTGAAATGGAGCAATCTCTTCCATCCTTTTAATTATACCCAGAATATACCTTAGACGATCGGTAAGTAAGAATAAGGATCAAAATACTCCTTTAACTAAAAGACAACGCTAACCCAGGTAAAAAGCAGACCCACCAAAGAAAATGGATATTTTTTTATGTAATCAACATAATGATTTCTTGTGAAATTCTGGTCAACGTCAGTGAAAATGACTATCTTTAGGTATGTGGATGCCTAGATTAATGCTAAAAGAATATAGGCAATTATGTTGCTTTCATTGAACACAAATTAACGTTATCCTTTCTTACATTTTAATTACATTTTAATCAGCATAAGGAATTGTCCTACTGAAAAAGGTTTGACTTTGCTTCTGGATAAGCACTATAAAATTCCATAATAACTTTAAGTGGAAAAGAGCACCAAATATAGATTAAATAATTGGATCTAATATCAAATTCATTTTGGGGGCACTATCATATTGTTGAACACAGAAAGCTACCCATTTTTCACCATAATGTGCAGCTGAAACCATATTTATGCTTATCTTGTTTGTCAAAAGTTCTTTCCAAGTAGTTGGTGTCATTCAAAAGGCAAGAAACAACAAACCGAAAGAATATGAACATCATAAGAGAAACTGACACTAAACGCTCAAACTAGTCAAAACCTACACATGTTGCTTCATGATTTATTTTTTTTAGTGCATTTGTTTCTAGTTCTCTTAATCCTACAATCTAGGTTCCTGAGAAAAGACGGAAGACTAATATACAATAGACTTGAGAAATTGGAAATAATTAGGTAGCTTGCATGAAAACTTCTTCTGCCAGATGCAAAAATTTTCAGAAAATAGCCAAGGATAGTGATAATCAACAATTTTAAGATATTCTATGGAAGAAAAAAGGAAAAATAAATAATTGAAATTTCATTGAGTCCGACTGAAAGAAACAGAAAATGACAAGTTTGTACAAACATACCTCAGTTTTTGAGTATTCGATTTTGGAGGCTGAAAACTCCATTCTAGTCAGGAAGGAGAGGTAATCTGTCAACAATAAAGGCAGAACCATTCACTTCACCATTTAGACCATTAATGTCTCCAAAGTTGCTGTTGACATCGATAGGTTTTTCCTCATCATGAGTATCTTCATCTACAATACTATGTAGAGGGAGGATTCTGAGCCGAACACCAAGCTCAGAAGAAACTCTTTCTGATTTAAGATTGTATTTTCGAATGAGCTCCTTCTGAAGCAACAATATATTTGATGGCCTTGGAAGCAGATCCACTGGCTCCCCATTGGGAATTACTCTTTGTTCAATTGCGATTCTTGCTTCCTTGGTACATAAAAAGCATAAAACTTTGTTTAGTAAATTTTGAGAAAAATATAAAACAAGTACAGTGTAATCTAGCATAATGAGGATACACTAAATATCCTTGAGTCCCAAAGCATGAAGCTAACAAGTGAATTATGGTACATTTAAGTTTCCTTTCCTCCTCTTGAAAGAATCTGTAACTTCTATTAGCATATTTGTTTTTTGTGGCTTCCTGATCTAGAAGTCACTAAATTCTAACAAAAGAAAATTATGTCATTTCTTACTTCTGTTTTCTCCAGTTAGCTCATTAATAATTTGTTAGATTGCACTGAGCTTCTGCATGCAATTTCCTTGAAGCAGTAAGCTATCATATAGCTCATTCATTACTTACCATAACTTATATGGTATTAACAACAAAAACATCAGTTTCTATTCTTCCTAACACAATTAGTTAGCCCAGAAAGACAATAACTCATACACTATCCAGCACATAACAAAACAACTAATCAATTCATGAGAAAAATGAAATTTGAATTACCTCCAAAGCATCAATCTTCTCCGAGTCATTTGCCTTAACTTCAGATTCATAAAATTTAAAACCATCATCATAGTCGGACATTAAAGCTTGTAATGCCTTGTTTATCTGATTTAAAGAGCTTGTCTGCATCAGGAGTGAAGGGGAAAGTGATCAAGCACAGTATGAGAGGAAGAAGAGATACTTACCAGACAAAAAATAACACAAGCAACACATCGGCTATGATGATGGGAATGGAAAAGCTAAATGATCATTTTCCAGAAATAACCTTGCAGATATAAGTTGGAACTCCACGCGATCTTGCAGCACCTTGAAGCCGAGAATTCTTTTTGAGCTTCGACTGCAATGCTAGTAACACATCGGCTTCACTAATGTTGTCAGTAAATTCAACTGTTTCATCTATCTTCAACTGTTTCATCCCTTGTACGACAATTGCCTCTGATATCTATAACACTGCTTGCATTTTAAGTTTCCAGTACAACAATCTTGATGAAGAATGTAAGCAAGGTATAGCAAGTAGACTACGATATTGATAGATGAATTGACAGAGTTTACCATCACCATCTCTAAATAATGAACTTCAGATCAACACAGAAAATAAGTGTGGATAGAAGGAAGATGATCATGTGGTCATACATTATCTCACACTTCCTTCTTCATCCCAATGATTTGACCAGAGAAATGACTATTGAAAATTCTATTTCTGAAACAGGATAACTTAATCTGAAGGAACTTCTTTGAAATTCTGGAATTGAATTTTAGGTTTTCGGTTACTCAATTTACGAATATTGCAGACTAAAAGAGATCCAGACTATGGGAGTTTTTGCGAATTCTTAAAAAGAGCACTTTTGTGCTTTTAGCTTATTTTCAGCTCTTTGGGAGTCTTTGGAAAACCAACTTCTGCTTACTTTAAGCAGAAATAAGCTAGATCCTAGAAGCATCAAAAGACCAACTTTTTTGCTTCAACTTCTAGGTTATTCTCGTAAATAAATAGAAGTTTTCTTAGTTTAATAAAAGTGATTCTCAACTTTTCTTTGTTCAAACACTGTACTGACTTTCTCTTATTTTTCATTTTTTTGCCCAAACACTCATCACTTTCACGTCCCCAACTTTTTACAACTTTAACTTCTCCAAAGCAGAATTGTTTGCATACACCCACTATATAGAAGATGACTGTTCTTACCCCATACAGAAATATACTGAGAGCATCCCCATCTTCGCAAGAATTCTCTTCTGGGACAACATTGTCATGGCAAGCAAAACCATTAGATATCTCAGTATTATTTTCAATCTCATTTTCCGTGCTTGTCTGAAATAAGTCGTGCACGAATAATCTTGGCTCAAATTCATCTGTTGATCCTTGATTTATCTTTCGTACCTCAAACATGGGGTTACGGCCTACTCAAGGAAAAAGTAACAAGAGCAGACAGTTAAGATCGTATCAAGAAAGTTGGAAGGACAAAAAAGAACAAAATTAAAACCTGAAAGTATAGCATCAACTGTCGCCTCTAAATTGCGATGAACTCTTAACTCTGTCTTAGTAATAATCTCCACACCACAGCTAAAAGTTGATGGTCCTTTTCTCTCCAATACGGTTTTCTGGACACCTCTCCGACTTGCCTCTTCATCTCCTAATGTCACACTCTGGGAAACAGTGGCAGAAATATAACCATTTTGGAAAAGTTTGGTCCAGCAGAGAGACAAAACATAACCGAAAACAAGTAGCTGATAACTTTTGAACATAGGGTAGAGGAAAGCAATCATGTAATTAATAGCTGCTTTTGAACACCTTAGTTACACATCAGGAATTACCTGCACTCCTCCAACAAGCATCTCTAAAGCAGGATTCATCACTAAATTCTCGATGGTCACTCCATGAGCAGTTGCAACTAGCTGAATTCCACGTTGTGCAATTGTACTTGCAGCCGCAGCTTCAAGCTTCGTGCCAATTTCATCTATCACAATCACTTGTGGCATGTGATTTTCAACAGCTTCTATAAGCACCTACAAGAATTAATCAGACATCAAGTTACAAATATATTTAATTTGTGAAGAGAAACTTCTACTTAGAACTGAAATCTCCAGACACATGAAACCGCACAGGGAGGGAGCATAAAAGAGCAAAATTGAATGAATGATTGATGCAGATATCCTTGAATTTCTCAACCTATCAATCTAACTTGCAAGGAATGACATGAACTTTTAATTATAATATGCTTTGTTCCAGAAGATATGTCTCCAACATTTGAAAAACTGAATTATTGAGTTTAATGGTTTTACATCATAAGAGAAGACATACTAAATCTGAGTGACAGCTGAAATAAGATGACTCCGCATATTCATGAATTGGAATTACCTGGTTCATATTCATTAAAAAATATTTGGATCAACTAGAAATTTTTCTGGAGGAATGGATGACCAGGCTACTTTAAATCGATTTGGGGTGAGCATTCCAAAGCCATTTTATGAAAAATAACATCCATCTAGATATATGCTTCTCCTTTCTGTATCACATGCATGCGCCGTTTTAAAGAAATATAATTCTTAGTATTACATTTGTCTCGTTTCTTAGTCATAGAGAGATAAAAGCCATTTTCATACCTTATGTTGCACATCTGTATGTGGGACTTGCATCCTGCGAGCATTGCCTATTCCAGCATGAGGTATATCTCCATCACCACCAATTTCATTTGAGGTGTCAACAATCATTACGCGCTTCCTATATTCACTTGCAAGCATACGAGCTAT
Source organism: Verbena officinalis (assembly GCA_958496215.1). Lineage (NCBI taxonomy): Eukaryota > Viridiplantae > Streptophyta > Magnoliopsida > Lamiales > Verbenaceae > Verbena > Verbena officinalis. The sequence goes on from OY292389.1 coordinate 27,642,340, forward strand.
GTCCCTTAAGAAAAGAAAGAACATGACCAACATAGTTGCTAATATCATCTAATATTTCTTGTTATTTTCATTGACATTGTTATACAAAATAATACTAATACTTACATCATTATATTTATAATTTATTTATTAAAAAAAAAAAAAAAAACATAAAAGCTACGAGCCAGACTGCGAGCTTTCAGAACACTTAATTTTACTCTCAACTCGAGCCTATCTTACACTCGTATTTCGAAAAATAGCCAACACAAATTAATTAGGAAATATGCAGATTTTTACCTGATAATTGTGGTTTTCCCAACCCCTGGAGGGCCAATAAGTAACAAGGAAGCTCCATCTTTAACTAAATCTCGCAATAAGTTGGCACTTCCAGATACTGCACGACCAATACGGCAGGTTAAACCAATTATTGCACCTTTCCTATTTCTAATGGCACTAATACGGTGCAAGGTTCTGCTGATTCCAGCACGATTATCAACTGCAAAATCCCCCACCTGTGACATATAGCATCAATGTCAACACGCTGTAACAATCTTATCGAGCTAGGATATAAATAATGGATTTCAATTTCAGGGAAGGTCTTTATGAGGTTGTTTCTTCATGTCATTTGATGGATTTGAAGTCCTCCAATATTATGACTATCTGAAATCCTCTCTTTCTTTGATTGCTAAGAAATTTTATGGTGTTCCAAAACCATGATTTACAAGCGATTTAGTTTCCAGCAGCTGAATAAAGTAACATATTCAAAATCCACAGATTTGAAATGTACCATAATTAATCATTTCTTAACCCAAATGTTATCCAAACAAATAGGAAAAAAATTTATTGATTTATCTTCAATCCTCAAACCTATACGTAGTTTTGCAGCAAACAACTTAAAACTAGGACGAACGAAAACAAATAAAATAATACAGTGTAGAAAGGAAACGAGGGGAGGAGATCACGAGGAGAAAGCCACAGCAAATTACCAACTTCATCGACCATCATAAAGATTGATACCACATTATATGAAAATGCATACCGCCACCAAAAACCAGGGTACAAATAGACCACCAGAAACAGCAAGCATGGAAGCAACTTTGCTTTATCAGACTACAACTAAAAGGCAGACAAGTAAGGATGATAGTAGTATATGCACCTGCGAAGTAGCTTGTTGGATATCCTCCGAGGTAATAGGGTGATCCGACAACACGAAATCCCCTGAGGGAAACCGGGCCAAAGGCTTACGGCCCAAATCCATGACCACCTCAATCAAATCCTGAAGCTCCGGATGCTCGCTCACCCTTCGCCGCATCTCCTCCGGCAACAGAGATAACAGCCTACCCAGTTCCACATTAAAATCTTCAGCGTTGATCGTCACATCATAAGCCGCAAACTCCGGCGTCGATGAGTGTACTAAAGGAGAAACCCTTGGGTTTCGGGTTGGGTAACCCGACCCGAAATAAGTTAGTTTGTTGGGGATGTGGACGTGGATGGAGGTAGAAAATCGGGTCGGGTACGGGGGTGGAGGAGGTTTCAGGTGGAGCTGAGGACGAGAGCAGAGCATTGGAAATTTTGGCGGTAAAATCAGCATAGGCAGTTAGGTTTTGGAATTTGGGGATTTTCCAATCCAAGTGGCGCTCCGCTTTTGCAATAAAGTTGTTATCCAGCTTATCCGAGCTTTTTGTTCTTTTTCTATTTGATGAATAAATTCTTTTGCGGAAAAAGAAAGCATATTCTAAAACTAATTTGCGGCGTTTAAAACTAATTCTAAAAATATTATTTCATAATTTTGTAGTACATTAGGAATAATGTTGTCTTATTCAATATATTGTTCTAAAATAATTATGTAACTCTAGAAATAATGGGTTATTTTCTAGATTTTAAAATTAGTTATCATTTTTCATTGGAGAAAGATAGAAATTCGTAAATGCATTGATGCTATCTCTAACAAATTTTCTGACTTTGAGGTTTCAAACATGGATCGTGAAACATCTCTTTATCTAAATGGGCGTCATCCAAATCCATTTTCCACCATCGGATCTATTTCATGGATTCTAACAATACAATGTAATAGCAAATTAAAGTACTTTTTACTTTTTTTTTTCTTTAAACATTCTCAACTTTTGTTACTCTTCACTCTGTGAAAAGTCTGTTTAAATTAAAAAAGCCTTTTAGAAAAGTCGAAGTTTTATAAGCAAAACAAAGAAAAAGGAAAAGTAGTAGTTTTTGAAAGTTACCCTTAAATGGGCTTTTGTTTCTTGGCAAATAAATCTAGAAGCTGGATTGTATAAGGACTCGATCAAGCCCAAGATGAAGAATTTGTAGGTATAATGAAAATGGTCCATTTGGCTTTAAAAAGGAAAATGATCGGTTTGAAGTGGACGTGGCAACAAAATCTCAATTTCATGATCAATAAGAATTGGGAAATTTCATCACATAGAATTAAAGTCATTATATGAGGAAATAGAGACTTATTGGACTTGGTTTCAAACTCTCTGATCAGTGTCGCCATCAAATATTATTTCAAAAATCAGAAATTCGTAGAAGAATATTGAGTTTGACATGAAATAATAGGATATATATAGTTGATTGGTTTCGGTAAGCACTGACCTCATTCATTTCGATTATTTTATTTATTTATTTATTGCGGTTATTTACTCCAACAGATATTTTATCCCCGCGCGCTGGAGGAAATATTTTGTTTGTGCTAGTTCCTAATAATAATAATAATAATATAATTTCGCTCTCGTTAAAGTAAAATAATATTCTTTAACTTACATATAGATTTTTTTTCGTGCTCTTTGGCTCACGAATCTTGAGTTGCTATACATTTTACGTAATAAGTTTTTTTAATTTTGTTCCTTTTTTTTTATTGAAATTAGGACTTCAATTCCTCAACCATCCACTTATATATAACAACTTCATGGTTTGAGTTTTATTATATTTTTAAGAGTACACTTATGCCAAATAAAAATTAAAAGGGATATTGATTTTTTAACTATCAACATTTTTGAGTTTGCCATCTACATTAATTTTTCGTACACTTTATCATTTAAACTACACGAAACTAACACGTTCCCATCTCCGTCCAATTTTAAGCGGAATATTCCATCTAAATTCTCACACATGCTACTCACGTGATTTTCTTAAGGGCATTTCCGTCTTTTTGGACAATCACGTGCATTAGGGGTGTCAATCACGGGTCTGACCCGCCAACCCGACCCGACGTGTTAGGGTTTGGGGTTTTCGGGTTCGGGTCGGACCCGATTTCAACCCGAAGTATATTGGGTTGGGTCAGGTGAACCCACGGGTTACCCGACCCGAAAAATACATAGTATAAATTTAAAAAAACCTACCCTAATCCTAATTCCAATTCTCTCTGTCCGTCATTCTCATTTCTGATTTTTGTATTTGTTTTAGTTCCCAGTTAAACTCTCATTTTGTTGTTGTTTTGTACTGCTGAATTTTAAAGTTGGGGACCATTTTACTTTATTGTCGGATATTTTCAATCTTATGAACTTTGTCTAATTTAAGTCTAGAACGTCTGATTTGATGTGAACTAAGTGATATGCTTACTATTATGATCTTAATTTTACATAATTATTCAATACAGGATACGCTAAGTGATAGCTTACTGTTACATGCACGATAGCTTGAAAATATGGGATGATATCCCTTTAGCAGTAGATACTGATAGTTTTAGTTTGGAGCTTGTATAGCGTTTTGTGCTTTTTAGTTAGCTTCTTTTTGCTTTTTTTTTACATAAAATAATAATAGTAGTAATTATTATTATTATTCAATGCTATTGTTGGGTCGGGTCGGGTGGGCCGGGTTGGCGGGTGATCCGATAAAAATCGGGGTTAACCCGAACCCAAACCGAACCCACACAATTCGGTTTCGGGTTTAGGGGTGTCGGATTGAAAGTCGGGTCGGGTTCGGGTTGAGGGCAAAAAGGTCTCAACCAACCCGAACCCGAACCCACTCAACCCACCCGAATTGACATCCCTAATGTCCATGACATGTATGAGAAACTAGACGAAAAATTGATCCTAAAATTGGACGGAGATGGTAAAGTGTAAGTTTCGTGTAGTATAGGTCAGGTAAAGTATACAAAAAATTAATTTAGATGAAAAATTCAAAAAACACTGATAATTTGAAGGGGAAAAAATCAATATCCCAAATTAAAATTCCCTTCAAATTCTTCCAAAGAAATTAATGGCACTATTGTAATAAACAATCTATAGTGTTTTCTTAGAAGGACTATCTATTCTTGCCACCAATCAATATGGCTAAAGTTTTCAAGAAAAAACGAATATGATAGTAATATATTGGTATTTTGGTGTTATCTTAATTTATCTTTGGAAAAGTTAAGACTTCAGAGTAATAGTCAACTTGCAATTACTTCCAAGCATATCCTTTTTACTACATGCATGCTTGAGGGCTTATATATCATAGAATTGAGGATCCATATCCTTATTTCGATTTCATTAGCTAGGCAATAATTATATATATGATATATAAAATTTAATTACATAAATCATTTAGAAGGGTTATGATAACTTTGATTTGTTTGTTGCTTTTTTAATCTTTATCAACGGCCGTTTCTCCGCTTTACTGATGTACTATTTGAACTTTTTGATCTGAATTAATTTATATACGAGGCGGATTTCTCTTTTAATCCCACAGTGGAATTAACTAATTCTTGAAAAAAAAGTTATGATAACATAGAATGTAATTCTAAGACCTACAGAAAGATTATGCATGGCCAAGATTGGTGAAGTCAATGAAGCATGACTAATTCATTTCTGATATAGTTTAGTTTCTTGTTCTAATATATAGTTGTGCTTATAATAACATTGTTCTTTCTGATGTTAATGTTGTAGTTCACTTTTTGGTTAGGAATGTAGTTTTGATTTACATATATAGATTTCTCACTGGAGTAACCAAAAAAAAAATTACTGGGATCAATTAAAGTGCAACATATAACAGATATAATTTTTTTATTTGTATTATGACTAGTGAACACACTATTCTTTCGTCACAAATAATTTACACTTAATTTACCCTCTAAAGATTTAATTTACATTATATTTATCCACTAAATACTTAATTTTTGGATAGTTACAAATAAACTTACCCTCTATTTATAACTTTAATTTCTTTAAATCAATAATATCTATTGATTTAATCCAACAATAGATGTTGATCTTCAAAAAATCATTCTACTAGAACGATAAAACGTTCGCAGAACCTCTAGAATTATATATGTTAAGTTTGAATTATAGGTAGAGAAAAGTTTGATTTAGTCAAATAAAACAACTACATTTATAAATTTGATTATTTATTATCAAAATAATTGATATTTATGATAGTTTTAGTTTAAGTTAAAAATCTACCTCTATCCACATATATATTTATATTATGACTCCCTTTATATGTAATTTTATGAAATTTTTAGTGGTGTCAAAAAATAGAATTATCCTTTCAAAATCAAAATAATAATTATTTTTCTACATAATTAATATATATATAAATAAGCGTTATTTTTTTAATCAGAGGGGTCAATTAAACCGTTGGGGTTTGACCTAGTGGCTACCAGATATTACTTCAAATGAGGAGGTTTGGGGTTCGATTTCTTGCAATAACAATGATCGAATTTTTGAAAAAGAAAAAATAGAGATTTCAATTGAAACCTCTCGCTATAATCATATATATATATATATGAAAATGAATGAGTGAGATGATTTAGGAAACATGGTTATGTGTAAATGAGATGAATTAGTTAGAATTAGTCCATTTTGCCATGTAGATTATATGTATAATTAAGTTCACTAATATTATTTTTGTAACTTACATATATATTTAATTGACAGTCCATATATTGGTTTATATTAAGAGAATTGTAACTCCTATTTAATTATATAATTATATAACTGCTTTATATAATATTGATATTGAAAATTTCATTCAAGAAATAATTTTAAGTAAATTTTAATAAGCTTTGCTAATTATTATAAACATTACATTTAAGTGCTAAAAAATATATATGATTGAAGAGGAGTTTAAAACTAATTATAATTTAGATATAATATTCAATTTGTACATGAAAGTATAGTATAGAAGAATTACCATTCACAAAATATTAACAATATTTAGGTAAAAGATTATTTAGTTCTATAATTAATATTTTTTTCTGTTGTATTCTTTTTATCTATCATGTAATTATATTTTCAATTTTTTTTTAATTATTTGTGGGGTCACATAATTCGTACATTTTTTAAAATGTAAGTTTAACTCAATTTTATTTACCTTAATATTATAAAATAAATAAATAATTATTTTTTTAGAAAAACTCCTAAATACACATGTTTCATTTCCATTTTGTGGTGGAAAAATTATTTTTCATTTCATTATGAATAAATTTATTAAATCATTATATATAAATATTAATATTGCCATAATATAAAGAAAATTTTAATAATGAAATGAATATTATTGTTAATTAATAATGAAATAATAAAAAATTATTCAACAAAAAAATAATATCAAGTATACAAGAGATTCCAATAATTATTTATATGGTCTATTATTAAATATTTTTTATATTTTAATTATTATTTTAATATATATATATATATATATATATATATATATATATATATCCCTCTATTACAAATACAAAATCATATCATATTACTATTTTTATATATTTAAAATGAGTTTTTCATATATATAGTTCGTGATTATTTTATAAAAAGAATTATTTTGGTGTGTGTTTCAAATTATGAGTTAATTATTTATATGTATTGTTAATAATTATATAAGAAAATATGATTCAATTTATTTAATAATTTATATTTTATAAATAGATTTTTCTGTTAAATTTGTGATATATATTCAAGTTGTTAATATATATCTACGATTAATATTAATATATTAAATTTATAATCATAAAGTAATTTTCCGATGCAACGCAGAGGTTAAAAGCTAGTTAAGGTAGCTACGCCACTGGATTCCTCCAATGTTTTCGTCTTTTATGGGAACTTTGTTTTTTCGAATTTAGTTGAGTAATATACTAATTTATCTTTAAAAAAAAGACTAGTGATAATTTTAATTTGGGATTATTTGTTGTTAAATAAAACAGTTCCACTAGTACACTTACTTTAAGTCAAATCACACAACCCTCATATATAGCTAGTGTGTTACGGTTAGCAATACAGACTGAGTTTGTGAGATATAGAGACTCAGGTTTGATCCTCATTAAACACACTCGGTGGGAGAAGTGACGAGCCTTAACTGTGACTAAGCCCCAAACCGGATTAAGAACCCTCAACGTAAGATTTTCCGAACCGATAATTCACATGCATCCAAAAATACATATATATATAGCTAGCTAGTAACAATGAGTAGATGGCACCAAACAAAGAATTATACGCACAACCAAACCATCACTTTCTTCATTAAGGCACAACCAATCAACATCCCATGATCAATTTACAGATCTTGAGTCGCACACACAGAGATCTAGTTGAATGTGTAGCTAGGATCGACGAATAAACATATGATATAAGAGGAAAATGGTGACTAATTATATATATACACTAACACTCCCGAAAAAATCACCATATAATGTTGTATCGATCGTATTATACGTATATCTGAATATACCCGTGTACGTCAAATACTTATCTATAGTGTTACATATTTAAAAAAAAAATTTGTATCGCCATATAATATCTGCATTCGGACATCAAATGTGACTTTATAATTATACAATATTAATATCTCACATACAGCTAGCGCAGAGATGATAGTGACAAAGGGTGGGATATATATTGACTCCTCGCCCGCATCGCATGCATGCCCCTTTTAAGCAAGCACTCTTCCCATTCCCATAAAGATATACCTATTGCATGCGTGCTTTACGACTCAATCTCCCACCACTTGTTTCTTATGCACATCAATCAATCATCATCATGGTCATGGTCATCTCTAGCTAGGATGCTTCTTAATTACCCACATATAAAAAGGGCTATGATTGAATTCCATTATGCTAGATTCTTTTAAAGCTTATTTATATATGTGGAATTGAATCGAATCATTAAAGTGTAAAACTCAATCTAGCTAGCTATCCAAGGAATATGTACCTTATGGTATGCATCCTCAGAACCTCAAACACGACACTACTGATTAAAAGGCATAGTGCCTAGCTAGCTAGTGCCTACTTATAAGCTACAAGTCACTTGGAGCTTGGTTATACTAGATTATTCCGTTTGTGTGTGTACTTGGATGTTTATTAGATGAGACTTTGAGAGAGTATAAAAAAGATATGCATATGTGGATATCTCTCTCATTTGTTGCTTTTAATTATTTAGACGTGTGAAATGAATTTTGTAAAATGATTATTTTCTGATGGGTTAACTGATTTTTTGAAATAAGGGTCACACTCATGAAACACGGACATGGATACGGTGATATAGACATGACAAGACACGGACACATATAGTGACACAGATTTTTTTTTGACATTTTACACTAGAGAAGTGTCCGATACGAGTATCCGACACGGTGTCGGATACGACATGACACAACACGACAGGGTAAGATTTTCAGGAATGTTCGTACATCATAGGGTCACACGCTCTACTTTCTTAATGAGATGAAAAATGGTGAATGAAAAACAAAATGACAAATATTGTGATCGTAATTAAATGGGATAATTACAATATATGTACCTCTGAGCTTAGGTTTAAAGACAGCAAGACCCCCTCTTCTTTTAGGTACTAATATTTGAACTCGGAAGTATTTTTTAGTTTGATCCTGTTGTCTATTCCACATCAAATAAAATAATAAACTAATAATTACCTTAAAATGTTTGGGTAACCTGTATCTCATTATATTACCTTGCTTTTGTAATGAGTTAGGCTCAAACATCTTATCTAATGTGCATGGGCGGTACTACGTGTAGTTGGGGGCAGTGATTTTTAGGAAAAAATAAATTTATACGTAATAATTAATTGTGTATGAAATTATTTATACATAAGTTTTCATTTCGCCCCCCTCAAGAATTTTTTTTAATCTTTTGCTCCCTCAAGAATTTTTTTCTGGTACCACCCCTACTAACGTGCGGATACTTATTATTATTTTATAAACTTATCCTTTCATCTAAAACTTCACTAACTCTTAGAAAAAACATATATTAAATGTTATGAAGTTATCTTCGTATATCACTTTGTTTACATTAAAATTTAACTGGACTTCTTTTTTCTTTCTTTTTGAAAATGTTTTATAAATCAATTAATTAATTATATGGATGGCCAATGTATGTGGATAAACTAAGTACCATGAACAATCACATAATTCATACATACAGAGGACTCAAATTCATAAACTCTGTACCTTTAATCATGAAAATATCGTTTTTAATATAAGATTAATCCCTGATACTCCCTTCGATTTAGAGAAAAATATAGCAAGATCCCACAACTATTGAAAATTATAGACAGATTCTCTAACCATATCTGAAATCTAAAAACTTAGTAGAAAATTGTGAAATTACTATTTCATCCTTAACAACAGTTAGCTTAAATAAGGGATAATTAATTACACGGATTACACCTCCTAGGCTTAGGGGTAAATATATTAATACGCCCTCAACTTAAGAATATTTTTGCTGACATAAACCCTAACTCTAATGACAGGACCTAAGTGTTATATGGTGAGCCATAGTTGAGCGAATGTCTATGTAATTTTCAATAGGCAAATGAATGTTGTTGGATTTACCTTTTAATTGGAGAGGGGTAAGTGTAACTATCCCTTAATATACTGATAGCACGTAATAAATTGGTTCTCTAAAGAAAAGAACTGTTGCTAGTTGTGCAATTAGCCTCTAATAGTATGGTACTGATTGAAATTATTAAAAAGAAGTATATATACCGTACGCATTATTATTTTCTTGCCGCATGTGGGCTTGTCTGATTTTTTCTTTTTCAAGTTGAACACAATCAATTAATGAAAAGTTTATTGTAAATCGTCGTTCTAAATTCTCTCTTTTTGTTCCTGGGCCAGGGATATTGACAAGTCGCTTTTATGCATGTGTTGGATAGTAACGATCTAAAATCAAAGATTATTTAATTGTCAATTCACAAGGTAAAAATAATAATCCAAGCCCGTAATTTTGCAATACCTACAGCGATCCTGTTAAAGAATCTAACGTTTCATAAGCTTCGATCGGACATTCAAAGATGATAGGGGTATTTTGGTCAACCCATGTGGCACGATCGTAGCGAATCTTCAGTCACGTGAATCCAATGAAAGTCCACCCTCTAACCGGTCAATGACCTTAGCAGTCGACCAGGCCGACCGTAAGGTCGAAGCTTGCCGGGACAAGGAAGCCACGGTCGAGTAGCCGACCATAGGGCCATGTTCGTAAGGCCCAGTAGCATCATGGTCAGAAGGTCTAGCATAAGGCTCCGACCAGAGTTTCCCGATCCTTGAGCCAATTAGCAAGAGTGCTAGGTCACTACGCGCAGGCTAACACTCTTGTATAGACGAAGCAGGTGGGTCACGCTCGGTCACGTCCCATCAGACAGGGTCACCTCCATTTGCGGCAGCATTAAATGCGCTGCACCTGCCTTACGTACCCTAGACTGGACGGATGTGACAGAAGACAGTTCTTTTAAGAAATGTTGTAGACCTTCTGGTCGGCCATTAAATGCCCCTCAGTTGAGGCATTACATGCGCATCCTGGAAGGTGTATTTAGTGCGTGTTAAGCCACACTATAAACACTCCCAGCATTTATTATTGTTGGTAAGCAATCATTACTACTCCGACCGCACTCTCTTTATTCATACCCTAATTTTCAGTTCATTAATACTGACTTGAGTTTCGGAGGTGCTACGCCGGAGACAACCCCCTCCGGCCAAGTAACCTCTGTGTTCGTGTGTTTCAGGTCAAAGTCGATCCCACTTCTACAAATTCAACTGCCGAGCTTGGACACGTGGACAACTCCAATTCCTTACCAAAAACAAACCTCATCAAAAGATTTATACGTAGGGTTTGAGATTCTTTTTATTTCTAATGAGAAGAGAGTGCGTGAATTAGTTTAATTTAAGAGGTTTCCTTCCAGCACAGAGACTCTGATTCTTAAATCATAATCAATCTAGAAAACATGGAGTAAGTTGAATGTTCAAGCATAATTCATAATTCTTATCAACGTACGTACTATAATAAATGTTGGACATATTTATAGTACAATAAGATATCCATATATATAAATACACATTTTCTTTTTTTGATAGGTAATTAATCAAGATTTTATTGATTATTAGAAATAGATCACTATTAATTATTATTATTGATAGATCCAAAACTATCTTGGTATTGTAATTTTAATTTATCTACGAGAAAAAGACAAATTTTATGCAAGAAAATATCATCGAAACAATTTTCTTTTTGTTATTGGCGGTTTCAAGTACTCCTTGGCTTAATGATTATGATTAAGACTTGACGTAGTCCTCTCGTATCCAAAAAAACAAACACATAATGCATAAAGCTGTTGTCTTGAATCATAGAAAAACTTGACACATATATAGTTCGTAGTATTGGGCCTACACCACATGATGCATATTGGAAAATCTAATTGCAAACTCCTTCAAATAAATAAATAAAGAAATATAATAATTAATCACAAAAGATTTATAACTTGCCCCATCTATTGGATGAAAATTATAATTAACTCCTAATACATCTATGATCTATCCAATTAAGCCCCCATCGACTTTCTTATCTTGATATGATCATATAAACTGCAATCTTTATCTGTTAATTACAACTTCAGATGACAGCGAAAGAAGCCGCAAAATAGCGGACAATGATTTGAAGTACAATTAAGTAATGCATAAATTATTGAATTACTTCTTAATCACAACAATTTAGTGCTATATATGTTATGTCAGTTTTTCAAAGTAACTACTTATTGACATCTTATAATTAATTATTCTTTTTGACTATTAATTACGTGCCTAATAATTGCAATCAAACAAATCTATTTTGGTTCCTTCCTTTTTTTATTATAATTAAGTCATTCCGCCGAAAAACTGAGACATATTAATAGCAAAATTTTACAAGACTATTCGTTTCTTGATGTTTTTTTTTCTAAGCTGCTTGTTAAATTCTCTAGTTATGTTCTCAGTTCTCACCACCTCGAGCGTCTAGTCTCCTACAGTACTCTGTCGGTATGCAAATCAATACAATTTAAGACTTAAACAACAAGTCCGGTCAAAACCTATTCAAACTACATTTTCACAATATATATTTGAATTTTTCCACAATATCTCAAAGATTTTCTTAAAATTTTTATAACTAGAGAAATAATTAACATGTAATTAATTATATTAATTTTCATGAATAGTGGATTTTAAACTTTAATCAATTTCTAAAGACAATTATTTATTATGAGTTGTTCAAAGGCGAAATGATCTTGATTCTTGACAAAAGAATGTTTGTAGATCCAATTATATATGTATCTAACTTTTTGTCCATTGCTCAAAACATTAAAGACCTCAAAATTTGAGAATTTTCAACTTTCAATGGTTGAGCACTAAGGACAATGCATATTGGCAGCAGCCTCAATGCCTAGGTTGTGAGAAATATGAAATTATTCATATGCTCAAATCTAAGATATTGGGGATGATTGTCTCCCAATTTAGAATTTTTAGACAACCTAATGCCACATGCCTACTATTTGGTGGACATATTCTTATTGGGAAATGTTGCTATATATCACCTTTGTACTAATTCTATTAATCTATGTGTGTGGATTGGGTGAATATTCATGACATTTTTTTATTTTTTTTTGGTAGAATCATATTAATGACATTGAACTAAGCATGTTAGGAGGTTAATTATTATATTTTTGAAAGAGATTTTTTATATTTATTTATTTAATGAGAATTACAATTTCAACTTCTTGCTTGATAGTTGATCGATTCCAATTGCATAATTTATATATTTCATAATCTTGACTTAAATTGGACATCACAACAAAACAGGTTTGAAACTTACAATTTAAGTGTAACTAATAAATATCCCTTTTAAATAAATATCTTTTTTAAACACTAATTTAGGCCAAATTTCAAGTTTCACTCGTGAATTCGAAATTTATGATCGCTTCCAACGGGTCCGGGCCGTGACAGTATCGATATATAATCTTTGGAAAAATTCCCTATTTCATCCCAAATGTTAGACTTGAGGTCACAAATGGTCCCATAAGTTGAATAAATATATACTTAGTCCCATAACTCAACTTTTTAGGACAAATTTAGTCCTTCCGTTATATTTCAACAGGAAGAAGTCATGTGCAGGCCATGTGCCTGTTAGTCAATAATTTTTGGGGCTTTGACCTAAACACTACCACACCAAATATTATTTTCTCAAAAGTTTTGAATTCTCTCAAGGTTTCTCTCTCTATAGGAACGAGAAAATCCTAAATCCCTAAATCCTCATCTCTAAAAATCTCGACAAGAACGACAAAATTTATGTACGAATATATATGCTAACTCTTGAAGGACGTAAAAAAACCTGGTAATTGCAGCTGAAAATGATTCTTTTGCTGCGTTTGAGCCTATCAGATAATTCATGTAACTTTTAGGTATTTTTTTATAGGGTTTTCTTATGCAAAGTGAGGTTGATAAATTGCATATTTCACTAGTTTGAAAATATGAAACATTACATAGAACATTGGAGCATATTATTGAGCTGCGATTTTTTTTTCTATTTCGGAGCAAATTATTGTTTTTCGATGTTGTGAGGTGGGGGAGGTGAAGTTGTATTTATGGAATAAGGGGCAATATTTTTCCCACCAAAATTGAATGCAATGAGATGATTTTCACACTAATTCGAAACCTAACGGCAGAAACAGAAAAACTTACTAAAATTTAACGGAGGGACTAAATTTATCCTAAAAAAATTAAGTTATGGGACTAAGTATGAATTTATTCAACCTATGGAATCAATTGTGACCTCAAAAACTAAGTTATGGAACTAAGTATGAATTTATTCAACCTATGGGACCATTTGGAACCTCAAATTTAAGATATAAAACTAAATAGGGAATTTTCCCGTGTGTTCCTTTAGGGTTAATTTGAAATTCCATCAAAATGTGTTACTTGAAAAATAGACCAAAAAAAAAGTGTTTGGAATCATTTTAATTGATCATCACTTTTATTCTATATTTCATCTTTTAGTTTATTTCATAAATTCACATTAAATAGTTAAAGAATATTTTTATGTTCAAATATGTTTGTATAATATATATCGAACAGAACAGAAAATAAAATAGATTTTACCAACCAAAAAAAAAAAAGAGAGAGAATGGAGATCAATTAATGACACACTATATGCTATAGAACAAGCCTTTGGAGATTATTCCCCTAGTTTTACCATAAACTTCCTTAAATGGAAAGGATTCGAATTTATTTTTTTTACCTAAGTGCATGATTAAAGTTTGATTAAAGGCTAATAATCTATAAGTAGACTGATTCACTGAAAAAGGCTTGTACTAGACAAAAAGTAGGTGACATGCCAGTGGTGTCAAGATGATTACTTTTTTGTAAAAGAATACAACTGGTCAATTCCAAAAGAAAATAAAAAATTAAAAAATAAAGTGATCGATCGATAATAACTGCTCAATTGGAATTGTTTTTCTTTTTTGGTGAAGTACTCTATAAACATATTTTGATTGATCAAGTGGCAGTGCCATTTATAGCAATTTGTAATGATACAACCTAGCAAAAACGTTGATTCATGACTGATAGAGGCTGATTTTTGGTATAGGGTCGGGTTGACTGCGTCTTGTCTTCGAGCTCGTCAGTTGAATTTGTTGAGGGGGAGCGACCTCGACCTGAAACACACGAATACAGGGGTTAATTGGCCGGAGAGGGTTGTCTCCGGCGTAGCACCTCCGACGCTCAAGTCAGTATGAGTGAACATAAGGGGTTTAGAGATAGAAAATATGGGCTCAAAAGACTTAAGAGTGCCTACCTCTCACTGCTAATGCAATGGGTATTTATAGAACCACCAAAACACACACAAGTACACACTTGAGGTGTGCATTTAATGCTCTGGCGGCTTTGGTGGGACCACCCATGATTTGACAGGTTTTGAAGACCCCCCGACCCTGACCCTGACGGGTCATGGGTCTACTCGACCCCGACCCCGATCCTTACGGGTCATGGGACTATTTGGTCGGAGCCTTACGCTCGACCTCGAGGGCTTCATTCGGTCGGAGCCTTACGCTCGACCTCGAGGGCTTCATTCGACTGGAGCTTACGATCGTCAATCCACGGTTGAGGATGCGGCCACGGTATCTTTGTCATAACAGGTTCTGACCTTACAGCCGTGCCAACGATCCTGAGCATGCTCGACCGAGCTCTGGGTGGACTTTGATTTGCTCCACATGTACTTTTGACCGCCAGGATCTCGACACGTGGATGGTCGGAATTACCCCTATCAATGACGAAGGAGAAATCTAATATCATATTTTAAAGGGTTAGTTAATTGTAAAAAATCAAATATTTAAAATTAATCTAGTAATTGATAGTGATATTTTGTTATTATTTTTAAAAAATTATACAACTTTGTATTCATATTCGTCCAACACACTCCTCAAGATTCATCAGAATAAATTGCTTTTGGGATTGTATTTAGGATAATCAAGAAAATGAAGTTCCTAATCTATTTTCACCATATTACTCAAAAGTAAAGATTTATGTGTAGTTATCCTTTTTTTCTTGAACAATTATCCCTAATTTTAAAATTAGAAAAACATAAGTAATTTATATATTTGATAAGGAAATTGCAATATCAGAAAAAATGGAGAACAAAAAAAAAAAAGGAGCATCGGAATTCTTGACTCACTTGTTTGGATCATATAGTTGCAAAGGAGTAAAGATGAGATTTTGATCAAAGAGAATAAAAGCTCATAAAAAGAAAAGCAGTAAAACATTTTATTTTTTTATTTTTATCCCCAAAATAAGACAAAAAATAAAGAAAAAGATGCCATTTACAGCAGAAAAAGGGCAACTTGGGAGAGGGAAATTTGAAGGAAGAGTGATGTTGTTTCTTTCAAGTGAAGCAATAAAGAAAGAGAGAGAAAATTAAAAGGAAAAAAAGAAAGCTGTAATAAGTCGTTTTCAACAAGGGTCTGATGGTGCCATTTTGGAGGATCTAATTAACAAACCTAAAAAGGGTTACAATTAACAAATCTATATATAATAATTGAGAACCTTGAGGCTATCCACCTAAGCGTACACGTGGATAGCCTCAATGAATTTTACTTTGCCATATAATTAAACCTATTAATTATTTTCATATTTATCCAAAAGAATTTTATTTTGCCATGTAATTAAACCTATTAATTATTTTCATATTTATCCAAAAGAATGAAAGATTTTGTATACATATGTTAGTTATAGACTAATTCAAATTAAATTATTATTTATATTTTCATTATCTATATATAAGAGTCCTACAATATCTTTATAAATAAATTAATTTTAAATTATATTAAACAAATTTTAAAAATAATTAAGTATAAAAAATAAAATTATCAAAGATAAATATAAAAGAAACACGATAATATCGTTCAAATTAAAATAAATTATTTTAAAATTTTACAACAAACTGATTTTTTAAAATAAAAAATTAATTTAAATAAAAAAAATATTTTATTAATAAATTAACAATCATACCTTGAGACGAAATTTTAACTAATTAAAAAAAGAAATTTAAAAGAAAGAAACTTAGAACAAGTAGACACCCAAGTTGTGAATGAAAGAAAATAAATTTAAAAAAAAAAAACTTTTTTTTTTTTTTGTTTCTTTGATTTTTCTAGTGTGTTTTTTTGTGTAGGGTGTAGAAAAACAGGAGCAGAAACAGAGATCTTTACTCTCTATTCTGACCCAAACACTGCCACCCACACCACTGCCATCAAGGCCTCTTATAGGATAGAGAGTGACAGAGGGACTTTGAGAGCTGTCAAACAAAAAATTTCCTCTTTTATTTATTCAATCAATTTTATAAAAAAATTCTCTATTTCACTCATTCACCCCTGCTGAAAATATATCTGTTTGGATAAGGAAAGTTAGGGAAAAAATTTGAAAGAATTTTTCTTGCTTAATTATTGCAACTGGGCTGCTGTCAAAATTTTGTCTTTTTTTTTTGTTTTTCTTTTCTGTTCTGCAGATTTTCTTGTTTTAGTATGGGTTAGGCTAAAAAATTAATCTTTTGTGGGGTTTAAGGTAATGGGAAAAATAGCAAGAAGCCTTTAATGGGGGAGGCTAGATTTTTTAGCAGCAAAGAGCAGCAGGAGAAAGTGTTGTGATTTCAAAAGCTGGATCCTCAGAGGAATCATCATCTTTATCAGAAGAAAAATCAAATTGCGTCATCTTCAAGGCATGTAGGAGAAACTGAAGACGACGGAGACGAACAAGCGAACGCACAGAAGCACCACCGGAGCCACCACGAACCGCAGCCGGCGTATCATGAAGAGCTTTTCCGGCAGAGTCAGTTACTCTACGGAAGATTAGAGACAACCCACCAAGAACACACGCAACTGCCACCACAACCGCCGCCGCCGCAGTCGCAGCAACCGAAGAAACGGTCGTATTTTCCTTCTTCATCATCACTGGAGCCCACATCAGAAGAACATGCAAAATTGCGAGAAAAAATGGCAGAGAGCAGCCATCATCATCACCACAACGCAACATCGTCATCGTCGCGATTAGGCTTGAGAAACGTTTCCGGCGGGGAGATAGTGGAGGTACAAGGCGGCCACATTGTTAGGTCTACCGGCCGAAAAGACCGGCATAGCAAAGTTTGCACGTCTAAAGGCCCCAGAGACCGCCGCGTCCGCCTCGCTGCGCACACGGCCATACAATTCTATGACGTGCAAGACCGCCTTGGCTACGACCGCCCCAGCAAGGCGGTGGATTGGCTCATCAAGAAAGCGAAAGCCGCCATTGATGAGCTTGCCCAGCTGCCAGCCTGGCACCCCACCGCCTGTTCTGCACCAAATGCGAGTTTCCAGCAGGAAGATGAGCAGAAAAAGCAAGAAGAAGAGCAAATTAATGCACAAAATGCTGCTGATAATTTGGTGGTTAATAACATTTCCGGCCAATCGAGTAAAAGGGCAATGACAATGCTCGGCGGCGGAGATGAACAGCAAGCTAATGCACAGAATTCTAGCTTTTTGCCGCCGTCGTTAGATTCCGATGCTATTGCTGACACTATCAAATCCTTCTTTCCGATGGGTGCTTCGGCGGAGGCGAGTTCTTCTGCTATGCAGTTCCAAAATTTTCAAGCGAACGATTTGTTATCTAGAAACAGTAATACAAGCCAGGACTTGAAGCTGTCTTTACAGTCATTTCAAGATCCGATGAATTTACAGCTCCACCACCACCATCAAAACCCTAGCCACCATGCCGAACAAACACATCCGCAAGCACACGTTCTTCTGAGCGGCACTCCACTAGGGTTTGACGGCTGGCCACCGGCTGAGCACCACCACCACCAGCAGGCGGAGCTTAGCCGCTTCCAGAGGTTCACACCATGGAATTCCGGCGGTGGAGACGCTGCCGGTGGGAGTGGCGGAGCAGGATACTTGTTCAACTCGGCGGCAGCACAGCAGCAGCCGACGCTGCAACAGCTGTTTGGCCATAACCAGTTTCTTTCACAGAGGGGACCCCTTCAGTCCAGTAACACACCTTCAGTTCATGCTTGGATGGACCCATCCGCCATAGCCATCACGACGGCTGACCACGGCCAACACCACCACCATCCGGCGGCAGTTATGCCTATATATCCATCATCAATGGCCGGAATTGGATTTGCCTCCGGTGTTGGTGGGTTTTCTGGGTTCCACATTCCTGCACGAATTCAGGGTGACGAAGAGGAGCACGATGGCTATTCTGACAAGCCGTCCTCTGCTTCCTCCGATTCCCGCCACTGAGTCAACTCACATATTAAAATCCTCTCTTTCTTCCATTAACAGGTGATATTTCACAAAAATCCCATCTTTTCTGTTGTTTTTAATAATGGGATTATAGTATTTACCAATTCTCATCATTTTTTATCAGGAAAAAGAAGAATTCAAGAACCAGTTTATTTTTCCCATGTTTCTGCTATATGATGCTGAATTGAGGAAAGCTGAGGAAGAAGTTCGAGTTAGATCAACACTCAGATGGCAGCTGACTGTGAGACGAAGAATCCTGATTTTAGTTTTCAGGTTATTCGATCCGGTTTTGCTAATCTCTATGTTAGTTGTTTTCATTAGTTCCAGTTTTAGTTTCATGTTCCATGCCTGAAAATGAGCTGAGTATAGCTCGAATTTGTTAGAAGCCATTTGAATTGCTTGTTTGTTTTGTTATGTTAGACTAATCCATGTTGCTATTTCTTGTGTTGCTGCTATTTGATCAATTCCCATCTACTCCTGAATTAAGTTTTCAGTTTTTGGCTAAATTTGGATATCAAGATTTTACTTTTTCTGTGAGAATAATCAATAATAATGCAATCCAACCTGGATTGGGGCCATATGATTTCGTACATTCTAACAGCTGATTTGAGCTGTTTATTGCTCCTTTAATTTCAAGAATGTGAATGAGAGAGAGAATAATTAGGTTGTTTCCTCTGCGAACCGAAATGGTCAATTATTCATGTGGATGATAAAGAAAATTGATTTCTATTTTATAACATTACTGCCTTCCAATTCATCAACTTCTTAAAGGAAACTGCTAAAACGACTATTCGTTTATATCTCAATCGCTGCTCGGGTTTCGGGGAGCAGTGGGGATAGGGGGCCGGGTCGTTTTCGATTATAACACAAAGGGGTCTCTGAAATGTTTTTTGAAGTGTTAGTATCTGGCCAGTAGATATAGCATTTGTTGCAAAGATTGAATCTTGCATTCAAATATTTACCTTTTCATTGAGATATCTGCATTTATACAAGTGTCATTTACTGCTCTTAATTTTATTACTATTTTACCCTTACTAGAAACAGATGGTTGAATAGCTCATTGCATCAATGGCCAAACAGAAATCTTGATTTACATATTACCAATTCAAAAGCAGAGATCTTGATACTTCAACTTCTACATTTCCATTTATTGTGTACATTGAATTCTCTTTATGAAATTGTTGTAGTTTAATAAATGAGAACTCAGTAATTGAGTTTCAGTGTTCTTAATTGTAATCTTTGAGTCATTGGTTTTGCACAACTTTGAAGTTTCAGAGATTGTATAGTACAGAATTAAGAACAGCTTCTTGAATGGTTAATTAGTGGGACTATGATGCGTTAAGATGCATGAATGAAGAATTGAAGAAACCCTACTAGTTAGGTATATATTTTGCAGGATACTGGAGATTAAATCCCATCAGCATAATACATATATCACACTGCTGATATGGTTTATCACCCAATTCATATATGGTTTAGGAGATTATAAGATGTTGGATCTTATCTTAAGAACAAGATCTGAAAGAGTAGTTAGGACGACAAAATATATAAGAACTTATCCTATGCTCATTCTTAAAATTTGGTGGCATCTTGTAATTCTTCAAACATCATGTCATAAAACTTAGCCAAGCACAATCTAAGAGAGTGAGATGTAATAAATCAAATTTATTTGTAAGAAAGAAATACCTTAGAATACCACCAAAATATGGTACTTGAGCCATCAATATTGTATATCATGCATGGTCCCCTACCCTGCAAATCTCTGTGCCTCTTAAAACCCCTTAAGTCTAGCTGGAAAAATTATTTCTTAGCTTACCCAGAAAATTAGAAAGAAATAATAATTGTATAAAACTTTGGCTTGTATTGAGATTGTGACAATTGCTGGATGGTTGTTGGTACTTCTTTATTGCTGATGAGTACTATTCATAAAGGTAGAATAAATAGCAGGGATTTCAGGGTTCTGTTATTAGGTACATGTTTGCTATGGTTGACAGATAAAAAAAAAAAAAGAAGTTTTTACAGTGTAAAAAAATCACATAAAATTGATGCAAAGAATGTCGAAAAATGATGGCAAAAGTCAAGTGAAAATTACAAGAAGAGACAAATGTCCATGATTAAATATTCTTTTCTATTTTTCTTCCATTAAATATAGGGAAGAATTTGTGGGCTTGACTGATTATGATTGACACTGCCAATACAAATAAATTTATATTTTGTTTGCTGGAAGAGTACATTTCATTTTTAAAAAAAATGAGTTTCTTGTTTGTTAGATGTTGGCAGAGAGTAAACGAAATGAGTGGAATAGGTTTATTGCTACTTTGTTTATTCAATTATTCCTCATATTGCAGATGAGATAACATAATCTTTCGACAATCTTGACATTCTTGTATATTTAGGATCTCTCACTAGCTCATTTTAACTTATATTGCAGGTAGAGATTTTTTTCAATTAAAATAAAATCGGCTGATAGATCTAAAAAGAACTACAATACTACATTAACGAATTATAAACAACTACTTGTTGTAAAGGTTCCCATCAAAAAACAAATTTATTTGCAACCAACTTGATTATGCCCTATACTAGCTAATAAGGATATAATAATATATGAAACACAAATACGGATACGGCAACATAATTTTTTTTCGATATTTTAAACTAGAAAAATATCTGATACGATGTCGGACACGACACATCATGGTAGGATTTTTAAGTGTTTGTGGATCATATCATATAATACTACAACCATCCACAGTTAATGTCGTGAGTTATAAGGACTGTCCGTTTTTAATTAAAATGCCAGATCCGGACAATGATATTTCTTCAAATTATTAACTTATTGTACTCTTATTTTAACTTTTGGGAGGCTTAATTAGTTGGTAGCTGAATTTGTCAACTCATCTTTCAAGAGAGATTTACATTCATTATTTTTAGAATAAATTACATATAATAATTACATCATGTTTTAGTGAAATTATATTTTAGTTCAAGACTTTTGATATATTACAAAATAATTCCCGTCTTTAGTCTCCGTTAATATAATATTTTCTTAGGGTTAGTAATTAGTTTTTATTTCTTTTTCAGAAAAATAATTAGAATGGTGGAAATACATTTTTAGGACAATTATGCGCTATGGACTTATTTGATGACGTGTTATACGTATGTGAGAGGTTCTTTTTATATGTCACTTTATAGTTCATGGACTAATTTGTGGAAGAATTTTAGTTTTGTAACTATAACAGACGGAAAGTTAGGGGCATTCTAGTAAATTTTAACTCGTCGGGTGTTATCTTCATGAAATCCAGTGTATACCCGAGGGACTATTTTGTAATATATCAAAAGTCTAAGATTAAAATATAATTTCACTAAACCATGAGATACTTACATGTAATTTGCCCTTTCTTTTAAGATTTGACATATTTACAAAAACCCAACTTCCTTTGAATCTTGTCTATGTTCGAAAGTGACTCAACCCCTACAATATAATTCATTAGTCTAAGAATCAATGCCGTTTATAGCTTAGTCGACCCCTTAGAGTGTATATTTGCTATCTGGATTTTCACAAATTTTATATGAATAGTGAAACTTAAGGAAGATTTTATAATTTCTGAAACAAGAATGACTATTATATAATTATATTCGGCAAGGGTATCTTTAAGTTTTTTGCCAATTCTTTTTATTATGGATGGTGCCCTCTTGAAATTTCTCTTTGACATTTCTAGGACAGAGTTACCTTGTCCAATAGATACTAATGTGAGGAGTCTTCAATTTTTACACATAGTGGTACGGTTTGGTGGATAAATTTAAATTCAATATAATGTCTGCTATAGTTACTGTTAGTCTAAAGATTGGATGAATAAATGGAGGTAGGGAACATATACGGTATCCAGGTTTCTTTTTTTTTTTTTTACCAAGAATCGGTCAGGAAGATGGTAAGATTAGAAAAGGACTCCGTCTTCGATATATATGATATCCAGGTGAAAAACTAAAGTCACCCTTTGTCATGAATTTATGATAAATGCCAATAAATTATGCCATCCCAAACAAATTATGAATTTGGAAGGGGTTATTTTGCCAAAAATACTAATTTATATCGGTATCTTGTCCGTATGACTTGATACCGCTTAGCTCGAACCTCATCACTATGATGCATAATTTAAGGATTCACAACAAAACGTTCAAATAGTATTTAAGTGGGTAATACCAAATACATGTGATGTATGTACATGAATATGACACTACATGTACGGACACGGACACAGTAAATTTTCATAAGTATCCGTGCATCAGAGAAAATTACTAAGTGAGGAAAAATGTTATACTCCAAGAAAAAGTGAGGATAAAAGAATTGAATCTTTGCTGTACGTACGTAATGGGCTGCTTTGACGGTACAATAGAGTAAAAGAGGTTTACCCAGTGAGTTCAGTGATATGATTCCAATTGTCTCCCAGTAGAGACAATGTTTCAGAGTGAAAGTGAAATAGTAATAAATATTGATAAAGATTTATTTACTTGTGATGGAGTGAAACTGAAAACTGCATCTCAGCAGGTGAATAAAAATCTAACACAGAAGAAATGTGAGAATTGGATTCGATCATGAGAATAAAGAAGGGTAACATGTGGCTGGGTTGGTGATCGATGATGATTGGGTTTATTTTGGGTTTGTAGGTGTATACTTACTCACCATGCATGCTCTAAAAAGGATTACAATGGATTGTTATTTTCCTGTGGGCCAAGTTTTTTTTGTTTTTCCAAAAAGGAGGCTAATTACACTTACCCCCTCGAAGTCTCTATATAACTACATGTACCCCTACTAGTTGAAATATTACAATTACACCCACTAGTGAGTAGTGAGTAGTGATTTACAATGGTGGGCGTAAGCGTGATGCTTCAAATAGTAGGGGTACAAGTGGTAATATAGCATCTTTGGAGGGGAGGTAAGTGTAATTAACCCTTTTAAATATTCACACCTTAGATGAAAATTGATGCGTAGCCCAATTTAGATCATTATTTCAACTTCTATTTCATTTCATAAATGTATACTAAATTTAAGAGATCCACGCTGAGATTTTCATTTAGGAATCTTTCTATACGCGTGGTATATTTTGTGTAAAAAAAGAAAATAGATAAGGATTTTTCTGCTTCTTGAAAGTTAGAATGTTGCTATCTGCTGGATTTGAATAATTTGATGCCGAATTACTGCACTAGCTTTGCCAAATGCCAAAATCTGATGACCTTTTGATATTTCTTTTTAATTCTAGAAAAACGTCCAGAGGAAAAATTAGGTACTAGTCAAGGGAAAATGTAAACAAAATGCAGTATTTAAATGGAAGGAATTAAACTAAAATGATTAAACTGTACTCTTAAATTCAGAAAAAAATAGCACGAAAGAGACCGAATGATCATAAAATCATTTATTGTGCCAAACAATTGTCAAATGAATAATAAATAAAAAAAATGAACAGCACAAAGAAGACGAATTAATCATGAAGTTAATTGTCGTACTCGAGCCAAATAACTGTGCAAGTACTACAAAGAAGATAAATTGATCATAAAATTAGTGTTAAAACGATTGTAAAAAACAGAGGAAAACAAAACCAAAAAAAAGCAGCACAACGGCGACAGATTAATCATAAAATTAATTATTGTGCCAAACAATTCTCAGAAAATAATGAAAAGTAATAATAATGAGCGCATAGGAGACAGATTAATCATAAAATTAATTACCAAATGTCACTTGGTCCATTAGAAATACCTTAAGCAAGTTTTAAGTGCAAGCAAATAATTGTCAAAAATTAAATTAGCATAAAATAGACAAATTATTTTTAAATAAATGCAAAAAATTAGCGCAAAAAAGACAAATTAGTCATAAATTAATTATTGCAAAAAATTATCGAAAATTAAAAAGAATTAGCATGAAATAGACAAATTAATATTTAACAATTTTTAAAAACTAAATGAAAAGAATTACAATAGGAAACGACTAATTAATATCAAAATATATTTATTTCGCAGACATGGTCAATGGTCCCGGCGGGGCTCGAACCCGCGACCTTCGGCTCATAAGACCAACGCTCTAACCAACTGAGCTACGGGACCTTGACATTTATTAATTCAAAATCGCGTCATTTCGAACTATATTTCGTATTATGTCTCATCCACCGCTCTATATTCTAATAATAACAATTTAGCATACGATAAAGTTATTATATAATTATTTTAATTGATTATCATGATAGAATAAAATGATAAATTGTTAAAATGGCGAATTAATCAGCTCGATTTTACTCTTAAGCTTACAAACGAAAACAATAAAACCAATTTATGCCAATGACTTATATGGTTCTGTTTTCAGATATGTTCCTTCAAAAATATTCTCAATACTTTTATGTGATTTTTAATAACTTGAAGTCTAAATAAACTAAATATATTTTAATTATGTTGAACTTAATTATGAAACCAGAACTATACTTTATTTATGATTTTTGGCATGAATAGAATTATGTTTTATTAAAGAATCACATGAATTGGATGTTAATCAAATTCCGATGTAAATCATTCATAACATAGTAAATTACGCAGCTCCAAATCTATAGGCCTTAGCCCCTTTAACTGGGGTTAATAATGTGCAGAAGTGGTAGCTAGTGTGGTACCTAAGTACCTAACAATTTGGTAATTGTGGGTGGTTAATTTGCATATTGCAGTACCTTCAAAATAAGATAAATGAGCAAATTGCACCAAAAACTCAAAAAAATAGCACTTTAGACCCTAAGATTATGATTATTTTGGCATGTTACATCCTACGGAATTAATTTCCAACCAAAAAATTGTTTATTAAAGGGATAAATCACCAAGGAAATGTCCCTTCTCCTGCTATGTTGCCGCTTTTCATTTTTTTCCCCTCTTAGATTGTCAAGTTTTTTATCGTTTGCTTCATAACACTTTTTTCTTTAAAAAAAATATTTCAAATTGACTACTAACATTCTATCATCAATCCAAATGCAACATAAAAGGGTGAACTTAACGACCAAATCCTTATTAGGTTGTAAAGATGAAATACTTTATCGTGTTATTCAAATCTTAGTACGTTTTCTTTTTGGTACATTAATTCATATTATTTAATTATTAAAAGAGAAATTAATTAGTTTGTTAGAAATTCTTAGTGGATCCGAAAATTGCATGCGGTCAGGTAGCCACGCTGCTCAAAAACCCATAATAGGCCCATTGATATTGCACTGTACAACCATATAATTTGATTAGACTGCGAATAGTGAATACATTACCCACCACATCACATCACATCACATCACATGAGAGTTGAGACCAACGTCGTGTTCCTGGAATCGCAAACATGGTTAACTAATTACATTATTGATCCCATGAGATTAATTAGAAAGATCTCTATTAATTTGTTGCATGCCACGTTTTAGAATATCACGCTTACGACACACATGTTGAATCTCGTAAGACCTTAATCTTAAACCATAACCTTAAATCCTTAAACCTTACCGCTAAAGTAAAACTCTAACCTTAATATTATCCTTAACCTTAAGCCTTAAATCTTAAACATTAAACCCTTAAACCTTGATCTTAAACTTAAACAAATTTTCTCAAATTCGATCTGTTGTCAAAATTACAAATTCCCCCTGCTGTGAGAAGATTTCTTTAACTAGTGGAGGTGATAAGAAAACTGAGATCGAAGAAAAAATAATAAAAAACAAAGAGAGATCAAAAAGAAAAACAGGAGATCTAGGTAGACGACTAGGTTTCTTTAAGCATGGGTTTCCAATTTATCAAAAAAATTCAGAATTCGC
Source organism: Verbena officinalis (assembly GCA_958496215.1). NCBI lineage: Eukaryota > Viridiplantae > Streptophyta > Magnoliopsida > Lamiales > Verbenaceae > Verbena > Verbena officinalis. The sequence continues at coordinate 27,669,143 of OY292389.1, forward strand.
TATATTACACCTGAACCCCCTGTTGCACAAAGCTGAATTACATTTCCACCCCTGTACAGTTTCTGATTGTGCATGTTTCAAGGCCTTTTTGTGCAATATTTATTTAGTAGAAAAGTAAATATATAAGAACTCTAAAAGATAAAGGGCGAAAGAAAATAAATAAAACTAATAAATATTAATAGTATATCCAAAAAAATGATTAACAGTTTATATTTTTCTTTACAGAAAAAAAAATAATTTCATTAGCCCAATAAATGAGATAAATTTCTAGAATTTTTTAGAAAAAGGAATTACAATATTTTCTACTAATCAAATTTATCAAAATTTTAGAGTGAGATAAATAATTTATTCCAGTGTGATGCATGATTTAATATTTTTTTGTTGGATTATGAGATTTCAGCTAATTATAATTTAGTCCCTTTATTTTTACAATTCACAAAAAACTCTATGATATTTCACTCTATTACAAAATCTCCTTAGAATATACGGATTATTTGCACTTTTTGGCTTAATATTGTATAGTTTCAAGAGTTTTTTATATCAAAGAGAAATGTCAGAAAGTTTATTGTAATTTAATTTTATTAAAGAGAGAATAAATTTTAAATATGGCAAACATACTTAAAGAATAGCTGTAGTTAAAAACATAACTCAGCAAAACCGAGTTCTCAAAAAGCAATTTCAAAACCTTTTTTCTCAACATAGGTGCTATTAGAGGAAATAAATTAAAGGACCAAAAAGCAAAAAAGCAAAAAGTAGACGGAGCAAAGAGAAAAGCCAATTGCAACAACTCAACTACTTAAAAGTACCCGAAATAACCATATTATACAAGTTGCTGATTTATGAAGAAAACCTACAAAATAAACACATTACTTTAAAAGATCGATTTTTTAAACAGAATCTTGTGAATAGATGCCTATATATATCTTTGCATATCTAATAAAATCTTTGCATCTTAAATGACAAAACTGGTGGCGTTAGCGGTGGCTCCACCGTCCTTGCGGTGGAGCAGTGGCCGTCCCCTCTTCAAGACAAAAAGGTCTTCTTTTGGCTTTTGAGTATGTTGTGGAGGGGTTTGTTAGTAGACCCCATCATGAAAGGCAAAATCCATTGGCCTAACATTTGAAAGATTTGATTTTTATGATAGTGATCTCGATTGGCCTAGTTTGGTTTGTGATATTCACAAGTGATGTTCGTTATTTCATGAGATTAATATATTTTCGAAATACTGTTTGATTCGGTTGATTGGATATATTAGCGGTTAGTCTCAAGTTCCATTCTTGTTTGATTTATAAAATTAAAAGATATGAATAACCTTTAAATGACTAAAAAGGCCTTAATTTTAGATTTTTTTGTTTTTTTTTTTTTGTTTTTATTGGATTAATAAAGATAAGTATAAATGTGTAATTAATTTTAGTTTAAATTTTAATAGTCTAAATTAATAAATACTATTATTAATTTTTTTATGACTTATAATTTAAATTATGTTAGTATTTACGAAACTAATAATAAGTGGGAAAAATCAAATCTAAGAAAATTTCATAAATCTTTCTCAAATTATAAGGGTATTTTGGTAACTACGCATCCCAAATTCTATAAATCATCCTCAATATAGGGGGAAGGAGTAATTATTAATCTCTTCAAAATGCCTAAAATGGGAGATTCATTTCTGGCCTATGCATTTGGTGACGGGTTGGAGATTGACCCACCACCTTATCATATATATATATATATATATATATGAAAATGAATGAGTGAAATGTTTTAGGAAATATGTTTATGTGGCAATGAAGTGGATAAGTTCGAATTGATTCATTTTGCCATGTAGATTGTTTCTATAATTAATTTAATTTATTATTATTTTTATAACTTACATATGTATTTATTGACTTTCCATACTTTTGTTTATATCAATTATCAAAAAATTTGTAATTCCTATTTAATTATAGAACTATATAACTACTTTATATAATATTAAAATTGATTTTTTTTTTCAAAATATGGTTTTAAGTAAATTTAACAAGCTTTAGAGTCATTCATACAGTATTGAATGTTCGTTAATAAAAATAAAGATAAAATAATATATTCAATATATCTATTAAAAAATTATATTTAATATTTTAGTTTCTAACAAGTATTTTTGATATATAAAATTCAAATAAAAATTTATCTAACTAAAGTAAGGAATTTTTTTAAATATAATTTTAAATAAAATTTATTATTATTTTAATAATATAAAAGAAATAAATAATTAATTTTTTTGAATTTTTTTTTCCAAATACACGTGTCTCATGTTCATTTTGTGGTAGAAAAGTTATATTTATTTCAATGTAAATAAATTTTTTAAATTATATATTTAAGTATTAATATTTTCATAATATAAAAGAAATTTCAATAATGAAATGAATATTATTATGACTCAATAACGAAACAATAACAGATTATTTAATAAAAAAATAATATAAAGTATAATAAATAACTATTTTTTCGACCAAAGAGACAAAGAGATTCCAATCATTATTTATATGCATGGCTTATTATTAAATATTTTTTTAGTATTTTAATTATTATTTTAATATTTCTATAACTGTCATGATATTCCTTCTCTATATATGTATAAATATATATTCTCTCTATTATAAATATAAAATCAGTATTTTGTCATAAAAATATCATATTACTACTTCTATACATTTAAAATGAGTTTTTTATATACAAAATTCTTAATTATTTTATAAAATGAATTACTTTTATATGTACGCTTCAAATTCTAAATTAATAATTTTTGACATATTGTTAATAATCATATAAAAAATATAATATAATTTATTTAATAATATATATTTTATAAGTAAATTACCCGTGCAACGCAGGGGTTAAAAAGCTAGTTTATTTATCAAAACCAAATAGCATTTGGCCAAGACTATATACAGCTTAGAAGGCCCTATTAGCCGAAACCAAACGTGGCCCTTGATTATTGGCCATCTTCAAAATTTCTTCTTAGAAGGTTTTGTCTCTGTTGGTTGGACCAAAAAACTTCCCCTTTTTTAAGGTTTTAACAAACTATTGAAGACATTTTTATGTGGTCCATGTTATAATTCTAACAGATTTTGGTTTTTGTTAGGGTATATTGTGAGAACCTACTATCGATCTCAAGTCGAAATAATTAGTTTATTTCCCGGGACAAGGATCTAGGGTTAATGCGAATCAATCAATTGGAAATAATTTATAAAAATTGTGTTCTTCTCATTATTATAAAATAATAATACACAAAAAGATTAATTTTCTGATCAATTGAGTGTTCCCACTCTTTTTTTTTTTTTTTTTGTGTTCCTTAATTTATTTTCTGAACAGTTTTATAATATATTATTTTTGGCATAAAACTTTAAAATTGATTTGGAACTTTCTATAAAGAAAAATTGAAAGGGAAAAAAGTGAGAAAAATTATTAATAATAAAAGAAATGACCCCATGCATGGGCAAACAGTAAATATTGAGAGGGGAGGGGGGGGGGGGGGGGGGGGGGGCGGGGACCCCATGCATTTTGTTCCAAAAGCAGAAAAAGCCAGCCAGGAAAAAATATATATATCCAAAATTGAGCGAAACATACACAATCGAAGCTTGCCTTAAATCACAGACATTTTTCTACTTTGAGAAAATCTCACTTTTACTGTGTGATAATGAAATCAAAGGCCTAAATGAAGAAAGAGAAAAAGAAGATGAAAAGGAGAAGAGAGAAAGAGAGAGAGTCGGTCCAAGGATGGAAATGAGGAGTGGAGCGAGGATTTGGGCGACAAATTAGATTCAGAGAGAGAGGCAAAGCATTCAAATAGGATGCTTTAGATTTGCATTATAAGGTTTGAATTTTGAAAAAGATCGGAATTTTTTTTTCTTCTAGCTATTCGTTGTTTCTATACATACATAAAACTGATCCGATTTGTCTCTCAGACAAAAACTCAAACAACTGGGCTTCAGAAAAATCCGAACCCCACAGATACTCTCCCCTTTCTCTCTCTTCCTCTATATTTTTTCATTTGCTTTCTCTCTCTCTCTCTCTCTCTCCCCGTCTACGTATGTAAGCTTATTTTGTTGTTGTGTGCAGCAACACAAAATAAAGTTACAATCTTGGCTGAATTATGGGGGGTTTGTTCTTCTTTCCATATATATAGGCAATCTTTGACTCCATGACCTTCGAGATTTTTATAATCTATAAGGTGAAGATTTGGGTTCTTTAAATTCTTTCACATTTTTCCCCAGTTGGGTTTTTTCATTTTTTCTTCCGTTTCATTTTTCTTTTTCAAACCCCTCAGATTTTTAGTTTTTTCAGATTTTAGGTATCTAGAAAATATGGTGGGGATATGGTGGATGACTTACCATTTATGATAACCCCTTTGGGTTCTCCTTTAAATCCCAAGATTTCTTGTTATTTTGATGGCTCATAGCAAGAATGGCTCAAGAAGAACATATTCTCACCAGCACTAGTCTTAATAGTGGTAGTGGTGGCATCGCCGCCGGAGGAGGCGCCAACAGCGGAGGCGGCGGTGTCAGTAGTAATAGATCAAAGAACGTTAAGCAGAAAAAAGTCCCACAAAGAGGATTAGGTGTTGCACAGCTTGAAAAGATTAGAATAGAAGAACAGCGTAAAAGAGAAGCCGTACAAGCTGCAAATGCTTTGGCTAATAATGCAATCTGCTCGGCTACTGATAATACTCAACCATGTTTAGCTGTTCAATTACCCACTAATTACTCTCCAAATTCAGTTCCTCTGCCACAATCTCCTACAAACTTTCCTTCACCTAATTCTTTGTATAGATCTTCTTTTCCACCAGTCCCAGTTCAGATTACAAAGCAATTAAATGGAAATGAAGGGGAAATAGCAATTTCAAGCTCTGGAAATAGCAATTGGTCAAGATTGTGGAGTGGCGAGTACAATCCTGAAGGAGAAAAGCAAAATCTTGGATTCTTATTTCGACCCCAAATGAATTTGCCATATGAATCGAATGCGAATGCACCGGTTTTACCCCTTCCTAGTGTGCCTCAGAGATCTTATCAGTTCCAAAGATCTTCTTCAATGGTTAGTTCGGTAATGCAAATTATATTTAAGTTGTTGCAAAGTTTTATTCAGTGATTTTAGCTCTTGATTGATTGGAAAAAATTTGTTCTTGATAAAATCACAGGTGAATGCCTCACCTTTAAGTTCCCAGATGGAGCCCCCTTCAAACCAAAGCCTTTGTGATAACAACTTTACATCATCTTGGCCAGAGGAAGATAAGGTGTTGTTATTCTTCCATTTCACTCATTTATTTCAAAGTTCTAATATATATATTTAAAAGAAAATACAATTTCATTTCTTGTTCATTTGTGGTAGCGAAAGTGTTTCACATTAGCATGTTGGAATATGAAATTGTGGGCATTTGTATATATTCGTGTACCATGATCATAATACTTACCTAGAGTATATTCAAAACCAAAAAAAATATATATATTTATTTTTCTTCAAAAATTTGAAGAATTTTTGTGAAATATGTAGATGGTCGGCATGAAGAGGTCGTACCCGTTCTCTGTAGAAATTCCTCCATCTCCCGCCTTTCCTGGACGTTTTCCTCCAACATCTGGTGGTTCAAGATCAAGATCAGATGAATTACCTTCATGTAGCAGTGGTCAAGCAGAACCAAGACATAAATACATGAGGTTGAACAGTGTGTTTATTAACTTGTTATTTGTTAATTTAATTTTTCATGAATTCATGAACTAGTATGCTGACAGTATTTTCCTTCACAATTTTTCCAGAGATGATCCTTCAAACTCAAGTGAAGTCATAAGGGATGATGAGAGGCTTAATGGAGATTTTCTATCATTGGCTCCTCCAGCTTCTGCTTCTCCACATTTGGACTCAAAGAACAAAAATCCTTTTGATTTCTTAGGGTCAGAGTTATCAGATTTCAAATCCTTGCCCATTCAGGTATGCTGCAAAAAAAGAATGTTGAAATATTTGCTCAATTTGTTCGATTTTATTCTTTTTATTTGGCTACTCAATATAATATTCTGAACTCAAAGTTTCCTTTCTATCATATTGATAGAAAAATCTCAAAGGGCAAATGTTGGGACTTGACAGATCAGATGAACAGCCTTTCAGCTTCTTTCCAATTAAGTCGCAAAATGACCAAGCAGCCACTCATGTAAGAAATGGAAATGGAAAAAAGGGAGGAGAAACAATTGATCTCAATTTGAAGCTATAGAAGCTTGTTCGTGTAATGGGTTCGATTTAACAATTTGTAACACTTCTTTTTTTATAACTGAAACAGATTGTTCATCTTTAATGATTGTTTAGCCTCTTTGTTGTGCTATTACTATCAACTTCCGGCAGATGTGTTGTGGATATTATAGTAATTTAGTTTGAACCCTTGAAACATGAAAATTTAATGTGAACATGGCGATTGAGAGGACGAAGATGATGACAGACATAGAGAAGTTTATTTTTTCCTGGTTCTTTTCTGGCAAAAGCGAAATTGTGGTGGTTATGGTCACCAACTTTTTAGGTGTTCGTGGAGTTGATATGGGTAGTGTTTGCAAACTAAGAAAAAGTGTTTTCCTGCTTTTAGGTTTAGAAAGCTGAAAGGGGGTGTTGGTTTTGCAGCTTTGCTGCTTTTAGGTTCTTGTTTCTATTATTGAGAAGTGCTCTTGTAACTTTTTCTCCAAACGCTCCCAATTTTGCAACACAATTATTTTATAACTTTAACTTCTGTTTAAACTTCCATAAAGACAGAAATTTTTGCAGACACCCACATAGTTGGATGTGGGAATATTAGTCCTCCATCCTTATTAGTTATTAGCAATAAGCAAACAGATAAGTGGCCATTGCTTGGGAATGCCGGCTCCGTCGAGTTATTTTCGAGACGGACTCGGAGCTGGTCGTTAACCTCATTGAAAAGGCGAATGTTGTCTCTCACCCACTTGGTCGGATCAAGATTCCTTTACCTTCCTTGGGAATGCAAGATTAATCACATGGGGAAGAAATGCTTGTGTTGATGTTTTAGCAAAAATGGGACACCGTCTTCAGGAGCCGATTATGTACTGGAATGACCTGCCCTCGGAGGTAGTTGATTGTATTCGGGCATATATGAGCCCTGATTAGTTGTTTTAATCTTTCTTTCCAAACCAAAAAAAAAAAAGCAAACAGGCACCTTAATGATCGAACCTTGCTAAAATGTGAGATAAGCGAGTTTTAAGACCAAAAGATTAGCAAATAAACACATCTGATTTTGCCTTCTGTCTTGTCATGCTTCTTATGGGGCCTTAAGTTTGACCTTCATCATGTATATGTGAACCTAGTTTAGTTCTTAGGGGCAACTCAATTACCTAAATCCCATCCTAGAATGTAGAGTATTTGTTTTTGTCTCATTTCTCACGAGTATTGAGTGTTTTTCTGCAAACTCAACGGTGGAGGTTGGCATAGAATTGTGACTTTGTGTTGTTCTTGTTTGCTCATGGCTTTAGTTGTGGTTAAAAGTAAGCTTTAGAGGTTTTCCATGTAATATTAGGAAGATATGCTGTGATTTTTTATGTGGTTAATGGTGATGGTGCATTTAAGGAAAATGCCCGTAATATTAATATATATATCAAATTGTTTTTATTAGACTCCAAGAAGTAATGAGCACTTACAATTTTATTTGAAATAGAAACAATAATTACATTGTTCTTATTTATGTAATAGTTTCAATTTAAATTATTCAATACATTGATTATAAGTTATCAAACTACACAATTCATTAGTTAAATTCGAAAGTTGAAGTTGATAAAAGAAAGGCGCGTTATGACAAACAGCGCGTCTTCTTTCAACTGACAGAGTGGCTGATAACTGGACAAAAAAAACGGGCATCTCCCACACTCATATCTCCTCTTCTTCTTATCTACTACTACTACTACTACTACCGTAACAAAGCAAGAGTAGCTCGCATCAATGGCGTCAGCTTCTCCCTCTCTCATGGTTTCAAAACCATCCCTAACCCATTCTCACTCTTCGCCGCTCAATTTTCTCTCTCCTTTCAAATCGATCAACCCTATTCAAATTCCGCAGCAGAGGAAAAGCTTAAATCCTCAGAGGACCAGACCCGCCGTGAAAGCAGAGTTCGACATTGCATTCTTCGAAAGAGATTTAGGAGTAAGCGATGCTCCTCCATCGATTCCCGGGTCGGGTTTTCCTGAGGTGGAGGATAAGGAGGAACCAGAGTGCCCTCCTGGCCTTCGGAAGTACGAGACTATGATGGTCTTGAGGCCTGATATGTCTGAAGATGAACGCCTTGCCTTCACCCAGAAATATGAAGAGGTAATTAAAATTATTTCTTTCTTTTCTCTCTCTATATTTTTTTTTCATTTCAGTTTATGGGTATTGTGTTTGATGTTCAATGTGGTGTTTTAGAGTAGTAGTGACAACTTTGAGATTGCATTGTATTCTATTGTTCCTAAAGAAGGAAATTAGGGGAAGAACAGATATTCTTATTATGTAGAATACAAGAAATTGCAGGCTTCACATTGTATTATACCTTTGCTAGTGGTAGAAAATACTTGAATCAGATGTTAATTAGTATTAGGGATAATTACGAAGACCCCCCCTGAGGTTTACTTAAAAATCCTACACACCATCCAAACCTTGAAACCTTACGAGCACCCCCTGAGTTTTTATGCCGTTTACATCCACACCTTGAAACCTTGAAATATTACAAAACTTACCCTGAGGTTTGTAAGACATTACAAATACTCCCTAAAACTGAATTGACTTTCGTTGACTTTGGGGGTATTTGTAATGTTTCAAAGTTTGGATGGTTTCTCTGAATATTTAGCAAACTTCAGGAGGCTATCCTTAAGGTAGGGAGGTTTTGATGATTTTTCGGTAAAAGGTGCAAACCTCAGGTGGTATCTGCAAATGACAGTGATTAATTTGGGCCCTATGTTTTTATCTCTTCTTGTTTGGTTGTTTGATGAAGAACGTTCTTGGTTGTAAAAACAATAAAAAGAGCTATATTGTGTTGGCCCTTACAGTTGTAGACTTGTAGGCTAAACACTTTATTTAAATTTGTTTTTGTAGGTGCTTGTGGCTGGAGGCGGCATGTATGTTGAGGTTTTCAACAGAGGTGTAATTCCACTTGCATACAGCATCAGGAAGAAGAACAAAGCTGGTGAAACCAACACTTACATGGATGGAATTTACCTTCTGTTTACCTATTTCACCAAGCCCGACTCAATTTCAATGCTTGAGGAAACAATGCTAAGAGATGATGATGTTATAAGATCATCCAGTTTCAAAATTAGGAAAAGGAAGATGTTTTAGAGACCTTTTCATTTCCCATTTCAATGTCTTTATGCTGTATGATTCCTTACATTATTCTTTCATACAACCTGCTGTTTAATGAAGTTAAGTTCAAATGATTCTTGTAAGTTGGAGAGAGAGAGAGAGAGAGAGAGAGAGTAAAAAACCAATACATGAAATCAAAACTGGTATCCTTTTTCCAGAAATTAGAAAAAACTCATCCAAGCTATATAGTACACTTGAGACCTAATCAAGAGTTATGTTATTAGAGATTTACAATTGAAAAACGAAAACAAATCAGGTGATGTCAGCATCCATGCATGGATAGCTACGACCAGCCGAAGACATAGTCCAGAACATAAACAAGTGCCAGAGAAAATGGATAAAGCAGGAAAGCTAACAAAGAAGTCCACAATGGAAAAGTCGTGCGAATGCTCGCAAAAACTCCCACCACAATGCACACTAGCAAGATAACCAGCACTTCCGATGAGAAATCCCACACCAATCCTCTCGAGTAAACGAGTGCCAAAAAGACTGATAGACATAGGACGTTGTTCATGGTAACACTTCCATACAACTGAAAAACATAACAAAATTAGAAGTTAGAGATTAACTGTAAATTACAGATATGCCCCTTCTTACCATCAAAATTTGGTTAAAAGATTTATAGATGAACTTGGGTATGGTTATCCATATATGTGAATCTGAAAAACGTACAAGGCAAACCACCAGAAGTATGTGATTTTGCAAGATACCACTTAAATGCACATTCAGACTAAAAAAGACATATTTGCCCTCACTCAATCCATGTGCAGAGGCGCATGGGGGGAATTTGATGAGGGAAAATATGTCTTTTTACAGCCTATGGAATGCATTTCGGTGATGTTTAGAAAATTCCGCATACTTTAGGTGGTGATCTGAAACAAACATGAAAATTTAGGTGGTCAAGTCTAAAAGTAATCCTACTTCAAGTTTTGTTTTTCCCTAAATTAATATAAGTTATAAGGGAGGTACGTATAATTTTGGAACGGATAGGGGGTATTTGTGTAGTTGTTCATAGATAAAGGGTAAACAAGTAGGGTTTACCTCTGAAAATGTCAACGATGCGGATCTTAACTTCTTCCGGCTGGCAAATATAATGGCAGACACTGCTTCGCTGGAATTTGTAGCTAATGGAAGTACAATAAATGATATAAAAAATGTAGGAATGCTTGTTGCATTTGAGAAATTATCAACCACATCGACCAGAGGATCTGCAAATGCAGCTGCAATTCCAGTTCCAAGCAGCAACAATAGTACAGCTTTAAACGAAGACCATTTAGAATTCTCAACGCTATCCTCATTCTCATCATTTTGATCTCCCAGAAGAGCATGTTCTCTTTTAGTTCGCTGTAAAAAGAAAAATAAAAAGATACAAAATTACATAAGAATAAAAATGAACGATAATCTAATTGAAAGGAACATCTGTATATACATACCATGTGGAAATCATCTATATACTTCATTGAACCAGCATGATTTGAATTTGTGCCACCTTTTGCCTCATCAAGCCATTTCCCAATTCCAGCAATGAACTCATTCGTATCAATTCGATTATCATTGCTGGTGTCGAAATCCTTCATCACTTTCGAAAGGGCATCGTTCTGATCCAAATTAATCTCATTAAATTGTATTCCAACAATTAGAGCTCTCAATTCTGATTGTGAAAGGTATCCATCCTGATTCTCATCAATCGCTGCAAATAGCCTGTCGTATTGGACAAGATTAGATATATCACTCAAAAATGCCAAAACCCAAAAAACCCGGAAAAAGAAATTACCTCATCAATACATCTTCATTAGGTTTGCCATCTTCGGTAGAAAGCCTTCCCAAAGAACGCTTTTTCAGTTGCTGTAATATTCCTGACATGACATGCTTATGCTTTGCATAAGCAACTCGTCTCGTTTGAACCCAGGGCTGGAAAACCTGCACAACCAAGTTCAAAGCAATGCTTAGAGATTCTTTAAAAGGAAAATTAATCATAAAAATAAATAGTAAATAAAAGTTTCTGGAATATAGAACAAATATTACCTGGTAAACACAATATGAGACGAGAAGCAAAACAGAAACAATAAGAGCAATCAAGACAGCCAAGTGTCGTCCTGAATTTGAATGCAAAATCTGTGGTAATTGGACTATTACAAATGGAATTACAGATATAGCCATGATAATTGCTGCATAACTTGTCCAGATATCATTACTAATTCCAGAGCCTGCACAGATAAGTAAATAGTGAGAAAACAGTATTAGATATTTAATTAAGACAAAACACAGACAAACTAAAAAGTAGAGACAAACCGGTTAAATTGAAGCCTTTAGTGTCTTGAGAGTCTTTGGCGACGTTAGTATTAGGATCTATGTCACACTTTCCAACAATAACACAAGTACCCCAAATTACAGTTATAAGCATGACAGTTGATCCAGCTAGAAGTCCCATTCCAACTGAGACTTGGCTTTGAGCTGTTTCTTTGCTACCAGACATGCCAGAAACTGCAAATTAATAGAACAAAGATAGAGAAAGACATCAACATAAATTGAACATGAATATCCAAATTACATATATTTCATACTTCAATCTTTATAGTCAGAAAAGAAATATATATGTATAATATTTAATGAGTTAAATTTACATTATATTGACTTAAGCATGAAAATGAAGTGAAACATCACGTGATAACAAAAGAACAAAACTTCTTAATTTCTAATCTCTGCCACAGAATCATTTGTCAAATTTCACATCATAAACTGACCCCGGGACCTTTATTTTGTACGAAAAAAGTTAAAAAAAGAAACTTTATATCAGTTGGAATTTCAACCGATGAAATACTACTGTATATTAGTTACTGCTAAGCTGCTGCAAAAGGGGAAAGAGTAAAAGATACTCTGCCTATCAAAGACAAAATGATTCTTGGAGTGGCCCTCTTACTTCATAAAGTCAAATTATCAAACCACTCATTAGGACAGCATTACTTTAATTCTAAAAAATTCCAAATGAAATAATTGGTAATAATTGATTTCTGAATTGCAGCAAGAAAGCTCTAGTTCTATGGAAAGCAATCGAGCAGTACGCAAGCAGTATTGACTACTGAGGACATGAACAAAATTTCATATTTCTTCACGCTATAAATAGCAACTAGTCTCATTTTAAAATCAAAATTGAAGCCACCAACCACGAATATGATGAACTATAATTTAAGAATAAATAATGCATCCCAAAAAAGAAAAAAAATGATTACCTAAAATAAGCATAGCATCAGGAAGAGCTCCGAGCATGGGAAGAAACAAGCCGCCGACAAGTCCAGGTCCGAGGATCTCAAGCAGAAGCTCACTGCCGGCAGAGAGATACGTTGCGGCGAGGAACATGAGATAACCATATGTAAGAATCAAGAAGAGGTTTCCCAGCGCCGTTGATGTGCACGGCATAAAGCCGTAGGTCTGCTCGCAGGTCTCCTCCTCCGCCGCGTGGAGGCGGAGGAATTGGGAGACCTTTGCGGCGGGATGGAGCCCATCGGAGATTAGATCTGATTTGTCGGTAATGAAGCGACCATAAGCGAGTCCGCAGAAAATCAGGAAGAAGAGAACTGTGAGAAAAGGCCTGGTCTTTAGCTGGTGTCGCATGGTTGAGATGTTAGCTTTGCTTCAGTGTGTGTGTGTGAGTGTGTGTTTTGGGAGTGAAAAACATTATATAACATTGAATTTTTGATAATGCCACTCTTATGAAGTGTTTTCTCCACTCCACTTTTATCTTGTAATTGATCATATTATTTTTAAAAAATATATTATTAATATATATTTGTCTAATAAATTATTACTTCCCTTATGAATTAAAGATGTAGAAATTCAAATTTATACAAAAAATGGAATATTAAATACTCCTAAGTTATATGATTAAATTCAATGCGTCACCTTTTCTTTTGGTTTGTATTTTTTTCTTTACTAAATGACGTGATGATGCTAATATTACATAATCGTCCAAGGGGTATTCTGGACAATTACTTAAAGAAAAAGTCAAAGTGGAGTGAGCATTCAAATTGTGGACTGTGAATATCATTTTCCTATAAGATAAAGCAATATTCTTCACAACTTTTTTGGTTTTCCATAATTAATAAACAATTGTGAATTATTCATTTAAATAATTTAGTTAACTAAATTTTGTTTGAGTTACATAAAAAGAGAACAAAACATAAAAGAGTGAAGAAATAATAAAATAAAAACTTTTATATATTTAATATGAATTTAAGGCACTGTAAAATTACATTATTTATTGTGTGAAACATATTTTTTTTTGCTTAAAATCGACACGAGCGCATCGTGAAATTATTACCGAGACCCCCTCATATATAAACGAAAAAACGAATTCCAATTAACAAAACACAAAACCAAAAACATGACTAAAGATAAGGCATAGCCCCAACTAACGTGAGATCTACAAGCAAAAACTTTAATAAAGAAGAAAGTACCTCAATTTGTACTTTAATTTACAGACATTCTTTTACATATATCTCAGATCTGGCCCCTGATTTTCCATATTCCAAGTCTTCAATATTTAAAATTAGCACTATAAAGTTGTATATAACACGTTGCACATTAAAAGAGAATTCTTTGTTATAAACATTTCTAATACCTGTCACATTTTCATTAATAATAGTATGATCCATATTTTTTTAATCCAAATAAAATAGTATTAAGTAATAAAAGTATTTTATTTGTTGTTAACCATCTATAATAATTCATAAATCTTGAGGCTGATTATATATGTATCGCTTCAATATACTCTATGTTGACAGAAATTAAATATAACTAATAGATTAACTAAAATCATAATAATATTTAAAATAATCTAAATATCTTTTATTTTTACTGTCGATAATTTTAAATTTATTCAAGATAAGTTTGCTATTATAATTTGAAATCACACTCTATTTTGTCAATGTCTAATATAAAATATAAATTCTTTTATAATATTATTTATGGTAAATTTTACTGTAATTAATCTTTAATTAATTCTTCTTTTGTACTATTACCATCATTATGGCATAATGACTAATTTTTAGCTAATTAAATATTTGGAAATTAATAACTAATTAACTATGGTTTGAATTTTATAAATTTATAATATTTTAAATAAATAAAAATAATTTTAATCATTTTTTTCTATTAAAATAGTATCCGGTGATTTGACACTGAGTTATTCCTAGTTAAGTAATAAAGTCTAGGATCACCCCAAACAACATATTTCTTCAACAGAAAAAAGAAAATGAGATGAACTGGAGTATGTAGATAGAATTAGCAGTAATATCGATTTAATCAAAATTTCTCCTATGAAATAACTATCAATAAATTATATATAACGTGCGAATATATATTAGTATATTACGTGTAGGTTGGAATGGATAAGGCCCAAGGGTGGATAAAAAGTTGAAAAGAAGATGAAGGCGTCATGTTCTCGCAATCTTAACCTCTCAAAGTGACCAAATTATCTTTTGTTGGATAAAAAATGTCAAAAAAATAAACTTGATTAAGGTGTAAATAAAAACAACAAGATAGTCATTATGTATATTTTATAATTTATATGCAATATAATAATGATTGTGTTTGAATAGATAAAACTATTATAATAGAAACGTGGTTAAGGTGTAAATAATAACAACAATATACGTTATTATATATAATATACGTGTTACCATGTCCGTGTTTGTGTATGATAGCGCAATAGTTTTATGTTAAAAGAATTAACTAATTATTCTAATTTTGGTACATATGAACACCACTCACATGTATCATTTGCAACTTGCAAGTGATTGCAACGGTACTTGCAGTGGTGGAGCCAGAACCCTAAAGTGAGGGAGTGCACTTGGTTTCAAGAGTGAATTCAGGGGAGTCATTAAATAAAAAATACAATAGATATTATAGAATAGTTTTAAAAAATATACTATAAATATAAAATAATTTTAAAGTCAAAGAGTACAGGTGCATATTCTCACTTATATATAGCTCCGCCACTATCTACTTATGTCATTGAAAATGATAAAGAGTACCATAACATTTTTATCTCCTCGGAACATTTTAAAGTTGCTGTAAAAGAATAAAAACATGTACAAAATTACACATGTAAGAACCAGAATAAAAGAAGAACTTATTTAGAATATTCTCTAGAGTGTTGATATGATAAAATATTATATCAATAGTGTATTTAAGGACATGTGCATGCACATAATTAAACATACCAATCTAATAACGAGAAGGAATAAAGGTCAAGTAGAGGGAATAATTCAAAAGTATCAGTCCAATTATGGAAACATTAAAGTAAAGTAATTATTGACATGTAATTTGTAAGTCATAAGATAAGTGACGTTTACATGCTTATAAGTTATAGCTATTTCGTATTAATTTAGGTTGACGGGTGTGAGGAAAGAGACATTTTCATTTAAAAAAAAAAATGGGTCCAAAACAGACCGTAAGGTGAGGAAAAGAACATTTATAATTCTAAACTTCTAACTAATGTGACGTCTAAGTCATTTTCCAAAATCTCTAATATGATTCCAATTAGGATATACACTATCTCTTAGCTAAATATTTCATAGTTATATTCAAATTTCGTTAGTAAAAATAAAATGTTTTGGGTCCGTTATGTACTATAATAGTGAATCGTTCTAATTGAATTTTTACAGTAAAAGAAACCCAAAAAAAGAAAAAAATTTACAATGCTAGAATTATTCGATTAACTCTTGGCGTGTGAAGGGAGCTTGGCTGGCGGGAGTGGGACGTCAGCTGGTCAATTCTGCCGACTATTGCAAGTCTGTATCTTGGGCCTTATGAAACACGGATACAGATACAATAACACGGACACGACACGATACGGATACGGTAACACGATCTTTTTTTTTTGGTATTTTACACTAGAGAAGTATCCGACACGGGTGTCGAACACGGTGTCGTACACAACACGACATGGCATAGTAGAATTTTTAGAAGTGTCCGTGCATCATAGCTTGGGCCTCTTGGCCAAGTTGTGAGGTTCATTGAGACCACTTAACTTTTATACTTGCACAATTGCCCTTTTTTATTTATTTTCTCTCTTTTTTGTTTTGCATTATTAAGATATTCTAACAAGAAAAAAGGAAAAGGAGAAAAAACTTTGTAAATTGTGTTAGTTGTGGTTGTTGGATGGAAGCATGTAATTTTGACTTTTAAGTCCAAAAAAGTAATTAATCAGAATCTTTATGTGAAAGATTTGGGATTTTTTGAAAGGGTAAAGGGCAATAATAAGTTGTCTTAACTCGCAAGTAGGTCCAACAATTAACTACTATTTAAGCAGTCGTTGAGTTTGGATTTTTCGTTAATAACAACGTTAAGTTCGTTAATCTTGTGAAAAAAGAATCATAAAGTTGGTTCAGTACTTGGCCAAACAGAACCAACTACTTGAGTTTTAAAACATAGGAAATGGGATATGATGGGACACCAAATCTGAATTAGTGTCGGGCGTGACCGTGTGAGAGACAAACTTCTAACTTTTATTTTTAATAAACTTCATTATCATTTTGTCACATCAAGTTCCCTTTCCCATTATATATAAAAAAAAAGTTAACACTCCACTAACTATTAGAAATTATAGAAACACTCCCTCAATTACAGCTCTATCTAATACTTAAATCATGTTGTTAGGATTATGATTTATGTAAGCAAAAAAATCCTAAGTCGGATGGTGTAAGATAATTATTCTTTTTTTAAGTTATGGTCGTTAAGGGTAAAATGATAATTTTGCAAATTTCTTTTAAGTTTTTAGGTTTCCGATAGGGGTTAGAGAGTATGTCTGTAATTTCCAATAGTAGAGAGAACCTTATTATATTTTTTCCTAAATCAAAGGATGTAAGTGTAATTACCCAATAAAAATGCTAGTACTTATAATTGCTCAGCTTTTCTTTTTCTCTTAAGTTATCAATAGGTTAAGAAATCAAAGAAAAAATTCCTCAGAATATTAATGTATGACTTTAAAAATATTATATGCCCTTAAAATTATTCTACGTTTACAACGTGTTTTTCAATTTAGTGCACTACTTAAATATTTTGGCGTGCATATTATAAGGCATGTATAGTGTGTACTCTCTGAATTTAGAATAATTGGGTGTCAACTTATCAAAAACGGATACGGACACGATACAACATGTATATGGTAATATAATTTTTTTTTGATATTTTATATTAGAAAAGTGTCCGACAGGGGTATTCGACACGCTATGATGCACATACACTCCTAGAAATCATATCCTGTCGTGTCGTGTCGTGTCCGACACCGTGTCGGACACTTCTGTAGTGTAAAATGTCAAAAAAAATCCGTGTCGACGTATCCGTGTCATGTCGTGTCCGTGTCGCCGTGTTTCATAGCCGACACAGTATCGATCACAATACAACACGGCAGAATATAATTTTAAAAATATCCGTGCATCATAGGTCTCGACTCTCAACACCATCTCCGTGCAGTGAGCACCAACTTCTTACACTAAGAATTTCCTTCTTGTTATTCCATGGTTTTTGAGCATTTATGTACTATTTTGTTGGATAGAATGTGTAAATATTAAATTAATCCTTGCCAGGTCGATGTAAATAACTTTTCAAAACTTTACCAAAAAGAGTGGTAGGTGTCAACATATAATAATAAGCAATGTAAAAGAATGGTATAACATGTAACATGTTTGCCATTCATGTAACAACTATTTCCACTTCCTTGTATTTGATAGTACTGTTAGGCACGTTTTCAATTGTGGATGTTCACAGTGTGCCAAAGAAACTTCGAATAGTTTTAAACTTTTAATTATCTAAAAAATGGAGTCTTAGTGATTGGATCTAACTAGATCCATGTAAATAGGTTTCAAAATCCAAAAAAAAAAAAAAAAGAAAAGCTTATAAATATGGGCTCGGGAGCTACTTCAGCTCGGCCCATAAGGTTTCCAGCCTACAGGCCTTTTTCCTGTCGAAAAGATGTACTGAATAGATCGGATTTGGAAAGCAACAAGCCTTATAAATTATAATAAATAATCGAACCTTAAAACAAAATAATGATGGAAAGTGATTAAAAATACAAGATTTGCTAAAACATATAATGAAATTTTGGATTCATTCATCCTATAATTGACAACTAATGCTGGAACAGCATTTTTATAGACTGGCTTTGTTTAACATAAGTCCGAGCCTAGGATTTTAATTTTAAGAATCAAGGTATGATAAAGCAACAAGCCTACATAACCTTAATAAATTTTTTTTGTTTAATGTTACATCTGCTCCGAGTTCTAGGACAACCAGTCGAAATCACCAAGAAGATTAACTAGAACCAAAGACAAAGGATACATCACAAAAGCTAACAATGATGTCCAAACAGGGAAAACCGTGCTGAAACTCGCAAGACATCCAATAACAACACACACAATTAACACCATTAGAACCTCGATCGAGAAATTCCAAGACAGTCCCCGAAAGTAAATCAGAGAAAGGAGAACCGAAAATCCAAGAAGATTGTTCATCAACACAGTACCATATATCTGCATTGTTAAAACCAACATTTTAGTTCCAAACTTGAATAACCCTTATGTTTTGGGAATAGTTTGGAAAACAAAATACAGTTGAACTTTAGGGTGTATCACATTTAATACCCCTCAGTTTCGGCATAATTACAAAAATCTCCCTTGGGTTTCATTTATTACGTAAACTCCCCAAGGTTTCATTATTCATATAAAAACCTTTGCTGGATTTTGGTAATGTTCACATGAAAACTCAAGGGGTTTAATGTAGTAAAGGAAACACGAAGGATTTCTTCGTAATTTTTCTAAAACTCTGTAGTAAATGTAGTTCACCCTTAATCTTATATATGTAGGATGAATTACATGTCGACGGTGGACCCCCTGACATTTGGTCTAGTTATACTTAGACCCCTCAAAGGCTCAAATTACATCTAGACCCCCTGTATTTTGACTATGTTTTACAAATTGCTCATTCTGTATGCTTTGCTAGGGTTTATAATGTTTCTCATCAGATTTATGGAGCAAACTGTCTAAATTGCCACTCCAAAAACAGGAAAAGTTTTGTGCCCTAATTTATAAGATTTTGTGCGACTAAAATATTACATAGTAGACTCCTCCAACTTTATAAAATATTACACCGTGGGCCCCTTGGAGGGGTTTGGGCAGTTTATTCCATAATTCTGATGGAAATGTTAGGAACCCTAACAGAAGTATATGAAGGGGCAATTTGTAAGACAAAGTGAAAGTACAGGAGTCTAGATGTAATTTTCCATAATACAGGGAGTCAAAGTGTAACTAGACCAAATTTCAAGAGCTCTACATGTAATTCACGGTCTTCACCCTATAATGTAATGAGAAAGAAGAGAGACGAACCTCTGAAAATGTCAAAGAATTGATGTTTAGTTTCTTCCTTCTCACTTCACTAAAAGCCGATACTGCTATTCTAGCATTTGTAGCAAATGGAACAAAGATAAAGGCGATAAAAAACGAAGGTATATCTGCAGCTTCTGAGAGATTCTCAACACTATGAATAAGTGGTTCAGCCAAAAGACCTAAAATAACAATCCCAATCACCACAAGAGATATAGCTTTCATCCATGCAAATACTGATTTATCAATTAATTTATCTTCCACCAACTTGTCCGTCTCATCCCAGTTTTTCTGCATGGGTCATTAAAAACGGTTAAATATTCATCAAACATCGTATAGGCTTGTGAGAGCTCTACTTACTTGATAATCAGAATCGTTGCTTTCTTCAGGTTTTGTGGTTTGATTAATATAAGCTGAATTGAGCAATTTGGATAAACCGTCGACAAATTCATCCTCATTTATTAAATTATCACCACTTATGTCGAGTTCTTCCATTATTTTGGATGCTGCAACATCTGTGTCTTGGGGTATGATCCCATACTTAATGTCCATCATAAGGTCTTTAAGTTCAGAATGTGAAATGAAATCATCTTTGTCAAGATCAATATCTTTAAACAACCTGCAATGCAATTTACCTGTTCACCAATTAGAATTTGTAGAAATTTGGTGACAAAATATATATTGGAGTCAATTTGTGGTTTCTGAAGACTTAAGAAAATACATCTTTTTTAGAGTGAAAAATATGTTTTTCCATCTGAACTATGCACGCTTTTGCACTTCGCCACTTGAATTATATTTTGTGATATTTTACATCAGCGTATACATGTTTTAATAGGAATATAAATATATATGTTAAATTTTCTTTATTATCATGGATTTTGAGAAATCTAGATAATTTTGTACCAAAATACACTGTTGAAAAAAAAATAAAAAACTATTTGACCTTTTTATAGCAGGTAAATCTGGAGTTCCATCTTGTGTCAAAAGTTTCCCATGTATGGAAGCCTGAATATGCTCTAAAATTTCTGGAATTATGTTTTTCATCATTTCACGTTCCTCCCTTTTCTTTTCGATCCAAGGTTGGAGAACCTGTTTATTTAAAAAGAATAATAAGTTAAAAACCATATATTTATATAAAAATTTAAACACACTAGTTTACCTCATTTAATTGAGATGTTTTCGCTGAATCTTTTTTCGTCTGCTCAATCCATTTCTCCATTCCCTTAACAAATTCATCCATGGTTATCTTCTGGTTATAGTCCATATCAAATTCCTTCAAAATATCGTCGGTCGCTCTGTCCTTGTCCGAATATAATTTATTAAATTTAATTTCCCGGAGAAATTCTTTGAGCTCACCAGCGGAGATAGATTTATCTCCATCTCGATCTGTTTCCTTAAATATACTGCAGAAATAATTACGAATTTTAGACAATCATCAATGCTTAAATAGGTACATCATATTTCAAAAACTAAAAATACATTTCACTGAATAATAACCACCTTCTTATAACAGATAAATTTGGTCCACCATCATCAGTAAACAGGCCTCCCATAGTATGATTCTGCACATGGTTTAGTATGTCTACCACTAAATGACCATTCTTTAGATATAATAGCTGCCTTCTTTGAATCCAGGGCTGAAACAGCTGCTCAATTTTCGAAAACTTTCATTAAGAAACAGGGCTGAAAATATTTGAACAATGTCTGAAGTAAATTAATAAAAGCATCATTCCAAAATCAGCACTAATAACAATATTAGGAAAAATACAAATTCCCCCTGTAAGGGAATTTTTCAATTTTCAAGCTTAGGCAGATCAAATTCATACGGGTGGAAACCTAAAAATATACGATACCTGATAGAAGAAGTACGAAAGCAAGGATATGACCGAAACAACAAGAGTGGCCACTACGAAAATTCTCTCCCAGAATGAAGATAAATGCAGGAATCGAGGGAACTGCATTATTGCAAATGGGATCACTGAGGCAAGCATGATTCGAGCAATGTAAACTGTCCATGAATCCGTCACTACACCATAACCTGAAAGGAAAAGTGAAATGCAAAATAAAGCGCAAAAACGGAAATCGTTCCAGAAAATGGAAGGGATGAAATTGTACCTGGCCATAGCTTTAAGAAGAATCTTTCAGGAGGGTTTTGTTTTTTACAATCTGAAGAAGATGAAGAGTCCTCAGAGGGCAAGTAATGGCGAAAATTCTGAGTGGCGAGGATGACGCATGTACCCCAAACAAGAGTGAGAAGCAAAATGGAGGATCCGGCTACCAGCCCGACTCCGGTTAACACCAATTCCTGTGCCACTTCTTTACTGTTCAAAAGCCCGGATGCTGCCAGCCACAATATTAAGGGAAGAACACTTATTTCATAAATTTTAATTATTTTAACATATACTATGAAATAATATTAATTAATAAAGACTAATTAAATCCACTATTCATGAGATTTGATTAATTAAAAATTATATAAATACTCTTTATATTTTATTATTCATATAAGTTTTGTGGAAAAAAAGAGATTTTGACCAATATCGATTATGTTATTTTTAACTGAATTGAATCTTGAATAAACAGACAACAAAAGATAAGACACTATTGATGGTCTAATTATATTCAAAAACGAATAAAATTTTACAAGAATAACGAAACATATCTGAAGTATTTTTGTAAATTCTGAAACTAATGGGAGTAATTTATAATTACAGCTAATATGAAGAGTAATATACCTAAATTGTCCTATTACTTAAAATTGTTGGATTTAAATACTAATTAAATACAAATATTTACAATCAATTTGTCTCAATTCTCAAACATGTTTAGCAAGTTGAAAAAAAGAAAATAATAGTAATATATCTGTAGTGGGATGATTGATTAAGGCGAAGGAGAACGTGAGCCAAGAACTATATAAAAATGATTAGGTAAGTTTGCATATTCATAATCAACTAATTGCATTAATATAAAGTTGTACGATGAATCATTCAAGAAGACTATTGCATGTTCAAAGTTGGAGAAGTTATGCGATTGGATTTCCCTCCAATACGTCAAAATACTTATTCTAAATCCCATGAGCTGTTTAATCAATATCCTACTTGCATTGCGACTTATTACTGATTCAAGATCTCTTAGCTTTATTTTAATTTAATTGTGTGTATATTGTATACTTTAAGAATATTATATAATATGTAATTAGAACATTAATTTTGAGAGACCAAGAAACAGGTTATAACGGTAAAAATTAATGGCTTCTCTGCAGTATCTAACTCGAGAAAATATATGCTGTTTTTGTTTGAAAACCAAAGATATATATATAATTGCATGAGAAGTGTAAAATGGGACAAATAATTGTATCAGAAAAGTATTGCACAGGAATTCGTTTCTCCTCGGAAAAGTTCAGATTACAATTAAAAGTTGGAAATAATTTAAATTGCAAATAATTTATTTTTCTTATATATGCCAACATACAGAAATAAATCAATTTCATATTTTAAATTAAATGGGTTAAATTGCATTAACCAACGAAAGTGGTAGCAAATTAGTCAACTCATGACGATGACAGTGTTAGAACTAATTAATCTTACTTACCAAGGAGTATGAGAGCTTCTGGGAGCGAGCCGATGATCTGAAAAGCACAAGCACCAAACACACCAGGCCCCAGAATCTTGAAAATCCTTTGACCTCCAGAAGCAACATACGATTCTCCATGAAACAGAAGATATTCATACACTAAAATTAAGAAAACATGACCCCAAACACTCTGCGAGCACGGCAAGAAACCGTACATTTGCTCGCACGAATACGATTCCTCATCTCCTGTAGGTGGAGAAGTAGCCATTATAATTTCTTTCGTATAAATCCGACAAGTACTTCTGTTGGTTTGATCAAATTCGTCGAGCCCATCTGAAATCAGGCCGGAGGAACTGTTTGACAATGGGCGACTAATCGCCGGCGTGGTGGATAGTAAGAGGATTAGGAGAAGAAGGAAATATGGAAGGTATTGGAGCTTAGCTTTCATGGCAGATTGTGTGAGTATTTGAAGGCGTTTTGACTTGTGTGTGTATAATACAAGTGTGTCATGAAATGATCGGAAAGTGAGTTGTGTAAACAATTTTATTGGTGTTTAATTTCCAACAGGATTAATTTAGTGCCATTTCTTTGGATATATATATATATGTTAAAAAAAGAATAAAGGGCCAGTTGTACTTCTTGAATCTTGAGTACTAACGTAGTCGTCCCTTTCTTTGGACAACTAATCCTCTTTCGTATTTTATGTTTCTTTAATACATATATATGACATATCCAGATATAGTTTAAAGAAAATAATTTGGTGTTTCAACTTCCAGTCCATCTAAGAATGAGGATAATCTGGGATTTGAATGTCCATGAATTGGCCGGTCAGTACTTTTACAAAGAGGAACAATGCTTGAACTACCAATTTCATGAATAAAGAATGAATTCATTTATCACAATTTACAGTTTATACCAAAAAAGAAAAAAAGAAAAAAAATTACAGACTTATGTATACAAAATTATCTGTATTAACATACAAATTTTTGTTTAGGACGACCGATTAAAATGCCCAAGAACGTAGATCATCACTAACGATAACGGGTACAACATAAAAGCCATGATCGATGTCCAAACAGGGAAAACAGTGTTGAAACTTGTAAAGCTCCCAATAATGGCTGATACAACTAGAACCATCAGAACTTCAGCAGAAAAGTTCCACGACAAACCGCGAAAATATATCAGGAAAAGAAGAACAACCAGTCCCAGAACGTTGTTCATGAACACTGTGCCATATATCTGCAACAATCAAATAAAAAAAAGTTAATTAATTTTGAGGAACAAACATATTAACATAGCTGACTGCTTCATCTAAAAGTTTAAGCTGTTAATCAGTAAAAATATTTTAAAAAAGGACGAATCTCAGACAATGAAAATTATAGGTCGTATATATTATTTACATGAACTGCCTGTTTCGTCTAACAGTTTAAGTTGTTAGGAAACGAACCTCAGACAACGTCAAAGAAGTTGTATGTAGTTTCTTCCTCCTGGCTTCTTTGATAGCAGAAACAGCTATTCGAGCATTGGTAGTCAGAGGGACAAACACAAATGCAACATAAAACGATGACGCGTTTGCAGATGTAGAGAATTTTCTAACGCTATGTATAAGTGGTTCAGCTAAAAGCCCAAGTATGACAATCCCAACTACTAAAAGGGCTATAGCTTTTACCCAAGCTAACCATGACTTATCAACAAACTTATCTTCTATCAGCCTGTCAGCTTGTTCCCATGTTTCCTGAAAATTTTGCAAAATTTAAGGTAAGGTTTCATATCAATCACATATGAAATAAGGACAACTAACATGCACGCATAAGGTTTTTTTTTTTTTAGCTTACTTGATAATCATCATCTTCAGTTTTTTCTGAGTGGGGATTTTGATTGTAAGTTGTATTTAGCCATTTGGACAATCCGGTAACAAACTCCTCTTCGCTAAGAAGCCCATCTCTACTTATATCAAGTTCCTCGATTATTTTTGTTGCTGCTACTTCTGCATCATATGGAACCATGCCAAACTTGATATTGTTCATTAGCTCCTTCAATTCGAAGTATGATAAGCAGTTGTCTTTGTCAAGATCGATGTCTTTGAATAGGCTGCAATGCCATCAATTAATTATATATTGTATATACACATTTATGAATATTATAAAATCACGAATAACTTTGGATAATTACCAATAAACCCTTGCAAAATTATATTTTGATAAAAAGATAATTTCAGGGGAAAAAAAGCAGTACCTTTTTATAGCAGGGACATCTGGAGTGCCATCCTCTGCAAGAAGGCAACCATATACAGAGTTTTGAAGATGATCTAACATATCTGGGATCAAATGCTTCATCATCTCACGTTCTTCCCTCTTCTTTTGAACCCAGGGTTTAAGAACCTTCAGAAGATAATTTGAGAGGTCTCAGGCACGAAATTTGAAATTGTCTTAATTTTGTTTTGCACTTATTAAACTAAGTAAACTTTCCATATTAGCAAAGGGAAATTAAATTACCTCGTACATGTCTTTAAGTGACTTAACAGAATGATATCTTTTGTTCATTGCATCTTTAGTCTCATCTAGCCATTTTGTCATTCCCATTACAAATTCATCCATAGTTATTTTCTCGTCATTGTCAAAATCGATTTCCTTCATAATCTCTGCAAAAGTATCGTCCTTTTTGTCCGACTGGAGTTTCCTGAATTTGATTTCTTCTAGAAATTCTTTGAGCTCAGAGAATGAAATAACCTTGTCTCCGTCATGATCCCTCTCTTCAAACAGCCTGCATTTAATATATATATATAAGAGAAGAAAAGAAAGGAAATCAGCATGATATTAGCATCTATATAGGCCTTTCAAATAATTAGTAAAATATTTAGAGACACAAAACCCCCGAGGTTTGCTTAAAAATGCAAAAAACCATCGAACCTTTGCTGCAAAAAATCTTGTATACCTTCTTATAGTTGATACATTTGGTGATCCATTATCAGTCAAGAGTTTCCCCATTGTTTGATTCTGCAAATGTTTTAGAATGTCTACTACCAAATGCTCGTGTTTAATATACAGTAAGCGCCTCCTCTGAATCCAAGGTTGAAAGAACTGCTCATTTGTTTTAAAAATGAAAAAAGAAATAATCAATAAATTTGAATCTTTCTTACATATCATCAAGAATCTATGAACATTATTTGGACTGCATTTAGATGAAATTAAATGGATTAATTTACCTGATAGAAGAAGTAACAAAGCAGGAACATGATCGAAACAGCAAGCGTGATCAGTAAAAAACCTCGCTCTCCGCCATAAGATAAACCAAAAATTGTTGGAATTTGAATCATGCTTAATGGTATAAGAGAAAAAAGCATGATTCTGGAAGTGTAACTTGTGTCCAAATCTGTCACTGCACCATAACCTGCAAAACACAACAAAATTAAAAAGTTTAGAGACAAGAATGACATCAATATTAAGATTAAGAAAAATAAAAAACTGATGAGTAAATTAAATTCCAAACCTGGCCATAGGGAAAAGAACAGTCTTTCAAGTCTGTTGTATTTGTTTTTATGATCTGAAAGATTATTATGCAAGTGCTTGGTTAAACTTTGACTGCTGAGGAAAACGCAGGTTCCCCATATGATGGTGAGGAGCAGTATAGAGGATCCGGCCAACAACCCGACTCCGGTTTTCACGCACTCCTGAGCGATTTCATCGCTGCTCGACAAGCCAGAAGCTATCAGCAAATTAAAAATGTTAGAACATTGTATTAAACTAATTTCCTTGCTGTATCAGAAAACGAAAAAGAAACAAAATAGTAATACATTGCTGGCTAATTAGTACTAATCTTAAAGACTTGTTAGAATTAAGTTGGGTGTGGTCCTGAAACTAGTCTCAATTAATCAGTATTTTTTTTTTTTTTTACATGTGTGATTTTCAATAATTCTACTAATTCTTGATGAATAATGCAATGTACCTAATCTAGGAAGGACACTTGCATAAGTACAAGAGTTGGTGGAAGCAACATGGGGACATAAATTTAAAATGATAATTTCAACACAACTAGCTTTATGGAAAAATAAGGGCATAAGGTACCAATAATGAACGAATGTACCCAAAATAATAATAATAATGAACGAAGAAGGATAATGTTGGTAGTTTGAAAATCAAAGTAATTTTTATAAGCACTTGAAGAATTATTAGGACTAATTTCGCAAGTTGTCACAAAACTATACGTAGAAGTTAGAACAATCATTAATTATTGACAAGTAAACCCTTCAAATTAATCTGCTTATGATGAACATGGAAACATTGACCTAGCTATGTACACTTACATGGCGATCAAAATTAGCTTAATTGTTGAATAAAATTTAGAATTGAAGTAGATTGTTTCATTTTGCTACTTAGGTTTAAAATAAGCTAATAAGTTGTTTTTTTTCAATTATTTGAATATATTTTGTACTTCTTTTTCCCAAACATTCTCAACTTTTACTGATAATAACTTTTCACAACTTTAATTTATATTTTAGCTTCTCCACAAACATATATTGTTGTGTTGCAAATGCAACTTAACCCTCGATCGAAATGGCTTACCAAGAAGAATCAAGGCTTCTGGAAGGGAGCCGATAACCTGGAAAGCACTAGCACCAAATACACCTGGACCAAGTATTTTGAATATTCTTTCACCTCCTGAGGCTACATATGATTCAGCATGGAAAAGCAGATATTCGTAAAGTAGAATCAAGAACAGATGGCCCGAAATTGTCTCCGAACATGGCAAAAACCCGTACATTTGCTCACAGCTGCTAATTTCCTCCTCAGAACCCAATAATTTTCCTTTGAATCGAATAGGGTTAGAAGAAGAAAACCCGTTTTCAGACCCATCTGAAACGGCCAGCTCCGAGAAACTCTCTGATAATGGCCGGGAAATAGCGCCGCCGGGGAATAACAAGACTAATAGAAGAACAGCAGGGACTGCGAAAGAGATAGTTTTCATTGTGAAATTAATAGATAATATAATGATAATCGGGTTCTTGTTGACAGGTTTATGCCTTTATCAGTTTATCTATATATATATATATAATTGTTCTTCTCTTGGCTGCTAATCACCAATAAGCTTACTTAGCAGCCGTGGAAGTTTCTTGGTATTATCTCATCATGTTTTGAATTTTGATGATTGACTGCGTATTAGCTACTATTTGAATTCCTTGGCGACTACATGCAGATTGTCAACTACTAATATGGATATGTTCAATGTTGACCCAGTTGTATAGCGTGGCGCGTGCTTCATAGTTGCTGTTTCTATAAGAAAGGGTTTCTTGCAAGTTACTTTTTAATTAGCATCATCGTTTCCATTAATTGCCCAAATATTAATTTCTTCAAATCAATGTCCAAATTCCTGAATTTGATATAATTTCTTCAAGTTCGAATTTTCTTCAACGCGATTAATTTCCACTTGTCCAACTCAAACTTAATTTATTAACCATGAATATAACGTGACAACTTGACGTGACTTGCATGTGTGGAATATTTTACAAATTAATTAATTATTGAATTAAAATGAAAATTTCTGGATTTATTAGACTCAAAGAAATTGTATGTAATCTATTCATTCGATCGGGCTTCTTTTCATATAATTTACTAGTAAATGGCCCAACAAGAAAGATCAAGCAGTGGGCTGGCTGCCCTGATGTAAGCTTAAGCCCAAACGAAAGCCCATTCTAAGTACGCAATAGTAGCATCGGGATCGAAAGGGCTCGAGGCCAGTGGCCCACTCTACCAATAGAGTTGTACATGGGTTGATTTTCATGAGTTTTAAACTTTTAAAAGTGGAAAGTCTGATGAATTCAGTCTACCAAAAAAACAAAGAAAAAAAGATGAATAGTGATGGTATTCAATATTTTGGATCCAGCCTAATACGATAAAAAATCCAATAAAAGCCTTAAATGCCTGGAGTGGACTTAATAATTATTAAAGGACTTAATTAAACCTAAATTGGACTTAATAAATAGAATTAATTAATAAAAGTCCCAATTAAAAGAAGCCATAATCCGACCTAATCGAATACTTAAGAAAGAAGAATTCTATCAAGTTAAGGAATCTTAACCCTAATACGATTTGATTCATAAAGGATCAGAACCCCCCATAATACATCATCGAAAACCCTAGAGAACATACGAGAACTCTCTAAAATACCTCAAATAACGATTAATGAAGGTCAAAACCGCCGAGCACTTCACTAATCTCAAAACCCTAATTCTCGTATGGTTAGTGAAGGGCTATCCTCGAGCCTCTCAATAATCATGAATCTTAACCAATCAGTCAAAGTAAACGTCGGATTATTGAGGTGTAAATTTTGAAACCATTATTTTAAGATTCAATTATAATTTATTTTTTTGAAAATAAAACGAAGCTTTAATTTATTGAAGACAAGTGTGTCTAATATAAAACCAGACAATTCGGCTTGTTTATTTTTAGTTACATTATTTCCCGCATGACTCTTGAATATATTATATATAATATTATTCTATCAATATATTATATGGTCCAGGTTTTGGTGGTTACACTTGGCTAGATGTGTATGTACTATGTAGTTAATGATATGTCGTGACTATTGGGCAAAAAGATCAAAAGACCAAAAAATCTACCTTTGTTTGATTATGTTAATATTCGCTAGCTAGCTGTCGTTACAAAATCACCAAGGCCCAGCCGCCCAAGATCTTGTCACTTATGACTTCCCACCTGGAAATATACAACTATTTTTTCATAAATTAATAAAATATTCATTAAGAAGCTAGCTAGCTCGATCGTATCTTGAATTGAGGATTTGTTTAATACTTTAATTACTTCCCAATAAGATTCGTGAAGTCCTAGTTATATCTATCACCATCACGTAGAACTGTAGAAGCATTGCACCTCACTTTACACTTTAAAAAATAACAAAAAGAAAGACAATTTAGTAAAAAGAATTTGGACTTGCATGTCGTGAGTTAATTTCTCCTAGCTAGATCTGCAACTTCTGGTAAATTTTGCCCCTCTTCTTAAGTCAAGAAAGATAAAATATTCGCCTTCTAAAACAAACCGGCCATTTTGAACATGAAATTTCTGTAGCTAGGCCAAGGCAATCGTCTTGATCACTCCATATTAGATTAAAAGAATATTCTTGAATCTTGATATGGTCAATATTTTTTTTATCTATGTACTATTTACAATCAAAACATGAATACGAACATGAGTGATACGGATTTTTTTTTTCAATATTTTACTCTAGGAAAATGTCTGACACGGTATCGAATACAACACAATACTACACACGTACGGCTTGATTAATTTTTTAAGTGTCAGTGCATCATGCATGATTTACCATCTGATCTTTGACATTAATTTCTAATATTAGTAGAACAATCTAAATTATTAATTTTGATCTTTAAATTCAAACCAAAATAAGTCACTTGTTCGAATAGGGCCAATTTCACGTATAATAACTAATAATGTGGTTTCTTTGTTGTTTAGGTCAAGAAGAAAGGCCAAAAGTAGAGGCTGCTTTAATTTCCTCAAACTAATCTGATTTCTATATGATCATGCAAAGAAAGAACAAATATGCTGTCAAAGTCAGGGTCAGTTTCCAACTTATATAAACTATGTGAAATTTGCCGCGAAATTACTAACTTGGTTTTATTTATTGTTAGTCTTCTTTCCATGAAATTCCTCTCAGTTTCGGTTCCATCAACTGCAATTGCCAACCACACACATATACTAGCTCCATTGCAATTTGCAAGACTTGACTCAAAAGAAAACCAAACGTATTTCAAGAGAAATTAAGTGGATTATATTATCAAACATTATAAAAACAATAAAGAGTTAAGCTGTTTATGTACCCCTTTTTTTTTGCTGTAACTACAAATTAACTAACCGGCCGATGGATGCAAATATCTTCCTGATGCGTTATTTCCTGGTCTTTGCCTTGATTTCTCCAACTATTACTCCGACGGGTCGAGCATCGAATTTCACAGGAAATTATACACAAGGGACTAGAATAATTGGAGCAATCTTGGATTGCAGTAGCCGTGTTGGTAAGGAAGAAAGAGTAGCTATGGAAATGGCTGTTGAAGATTTAAATAAGCTACAGAAAAACCAAAAGCTGATTCTCCTCGTAAAATGCTCTCGCGGTGAACCTGTCCTGGCAGCTCAAGCTGGTAAACTTCAGATTTTGCCCAAAAAAATGTTCTTTCTCTTTTCCTATTTCGTTTTTTTGCATGCTAAATTTGACAATTGATCAAGTATGTATTGCCATATATTTGCCTTGTTCTGCCTTTACTATATATCCAAATTTACACGAAGTTTCTTTTAAATACACTCACATAATTCAACCCTTATCTTTATAAGGAATCGGACTCAAACCTCCACATTATAATAAAATTTGGTGGTCATTGAGTCAAACCCGAAATTTGAGACATCACCATATATTATCTCTTTGGTGGATTTTTTGAATGTGATTCCATTATATATGATTTGGTCAAGAATTTGATCTTGTCATACTTTAAAATTTCCAATTATAAGTTCCATATGATAATTTACTATATATATGATAGGACTAATTCCATTTTTAGTCATGTAACTAGTATTTTGGGTTTTAAAATTTTTTTACTTGTAATTTTAGTCCTATAATTTTAAAATTATAGTTATTTTAGTCCTTTAGTCGCTAAAACCCTACTTTTTCTTCAAAAATTGACACATGGTATGTTGGAGATACACGTAAGTTTTTGTCCATAATAGCATATGTAATGGGGTAGATATTGTTATCTGCACTTACCCCAACTGATATTGTTACACCTGAATCTGAGGTAGAGATTACGTGTATCTCTAACATGTCATGTGTCAATTTCCGGAGAGAAAGTAGGGTTTTAGTGACTAAATGACTAAAAGTGCTATAATGTTAAAATTATAGAACTAAAATTACAAATAAAAAAATTTTAGGACCCAAAATACTACACGTCAATAGTTACAGGACTAAAAATACAATTTCACCCTATATGATAATGGAATTTAATTGTAGGATTGCGCTCCGACAAAAGGTGATAATTATAATTTGGATGGGATGGTTCATTAGATATTAAAACATTTTCTTTTTCTTTTTATTAGAATTTTACCAAATTATTCCTTATGTACTTATACCTAAAATACTATTATTTGCAGCTAGACACCTAATCAACAAGAACCATGTCCAAGTCATTCTGGGACCAAATTCATGGGAGGAGTCATCTGCAGTCGCCGAGGTAGTCGGCCAACAACTTAATAATATCCCAATAATTTCTTTGTCCGATTCCACTCCTCCGTGGGCCACCGCACACTGGCCCTTCTTCATCCAAGCCTCACCCAACACCTCCAATCAAATGAAAGCAGTGGCCGCCATAACCAAATCCTGGGAATGGCACCGGGTGAACTTCATATACGATGATTCATCTTCCGATATCCTCAATCATCTTTACGAAGCTTTCTATGACGTTGACATCCAAATTAACGCCCTTGTTCCCCTACCGTCTTTCGTTTCACCGGGCTCGTTGCAGGACGAGCTCCACAAGCTGAAGCAGGGCCCATGTAGGGTTTTCGTTGTCCACGCCGGTTTAGCCCTGGCGGAACGCATATTCCAAAAGGCTAAGGAAATGATGATGGTGGAGAAGGATTACGTGTGGATCGTGACGGACCCCATGGCGAGCATGTTGCATTATACTAATGCATCGGTTGTCTCGTCGATGCAGGGTGTTGTGGGTGTCAGGAGATATTTTCCTGATGTGGGATCGGATTTTCGCGATTTTTATATTAAATTTGTGGAAAGTTTTCGTCATAAGTATGCTGGTGAAAAGAATCACGACCCAGGGTTGTTAGCCCTGCAAGCCTATGATGTCACGTTGGCAGTGGGATCTGCGATCAATTCTGGCGAGGGAATCTTGGAATATTTTGAAGATAAGAATCGGCCTGGATTGAGTGGTGAAATACAATTCAAAGATAGAAAATTGGCTCCTGAAAGTCGATTTCAGATAGTTAATGTTGTCGGAAAGAGTAGTTACCAGGAACTAGGATTCTGGTCTAAAGGACTTGGGTTCTCCACAGTTGCAGATGATCATACAGCGGTATACAATTTGTCCATGGAAATTTTGGGGCACGTTGTGTGGCCTGGACGACCTTGGTCCACACCAAGAGGATGGGAGCTTCCGACAGTTTTCAATCCCTTGAAAATCGGTGTACCAAATGGATCACTCACCAACAAATTTGTGAAAGTCGAATTTGATCCTGACACAAATAACTACAATTTCTCGGGATTTTCGATCGAAGTTTTCAAAAAAGCTGTACTAACTTTGAACTATTTGTTACCTTATGAATTCATTCCTTTCAATGGAAAGTACACTGATTTGGTCAAGCAAGTACAGTTAAAGGTATGGAATTTTAAATTTTCCTAGATTAAAATCTTTGGACCTATGCCGCTATATATACCATGATTTTTATTAAACAAGCATACTAGCTAGTAGGATCTTATGTCGTCAGTATTTTACTTTATTCATGTATCAGCACATTCAGAAATTAAAATATGATACCAGTATTACAGTTTTGAAAAAACCATGTGGTTTACCAGGAATTTGATGCTGCTGTTGGCGACATTGCGATAATATCAAATAGATATGATTATGTGGAATTCACGCACGCCCACACGGAATCAGGAGTGGTTATGGTAGTCCCGGTTGAATCACATCCTAACAGAGTTTGGCTGTTCTTGAAGCCCTTCACGAAGGCTATGTGGTTGCTGACAGGATTCATAAATGTCTACAATGGTTTTGTTATATGGAGCATAGAGAGAAACTATTGTTCGGAGCTAAGAGGGTCGCTTCTTAATCAGATTGGGACTCTTCTTTGGCTGGCTTTCGCCACTCTCTTCTCATTACATGGTAACCAATTGTCAATATCTATTGATCATTACTTTTAGTAGCAGTTAACGATGAGCTGCGAATGATAGAAAGTAATAACTTTAAGGTTTGACATAATTAGAAAATACCCTCTATGTTTTAAAAAATTACATAAAACTCCCTGATGTTTCATGAAATTAACAATTACAAATTAGGGATGCTAGCTATATGTAACTCTCAGTAGGGCATGCATGTTTTGAAAAAATGTCCAAAATTACTTTAAATTGAATGATGTTGACAGGGGAGAGATTACACAGCAACTTGTCAAAGATGGCAACTATTGTGTGGTTGTTTGTGGCTTTAATCATCACTCAGAGCTACACAGCAAGCCTTGCCAGCATGCTCACTGTGTCCAAAATAGAACCAAAGTATAAAAACGTGGAGACATTAAAGAGCGTAAACGCGTATATCGGATGCTCTCAGAGATCTTTCGTGAAAGCTTATTTGGTGGAAGCATTGAGATTTAATGACAACAACATCAAGAATTTCACAACACCAGAGGCATATGCAGCGGCTTTGAGGAGTGGTGAAATATCAGCAGCTTTTCTGGAATCTCCCGTCGCTAAACTTTTCGTGGCCAAATACTGCAAGAGCTTTACCATCGCCGGTCCTACTTTCAAAGTTGGAGGATATGGATATGTAAGTTTCTTTTCTATTACTACTAATTAACAAGCTTTTAAAATTAATTTACTTATTTAAATAATATTAACTTTATAAAGGGTTATTTTTTCAGTTAAAAACTTTACTGCATCATATCTATCCATGAATAAATATTGAATTCTTGAATTAAAAACCTTTCCTTTTGAGAGATATTTTTAGTAATTATTCTTTTGGGAAACTATTTCTTCTTCTTAACATACATAAATTTCAAATATGTTTGATACATAAATTAAATAATTAATTACACTCATATACTCTATATGAGGTTTGGATTAACTACACAAACATACTATATCCTAGACTCCGGAGATAGAGAAATTTAATGGTAAACAACATTTTAACATTATTTTCCTAGTTTTTATGTTAAAAGATAAAAATTGAATCAAGATTAATTTATTGATGGATGTCCCCAAAATCCATCAAATTAATAACCACTTAATTGGTGTAATGAAAATTCTTTGATAGTGTTTGTTTTTATAATTTCTCAAACCAGAAGATATATTTTGATAATTATATTAAATCTAAGGGTATGTCAGTGTAATTATCCATAAATTATAGTGATATACTTTATCTATTTTTGAATTAATTAATAAGAGGGATAATTACATTTACACCCATCGACTTAGGGGTAAATACAACAACACCCCTTCAACTATTAGAAATTGCTGATAAATCCTCTCTAACGGAAACCTAAAAAGCTTAACGAAAAGTTATAAAATAACTAAATTACCCTTAATATTTTTGTTATATATAGTGTTTGTTATACATGAAATTAGCGAAGTGATTAAGTTGTTCAGTTAGTAAAATATCAGCATCTATTAGAAAATAAGAAAATAACTAACAGTAGAACCTAAATGTTAGATATATAGAGGGGATCTTACTGTATTTTACCTTAAGGCGAGGGGTGTAAATGCTATTATCCCATTAATAAACTAAACAAGCAAGCTCATGCTCCCTCTTGATATAAAGAGATTATTGCGTCTATTATATATTTTAGGCATTTCCAAAAGGATCCCTATTGCTTCCGGACATGGACGAAGCTCTGCTGACGGTATTCGAAAGCGGGACGTTTAAGGATTTAGAGACCACCTTGATAGCATCGGAGAAATGTGTAGACATACAACCGGACAATGAAACCGCTAGTCTAAGCCCTCAAAGTTTTTTCGTCCTCTTCATATTCACCGGAACTACGTCGACGACTGTGTTAGCAGTCTACTATTTTCGCAGAAAACGTGAACTACGCGACGAATCCAATATGGGCCAACACAAAAGGATTTGGATGCTGATAGCAATTATCCTCAATAAGTGGAGATATCAGAGATTCTCCAGAAAAGTTAGTGATTTGGAAAGTCCCACGAATTTTCAGGATGCTTCTTCGCCGTATGGACATGCATGAAGTCGAATTATATATGTACATGATAATATATTGTATTCTTAATGAAGATCATATGTAGTTAGTTTGTGACAACCTGATCGATCTTGACACAGTTATAGCTAGAATGTGGCATGCATGTGTACGTGTATATATTCTCCATGCATGCACTAATTATATTGTGTGATATATATATAGGGGAAGTTGTAAAATTCATTTCTTTAGTTGTTTTTATTTGGGATTTGCAGGTTTTGGGTTAAGTTGTAATTTCAAAAGTTTGTAATTTACTGAACTCTTTTTGAAAAGGAATAATGGTAATTTATATCCATTTCCTTTTTAAGTAATTGGGAGTAATTACATATATACTAGTACCTCTTATTTCAGATATTACTTAAAACATCTATGTTTCAATGCATTATTCTCATTTGAATTGTTATGGAGTTAGGATTTCAGTTGTAAAATAGTTAATGTTACTAGGTGGACTGTTTTTTCCCTTGTCAACGACAATTTCTGTCACCTGTAGCTCAATATTTGTTAAATTCAATCAATATTCACACTACGGAAAGTGTCCATCTCTTACAACCTATCGATCAAAGAGTTACCATGGTTCTAACCACATTGAGGACTGCCAAAAAATTTATTTACAACGTGTTTGTCATTTTTTTTTTATGTGAATAATAAAAATTTGAAGGATTCTTTGTAATTTTTGAAACAACCACTATTCAAAACCTCATGCCTCATCTTTAGAAATCCTTTTTGGAATTATAAAGAAGATACTATTATTAATTGATTGATCACTCAACAGTATATAATTCATATCTAAACACTAATTTTATATTTTTATTTACCGCAAAATATAAATTACCATCACTAGCTCAGTGGTTCAAATGAAGCTTGTCAACTGATAATCTCTAAACTGATCTAGTCGTCGCAGATTAAGCACAAAATCAAATAAAATTGCCTTAAATTCAAGTTAAACTTTTGTACATTTCTTCAAAAACAAATAACAAGATTACACGACCATACAACATACATCTTCACCAAACAATTGAATACCTTAACAAATAACCTAACCTGCCCTTACATAAAGCTCGCAACCCAAAAAACCAATATCTTCTTTGACCTAAACAAGTTGCAGCAGAATCAACTATATAAAATAAATTAAACAAAATAAAACTGAATTTTCTGAATAAAAAATAAAAGAAATTAAATTAAATTCTACCCAATTAAATCAAGTTGCAATACTAAAAGATATATTACGTCATCTCCAAGTGGCCACGTGTCGTTACCACAGGGTCCAATCACGAACAAGAGAAGGTCCAGGCCAGTCCCACTACGACATATTTAGATTAGAAATTAAAGATAGAGACACACCACGTGATATCATGCACAGCCAATTAATCACTAGTGTGCATCGCAGCATATGATGTTCCGCACTTACACAATCATTACTACTATTCCTCCACCGTACAACCCCTCGATTTGTAGGTTGCCGCCGCCGCCGGCGCGACGTCGGTGGTGGTTTTGTTGTCGTCCATCTTCTTCATGTTCTGCTCGTGGTAGATCTTTCTTAGTCTCTCAATCTCCTTCTTCAGTGCTTCTTGGTGGGCTGCCAATTTATTTTAATTTAATTCTAAATTAAATGATATATGGACTATAGTTAAATTTTAATTAAAATTAAGTTACATTTAATGTGATATAAGACAAAACATTGTGCATTCGATAATGTTATTTGGGAAATTCTTGATTAAATTTTATATGTGACAAAAATTTCTATACAGATCAGATCGATAAAGTAAAACCTCATAAAAACATTAGGTAGTGATTGCATGTGATTTCTTAGTTGAAAGTCATAACTAGTACTCAATTGTCCTCTTACATGCAAATAATTAAATATCTCTCTTAATTACATTTTTGCAGATGAATTAGTACGAAATATATACCAATTATGGTTTCTAATTATTAATTAACGTATACTAAGATTAATGGTTGATAAATAAGTGAAATTAACCCTACTTACCATCTTTGAATATTTTGTCTTGAGCCAATGCTGCTATCCGCTGCTTAAGGGCACTATTATCCACATTCAATAGAAGCCTTTGATGGTCCAGAAACGCAACTCGTGGTGACAATGCCGATACCTCAGTCTATATATTTAATTTCAACAAATTATTACTCAATTCTATATGACAACATATATACAAAAATATTATTCAAAAAATTAAATACTTAAAATGATCAAGAATTATATATATATATATATATATATATATATATATATATATATATATATATTAATTTACCTGTAATGATGTTACACTCCTTTCAAGTTCAGAAATGTATTGTAACTTCCTCACTCTTGACCTCTGAGCCGATTGCCGATTCGCCAGAATTCTGAATTAATATAAAGAATTATTAATATTATTCATTAGGGTTTTTAATTAATTTATATAATTAGTAGTTCAGATGATGATTAATTATTTATTATTAACAATTTAAAATATATATTACCTCTTGATCCGTTTCGGATCAACAATAGTACAATCGCCGGAAACGTTATCAGAAGCTTTATCCAGCGGCGCCATTTGAGACAAAGTATCCACCTCACCTGCAGGCTCATTCTTGGGCTGCACATGGTGGTAATTATCCGCCGCGGCCAGCTGGGATTTTTTCTCGTCATCGTCGCTGTTCTGATCCGACGGCGTGGATGGGTTCGACGACGACCTCGTGGAGGGCCCCACCGCACCGACATCATCGGAAAACATGTTCCTCAGCTGCTCATCGTCCAGCCTATCAAACCCATTGCTGTTGTTGTTGTTGTTGCTGCTGTTGTGCTGCTCCTCCATGAACGCCGACGGCGCCTCCACGAAGGCAATGGGGTCGCTCACCGTGCGACGGTGGTTGCTCCGCCGCGTGGCGGAGAAGTCGAGGAATTCGTCCATCCAGGAGGCGGGCGCCGCGGCGGAGGGCGGCATCATTTGGAACGGAAACGAACCCCAATTGTGGGACATCGGAATCGGAGCCTTGGGCGGTAGATGCTCCATGCAATAAATAAGTAATTAAATTACACCAAATTCGATCTGACGAATGAATTATTACAATGCAAGAACTAAGTTTAGTTTAGTACAAGAACAACTAACTATAAACTGCAAAAATAACAAATCAGAGTAGGTTGAAAATCTAGTGTGTTGATTGATGGATGATTTAGAGATCGAGCTAGACAGGGATTGAGAGATTTAAGGAAATGGGATAAGCTATATATATGAAAGAATGAAGTTGGCAACTGTAAGCTGGTATATATGTGCATAGGTATCTGCTACTATATAACTTTGTTTCTGTTTTTTGTTGGTTAACTGTTCTTATTATTAAGACTGGGAGAGAGTGGGGTGGGTGGAGGGTAGGGAGGGGGGGTCACATGGGGGGTGGGACAGCTAGCAACAGCTGGGTTGAGAAGCAAATCCAACGGTTAAGATTAGTTTAATAAGCGGGGAATCAGCCCACCACGTGCCGATGTGACTTTTAGCATCTACACTCTTTATCATATGTTTTTCTCACGAATCGATCCGGCCTGCTGTAAGAAATCCTATCCCATCGATTTCATTGCAAGAAAGAGTATATTAATGCTTAGCATGTTTGCAAAGAAAAACATATAGAGTAAGTTGAGCAAAGGAAACCAAAGTTTAAATTCGGAATCAATGTGGCATTATTCTTTGATGTCAATCACCCGGCCAGTTTTTTTTTTAATGGTTACATTAGTCGACCTTGTATTAACAATAAAATGTATAAGGTATTACTCAAGTTATTTTAAGTTAATTAATAATTAATTTATAGGGTGGATTACCTCTAGACCCCGACATTCTATTGAATTATGCTTGGACCCTTTGCATTATGGAAAATTGCACTATCTATAATTGACTTAATTTCTCTTACAAATTACCCCTTAATGTTTTGGTTAGGGTTTCTAACAGTTTTTGTCAAATTTATGCATTCCAGTATTGCCATTTTACCACTCCATAAGAGATAAAGAAAAGTTTTGTGTTGTAATTATATATTTCAGTCACCAAATACACTTTTCCCACCTCCTTAGGAGTAATTTGGGTAGTACTTTACTCCATTTAATCTGGTCAAAAAAAGTAGATGGAAAAGACATTTCGTGTATATATAACGTAAGGGGGTCTGATGTAATTTTCCATATTACAGTCTCATTGTAATATCGGGATCTTTAAGCTAGTTTGTATTTCATGCATGATTTTGGAATCGAAGTAATAATATAGATAAAATTGGTTGTCGTCCCATTAAATATAAAATAATATTTGAGTATTTTATATCTATAGAAAAAGTTGATGTTGTTTTAATAAATGGAAAAAATCAGATATTTCTTAAATTAGCTAAGTGTATTAAATTCTGGAAAGAAAGAGTAGTTGGACATAACGTGTTTCTTCAATGCATGCATGGTAATCAAATCATCCATTTATCATCCTAACACTCCAACTTCTTAATTTCTCCATATTACATCGTAAACTAAAACCTTTTCTAATTAATGAAAATAGAGATTGGTGTTTTTTTTTTAATTAAAAAAAAACTACTCAAGGTACTGGAAATGAGATATATACTAAAACAACGTCATGGGAGAGCAATCTCCATAAGATACTTATATATGTGTATAATTATGTCTAACCTCTGGTTGGGTTGAAGAAACTCATCCATCCATAACCAAATGAGATTCAAATCCTGACTTTTGATATGGAGCAGTTTTAACTTTCCTGGTCAGCTATTCCACATTTGAGGTGCCTAATCCTAATTGTGTACATATATATATATGGAGCAGTTTTAATTATCCTGGCTATTGTCCCGTCCTCTTTGAGGTGCCTAAACTTCACTAAGGGGACTAGTTACTATAGTCGACGATTGATGCTCTGATCTACGAAAAAAACCCATATCATATATATGTGTATGATCAGTGTATCTATCTTGTTTTTGGACTCTGTCATTCACGTGGAATATGCGAATTAAATCATAATTAATACTCAATAAAATGAATTCAACAACAAATTGTCATTAGAATACTAATCAGACAATAATTCCACTATTATATACGATGTATTGCAAGTACTCATTTACGTACATATATAGTTAAAACTTAAATAGACATTTACACTTCAAAACTAGTATTAAATATTGGTAAATGGTAATTGAGGACGATGGACAAGAGTTAGGTTTAAAATATTGGATTTGTTTATTCAAGATTCTAGATCCAATCCGTCCTTGAGGGCTTGAACAAGGAAGCTGATTTGTTTATTAATCATTGTTTATTATGACTAATAAAACACTAATTTTTGTCACCAAAGAGTTATACTATAACTGATTCAAAAAGAAAAAGAAAAAAAAGAGGTATGCTATAACAAAATATAAAATTTTTTCATTGTCAAAAAATAGATTTTAACCATCATATATAAATTAAGGGAAATGTATTTTTATTCAATACATATAATTAATAAAAACTTTTAAATAGTTTGATTTCCGTCAAGAATTAATACTATTTTAAATTGATGATTGAATAAGAATTGAATTGTATGAGCTGTGTGAAAGAAAAGCGGCATGTTAGAATCATATGTCCACACCCCCATGTGCTCTCTGTTTCTTAGCCCCCACCCCCCTCTTTGCTTTGTCCCTAAATTAGACTCACATGGATCGCCCCCCCTCTCACCCCACATATATTTTTTCCTTTTTGTTTTCCATCATGTTTTTGGGATTTGAATACTGCAGAAGTCCAATGGAGAGCGAATTTTTTAATTCAATTATTCGATGCATAAATTAGGATTAGAATTCTTAACCTTACTTAATAAGAAATTTAGTATCTCATCCTATTAGATTAATCGATTGAACTTTGG
This sequence comes from Verbena officinalis, assembly GCA_958496215.1. Lineage (NCBI taxonomy): Eukaryota > Viridiplantae > Streptophyta > Magnoliopsida > Lamiales > Verbenaceae > Verbena > Verbena officinalis. The sequence continues at coordinate 27,711,293 of OY292389.1, forward strand.
TCTCTCTCCGCATATACATACACACAATTATATTATAAGGTTCTTGGTAGTTTCCACGATGCCTCTATAGGCATTTATTCCTGGTTTTTTTAATTGAAAGTACTTAGGCAGACACTAATAATCATTAGTGAAAAGTTTAAGTACCTTCTGTCACACTAAACACTGTCCCATCTCATAATTTCCTAAAGTTTGCGCCACCTTAAACATATAAATTAATCATGCTACCTACACACGTATTATTATTTCAAAATATACTCTAATTCTTACTTCTTCATCACTTTTCCTTAGAAATTAAAAGTCTATCCCATTTACAAAATTAAATTGTCCCCAATGACTTTTACTATATATACTATATATATATAGAGCAATGAGCCATCAGTATAGAATCAAATATTTAGCCAGAGTTCATATCTCAATAGAATTTTCAATTTTATTTCATATTTCACAAAAATAATATATAAAAATAGTATGTGCAATTAATTTTTTTTTTTTAAAAAGGAAATTTATGATAAGGAAAGAGAGGATGGTGCATGTGCGCAATGCACCACAATATATTTACAAATCAAGGAACAATTATATTTATATTTAGATTGGTATGTATACTAAAAATAGGATGAGAATTTAATAATAAAATGAAATGGTGGTAAAGGAGTTATAGCTTAGGCTGAGGCATGTGGAAATATGGAATATTGGAGGACAAATTCACATTCAAGATACCAAATAATTAATTAACAAATATGTGTAAACAAAGTGGAAGATTCTTACCTAATAAACCAGCTAATGTCACTATATATATATATCTATGATTTGTTTATATATTTTATTGGTAATTATGATCCCCAAAAATACCCTATGATCCATCCGTACATGGACCGGGACACATTTCCGATTATGAAAACAGACGCATTATTGCACGTGGCCTCAGCCCTACTACTACTACTTGTTTTCTTTTTTTTCCTTTTTTTTATCCCAAATAATAATAAAAATATACAAATTTCCTCAAATTTTATTTACAAACTAGCTTTTGATCCCCTGTGTTGCACGGAAAAATTTAATTATAAAATACATATTATTAAATAAATCAAATCATATTTTTTTATATGATTATTAACAATATATTAAAAATTATTAATTCAGAATTTGAAGCACATACACCAAAATAATTTATTTTATAAAATAATCAGGAATATAAAAAACTCATTTTAAATGTATAAAAATAGTAATATAATTTTTTTACGACGAAGTACTGATTTTATATTTGTAATAGAAAGAATATATATTTTTATATATATAGAAGGAATATCATGAATGTTATATAAATATTAAAATAACAATTATAATACAAAAAATATTTAATAATATACCATATAAATACTGATTGGAATCTCTTTATCTTTTAGGTCAAAAAAAGAGTTAATTATTATACTTGGTATTATCTTTTTTGTTAAATAATTTGTTATTATTTCATTATTAATTAATGGTAGTATTTTTTTCATTATTGAAATTTCTTTTATACTATGAAAATATAATATTTTGAATATAATAATTTAATAAATCTATGTACATTGAAATAATATATAACTTTGCCACCGCAAAATGAACATGAGATACGTGTATTTGGAATTTTTTTCCAAAAAGTTCAATTACTTATTTATTTATTTTATATTATTAATATAATAATAAAACTTAATTAAATTTATATAATAAAATTTTCTCCCTTATTTTAGTTAGATAAATTTCATTTGAATCCACTATGTATGCACAAAAAAAAAATGAACCCACTATGTCAAAAATATTTGATAGAAATTAAAATATTAAATATAATTATTTTAATGGATTTATGGAATACGTTATTTTATCTTTATTTTTATTAACGAATATTCAATGCAATATAGATAGCTCTAAAGCCTATTAAAATTTATTTAAAATTAATTTTTAAAAAATAATTTTTAATATTTTATAAATTAGTTATATAGTACTATAATTAAGTGGGAGTTACAAATTTTTAATATAAACAAAAATATGGAATATCAATAAATACATATATAAGTTATAAAAATAATAATTAATGAAATTAATTATAGAAACAATCTGCATGGTAAAATGGATCAATTCTAACTAATCCATTTGTGCCACATAAACATATTTCCTAAAATATTCCACTAACTCATTTTCATATATATATATATATATATATATATATATATATATATGATAATACATTTTTTGAAATATCTTTTAACTTAAAGCAACCATAACACTTCTTAATATATGTAAACATATATTATAGAAAAACAATTATATCCATTAAGTGATTGGAAGGAATTCGGGGACGTGACGACGTCCATTCACAATAAGTCTGATTTTAGTTTTATTCCTTAAAAGAAAAACCATAAACATGATATGAAAGTTTTTTTTTTTTTATTTTTTTTTTTATTTTTTTTTTTTTTTGTCGTTAGGGTTCTTTAACGACATTTAGAATTAGGGTATATTTCTGAAAATTTTCAAACTTTATATGTGTTTGTGTAATTAGACCAATCTCAAGGTGTGTGATCAGTTTAATTGTCCCCATTATTAAGTTATACAACTGAATTCTAATTCAAGATTTTATAATATAATACAATTCAAATCCGACCAATTGACAGTCCTAACTCCGATTGCGAGGGATGGGCTTTTCAAAAGCTAAAAGCCCGCTTCTCCTTCAGTAAGAGTAAAATAGTGTAAACATATTATTTATATAATATTTTAGTATTTTTTAATTAGAAAACAATGAGGGTACAACCGTAAAATTACAAGACCTTGGATTCATTTTGTAATTATATACTCATATAAAGGATGAGCTGGTAATTTTGAAAAAAAAAAAGATCAACCTGTAATTTTAATAAACTAGAGGTGTCTAAACAAAATTAGCCCTTATATGTAAAGTTTTTACCATCAAAACGTGAATACAGGTATTGATATACATATCAATTATATATTTTTGGTCCTATAAATAGTCACCTCTAGTACTATTAATCATTATCTATGATGTATGGATACTTCTAAAAATCCTACCTTGTCGTGTTTGACACTTCTCCAGCGTAAAATATTTAAAAAAAGTCAATATCTCTATGTTCGATTCGTATCGTATCGTATCGTGTTCGTGTCGCCGTATTTTATAAATCACTATATTAAGTCATATATAATAGAGAAAACGACCCAAAAGGCATTTAAAATTTTCTATTCGTTTTTTTAAGTCAAAAGACATTGCCTTGAAATAGAGGAAATATAAAAATTATCCTGTAAAGAGATGGGCTCAACTTACTGCAGAATTTCATCCACTTATTGCGGATTGTGTTGTGGTCTTTCCCCTGTTCAGTTCCCCACCTTGTTATCCAGCCCAGCCAGCAGCCTCCACAAACTAATACAAAATATTTCCTTTCGGCTCCACCAAATTTACTTTAATTTATCCTTGGTCCATACATTATATCCTATGGTTTCTTTTCATCTAGACCCCACAATTTCTAGTTTGTTGGGGAGATTTTTTTCCTAGCTTATGGATTGATTAGACATTAAATTCTTCGTTTATTTAATATATAAAGATATACTTGCAGTTAGACGCAGACAGTCAATATGTATACAAACTAATATATATTTTTTAATTATTTAAATAATAATATTTGGTGAATTTACCAGGGTATACTGTTTCAAATTTGCAAATGTTCTCTTGATAAAATAAAATGTAAGGATTACATAATCGAAGGTGGCATGTGATACACGAACACGATATGGACACGGCAACATGAATTTTTTTCAATATTTTATATTAGAGAAGTGTCCAACACCTGTATCGGACACTACATAACACGATTTGATAAAATTTTTCGAAGTATCTGTACATCACAGAAAGTGAACTATGAAACTTACCAACTCGAGTAAGCAAATGACCATTTAATACAAGTCCAGAACATTACACTTCAGTTCATCTATTGCTGTCTGTAGAAGGATCTTATAACTGATATTTCAAAGAATAGGATTACTAGTAAAACAGTAATACATTTATTTTTAGTTATGAAATCAACACTTTGAAGCATGTAAATGGAAGCAGCAGGCCTGCAGGGTCCAATATGTCTTCCACATTAATGGTCATAGTTGATAGTATCTAATAAAGACTTGGAGGAGAAAAAAAGTTCATGCGTATTAATCGACTACAAAGATTTTGAATTTGACCTAGTGCGGAGAAAAATGGTAAATATTGACTAGAAGGGCGAAACAACTGGTAAGATAGTAGTTCATTTTTTACTATAATAGTAAATGTTGAAAAAATAACGATAAATAAATAGTAAACCGTAATATATTAAAATGGTAAAAAAAGAAACAACAAAATCCCTTTCCTCTTTATATTGTTACTAAAACTAGAGAAACAATGGCAATGGAAGAGTTTGCAGCTTTAATCACTTCTTTCCAAGATAAGGTAATATTTTGGTCCCTAGTAAATGAAGGCTCTTTTGAATGAATGGTTATATGCAGACCATATATATTTTAGGAAAAGAAATTGTCAAATCAAAGATTCCAAAAGGTTGGGATATATATCAAATAAGATTTAGATAACATGTGATGTAGGCCACAGGAAACAGAGAAACTCGAAAGTGGACTAAAGTATATTTTATTATATTTCTCAATCGAAGCAAGTGTCGTGTAATATTGAAACGGTAATAAACAGATACAAAAATCTTCATATAACATTATGTAACAGTAGATCCGAAGTGCTCAAAGTCAACCACCATATATAGACTTCATTAGTTTCCAGCCCTCAGTTGAAGTTACTACACCTATAAAACAGTTAAGGACCTATATTTACATTATTACATCGGGTTAATTACAATCAGACCTCATGGGAGTTTGCTAAACTACGAATCGTGACACAGGAGTTTCATAATTACAAAAAAAACACCCCAAGAGGCTTCCGTTGAGGTTCCTTAGCTGTCAAAATGTTAACGGAATATTCAATTAAAACCCTAAAATTGGGTGCTTTTTGTAATTATGAAACTCCTATAGGGTGTAAGTGTAATTGTTTGACAAAGAACGTCACGACTTGTAGTTTAGCATACTCCAATGGGACCTAAATGTAATTAATATTACATTATTTACATTCAATACACAGTTTTCTACCTTAGTATATATACCACTGCCAGTGTGCCACCATACGATTTAGCCCTAATACAAGAAAGATAGTGCTAATTTCCACATAATACCAAGTTCAACTCCCTTCATTCTTCTCGCTATGCCCGTTCTCTACACTTTGGACATCTTCATTCACAACTTCACGGGTAAAATGGGATTTCAGACCAATCCAGCATTGGTAATAATCATGATCCATGTAAGGAGATTCAAGCGCCCATGGGCAAACCCGAGGCATTAGACATGATTCAAACATGAAAGCCATTGTACCAGAAATTTTACGTGGCCCTGCTTCATTTCCAAGTGCTATTGTGGCCTGAATTTTTTATAAATAGTGGTATTAAAGAAGCAACAGAAACTTATCCTGAATCAAATTGTAAACAAGCTAATAAAAGCTTATTAATTACCTCATACGTTTTTGTATCAGGACCATGGGGAGTCATGCAGCTGTGAAGGCTTGCACCGCCTGGAAGAAATCCATCAGCTTTTGCCTGAAAACAAGATTGAAGTTATTGAACAAGGTAGTGTTTGCAAACTCTACAAAAAAATACTACTTTCGTGCTTTTATCTTCTTCCTTTTTCAGCACTTTGGGAATGTTTGGATAACCAGCTTCTGCTCATTTTAAGCAGAAATTAGGCAAGTACCCAAGAACCTGCTCTTGGCTTCAGCTTAAATTGAGAGCAGTAAAAGTGCTCAACTTTTTTCTCCAAACACTCAACTACTTCTTTTTATACTTTTCACTTTCTTTCCCTAACTTTTGCTTGTATTTTAACCTCTTCAAAAGCACAAGTTTTTGCTAACACCCCAAGAAGGAGAAATATGAATACATGCTTCTATTTGACTTCTCCACCGAGTAATCAAGAAGTTTTAACAATATTTATAAATTATACCTCATATCCTCCATAAATTAGACCCATGAATTCACTCATACAATTGCGATGATAATATGGAGGCCGAAATGTATGTTCAGCAACCAACCACCTTGGTGGAAATATGACAAAATCAAGCAACGCCACACCAGGTCGTTCAGTAGGTGCTGTCAGAACTGCATATAATATGATAATTTTATTTAGACCAACAAATTGGAATTATCCAAAACCAAATTAAAAGTAAATACTTTACTCGAAACACACTCATCATACCAAGGAATAAGACAAATGTTCAACCAGCATTATACCTGTATTTATGGACGGATCACCATGATCAATCAGAACAGTGTTATATGGGCAGAATTTGCCTAGATCGTACTGAAAAAACATAAGAAGTACCTCATCAGGCCAAGAGAAGCTATATCTTAAACCAGTATCTTATATAGAGCACAATATAAATTGGATCAAAGAAGATTCCCACCTTATAAGGAACATAATTTCCATGCCAGGCTGCCACATTGAAAGGAGAAAAATCCTGTTTTGCAGTAAAGAGCTCACCACCAAACTTTTGCACAATGGTATAACCTGGACGAGAGATACTCTCAAACCAGGCCACAGGTACTAGAAAATCCCTTGAAGCAGCGAGACCATTAGCCCCTAAAAACCAAAACACGTGCCAAGAGGCAAGAACTATTAAAGAACATGTTTGCTCGACTATTCGGAGAGAGAAATAAAAAGTTTGAGAACTTTTGGATGCACCTATTGGTCCAAGGTCAGGAAGTTGATAATGAGTTCCAAATATTTCAGCAACATAGCCTCTTGATGGTCCGTCAGGCAGATCAACGGCAAAGCGGAACCCCTGAGGTAAAACTACTACTTCACCAGGGGATACCTCCAGTCTTCCACATTCAGTAGTGATCCACAGCCCTATGTTATCAGCATACAAATAAGGATAAAATGTTTCAGAGGAATTTCAAACTATATTTTGAGAAGGAAGGTTTCATTAGTTTCCATCTCAAAATACTTATATGACATCATAAACTTGAGGAGACATTTATATATCATTTTGAGACTTGATGTGGCATGTATATTTGATGCAATAATGAAGAAAGTATCAATGGTTAATCACTTACTTCCTTGTTGAGGAACAATCAGATAATCCCCATCAGCACTACAAAATGCACAATCTTCCATTGATTTGTTGGCAGTGTACCTATATTTACACTAGGATAAGTCTCTGAAAGATCATAAATCAGCAGCATCATATAAAGAACGTCCATATCATTTAACTGATGTTAGATCCACCATCAAAGCTTCTGCACAAAATGCAAGATTCTTATACCTCTCCTTTTCTTCGTATGAGTAAACACAGTTTATATTATCATAATCTAGGGTGCTTTCCTCCTACACCACCCATCAATTTACTACTGGCTCTATCACGAATTGAACCAGGAAATTAAATGACCCTGAGATCCTAGCATAATTTTAATCTAAATACTTAAAAAGCGGATTCTCATGTTTATCCAAAACAACTTAGTAGTTGAACATGAACTATATCAGACAATAGTAGTGCTAAGGTATAAATTTTGTAACTCGAAACAGAACACAAATCATGGACTACCAATTACATGTGAATTGCAAAACCATGCCGAAGATACGAGCTGCCAGCACCGCATATAGTAAACAACCCGTCGATGAAATCAGTGGGCGATTCCGGAACTTCGAACGGTTTCCACCGTAGCTGAGTCGGCGTTGCGGTGCTATTTGACTCATTGAATTCACTCACTAGCTTCTCGTGACAGGGGACTCTAGGTTTGAACGGCTCATGCGTAACTGATGGTTTGACGCGATACAACCAGCTGCTTAAACGAAAAATTACCTCCATTTTAATAATCCAAATACCAAAAAACTTACAAAAATAACTGAATCCTCAAAGAAAATTAAAAGGCTGAATGTGTTTTACATAACCTCCGCTGGTTGAGCTTTCGGGGAGAGGTGAAGGAAGTGCCAGAGATCTGCTCAGCATAGAGGCCGTAAGGACAGACGAGAGGGCTGTTCTGACCTTGGGGGAGAGCTCCAGCGATCGCCTCCGACGAGAAGCTGTTGCCGAAGCCCGACTGGTAGTCCAACTCCGGCGGAAACGCATGCGGAGCCGCCGGACTGTTGCTCTCCATAAAAATTACTTGCTTAATTAGTTCAAAGAGTACAGTTGCGAAGCGAGCAGAGTAACAGATAAAGTTGGAAGTTTCAGAGCTTTAATTGCTAGTGAAAAAGAAGAAGAAGAGACGTATGGGGAATGTGGGAAATTGTTGAGAACAGTGAAATTGTTCATATCAAATTTGGATCAATCGGACAAGAGACTTGTAACGAACCGGTGGGGACATGCAATTGACCGGTTCGGACTCTTTGCCCAGATTAATTTCATTTCTAAATTAAGGGGGTTCTATAATTCTATTTGGAAAAGATCAAAAGACAGAAAAAAAAAAATGACATTGTTTAGGTAGGTACATTTAGCCATTTAGGTTCGAATCATCTAACTACGATTTTCCATTGGTAGTTTCGTTAGGTTCGCGAGTCGACTCGATTTATTTGCAGTTCTAGATTCATTTCCACGGAAAAGAAACTTTATCTACTTGGTTCATCTATTAAATTTTCTAAGAAAGTGTCTACAAATTCGAGGTGATTCCAAACATTTCCAACTTCTGCTAAATTTAAGTAAAAATGAACCAAAATTTAGAAGTACGTAAAGACATATTTTTGAATTCTAATTCTAAATTTTAAGTATTCTCATAATTAAAATAAAGTTTTAATCAGTAGCTTTATTAAAATTAGAAGTGATTCAAGCTTCTTTTTACAAATATTCAACTATTTTTCACCTTGATTTTAGCTTTTTTTTTCCAAATACTCGTTGCTTTTACTACTGCACATTTTTTCAACTTTAATTTCTAATTTAACTTTTTCAAAAAAAGTAAAATTTACAAACACCCCTCTTACTCTTAATAGTCGTCCAATGCTTTTTATTATTGTTGTTATGGGTCGAATTAATTTCTAAAACATAAATCAAAAACAAGAATTCAAGATTATTTTTAGAATTAGAACAAGCCATAGACCAAGTTGACTAGGATGGAAATTACGTTGAACAAGACAAATAATAGTGAAGAAAAATCAAAATAACATAACTAACTAAAATCACTTTTTATAAGCAGCTGGTAATAGTTGGCTGCTCAGCTAAAAATAAAATCAACTAATTAATCTTCCTTTTTTATTCTCCCAATTGTTTCCCCATTCTCTCTCTCTCTATCTCATTACAGCGAGCATGAACATCTCGGGGATTTGTCTTCTTCATTTTCTTTAAATTAGTATTCAACTATTCATATTTTAATTTGTAACCCACGAAAAGAATCTCACTCAGGAGAACGTATAAAGATTAGGTATTTTTATACAGTACTATAGCATAAAGTGGACATGGCGGGGGGATACAGAGCTGACGACGACTACGATTACCTTTTCAAGCTGGTGCTGATCGGGGACTCCGGTGTCGGAAAATCCAATTTACTCTCGAGATTTGCCAGGAATGAGTTCAGCTTAGAGTCAAAGTCTACTATAGGCGTGGAATTCGCCACGCGCAGCATTCGCGTCGATGATAAGATCGTCAAGGCTCAGATCTGGGATACCGCTGGTCAAGAACGGTACTCTACTTCTTTGTTGTTTTTCTGTTTTTGGATATTTATTGCTTAGAAGTACGATTTCTTCTTACTTTTGATGCGGAAGCGATTGTACTTGCTGTCATTTTGTTTGGTTTTGAAAATTGAACTGAATTGAGGGGTTTAGGGTTGTGGTGTTGCTAGCTGCAACGAAGAAATTGAGCTGATTTTTAACATTTTGCAAAGGTTGTATAGATCAGGGAATATAGTGTTTAGCACCTGCAAATGTACAGCACCGCCAGATCCATTGAGCAAAATGTGCCTGGGTTGTAGGAAATACAAGTTTCAATGGAGTTGAATATTCCCCTCTAGCTTGTCGGAAAGTATTTTTCAGCAAATAGAATTTGGATCGTGATGGGTTAACTGGGAATATGGGTTTCCTGAATATTGGGACTAGTGGTAACTGATGAACAGTGATTGGTTCCTTCTTTTTTTTGACAAAAATGAGCAGTGATTTGTTCCAGATCTTTTTCCCAAGTGATTCTTCTTTAAATCCTAGTGCTTGGAAGATTGACTTACATTGATGGAGTGTAAAATTGCAAGACTTTATAATTCTTGCAATAAATTTACAAGAAATCGTGAATTGTTGCCCTTCTATGGCTAATATTAGTTAATCTGATATTCTACTCCACTCCAGTGTTCATGATGTAAAATGTGATTTATAGGCTTTAGTGTCTTGCTCATGTTTAGTTTGTAATCAAAGATAAAGGAGTTATTGAATATTTGTTAGACTCACCAACCCAATAAAACCTTCTTGCTGATGTATTTAAACTGCAAAAAGCCGAAAACAATTCTAAAATGTTAAAGAACCAAATATGTAGCTACACTTGGATATTGGATTTTTTTTTTTACCATTGGATATTGGATATTAGTGAGGAGTACAATAAGGAAAACTATGTCTGTTGACTGCCACTATATTTCCGCAAAATAGGATCATAGATGGAAACTTAGTGTCTCTCTCATTTGTTAAACCATGTCTGAGTTTTTCATTGTTTTGTGTGCCTGTAGATATCGCGCAATCACAAGTGCCTACTATCGAGGTGCTGTTGGAGCATTACTCGTTTATGACGTCACCCGTCACGTGACATTTGAGAATGTCGAGAGATGGTTGAAAGAGCTTCGAGATCACACAGACCAGAACATCGTGATCATGCTTGTGGGCAACAAGGCAGATTTACGCCACCTCCGTGCTGTTTCCACTGAAGATGGCCAATCTTTTGCTGAGAGGGAAAAAACCTATTTCATGGAGACATCTGCACTCGAGTCCATGAATGTTGAGAATGCTTTCACAGAAGTACTCACCCAAATATACCATGTAGTTAGCCGTAAAGCACTCGATATTGGTGATGATCCAGCAGCCTTGCCTAAAGGGCAGACCATAAGTGTTGGCAAAGACGATGTTTCAGCTGTGAAAAAAGTCGGTTGCTGCTCCGTATGATATTGGAAAAGTCAACGGTCAAAGTGGGCAGTGGATTGTTCTTCAAATCCAAGAACACATTGTAATTCCAGTGGTTCTTTTCATCAGTTTTGAAGTTAGAAATCTTGCCAATTGTCTCTAAAATGGATCGGTGATCGGTTCTTCAGATTTTACTTAGAGCTTTCCTTATAATTTGTATTGTTTCACACATTGACTTTGCCATCTTGTGTTGTATCCTTTTCAATTTAGAATACTATCACTTTCAATGCTATTTACGAAAATGTTGTTAGTTATGATGATTGTTTAGGGAAAATTCTTCTATGAACTTGATACTTATTCCCCGTGTGTATTCAGATTTAATCACAGTTCCTCCCACTTATCAATTAACGACTTAGATATAATCATATTTTGTATTCTAATTTTCTTTTTGCAAGTAAATTATCTACGTGGGAAAATCTAAATTATTTGGTGCATAAATGAGACTTTAGACCTAACTCACATGCCACAAGTTTCTACGTTTTTATTACAAGATAAAGAGTTTTATTACAACGAATGATGATAACATTCAAAATAGACAAAAATAAGGTATGATAATAGTTAAACTAGATCAAATATTGCGCTAATGCATTACAGGACAAATAAATGGGTCTGTACAGTTTTTGAGTGACAGGATGCAGCAAAGGCCAATATAAATGTTCAAGAGCCCAGCCAGACATGAGACATATATATATCTGCAAGTATATACATAGATATATTACATGATTTGATGATAGAAAGTAGTTCTCTTGTCCATTATAGAATAATAATTAGTTAAGAGAACCCATTGAAAGTTAGAAGTTCGTTTTATCTTCTCTCAATGGCATTCACAAATCCTTGACCTTGCCACTCAAGGCTGTGGATTTGCAGACGGGACAAGTATTCTTCACGATCAGCCATTTCTTTATGCATTCTCTGTGATATTCATGTCCACAATCCAGGATTCCAATATGTTCTTCACACTCGTAATCAGTCTAAAAGGAAAATGTCCGAATTACTTTGAGTAAATTATAAGAATGAAATTGAAACGTAAATGGGATGGTAATAGAAATGAATACCTGGCACACAACACAAAAATTGATTTTTTTCTGATCGGGGAAAGTTGCATCTTCAGGATGGTTGCCAGCTGGAGACGAGGTAAAAGTTGTTGTTTTCAGATTCTTTTGAATAAATTCATCCGGCAATCCAGTGCCAACACAGCCTATCTGTTCTCCCAATGCAAGAAGCTCCTGTCACATTATGTCAAAAATCAAAACTTTGGATTAGAGGATATATTAATATGTAAAGAGTGTGTGCAAAAACTTCTGCTTTTGGAGAAGCTAATGTAGAAGTTAAAGTTGTAAAAAGCTGTAGTAATAAAAGTGGAGTGTGTTTGCAGAAAAGAGTGAAAAGTGAAAAGCAAAATTGTTGAGTGTTTGGGAAAAAAAAAGTTGAAAAGCCCTTTAAACACTATTAACAAGCTTCAATCTATTTAAGAAAATAACCTAGGTGCTAGAAGCTGAAGCTAAAAGTTGGTCTTTGGGTGCTTCTAGCTTACTTCTTAAAACAAGTTGATTTTCCAAACACTCTCGAAGTGCTTAAAAAGAGCAAAAGGAACAAATGTGTTTTTCTTTCGAAGTTGCAAGCACTATAAAAAAAACCACCCATAAGTAGCTCTTACACATTTAATAAGCCACCAATTACCTCATAAGACATGTGATCTATATCCAAACGCATATCCCTGTGATGATCAATGGAATCCCCTGCGTCATGATAGCCAGGAATCTCAAGCATGGCAACTTCCTGAAAAAGAGTAGAATTGTCATCAGAACAAATATGAACATGTTGATGAGATAGTGAATAGGAAAAAGGGTGTATAAATTGTTACATCTTCTGGCAAAACTCTCAAGTGAGGAAAGTTTCGATATCTTGCATTAGGGTCAAGCATGAGTTCCCTTCTATGAGGCCGGTAGAAACGAAATCCTGTTGGTGGCACAGGGGCTAGAAATGTGGGCCCGGGATCAACAGCATCCTGGAAAGGATTGTTTGGAGAATTCGTGATTCTGCGTGATGATGTGGCAACCTGTGATTGGTAGTTAACATTGTAAGCTCCTCCCATACCTTGCATGGGTGGAGATGGAGGAGGAGGAGGAGGATGCAGAAAACCAGCAGAATTTCTGTTCATGTGATAACAACCTTCAACACAAGCTCCGTTCACGCCAGCTGATAATGCCAAGAAATGCAGAGAGAGAGAGCGGGAGGGGAGCCAATATTAGACTAGGGAACAAAAATTACAGAAATTCAATATCAACTTATGCAATAATTACAGAAACTTCCCCTTGTAAGTATATATAATAACACAAAGTACCGTTTCTTGGTTCAAAGATACACATGCCTACTTTAACTTGCTTCCACCTAACAGTTACCCCCTTTGTCAATAGTTCATATGGTTACATGATTATAGAATTCAGATCTTATCCAAGTTTACTAACAAAAAAGGGGTATTTGTAATTTTAGAACTTAGAGGGGATGTCTGACTAATTACACGTATAGGGGAGCTCAGTAGAAATCAATTCTAAACATCGTAATTAATTACCTTGAACATAGGGTAACTGTGTCCATGCAAAATTGTTGACATCCCCATTGTTGGCACCAAACTGCATATCCAACCAAGGGTAATTTCCAGGGAGCTGAACATGTTGACCAACATAATTTCCTTGGATCAAATGACTAGTACCACTATGCTGAAAAGAAGCAGCAGCATCAGTATCAGGTTCAGCTGGGAAAGAAGTAGTTATAGGTGCAACAGAAGAGCTGGGGCCTGCTGAAGCATTCTTTCTCTTAAATGAGCCTCTAAGACCATCCATGTAAGGTATGTTTGGCACACCAACAACTCTGTGAGTAGTAGAGACAGAAAACTGAGGCGCCAAATATGGATTATAATGGGTGGGTGGTGGAGCAACAGCTAAATCAAGATTTGTGGCCGGATGCTGAGATTGTACGGTACTGTATGGTGGCATATTGTAGAAAAAGGCAGAGTCGTGACGTTCTTGCATGGGTTGGAAATTGAAATTATTGCATGGTGGAGGAATTGGGGAGTGGATATTATTTGGAGGGAAATTTGGTAGGTTTCCATAAAAGATGCATGGATCGGGACGTGGATGGCTGTAGCTTTCTTGATCTGTTTCCGTATCATTCATATAACCAGTGAATTGAATGTTCCGATGCCCCATGTTGAGTTAGATATCTGTATCAGATTCATGCAGATAGATATTAGGTATGATTTATGCAAGATTTGTAGAAAACAAGTAAATCAAAATAAAGAATTTGAGGACAAAATAAGGGGGGGAAAAGGGTAACAAATTCTCAGGGTATCTTTGGTTTCTTTTGAAATGAAGGAAAAAATATATTCAACGATATACCAAATATATATATATGCATGTTTGTGGAGAGAGAGAGAGAGAGAGAGAGTGGCCCCACATTTTATAGTTATAGCAACTGAACATCTTCTTTGCCAGAACAAGAAATGAAATATATAAGATGAAGTAATGAACACATTTTCTCTTCACCGAATGAGTTATAAGCCTTCAACCAGATCTCACATTCCAGCATTTCAGTTTAAAGAGATGGAGTTATATTTCAAATTTATATATTGTTTATCTAGGTGATAAAAGCAATTAGTTGAAAAAATCTAGATTACACAAGAAGACAGCAGAGGAAGAATTCAAATTTTAGAGACAATAATGCTTATACAACCAGGCAAAGTTAAGATTGTCAGGAGCAAAAGTGAAATAACAATTTTTCCCAAGTATATATTTTGATGAAGTTTCCAAATTAGCAGCTGCTACGTTTAATGAAGTCAACAACAATTAATTTCTCCAATACTTCATCAGGATGAGTAAATTTAAAAGATGAACTTCTTGGAAACCGGCATAAGAATCCAGCTATCAGGAAAGAAAAAGACTTATGATGTAATTTCAAAGAAAAAAGACTTTTCAAGTCGATAGGAAAATCCGAACAAAGAAAATAATTTGTCAAAATAAACTTTAGAACTTCTCGAGAAGCATAACTTACCCAAAACAACATTTTGAACTTCCATCGTATGCCTCCTTATATTTCAGAAACAATACGGAATAATCGATAACTTTTTGATTGTATTACAAATTAATCACATCCATATGATTCAGATGTCTAAAAGCCAAACATGAGAGTAAATATAATTAAACTTGGGAAGTGCGGGACCCAACAATGCCAAGATTAACTGAATTTACTGACCGAATTGATATATCTATGATCAATGTGATCGACTAATTATGACACCGTACTTAAAGAGTTATAGCAATTTCAGTAAGTCCCATATTTTACAAATGCAACTAAACTAAACTAACCAGATTATTGACACAAATTCAGCGAAATAAAGCAGAATTAACTGCCTAATCCGAGTTAATTTCAATTCTGAGTAATAAACACAACAAATAACCCAGCTTTCTATAAGCAGGACATGATGATGCATATTTCTAAACTTGCTAGTCTTTTATACAAAAGATTTTGTTCATTTACATCCCAACTAAGTTTTTCTTTTCTGCCCAGCAATTAAGCAAGATATAAATAAGACCCACATATCCAAACAAAAAATTGGTTGCATTGAATTTATGGGCAGACATACAACAGATAATGAAGAACCCAGAGGAATCTAATTCAAAAACACTGGAAAAAAAAGAAAAACAAAAACATAAATTAGAAACTAACCTTTTAATCATGAAAAAGCTCGAAGCTTTCCCCAAGTTTCAACCTTTGATACTCGCAACAAATTAATACAATTAAATTACTTGAAACTCCTGCAAAACAAACAACAAAAAGGGGGCAAAAACCCTAATCTTCAGACATGCATTAAAAAGTGATCAATGATCATAAAAAAGTAAAATCCAATAAAAACCCACCAAGATTATGCTCTTAAAAGAGAAATGTATGTATTGCATGTATGAATAAGTGGGTCAAAAATTGAAGTCCAAGGATAATCAAAAAAAATCCCAGAAAATTGATTTTTTAAAAAAAAAATTCGAAGGATAATACTTGATCAAAATATCTTGAAAAACTAACCAATTTGAAGGATAAAGAACGCAGACAGATTTATAAGCGATCTGCAAGGAAATGAAGAGAGAGGAATTCCCTACAATCTAGAGAGAGAAGGAGAGTTATTAATGGAAAAAATCACCTGTTAATAGTCTCCGTATTGTTGTAATGGAATTGTAGTATATTTGTGTATTTATATTTTTACCGTTAACTGCTACCAGGCTATTCTTATTCTCATTTATATCCTCAATTATTCATCGAATTTCCATAGATAACACTTGATCGTCTATAAATCTGTCAAGGGTATTTCTGTCAGATTGCGTCATGCCTCGAGTAGAACGTTAGGCCAAAAAAAAAAAAAGGGAATTGCATCATTCTGATTAGGCTATATAATTACAATATTCCCACTAAATAATAAAATATAAGTATTAAATCTAATTAGGAAAGTGATTAATATTAAGAGCTGTCGGCATAATTTTATTATATTTGTCCTTAATTTATCCATTAGGCATTGCTTTGCTTCTTCATAAATCTTGGAACATATATGTCAGCAGATCATCCACAGCAATCAAAGTATTATTTCAAAATCTTTTGCTTTGCTTAGGCACATATTCTATAGTTGCAGGAGGTTGAAAAGGGCATTGTGGTAATTTCCCAAATATCATTTTTCTGATTAAAATTTGGCCCAGAAATTAAAGGGAATATTTCACTTTCGAAGTGATTATCATCTTTGTTTTTGTTATTAATGAGTTTTAAAAGCACATGGTTACATATTGACTGTCTTAATTTTTTTTAATTCATAAATATGATTTGCTATAGATCAAACAATTTTAATAATTTAATTATGAAAAAGGTATATATCAATAAGGGAAAATAATTTTTTGCTTCCTATATTATCACGTTTTTTACAGTTTGCTTCCTGATCTATTTTTTGTTCCAAATTGTCACTTAATGTTCACGTATTTTACAAAATGCCTCCTCAGATTATATTTCGACGAAATATTTCGGAATATTCCGGTTTGATATCCTCACATTTCGCCTGAATATTCTACCGAAATATAATTAAATGAGATATTTTGTAAAATATGTGAACTTTATAAGACAATTTAAAACAAAAATTAGATTAAAAGGCAAATATAAAAATATAATAGTATAATTATTTTCCCTATTAATAAATAGCAATAAAAGTTGGGTTTGGACAGGCCACTTTAAAGGTAGGCCAGTTTGATGGCAACACATTTCCCCAGCTCCGCCGTATATTCCTTTGTGGAACCATCAACAAATGTGGAAAACAATTAAACAAATAAGTGGCCATTAAATTATGACTTTGGAACCTAACCATCACGTGCTTTATATGTAATTTTTGCTAATTAATTAAATTTTTACAAAATATTGAGTTTAAATGTACAAAAATTGAACTTATAGTAAAATTTAAGACAAATATTGAATACTTTTTGAAGAAATTACAAAATTAATTTTTAAATAATAGAAGGAAAAAGATGGTAGAAATTTGAAACGTAATCCCAATGGTGCTTTCACCAATTAGCTTAGAGATTTTGCAAAAACTCCTATTTGGGGAGAAGTTGAAGCCGTAAAAACAACCCTCAATATATTTTTAGCTTACGTTATGCTGCAGAAATTGCAAAGCAATATACTTTTTTAAGCTAAAAGTGAAAATATTTTCCTTTAGAGTTGCTAGCTCCTCTAAGATAAATTAAGATTAATTGCCAGATTAAATCTAATAAATTTGTACACAATATAATGAAGTTAAAATCAAACAAAACCTAATTATTTGTGGGATTGAAAATTAGATGTCCCAATTCACACTTTGCCATGCACATTAGTTAGGAATCTATTTTTATATGTTATGTTGTCATAATTATTATCATAATAAAATACAAGTCTAAAATTCAACCATTTTCAAATGAAAATAAGATACCTAGATAATCATTTATTGCAAGAAAATGACACAAATGCGTTCCAATTAGTAAAGTGGTCAAAATTTGTTGGTCTATTTCTGGTCTAAGCTCAGTACAGAACTGTTGACCAACCAATTAGAGAATGTAATTCACGTTCCAAAATATTAAAACACAGCTCAAACTGCATAAGCTTCAATATTTGACCATTAATTAAGAGTGAGGTGGTAAAGTACTGTATTTATTATAGTCTATAGACATAGACATGTATATTTATTTACATGCATCTGCAAAATAATTAATCTAATTAATGTTTTAAAATTATTTAGATGACTCTTTTCTGTATCCTGCAAGTTGCTGGCTATATCGATATAATATAATGATTTTGGGTAAATTACATCGCAGTACTGAAAATTTTAATTTAAATACAAATTAATCCTTCTTATTTTATAAATTATCCATACCTCATATTAGCCTCCTTTGGAGGTCTATTAGGGTTCCATCCAATACTTTTTGTTTTTTTCTAGAAATACCCTCTTAAGGGTGGGATATATCATATTTCTGGGACAAAATTACCCTAGCTCGGACACTTTTTTTTTTTAACATTATTTTCCCTAATAAGTAATTACATTTTTATAACTTAAATAATTATATATAAATACTAAATAATGAATGTATTTAAATAATAAATTCATCTAATTACTTTTTAATTAGAGCTAGTTGAATAATAATTTAGTTCACTAATTGAATAAATTTTATGAAACTTATGATGAAACAACTTAAAGTTTGATATATTCCTAGATACTATTTTTGGAATTTCATAATTTCTTAATTAATAATTTGTAAGCCTAGCTTGATAGAGTTGTTTATTTGTTTAAGTCCACAAGTAGAAGAAATGAGCTGGTATCGTGGGGTCGGCAGTGTTTACCTTTCACCGGAATTAAAATTTTCAATTCAAAGTTAACCCTAACTTCAATCTAAGGCCGCCGTGCACCGTAAAAGATCTGTCGACGCTTGCGTACGTAGATATATGCATGTCTCTGTACTGTATATATACGTTCTTTGATACGTACACAATCTAGATGCATACACAATGACCTATTATTAATTAAGATAAATTATATTTCTACAATAATTAGATTATCTGATTAACCCAACCCCCCTTTGACTACTGTACGACAATGATATGTTATTATTTTATTTAATTTTCAATTCCCAACTTGAAAAATCAATGCTAAAAAGAGTACGTAGACTTTTAGTAATGATCAATTAAATCCAATTCTAGTATACAAATTAATTTATTATATCCTAATTATGATTTGGATCGAATGAATAAGAAATGGAAAGAAAAAAGGGCTTGTTGGTGGTGAAAATATTAATAAATATCAATACAAACTTACATAATATTTTAGGGTTTGTTCTGCAATTACAAAAAAGACATGATTAATTAGATCATGTAAAAACAATATTTCTTAACAGCACTGTGATTGAAGACTCTGCATTGTCTCTCATCGATCAACCTTAATATTCCTTCAAAGTTCAAACTCTAATAACAAAATAATAAAATATAATAAAATAAAATTGCAAAAGGGCACGTGTAAGCACAAGAACTTGGCTTGAACAGAGCTGACATCTGCACAGTCACCGCACCAGAATAGTTGTTGTAAGGATAATAAAAAGGGGTGGGTGGCGGATAATATTGGCCGCCGCAGCAAACAACTGGAGCTGCCGGCGGGCAGTTAACTTGGCCCACAGCCGGCGGAGGTGGGGCGTCATACTGGTAACCAGACGGCGGCGGCGGCGCTTGAGGGTGGCACGGGTACTGACAAATGGTGCAGTTGTTACAAGCAGTACTAGGCGGTGACGGTGGTATTATGCTGCCATCCCCATAATTATTATTGTCAGCATCTTCTGATTTTGCATTATGATGAGAAATTAAAATGAAGAAAAAAAGTGTTGATGAGAAGAACAAGATGCAAGAGGAAGACTGCATGGTTTCCTCTTCTTTTTTTTTTCCTATTTTTTCTTGTTACTTATAAGAGATTTTCAGGATTGTTGAATATTGGTACTGCAAGTTATATATAGAAATAAAATGGGCTCATTATATTTATTATATTGAATTATATATATTTCCTTATTTTGGGGTCTCAAATTCAGAGTTAGATGCCATGTGGTAACGAAAACAGGGTATATGAAGCTATCGTGGCAGTCAAATTGATATATGTGTGGGATTTTGATCATTATTTGCATGAATTTCGATAAGGCGTTTGAATAATATAAGGTGGTGATCATGGATATATCAGCTATTCTGGACATTTTTTAGGAGATCATATCATATGTCATTGTGAATGCTAAAATTTGGAAAACTTCAGAAAGCACCGATATCATTAATAATTGGAAGTTTTTGGTTCAAATTGGATTAATGCTTTATATTGATAATTAATGACGTATTGAATATAGTTAGAAAGTATAGTAGTCATGTAGTTTATCGGTTTTTATGTGAGTTTAATCAAAGGTATCAATTTCGAGTTCCTAAAAACATAATTTCTAATTTAAAATACGTACAGCAAGATCTTTAATATCTAATAAAATTTAAATTTTTAACTTTTTTTCTAGGAAAAATGATGGAATTCATTAATATTTCAAAATGGACAAATCCGCCGATATATACAAAATTAACAATGTAATTAGAAATATTGAAAGCAAAGACCGTATTTCTAACAAGCGCGTGAATAATATAATTTGCATCAAGAAAAGTAATTAAAACTAAAAGAAATAGAATCAAACAACATAACAAATATGATTTTTGATATATGCATGGCATTATTAAAAACTTTTATTTATAACTTTAAATAACTTTTAATATATTTGACGTTCAGATTGAAATTCTGACGGTGTCAACACCATACCTAACAAAGGACAAATGAATGAGCAATTTATTAGATGGTGACAAAGTTGAGGGGTTAAAATTAATTTTTTGTGAAATAAGAGGATTTATTTCATAAATTCCCTAGTTAAGGGGGCTTGAGGTTATTCACCCTGTTTTCAACGCTAGAAATTTCTCAGAATTAATACAACACTAACTAGCAATGCATTTGTTTATTTAGTTTAAATGGTAAAAATAAAAAAATGCAGTTTTGGTGTCAGTAGCATATTTCAATTTTTTATTTTGGTCATTATATTTTAGAGATCGACAACTTTAGTTTTATAGTAATTGTACGGTTATAAGTTTGGTCCTGCTAGCAAGTCTGACTATTAACTTTTAAATTTTTTTATTAGTTCTTAATTTTAGAGGAAAAATTGAGATCTAAACCTTGAAATAGAGGAGAAATTGTCTATAACTATCCTAGGTCCTTCAATTCATCTCTCTCAATTCCTTCTTTTCATTCTAATTATTTATCAATTATCATGTCTTCTTCTTCAACCTCTTCCATCAAGGCACCGTGTTTTTGTTGATGGGTGTCTTGTCTCATGACATCGTGGACAAAAAATATTCCAATGAGAAGATTTAATTTGAAGTTTTGTGCTTCGAATGTTTGTACTTTTTTCAGTGGATCGTCCCTCCAAAGTGTGCTAGAGCGAAATTCATTATCAACAACCTGCTTCGAGGCTAAATGGTGAAAAGCCAGAGAATGCCGAATTGAATCTGAGAATTCAAGAGCCATATATTGACATATTTTACAACCACTGTAATGCGGGTTTATGTGTAATTTTTTATCAACTTATCTATTGCACCCATCTCAACTTATCCGATCCTCGAACATGTCACGTACTTAATTTTGCCCAAATTCCTAAACCTAACAGTGCACATGCGGAACACGTGATTTTAATCCAACACTTAATTTTTTTATTTTTTATTTTTGGTGAAAAAAGATCAGACAAAAAGCCTAGTCTATAGGAACACCAAACTCCAAGAATTCCACAACAGGTTCCTCCTATATTTTCAATCTCTCGTGTAAGTTGTGTCCAAACCTTGCCAAAGCGTCTGCGCATCTTTTACTTGACCGATAAACATATGGCATATTTTCGGTTTCCATGATTTTTGTATAAGTAGACAACAATCATTAATAATGTGCCAAAGCGGGTGCTCATCGAATATATCATTCGTCACCAGCTGAAGAATTACTTCTGAATCAATTTCAACTTCAATTTACCGATGTTCCCATGCAATACGCAAACTTTCTCAAAGCCCAAGGAGTTCCGCTTCACCAAATCCAACACTTAATAGCAGGACCAAATTTGAAATAATACATATTGCAACATGACTAAAGTTACCTATTTCTAAAATACAAGGACCAAATCTGAAAACTCAATATACTACAACACCGAAATTGCAATTTTCCCAGTTTATATCTAACATTACATCTTTTCATTTTAATTTCACAACTACTTACAATAATATGAGAATTAAAAAGAGAATTTAGACTTTGAAGACTTTAATTAATCACGGCAGGGGCCCTGTGATGCTTACTTGAATAATATGTACAGTTTTCGTACATTTCCCCCAATTTGAATCAATTCTGAACGATAATATTTTCTAAAGCTACCGGGCCCTGCGTAGTTCTGAACCGAAAGTCTAATTTTTATTATAAAGCTGTTTGATAACTACTTTTAAATAATTATTGCTACCATAATAAATGATATTAAATTGATACAGATTGAATATATTTATTTTTGTACCAAAAAAAAAGAATATATATTTATATAAAATAGTAATGGACAGATATAAATATTACAGTTTATAAATTGTAATGATTTGAACTGACTAACATTTTCCAAAAGTATTTTCTAAAATAAATAGAAGTTTATAAAAAAAAGTTCATCGAGATAATAATAATTTAGTTTATTTCAATTTAAAAAAATGAAACAAAAGAATAACAGTATTATTGGGTATTTAAGTTACGATACATTTAAAATAATAGTTAAAAAAGAGCATTTAAATAGGTGAGTAGTGCGACTTTTAGCTTTAGGTCTCGCTCGCCGCTTCAAAGAGAAGCGCCGAAGCAGAGGAAGAAATCAAAGAATGGCCGGCAAACTCAAAAACCCTATCAAAAACCTCAACCCCAATTGGGCTCAGCTCCAGGAGGTATTCTCGTCCAAATTTCTCTAGTGCAATACTAATTACATGCTCGTCAAATGTGCTTATAGATCTTTTACTTAGGTTTCACTCAGATTTGTTCTGTATTCATTGTTTTGCAGAAGCTGAAAAACAATGGCTCCAAGAATCACTTCTCCAGAAATTCAAGCAAACCAGATTCAGAAACCGAAAGAAGCATATTAGGTACCAACCATTTCTCATATTATTTTTATATGAACTTATGTTTACGAGCTCGGAATTGAGCTGAATTTTGACTTAATTAGTCCTCATTTTATTAATGTAATTGATTCTGTATTGGGTATTTATAGGTAAGCGAAAGGAGAGGTCGGATGAGGATTCTCAAGCTGCAAAACCGAATCCGTTGATTCCTACTTCGTCTGACTGCAGGTGAGGTTCTTTGTTGATAAAGGTTGTACCTTTAATATAATGTTGATATGGTTGAGTTTGGTTAGAGCTGACACTTTTAATATTTGCTGATTTGGATGTTGAAACACAAAAAAGAATGGTAACAAGTCAGAGTGTGGTTGATCACATCCTCTTTATTGGGTTTGAGTTAAATTCACTCCTTAGTAGCTGAATGCAAGTAACCTCACTATTTTATGTTGTAGTTACTAAACAATGTGATATTCTGGGAATAAAATCTACTGAAGTGAGGAAAAACTTGGGGTAGAGGTGTTAATTTTGGTAAAATGTAACTAACCTAGATGAACCAAAAAATCGATAAACCTAAATTTTGGTATTGCCATACTCCAATAGGGAATACCAAACTGATTTTATTGGTTTGGTAATCATTGAATTTTTTAGTTTGATTTGGTAGGATCCTTTCATACTTCCATTTATTTGAAACTTGCATGTATCCCATGCTTTGCTCGGAGCAATTACACATTAGGACCATGCTATTCTTGGTTTGAAGGCCTCTTATAGCCCTTGTGATGATTAATTTGGACTATGTTGTTGGTAATGTGAATTATAGATACTTTTTAGGTGGAAAACGAACTAAGCAAAGATAATTAAGGAAGTAATTCATTTAAAAGAGAGTAGTTAATTTGATAAGTTCAAATGGTTTAGTGTTATGGCCCTAAAAATAATTTTATTTATTATTCATCCTTAAAGGCTCAATTCACTTAAATGATCAAGCCCAATAAAGGCCCAATGGGGACTATCCCTTATTTAACCTACCTTTGACTTATGTCTTAAGTATAAATAATAATTTAACAACCGCTATTTTATCTTTTCTCTCTCTCAAATCTTCTCTCTCAGCTCAGCTCAACTTGATGTTGTTTTCTGACTATTTCGATTGGAGCTTTCCCGGAGAAAAACCCGAACAAATTTTATATTTCCCTAAACCGGAAACTCGACCACTTTTCATTGGCACCATCTGTGGGAATCTTCTCGAAACTCTAAGATTGGGTGGCCTGAAATTGCGTCACCTTCTAAAAAAAAGAGGAGTTATGGAGTTCCTAGACAAATTTGTTCTCACAGACGGCGCCAATGAAAAGGAGGTCGAGTTTTCGGTTTAGAGAAATACAAGATTTGTTCGGGTTTTTCTCCGGGAAAGCTCTGATCGAAATAGTCGGAAAATAACGTCAAGTTGAGCTGAGCTGAGAGAGAAGATCTGAGAGAGAAAAAAGATAAAATAACGGCTTTTTTTATAATGGAAGAGATGAAAAATGAATATTTTTAGGTTAAATTACTATTTATACTTATGGCATAAGTTAAAAGGTAGGTTAAATTAGGAATAGTCCATGTTGGACCTTTATTGGGCTTGGTCATTTAAGTGAATTGGGCCTTTAAGATAAATAAAATTATTATTAGGGCCATAACATATAGTAAATCAAGAAAATCGATGAGATTTTTCTAATGATTTAGAAAATCTAAAGTCCATAATTAAAGTGATAGAATCTTTAAAATTATTTTCACTTGAAATTCTTATATTCTAAGAATTGAGAATTTAGTCAAAATTATTCCATTGCGATCACCCCTTACTATATATAATAGTATATATGTGGATAAAGATTTAAATGCTGATACAGAGCATGGCAAGTTTATAGAACTCTCCAACTACTTGGCTCTTGAAAACTCGGCATTGGCTACAAATACATCGCATAAACTTGACACATGTTTGGAAGTATACACATTTGGTTGTAAATCTTTTACACGTAACATGTATCTGTGAAATGAAACTAAGTAGAACTTGATATTATTTCATTTTATAGATGCATGACAAGTTTAAGAGATCTACACCCAAGTGTGTATACTTTTACACACGTGACATGTCTATGTCTGTGGTATGCATTTGTACTTTGTAGTCCACCAAGTGCAGATGAGCCAATCTAGTGGCTAGTGCTTGTCATGATTTATATTTTTCTATTCTATTATAATAATAATGGGGGTTTCTTGACCACAATTGCGTAAATTTGACTAAATTTTGAATTCTTAGAATTTTTTAAGTGAATAATTTTAATGATTTTTCAAATTATGGAACTTAATGATTTTGAAAAATCTCATTTATTATCTTCTTAATTTTCTTTGTTTTCTAAACCATTTAAACTTATAAATTTCAACTGCTCTCCTTTAAACTTATAAACTCCTGTTTTTCTCCTAAAAACTATCTAAACTTCGTTCAGCAATATGATCTCAAACACCCACTAAATCGTCCTCTCAGTCATTGATCATCATTTTCCAGCTATAAGAGTCCGTAATCCTAATCTATGGCAGTCTTTTTAATTGTTTCCGAGCATAGCACGGGTTATATGCTAGTTTCGTGTAAATGAAAGTATGAAAGGTAAAATATAATTATACTGCCCTCTCCTGTTAGTCGTCCATTGACAGCTTAGCGCCCTCTTCCTTCGGTTGAGCCCTTAGCGCCATCAATCCTCTGTCGCTTTTTTTTTTCTCATTTCATATTCCCACTGGAACAAGATAATCTTAATGTTGTGTATTGCTTTTTGTGTGAAAATATGATTGGATGGAAGTGTAGAAAAGTGAAAGGTTTAGATTGAAATAATACTTAAATGATAATGGCCCCCTTTACTAGATTGAAGCTTGAATTAATAATTAAATCAAGAATGGAGCATAATTATCACTTCTGCTTCATAAGCCACCTATGGGACCTTCTCCTCTTGCTTTTCTTCTGATTTTCGACGCTGTATGTTTCCTCAATTTTGCACATTCATAATATACATCACAGTCTCACAGATGAGGTGGCAATGGATTGTGAAATGGTGGGTGTTAGCTCGTCAGGGAACAAGAGTGCTCTTGGAAGAGTCACACTGGTATTTTTCACTTTCAACCTTCTAAACCCATCATTTTCTACTATGCAAGCTTTAAGTCTCTTACATATTGATATGATTATTAAACTAAATCTACTTGAGTGTGTCTCAGGTAAATAAATGGGGAAATGTCGTATATGATGAGTTTGTCCGTCCGGTGGAGTATGTTGTTGACTTCCGTACCAAAATCAGTGGAATTCGTCCTCGTGACTTGAGGAAAGGTTTGTACCATTTTAATCCTTTTCTCATTTATTATTATTATTATTATTATTATTATTATTATTATTATCATTATCGTGCTGTATTGTTAATGGTTAGACTATTATTAACATTTGTTGTCATCTGCAGCTAAGAATTTCAATATTGTTCAAAAGAATGTAGCCGAGATGATCAACGGTCGAATCCTTGTGGGTCATGCATTGCGCAATGATCTTAAAGTGAGTCTCTATTAACTTTAAACTTTTAAAGCATATCTATGATCTGAATATACAATTTATATCTATGATCTGAATATACAATTTATAAGCATGTGAGTTAATATTATTTTCTTTGTAGGCGTTGTTGTTGAGTCATTCAAAGAAGGATATACGGGATACAGCAGAATATGCACCCTTTCTAAAGTACTGCAAATTTTTTGATATGCATAATCTTATGCGTAGCAAGTTATTTAATTTCTTTTCTTTCTGAACTCATACTGTTAAATTCACTTTAATTAAAATCAGGGAAGGACGGAGTCGGTCGCTAAAGAACCTTGCTAGCCAATATCTCAGTGTTGAAATTCAATCCGGCGAGCATTGCCCGGTTATTTCTCTCTCTGATTTATCTCTTTCATTTATACCATTTTCCTCCTTTTCTTATTTTGTTTGCTGGTTTTATAACTTTTTATTTTTTTATCGCTTCCATCCACTATACTAATTTGCTTCTTTTCATTCGTGCCCTTTTATCACTTGTTTACAGATTGAAGATGCCCGAGCTGCAATGCTGCTTTATCAGAAAAACAAGAAACAGTGGGAAAGGAGCATCAAGGATATGACAAGGCTCAAGGAAAAACAGAAAAAACGGAAGCCTAGAAAGAAGTTAAAAACTGCACAAGGTTAGGAAAAGAATGTTGTATAGCTATTTTCCAACTTCAATAGAGTGATTGATGTAATCTGCTCCAGAAGCACCTCAAATGTATCAGAAAAAAAATCATCAAAAGTTTAACTTTTAAAGATATTCAAAGTTTGAACTTTCTTCCAAACAATTGACAAGGTAGACAACATTTTTAATACCAAATCCACATTTTCATACAAGCTAGTATCAAATATCTACATACTCAAATATTAATTAGACGGAATGACATCTCTGGCTGTGGTGGGTAGCTGCCCCTCAAATCTGACACCCTCGTATAAAATTTCTGACTCCGACCCGTCTTCGAAATGCAATCTTCTTAGTACGAGTTAAATTTGGCTACGTCGCTCTGGCGACCGGAAACCTCTTGCGCAGGTTGCACATGGAGGCGGAGGGTGGTGGATTTTGAGAAAAATGAATGGATGAGAATTTGAATTAGAATGTAGAGTCCGATTGCTGTAATCAGCACTCTGCATAAGAAGGTTATGAATTCTGCAAATATCATTGTGTGTAAATATTTATTTCTGGGATATATTAGGGAAGTTGTGCCCAGGTATTTTGTGTTATAGTTTGATAAACATTGTAGAATTATATATAGTTGCGTTTGTGTGTGTGCAATAAAAGTTATGAAAGTTGGGTGGAGTGATTTGTAATTTTGTATAGTTTGGTCACGTTGCATCCACCGTTCAACTATAGATTGAAACAAATAATTATGGGATTACGAGGAATGGCTGATCATGTGGACGGTAATTGGACAAGTGCTATATCTCATCAATAACTAGTGATTGGAAAAAAAAAAAATTGGTCTCCTGTATTATTACGGTTTTTACACTTTGATGGTTAAATTTCTTTCTTCTAAATTGTCATTTTATGTTTACAAATTTTACAAATTACTTATTCCGGTTATTTTGCGGTGGAATATTTCGTTTTGATGTTTGCACATCAATTTTTAAGGAAGTAATTTATAAAATTCGTATAAGGAGATAATTTGGAACAAAAAAAATCCTTAAATGTAAAATTCGTAAATGTAAAGAGACAATTTGAAAAAAAAAAAAAATAAAGAGGCGAAAAATCTTTTTCCTGTAGTGATTGATAATTAATAATGAAATTACTAATGGATCAACATATAAATGTTTGACCAACATGGTATTACTCAGTTGGCAATACAGGCTGAGTTTGTGGGAAGAGTCTCAGGTTTGATCCCCACTAAACACATTTGTTGGGAGGGGTGAAGAGCCTTAACTGTGACTAAGCCTCGAAGTGAATTAAGGACCCTCAATGTAGGATTACCCGAACCAGTAATCTACAAAAAAAAAAAAAAAAAAAAAAAAAAACATATAAATGTTTGATCCCTTTGATTTATATTTATTAAAGTTGAAATTTATAAAGTGAATTTTAAAAAAACATTAAAATTGACTATACGTTATGCGAAGTTTTCGAATAATATTTCCACCTCACCATTGTTGCCCACTAAACCTGGGAAAATATGCGAAGAACTATTATGGACATTATTATAAATCTTTGATGAATCTTTGAAACTCTTGATCAATTTAAAATGTCTCCATAATATCAATAAATAAGTAAATGAATATCTAAATAAAATAAAATATGACTTGTATTTGAATATCACAACTATTTTTCTTCACCTTAGACATTTTCACCTAAATCTACCAATAATTTTGACTCTTCCACTTTTCTGTTGCTAATGCCATTCATCCCCATAACATTATCATTCACCAATCTTTTACTATGCAAAATCCCCATTGACCTTGACTTACTAAGCCTTACCGTGGGCATCCTCATACTCAATCCCGCCCTCCTCCTATGAATATGATCACTACTAAAATCCGTCGGCAGCAATTTAAACTCGCGAGCTGTACCAATGGACTTTGACCTCTCAACACGATCACCAATCACATCATTCTTCAAATCTACACTCGTAGCATTGGATACTTTCCCGTTCCTCCTGCTTCCCATTCTAGAACTATTCCTCACATGCTCCACGCTCTCGTCCAACGGCTCATACTTAGTAGCTACGCGAGAATCCTCCATCACGCGCCGCCCCAAATTGAAGCAAAACTGAGACTGCATTTTCATTCTTTTGTGGATGCCTTTCAGACACTCCAAAACCTCTGCCATACCCGGCCGCCTCGCTGCCGTGGATCTAACACACCGGGCCGCCAACAACGCCATCCGCCGGAGAGCCACCGTGTCTTGTGGCGACCCGATCCTCGGATCGCAAATGCCGGTGATATTGCCGGATTTTATCTCCGGAACAGCCCAGTCGACCACCGACGGCGGACTGTAGTTCACGTCGATGGCATTCCGGCCGCTGATGATCTCCAACATTAAGATTCCGAAGCTGAAAACGTCGGATTTGGTGCTGAGATCACTCGGCGCAAGATAGCCGGGGTCGAGGTATCCTAGCGTCCCCGCCGGCGGCGTGGATTTCACCTTAACGTCCTCCACGTTTCCTCTCAGAGCCAAGCCGAAGTCGCTAATCCGAGAATTGAAATCGGAGTCGATTAAAACGTTGGACGATTTTATATCGCGGTGAATGATCGGCGGATTTGATGAATGCAAAAATTGAACCGCCCTCGCCACCTGCAGCGCGAACCGGGTCCTCTTAACCCAACCGAGTGGTTTACCCGAACCGTGAAGCAAGTCATATAACGAGCCATTTGGCATATACTCCACGACGATCAGCTTACGCTGATTCGTATCAACGGCAAAACCGAGCAAATTCACGAGTCGGCGGTGATAAACTCTGGACAGAATCTCCACCTCGTTGTCGGCAGGAATGGCGGCGGCGGGGGTGTGGTGGAACTGCTTAGTCCTTTTGACGGCGGCTACGAGTTTACTCCGGCGAAGGTAGGCTTTGTAGACAGAGCCGTGGCTGCCTTTACCGAGAAGATTGGCGGCAGAGAAGCCATCGGTGGCGGAGTGAAGATCGGAGAAATCAAATTCAGTAATCTCGACGGGTCTATGATTCTTTCTGGGCTTTTTAGTTAATAATTCCCAGTTGTAAGAATCGCAGGTGGCAATGGCCGACTCTGCATTGCAAGAAAGATAACCCATAATGAATACAAATTGAGAAACGAAATGCAGAATTTGTATTGAAATGACGACGAGGCAAATGCCATGAAAAGAGGAAGGAGGTGGGGTGGGTGGTGATATTTTTACAGCTTTTGATGCATGTCTGGAAATTAGAGCGGTGGGTAATGTGAATGAATGAAGAAATTGAAAAAGGCTGATGGATTCGAAAATTGAAGTTTAAAAGGTGAAGAGAGTGGGTAGTAATTTAATGGTTATTTTTGACATATAAAGGCGTGCAGGCACGCTTTAATAGCATATGGGGTCAAGATGCCTCCTCCACTTCTGAGTTCTGACCAGTCTTACTTCTCTTTTTCTTTATCATCTTTATTCTCTTTCCCTTTTATGATTTTTGCATAAAAATGTAGAGGGTTTCCTTTTTAAAAACATTTAGTATTATAGTTGATCGATTTCAACTTAAATGAAATTTAAAACATTAACTAGTTAGTTATGTACTTGTCTTTCTGTATTCATGTACGTATGGTAAGGTATCGAGACATAGAGAGAAACGAAAGTGATGAAGATTGGTGCCAATCTTTAAAAAGTTGTTGCTCTTAACATATGGAAGGAAAATGACAGATCAAGGTTGTTTCTTTAGTAACTTTAATTGAAACTTGATGGCACATTTAATGCTTGTTTGTTCCTATACTTTAAGTTATATAATAGCACATGTATCTCAACTAGTTAATCAGAGAAGTAATTTTCTTTTTAAGTACTATTTCAATATCCATAGAACCTTTTAACTGTTTATAAAATAATAAAGTACTTATTATCTTGGCATATTCTTTTACCAACAGTGATTCACTTGCAAAGATAGATAACTTCCTGATTGTGACATTTCAAAATTTGGAAGGCAGACCATCCACATATGACATAACCTATTTGTTTTGTTTGTACTTATATTATATCTCTTTTGGATCCCTTTCGAATGGGATCAACAATTGCCCTATGTTTCCCTATCTTGGTAACATTCTTTCTGAAAAGGAGGAAGGAACTATATTTTAATGTGGAAATTAAAACTTTTTTTCTTTTAATATATAAGTGGAAATTAAAACTGAAAAAAGCTACTTGGTAGGCCCATTTGTGCCATTCAGGCCCAATACATTAAGCCCAACATATAAGTCGTTAGCTGCTGAATTGAGTTGGAGACTTGGGCTTCTATATTTCAAAAAAATATGGTTTGACATACCCAGCTTACTCGACAGGCAAATTGACATCTTTATCCAAAATTATGCGATAAATATTTTTGTTGTAAAGTTGTTAAACATTCTTGATATTAATAATTTAAATATAAAGCAATTTCGTATCATCAAGCTATTTTGTGCTCGTAATTTGAAATAAATATATACAATATATATACTTTTTAACATTAGCATTTAATTTTCCAAAACAAAATATTGTTTATTTTTTTTTGAAGCAATTTATAGTCGGTTTGGGAGAGCTAATCAGCTAAAACTTTGATAATTGGGACACTTTTACTCCCCATCTCTATATATATATGTGAAAGTCGTTTTGTTTTTGGTCCTTTAACTTCAGTCTTGTTGGAGAGCTTTGTGCGGATCTACGAACCAAGTTATTCCTAGGTAAGCTTTGTATTTCCTCTTTCTTTCTCGTTTTTCTACGTATTTTTCTTCTCTCTTTTTTCTGCGTAATCGCCTCTTGAAATTCTGTTTTTCTTGTTGTTTCTTTCTTTTCGTCGGTTTATCCTCCTGTATAATTTTGATTTGTGTTTATCTTTACCATTTTGATAGATTAGGGTACGTCCGAATCCGCTTTTTAGGGTTTCCCTTGTTTCGAGGGCTTTTAATTCTTGTGAATCGGTATGCTTCATTAAGTTTCTGGAGAGTTGGAGGTTAATTAATTGCGATTCTTCCTTTTGAGTTTTGAGTGGATTGGGTTAAGGATTTAGCCGGTTAGGGTTTTTATTTCTCGCGTTAATTAAATAATTTTGCTGTTTCTGGAAAAATCCCGTATATCATTCATCGCCTTTTTTTTCCCTTTTCTTCTTTCTCCTCTATACTCTGTATATAAGTTCGTTTTACGAGGCTTGATGTGTGGCTATCAGTTTTGGATTTAAGTGTTTAGGTTTAAACATTGTGGGGCGATTCTTGAAGCTTTAATATTAGAATCTGGTAAAGGAATTACATACTCGAATAATGGCTGTATTCAATTCACAATTTCACACTGCGATGCAAACAATTTTCTGCTTGGATTCCCATATCACATTTTAAAATTCTGTTTGTTTACTTCACATGATGGTAGTCTAATTTTTTTGGAGGTGTTATGATAATCATAAAAATTGTAAAGGCTGGATATGTCATGTTTGTTCTAATTATAATTGGTCTAATATTTCTGTATGTTGGCTTATCTATAGTTGATTTTTGATATTCGGTCATATTGACAGATATAAACAAATCATATTCCAACTGAAAAATGGGTAAGCGGAAGTCGAGGGCGAAGCCAGCAACGAAGAAGAGAATGGACAAACTCGACACTGTCTTCAGTTGTCCCTTCTGTAACCATGGTAGCAGTGTGGAATGTAAAATGTAAGTTGTCTTTGTAACTATATGACTATATCTCGTTTCCCTTCATCTATTCATATGCTGATGCATGGAATTGAATAAGTAAATTTTAGATACATTCTATATAGTAATTTCCTTTTTGTACATATTCAATTCTTCTGAAAGCTGACAGTGTTTTGTGTTTCAGTGATATGAAGAACTTAATTGGCGAGGCTTCATGTGGAATTTGCCAAGAAAGCTTTAGCACCAATGTAACAGGTATGTTTGTTTTATTTCTTTTGTTAATCTAAATTATGCTTTGCATTTAGTGTTGGGAATTGGGATTATGTGAACTAACTTGGTCCTTTTTTCTGTATGCAGCTTTGACTGAGGCTATAGACATGTAAGTGAAGGATGAAGCTTTCCCTTTTTTTTTTTTGCGTCAATTATGAATCCTCCTGAGGTTTATACCAATTTCGAAAAAATACCTTGGAACCTTGAAACAAAGTAGAAACACCTTGATTGCAAACCATAATGAATAACGCACCCACCCACCCACCCAAAAAGAAAAACTAGCGGAAAATTGTTGACAATCGTTGTGAAAAGACCTAGGGTGGTTTTTGTAATTTTTAAGGTTTGAGGGCGTTTTTCATAGAACAAACAAATCTCAGGCGTAATTAATTATCCCATTTTTTAATAATCAATCACCTGGATTTCTCACTTTGATTATTAATCGTGAAACTGTTTTGGCTACAGATACAGTGAATGGATTGATGAGTGCGAACGAGTCAATAACTTGGAAGATGAAGATGCTTAGAGGGTGATCAGGGGCGGTACCACTTTGTGCCCTGGGGGTGGGTTGACCCCCCGATATATATAAAAAACGCTGTAGTCCCCGATATATAAATAACGCTGTAGTTTTTCCGCCTTATGCCCTGCTGGGGGCGGCGGC
Organism: Verbena officinalis; assembly: GCA_958496215.1. Taxonomy (NCBI): domain Eukaryota; kingdom Viridiplantae; phylum Streptophyta; class Magnoliopsida; order Lamiales; family Verbenaceae; genus Verbena; species Verbena officinalis. The sequence goes on from OY292389.1 coordinate 27,745,474, forward strand.
CCCCCGATATATATATAAAACGATGTAGTTTTTCTTAAGCTTGTAAAAACAGAAATATTTTATGTCTTACATTACATTATATATAAGTTTTCTTTGATAGTTCTATGTTTTATTAGTGGATTTTCACACATTTAAATTACTACAAGAGACTAAATTAAAATTTCCAATATGAAACAAATTGAAGACTTGGAAAGTCAAAAGCCATTGCTTGGTTGACGGCGGGCGGTTGTCCGATGTGTGAAGAGGAAGAGGAGAGGACCTGTAGCTTAATATGGTTTGTGTAAAAAGAATTTTTGTAGTGCTTTTGATCGGCCACTATGGTAATAAAGTATGAATTTACAAGTTCGTTTGCGTATTAAATCCATCTAATGAATTTATTTTTGTATTTAGACACATGACATTTGCAGTTAGATAACTTTATCTTGTCATTAAATAGAACATCACAGAAACAATAGTTATTTTTTATCTCATAAGAGGAAATTGCATAAATTTGACAATGTAAACTCCCTTCCATCTCAAAGTTATAGTGCACTCGTTAGACGGTGATTAAACTAATTGACCCAATTGAATTTAACGTAATTGAAATAACAACTTAAGCACCACTGCATGTATTCCGAGTTTTAGATTAATTTGTTTATGTGACAAAAAAAAAATATTAATTGTCTCATACCAAAGAAGAATTCACCTCACGAAAAATTTATGGAATGATAAGGTCATAAATTATCATTGTGGTGTTTAATTTTAAGTCACACTAATATGATTTTCTTCATTGTTAAGTTGGAATGAAAAAATTAGGTTATTTACATAAACATATTTTAATTTTTAGAAAAAAATTTGTTTATTTTCTAATGAAAATATAAAACAATTCTTGACCCTAATTTTGGGAATATAGGGAGTGTATATATTTTAGTTTTAATAATAATAATAATAATAATAAAACTACATTTTTTTTTTGAGTTCAATAAAACTACATATTTTAGTTCCTTCAAATCTTGCGTTTGTAAACAATAGGTTATTTATTTTCAAGAAAAAAAAAAAAAAAAACAATAGGTTATTTGTCATAAAAGTTGGTCCGGCTTCGGTTTACCGTTCAACTTGTAACATTTACGCCGGCTGAGCTCTTCCGTCCAACTGGTTCTGATTTCTGCAATTCATTTAAATTGGAAGTAGAATTGACGGCGGAAACAGCCGATGGGTCGGCCGCCGAGCAACGGAGGCCCCTCGTTCCGATTTAACCCCGTTGAGGTTACTCGCGAAACCCTTTTCAACTCTTTGCCTCTCGGAATAATCACACAACTAATCACTCAACCTACAAGAGATTGTTGTGAATTTTGAAACTGTATTTTCTTATGAAAACAAGCTATCACTTAGTTCTGGACATTCTTTTGATTTTATTTTCCCTCTAATATTTAGCAGGATGGTTCTATGTTTTTCTTAATTTCCCGTCTGCATATACACTATCATCTGGATGTTTGTTTCTGCGGCACTTCCCGGAGTAAATAGTCAATTGCTGCTCTGATATATCAATTCTCATGCTTATGTCTCTAAAATTTGTGTATTTAATTTTGTAGAAAAGCCGCATTCCAACTTTCAGGACGGGAAGGCATGGATTTTGGAATTTAGGCCTTGTTTATTTATGCATTCCATTTATTCGATTTTCCTGTGAAAAAAAATTGTTGGAAGTACTTCTTCCCTATTGTCATTTCAGTGCATAGGTTCCACTAGACTAATTTCAAGTTGAGCATCACTTTTTGCCAAGGGATATTGTGGTATTTTTAATTGCTGGCAAACAGAGCGTATTAGATGCTAGAGGAGAACAGTTTATATGATTCTGTTCATCAGCCTCAAGCAAAACGGAAAAATTATTCGATGTACCACATAAAGGTTTAAACCCGATTATAACTGGAATACTATTTCTGAATTGCATATTGGTGTTAGCACAAGTCACTGCTTGTATTTGAAGGGCAGCATTATCTTTTGCATTGAAAAGTTTCGATTCTTCTGGAGAAACAACTGAGAATTGCAATCTATTTTTTTTATTTTAAAGGTCGGGGAAATGGAGGCTATTTTGCAAGCACACAATTATGCAGTTCCAGCACGTGAAATACTTGAGGCTCTCGCACAGAGGTTTAGGTAAGAATTCTATTTACTATTCCTACAAATCCATTTACTTCAAGTTATATTCACCTTGAAAATATCTAAATATGTGTGTGGTTCCTGTTAATATAGCACAACAGCTGAAAGAGCGGGAAAGGTGGAAGTTTCGGGGAAACAAGTAAGCACTTCTTCCATCTAAATGTGCTTTAAATATCTACAAAATACAGTTAATGGTTTTAATTTAATATATACAACAGGTGTGGAACTGGTTCCAAAATAGGAGATATGCTCTCAGAGCTAGGGCAGCTAAGGTTCCTGCTCCATCTCAGGCAAATGTGTCTGCTCCTTTGCCTATGCCTATGCCTATGCCTCGAGATGATCATGCTACGGCCAGAAATGTACCTCAAGCTCCTCAACTTCAAACTGCTCCTCCATCGGGTAATAATATAATATTAAATGACTTCAATTTGCTGTTCTGAATTTGAAATGACCTCTATTAAGTTATTGATTGGTTGATCATCTCCTTCTATGTGGTGCTAATTTGTATCCTATGTTCTTCAGTTACAGCTAAAAGTGTGCCTCAAGTCCCTTATTCTCTTCCTGCTCCAGCAGGTACAGTTTTCAAACTCCTGCGGTGCTTTCCTCGTTATATTGCTCTATGCTTTTTGAATAGAAATGTTCTCCTCCTTATCTGGAAATTATGCTACTACATTTTGCATCTTTGCTTCATGAGTGTGTGTTCAGGGATAGGTTTTATTCCTTAATCTTGAAGTGCTTCTATCTAATAGAGCTATTCCTTATCTTTCCTCCCCATATGTGTTCTCAAAATTTTCTATTTACGTCATTAAGATTTGTCCTATTTGAACTTAACTATCCGGGATCAAGTACACATAGGTCCTAAATGACAGGACCATGTGGCTTGTGGTCAGTAAATTATAAGCTGATTGTTGTCACAGATATTGATAATTCAGTCAATACGATTTTCTGTTCTCAAGTGCAAAATAGGTGTGGATGTTTGTGTTTCTTTGCCTGCATTTGAGATTCTGCAATTTGTGTTAAATCCAAGAACTAGCCTTTTTTTTTTTTCAGTTAGTATGGTATAATTGCCTAAACTTTCAATCTTTAAAGTGCCATTTTTTCCATAGCTCCTCCTCATGGATTTTTTTTTTTTTTTTTTGAGTTTTTTTTTAGCTGCAGCGCAAGCTGCTGGCAGGAATGCCTCAGATAGTACTCAAATGGAGTTTGAAGCTAAATCTGCTAGAGATGGTGCATGGTTTGTTTTTCTGATATATCTTAACTTATTTCTTCCATTTCCTGAGAAAAGATGGTTCTGTTTCCTCTTGGTGAGAACATCAAAGCTGACCAAACATTTTTATATTTTCAGGTATGATGTTACATTGTTCCTGTCACACAGATCATTAGAGACTGGAGATCCGGTAATTTACCCTATCCACCCTTTTAGCATAGAAGGAAGGTTTTTGGCTAATTGGATTGTCTTGTACTCTTGTTATATTATTTCATTTGTATATAAATTCTCTTGTAATAATGAGTTTAAGAATAGTTATGACAAAATAAAGCTGGTCCTCTCAGGAAGCTCTGGTTCGTTTTGCCGGTTTTGGACCAGAGGAGGATGAATGGGTGAATATTCGCCGGCATGTAAGACAAAGATCACTCCCATGTGAATCATCGGAATGTGTGGCAGTTCTACCAGGAGATTTAATACTATGCTTTCAGGTGCATTTCTTGGAAATAAAATGTAAAATTACAAAGAATTGCAGTTTGTAGTTCATAGATAGTTAGTTATGCTTGTTAGACCTAGGGAATTTTCATGTTGTGAGTTTTTTTTTTTGCTTTCTCAGGAAGGCAAAGAACAGGCCCTATATTTTGACGCGCATGTTCTTGATGCACAAAGGCGGAGGCATGATGTGAGAGGTTGTCGTTGTAGGTTTTTGGTGCGATATGATCATGATCAATCTGAGGTAATAAAGTGAAATATTGCTCTTGTTATATATGATCTAATTGTTAAATCCCCATGATTAAAAAAATTTCATATGAAAACCTGTGAAACTAAAAGATTTGTAAGGTTTCAGGGGGTATTATGTGTACATTTTTATGTTACTAGGGGGGTGTTCGTAAGGTTTCAAGGTTTCAGGGTGTTTTCAGAAAAAAGACCTAACCTCAGGATTCTTTTTTGTAATTGTCCCAATTCCAAAAAAAAAATCTCATATGAAAACCTGTGAAATTAAAAGATTTGCGCACAACCCCTTGCTTTTGAATTGTATGAAAAAAAATAAGATTATTAACTTGCCATTTACCATTGTTCAAAGAAGGAAGAGACGCGAACAAAAATAAAATTTGAATGCAAGAAAGTAACTTTACGGCTTTACCATAAAATGCATGTAGTTTCGTAGTTAATGCGTGTGAGATTCACGTTCTTTTCTTTCTATGCAAAATTTAAATTTCACATGGTTTATATTATGAGATTTTTTTTTTTATCATTTAGGGTGTTTAATGCTCATCAACCACAACATAATAAAGGTAATTCCATCATTGCTTATTTCTGTACATGTCATAATCTTCATCCGTTTTATCGACCTGTAGGAAATAGTCCCACTAAGGAAGATTTGCCGGCGGCCTGAAACTGATTACAGGTTGCAGCAACTTCAAGCCGAGGCTACAAATCTCAATCCACAAAAACAAAAAACTGTTGCAGATTCTCAAGCTATGAATACATCAAAAGTCAACGCCACAAGCGAAACACCACAAAAGCAGCCAACCAAGACCGAGGAGCGTATTGATTCTGGAACCATCACTACTGTTCCTAATGTCAATGCTCCTCGTGTTGATCCTGGAACCATCACTACTGTTCCTAATGCCAATGCTCCTCGTGTTGATTCTGGAGCCACCACTGCAGTTCCTAATGCCAATGCTCCTCATGTTGATTCTGGAACCACCACTGCTGTTCCTAATGCCAATGTTCCTCGTGTTGATTCTGGAGCCACCACTGCTGTTCCTAATATGAAAGCTCCTCTTGTTGATTCTGGAGCCATCACTGCTGTTCCTAATGCAAATACTCCTCATGTTGATTCTGGAGCCACCACTGCTGTTCCTAATGCCAATGCTCCTCGTGTCGATTCTGGAGCCACCTCTGCTGTTCCTATTGCCAATGCTCCTCGTGTTGATTGTGGAGACACCACTGCTGTTCCTAATGCCAATGCTCCTCGTGTTGATTCTAGAGACACCACTGCTGTTCCTAATGCCAATGCTCCTCGTGTCGATTCTGGAGCCACCACTGCTGTTCCTAATGCCAATGCTCCTCGTGTTGATTCTAGAGACACCACTGCTGTTCCTAATGCCAATGCTCCTCGTGTCGATTCTGGAGCCACCACTGCTGTTCCTAATGCCAATGCTCCCCGTGTCGAGTCAGCTATGACCACTGCTCCTCAAGCTAATGTTCCTCATGTTGATTCTGGAGCCATCACTACTGTTCCTAATGCCAATGCTCCCCCTGTTGAGTCGGCTACGACCACTGTTCCCCAGGCTAATCTTCCTCTTGTTGATTCTGGAGCCAAGACTACTATAACGACACATGCCAATGTTCCTGTAGCTAGTGAAGCAAAATTACCAACACCACAAGTTAATGCAGAAACTGTGCTCAAATCATGAAACTGTAATTGTGGGTATAAGATGGCTGATTTTGTCAAATGGTTATCTGAATTTTTAATTTGTAACATTACAGTTTATCCCGAGAATGCTAATTTTATCTTTTTTTGTAGAAAAATACAGGGCTTCATATTTATTCACTACTTTATTGAATTTATTGGGCTGATATTTGTGTGTGATTTTCTGTTAGTTTACTCTTTCAGTCTTTCTAATAACCGGAGAACAAGACTGTGCTTTACTAATACTCTGATACCATCGTAGATAATTTAGTAGTTTACAAGTAGATTATACACATAATTAAAGTGAAATGGTAATACCAAATGAATGAGACATTATTGATTATTATTCTATAGCAAGTTCGGCCCCATAATATTATAATATTATTCCTCCAGTTTTTAATAAAATAGTTTCTTGGAGATCTTTTAAAATAAAATAAAGCTTTTGATATTTTCAATTGCTAATTAATTAGATATTTACGAAAATACTTTAAGGTTCACCTTTAAATCCAAAACATCACTGAAATCTCGAAACTTTATAAGTACTCCCGAGTTTTTATGCTGTTTATATTCTTACCTTGAATTATTACAAAACTTACCCCGATATTTGCAAAATATTACAAATATTCCCTAAAATTAATCAAAAATTGTTGATTTTCAGTGATATTTTGTAAATTTCAGGAGCTATCCATAAAATGGTAAAGTGTAAATAGTTTTTTAGCAAAAAGTGCAGATCTCAGGAATTATTCGTAAATCACCCATTATTAACATTACATATTTTTTCTTCAATCCTATTTTCACATGCCATTGATAATAATATTTATTAATACAATTTAAAACTTTTCTTTTTTTTTTAATAAGAAAAATAAGAAAATCCTTTTTTTTAAGAGAGCAAAAGAAAAACCTTGAAAGAAGTAATCAGATCATGTGATGCAGTATAAATACCCAAACTTGCTAATTTGAAGTTTAAAGGATGTTTATTGTCCACGACGCCCAAAAGCCCTTTCCGCGGACAGAATTACCTACACGTGGTTTCCCTACTCCGAATTTGCAGTGCGACTTCATTTAACTAGATTCTTCATAGCTAAAGTGTTTCCATGAAGTATCAGTAGAAAATCGCATAACGTTCAATTGGTTTCTGAAGGCATGCGGTGGTTATTGCGGCGGAGTAGCCTAACGGCGGCGGTTATTGGCAATGGATCAGGAAACGCCAGGAGTGTGGTAACGAGCTGTAGGGCGGTGGTATTGCCGCGGTTCGGTGGTCCGGAGGTGCTGGAGCTCCGAGACAATGTGACTGTACCCGATCTCAAGCCTGATGAGGTCCTTGTCCGCGCTCGCGCTGTCTCCGTCAATCCACTCGATTGCAGAGTCAGTTTCCTTCAACTTGAAATTTCGAATTGCTTGTCGATTAACTTTCATATAACTGATTGAAAATGGAAAAATTGTTCGTCATTCATTGGAATTTGGTAAATGCACCTGTTATTAATCTGAGTATTTGCTGCAGTCAATTTTTGTGTAGCTTTTCCATTGATTTTGACTTGTCGATTTGCTAAAAGTGTTTCCTGATGTTAAATGTGGATATGATGAATATTTAGGAGATGATTGTCCTATCAACTGTAGGAAAGGTTAATATATTTCCTTTGCTGCAAGATATTGCATGATGCTGCATCAATTTTTAAACACCAAGGACTTTAAAGCTTTCAGTTTCAACTTCCAAGCTGTTGTTAAGTTTTAAGTGTATCATCTGGAGAAGATTTAGTGCTTTTAGAATGACATCTCACTCTTTTAAAAAATTGTTTCACTGAATATACTGTGGTCACCTCCTGCTAAGATATTAAGCTGCGCCACTTAAGAATTTTTGGGTGGCTTCAAGTTTCGGGATGGCTGAATATCAATTATAAACATTTGAAAGTGAGAATGAAGTTGTTAAATGAATTATAGACTACAACGTAAGAATTGACTATGTGGACATAGGCATGTCCTTTTTTTGTCGCTAGGAGTTCGGTATAATCGAGTTGCAGAAGTAATTATCTTTTGGATTATTCTGATTAACAAGTGATTCTCTAATTGAAGTGGAAACATCATATCTGGAGAAGTAAAAGATGCTCTCACTAGATGCATGAAGATTGTTTAGGCACTAAAGGTTTTTTTAGCTCGAAGTGACATTTGTTAATGATGTTGCTCTGGTCAATCTCAGGCGCTACATAGTATGATCATGTATAAGGAGGTATGGTGATGTTGCAGAATGCAGGAAGACTATCAATCATTCTACCACCAATTTCTTTCTCATGTAGGCAAGCTAGCTGAGCAGGCTGCTTGATATAATAAAGGAGCCCAAAACTCCATCACTATATTATGCTCCATCTTTGTAGTTTTAACGCTGCATGAGCATGCTAGGTGATCAAACTTTTCTAATTGTTGATTATCAAGCAAGTAATAGTAATCTCTTACACTGCATCATGCTGGAATATTTATTATAACTTGAAAATATGTGTATTCTATGTTCTAGTGTGATGTCATTTCGCGTTCCTGTATATACTCCTCCACATGAATTAAACTCTGTTTTCCAGATGCGCGAAGGCTATGGTGGTTCACTGTTTGAGCCACTTTTGCCATTGATATTAGGCCGTGATATTAGTGGCGAAGTTGCAGCTGTTGGACGTTCTGTACGCTCACTCAGTGTTGGGCAGGAAGTCTTTGGTGCTTTACATCCTACTGCAGTGAGGGGTACTTATGTTGATTATGCAATTCTTGAAGAAGATGAACTTATCTCAAAGCCAGAATCAATTTCTCATGTGGTAGGTCTTGTGCAGTGCACCTCAATATGGAATGATTGAAGTTTTGTGGATGCTTCCTTTTCTTTTTTTAGTAATACTGATTGAAAAATTGCATGAATCTGGGCTGGCCTGATATGGGCAGTTGCTGAATGTTAATTGAGTCGGCCTTACATTTCTTCCCAAACAGATACTTCAATGCCAGTGTGACAACATATATATTTTTGTAATATACAGGATGCAAGCGCTATCCCTTTTGCTGCTTTGACTGCTTGGCGTGCTTTGAGAAGTACAGCAAATATAAAGCAGGGGTATGTTGTGATACTGACAAAATATAATTCATCTGTTCATAATTCTCTATTACACACTTGTGCATGTTTTTAAGCATGAAGGAAAAGCAGTGAACCAAAATTAGATCTCAAATGGCTATATGCAGCGCATAATGCGTTTCTATTCATCAATTTGCATCTGTTTGAGTTGCTGCCCGCAGCTTGGTTCTTCAAATTCAGTAAGTCGTAAAATATGCAAGTAGCAGTTGGAGGTCGTGACAATAAATGACTTTGTATTTGATTAAATCTCACAAGAGCGAGTCGTAGTTGATGTGAAATGAACACTTGAAGAATTTAAGTACTTGTTTTGCTGACCTATTTAGTTTAATGGGGTGATTGCGGTTCAACAACAAATGTGCACACAATAGCTTTTAATCGCTTGAGCCACACAAAGCTCAATGCAGTGACTCAACAATAAAATAGGGTACACTGTATATGCATTACCAATATCTCTGGAGTCATTAACAATAATTGAGTTCTTTTCACAAACTAGTTTAAGTTTGGAATTGGATATTGATTTGGCTAATAAGGATTAATTGTGTGACTCAAGAGACTAGAAATGAAGACGTGGTTGTAGTCATGATACCACAAACATAGAGTAAGCAATAATGTGATTTTCTTCAGTCTATTTTTCCTCCAAGATTTTTTCCTGTTTTTTTTTTTTTTTATCATTCTCGTTTCTGTTCCTACCTAAAATCCTATAACCAAACATAGTGTAAGTGTGTTATTTGTTAAACAATATTACGTGCAATTACATTTAATCATTTATACTTCCTTTCTGATTATGCTATCCCGATTACATATTTACAGACAAAGGGTGTTAGTTTTGGGGGGAGGAGGAGCTGTAGGCTTTTCTGCAATTCAGCTTGCTGTGGCTGTCGGATGTCATGTCTCCACAACTTGTGGGGCCGAAAGTGTAGATCAAATCTTGACAGCTGGTGCTGAGCAGGCTGTTGACTATTCTACCGAGGTGGTGATAACGCTACAGTTTCAGTGTTATGGTTTAGTGCATCCATTTAAAAATATTTTCAGGTTTCCCAAATGCTTCAAATTTGCAGGATTATGAATTATCCATTAAGGGATATTTTGATGCTGTGCTGGACACGATTGGTGTACCTGAGACTGAAAGGATTGGTGTCAATATTTTGAAGAGAGGTGGGCATTACATGACATTGCAGGTATAATGGATTATCAACTCCCAAAATAGTGGCTATCAAATGGTTCTTTTATTGTTGCATGTAATGATGCATCGGTTTTGGTTGTCTTTATAGGGTGAGGCTGCATCCTTTACTGATAGGTATGGGATGGTAATTGGCCTTCCTCTGTCAACTGGAATTTTGTGGAAGAAGCAAATGCAATATCGGTATTCTCATGGAATAGGTGTGTTAAGTATCAGCCTGTTTATCCTTTTGTGATTAAATTAACACAAACACTTAATTTATTTTGGGGAGATTTAACTTTTATTGGTAAATGCCCAAATTGTATTTATTCGTTTTATTGAAAAATAGCATTCTGTTACATGTTTTTGCCTTGTACATTTTATATTAAGACTTGTGTAACCATTCTAAGGTCTATACATCCTGCTGTAAACCAAAACTTCAGGTCTGAGGCCTTAATGCTTTGTTATTTATATGAAATGAAGGCACATATTTATATGTTTGATCACTGGGAAAAAACTGCTTTGGTTCTACTTAAAAATCTTTTGTTGTCAATTTTTTTGGTGTCATCATACTAAAACCTGCTGTTTTATACTGTACAGAGTATCACTGGTCTTACATGAGAGCTGATGCTGAAGGCTTACAAGAAATCCGTCGACTATCTGAGGCTGGGAAGCTGAAAGTGCCTGTGGAGAAGACATTCCCAATTACACAAGTGAGAGAGGCCCATGAGGCCAAGGATAAGAGGATAATTTGCGGTAAAGTTGTTCTAGAAGTTGACTAGCTCACTCCATAAGTCCACCTGGTGAAAACAAGCTAGAAAATCTCATCTTTTTCTTCGCCTTCCCTGAAGTGATTCCCGACTAGTTTACGACCCCATACTTAAATGGTGAAGTATCATTGATCGAAAGGTTTGAAATGGTGTAGTGGCAAACTGTACATTCTTAAGGGATTCTGAGTTTTGTAGTTTCAACTAATACCGTAATCAATAAAATTTGAGTTTGTTTGGCAAAAGAGGGTTGTGGCGCTTTCCCCATATGAGAAAACCAGGAACCATTTCACCCATTAATGTTTACCTCTTTTGGGCATGTTTAAATTTGGATTCTGAGATTTTTAATTCTTTGTAAATTTGGATATCCAATATGTTGTTGCTAATTGTAAACCCTATTTTCGATAACGGGAATTGACAATCGAATATAACTCAATAATCAATCGATAGTGTCACCTTAACATGGTGGAAGTCATCAATCTGAGCTTAATTATCCCTAAATATGATTCATGTATAATACAAAATACAATAATAACATAATAAATAAGAAGAAGCTTGGGGCTTTAGATCCGGATGATTGTGCCAAGTTCTTGACTGTGGTACGGAGTCCGATTGCGGTTGTGAGTTTCGCGAAGGAGTTCGCGGGCTCCTAGTTCGGTTGTCTCAGTATTGCGTGTTGCCAGGCTTTTTCCTAATCGCTGGTTGCACCCGTCACCGAGCTGTTCAAAATTAATTTTGATGCGGCAATGTTCAAATTTTAGAGGGAGATTGGCATTAGGGTTGTGGGTCGAGACTCGACTGGTGGCTGTGTTGGTTGGGAATTGGTCCGACGTCCGGGACCTTGTGATCCGTAGCTTGCGGAAACTATGGCTTGTTTGACGGCTGTGAAACTTACTTGTGATTTTGGGTGGTCCATGGTTGTCTTCGAAGGCGACTACTTGAATTTGATTAGGAAACTCCAAGGAGACTCTGATGATTTTTCGCCTTTGGGGGTTATTGTTGTTGATGTTCGTAGTTTGTTAGATAGTTTTTAGGACTGTTAGTTCTCTTTTGTTCGTCGTGATATTAATAGCGTAGTTCAGGTTTTAGATAGATATACAGTTTCGCCTTGCATTGGTTTGGGCGATGTGCCCCATTTTGCTCATGACTTTGTTGTTGCTGATTTAAATTAATATGTTGCCCCTCTTTGAGGGTCTTTCCTTCAAAAAAAAAAAAACATAATAAATAAATATAATAATTTAAACCCCACAATTAAATCAACAATAAAAAAAAAAACTCTCTCTGGAAAAACCCTAAATCCCATCATCCGCCGCCCCTTTTCTCATCTTCTCAGCCCCTCTTAACAGTAAGAGGGGGGCAGTGCTTCTCTCCGCCCCCCTCCTCTCTCGCTCTCTCTCGTTGTTTTTCTTTATTTTTGCTTTTTATCCCTCTCGAATGAGAGTTTTTTTATTTATTTGTTGTGTCCTCTCTCGTTTGAGAGTTCTTGTCCCCTCTCGAATGAGAGTTTGTCCACTCTCGAATGAGAGTTTTTTTAGTCTGGCCACCTATTGCCGTCTTCAACCAGATCTGCAGCCTCCTCGGCATCGTCTTCACCAGATCTGCCGCCACCAGGCCACTGCTGCTAGTCTGATGCAGCATTTTTCGAATATTGAAGGCAACTATTTACCACAGACACTACAGTTCCAAGGTGATGCAGATGTTGGGTCAAACCTTGAGAGTTTTATTGAAGATATTAGATTTGTGGTAAATTTTATTTGTTTGTCGTGTTTTTCTTGTCGAATGTGTGGTAATATGTATTGCCCACTTTATTACTCACTCGCGAAGATTGCAGCTTCAGCTAATGTTAGATGTTTGGGGTATGTCCCAACCTTCGCAATTGCTCTTGTATTAGATTGATTGATTAATGCATTTGTTCCTGGTTTGAGGAATTTTATTTTAAAAAAATATATAATAATTTAAACTATATAGCGAAATTCTAAAAAGGTCCTGCAAATAAATCAAATATCCCTAGATAAAATTGAAATAAGTTCAACATGATTTGGAATAGGTAAAAGTGATGTTTATGATAAGTTTTTTATAATTGACCCATTTATCTTTTTACTCATGAGTTAGTTTAATCTATCAAATAAAAGTACCCTTGCCCTAATTAATCTTTGTTCTCACATGAACTACTACATCTAATCCTCAAAACAAAAACCAAAGAAACGACACAAAGACGGTTTTAGCCTATATTAGCACGAAAAAACCGATCTTTTCTTCAATACAATACCTATTTATATTATAGTAAAAAATATTTATTTATTTATAATAGAAGGGTGCAATAGATTCCGTAAAAGTTATATAATAACTCAAATAAATAAAAAATGTTTTGATGTATACTCATGTATTTAAATTTCACAATAATGCAACCGCTTGAAAAAAAATAATAAAACATAAACTACACTTGCAAATTTAGGTCCCTTTCATTCATTTAATGGCCTTATCTTAAAGCCCTTCTTCCTCATGGGCTGAAAGCCCAGTTTCATCAATGTCAACTACAACCTAGTAGTGGATGTATGGCCCACCTAATCCCTTTTGCATGTGAGAGTACCAAAAACGGCTCACCACCTAACAAAAAGCCCCAAAATCACAAAAACCCTAGTGAATCAACTTTCTTGCAAATCACCTTAACAACAAGAGGGAAAAAAAAAAAGTACCTTTTATATTATTTTATTTTCTTCCTTAATGGAATTTTTGCTTTTGCCAAACACAGCATATGGCTTTTTTGTCATGTTGTGGTTGAATTGTTGGTCAAAGCCCTCGTCGCCAAGTAAACTCCCCTGTCCCCACCATCATTATTACTTAATCCCATCATTTTAGCATATATATCTTATTAGCTTCATTATCTTAATCATAATTAAAGCTTTAGGTTATATGTCATGGTACGGTGTATCTCATGCAGTCATGCTAAAATATCAGAGGAAAGACATGTGTATAAAAGTAATAAATGTATTGATTAGAGAAAACATAAGTTTTTTAAGTATATAACCATTTAGGTTGGACCTAATAATCACCAAATATTACTGTCAATGTAGAAGTTTGTGATTCGATTCCTTATAATGACCAAGATCAATTTTTTTTATAAAAAAAAAAATAAGTTTTTAAGTATATATAGGTGCATATTTTAGTTCAATTACTCTATGTATAGTAGCATAGTCACATTGAAATAAAAATATGACAATGCATTTCTAATTTTGTCTTTATTTACTTATCTATTTTTATTTTTAAGAGGATTTATGGGATGTCTTTTTGTTGTGCGTCATGAGAAAAGATTCATGCAAGCAGTGCATTTCCGTCCAAAGGTTATATCTAGACCACTTAAAAGTTTACTAAATTACAATTGATAATTTTTTAGTTAAAAAGTTAAAAAGTTATCGATCACCCCCACAAACAAGTCTTAAAATTATAACTTTATCTTTTGCTGACATCAGCAAACGATATACATTAAATGATTAAAATACTCATGACATTACTATAGCAAAATATTATTTTCAAGTCTGTCATTTGTAACATAATTCTTAATTTGAGTGTTATTTATAATATAATAAATTTTGGAGAAACTACATTTAATTTTTTAGAAAAAATTTGAAGGGCATAACGTATCTTCCCTTAAACTTAGAATATTTCGTTAAAAAATATAACGAAACCAAGGAGCAAGAGATTAGCTGTTATAACTAAACAAACTCTTGAAGGGTCTAGATGTAATTAACTCTATTAAATATCAGTAAGAAAACTAAGTGAATAACAAAAATAATAAAGTTTAAATCATTTGACTAATATGAATTTTCTCATCATAAATTGCAACATTTTTGATGAATTGTTCTTTTTAAAACTACACCGTATGTTTAGTATGTGGTTAGGACTGATTTTTTATTCAACATATATTCCCTATTGAAAATTGAGACGTTGAAGAGTTGAAGTAGCTGATGATGTGTCGATATTTTAGTGGATACAAGCTAGTAAAAAGTAAAAACTCCAGCGAATTTCTACTGTTGACGCGCTGACGCCGCGCGGCTTTCTATGATGTCCAATTAAAAGTTGGCTCACGCGCGTGAAGTGCTGATGAGAAGCATAAAATAGCGTGTTTTGGCCACGAACAAGGAGGAGCGTGGTGGAAATATGTCCGGGCCCATCATTTGTTTACTAGGCGATTGTCACGTGCATTCTTGTTTCACCTCGTCCTTATCGACTAGCGCCATGTGATTGATCGGTCCTCCGATAAGGCCCTTGTTTCCGATGAAAAATAACAGAAATGCCACTCTTATTCATTTGACCGTGAAACGGCTCACTCTGACTGTCACTTGAGAGAGACAGAGAGACAATTGCCAACTGGGATTTACTCCATAGTATTCTGTAAATTGGTAAAATGTCATGCAAGTTTGCATTTTCCAAATTTACTTTTAACTTGCCCGGTCATATAATTTGGCTAAAGTCAAGATTAATCTTAAGAATATAATTTCATAATATGCAAGAAAAGTTAATTTCTTTCTTCTTTTTTAATATATAATTTATTCAGAATAGCAAAATATCTTGTGCATGTGAAGAGGGCCACTCCATTTCCCAGCCACAATGGTGAGTACTGAGCTGGAAGAATTCAGAAGAGTACATTATAATTAATTTTTTGACTACGTACTCAAATATGAAATATCCAATCTTTTTAGTTCTCTGTACATTTTATATGTGGAGTCGTATGTGTAATGTATGTACATACATATTTGTTTCTAAGTGGTTTTTGTCTGAATATGATCTCATCTGGCCACGTTCAATTAACTAAGCCTTGAAGTTTAAAACACATCACAAATTCAAAATTCTTGAATACAATTATAATTATGCTGGCCCTTATGCCTCCATTAGGATCCCATCATTCTTTTTTATGTATATCTATCTACATACATATATACATATTTGTATGTATGTATTTGTTGTGATTAGCAGATTAGATGAATTTTTGGCCATGAACAAGTTGCATGGGAAAAGGGATTTCAATATTTCATGCATGATTGGAGATATATATATATATATATATATATATATATATATATATATATATATATATATATATATATATATATATATATATATCTTATGGGATTCTCATACAGTCATACTATCAACCCGGCCCATAAAAGAGTATAATGACATAAAAGGTTATGGGGTCATATTGCAAAAGCAAATATTCTTTTGTGTTTTCTCATGTTACCCTACCTTACTTGATTGGACCACTTTTTTGTCTCATCAGTTTACGAATTATTGTGTAAAATTATTCAATCATGAAAGTAAATGTTGAGTTCATTATAATCCAATGTAATTAGTTCCTTAAAATTTTCATGTATGAACTTTGCAGGGAATTAAAGATGCAATATCACAATTGGTTCTTGTTTAGATGAACATGTTACTATACATGAAAATTGAAATATTCTTGCTCGACTAATTACATGCATAACCATCCTGAAACATTTACTCATTATTGAATTATTTGTCATCGAAATAAAATGCATGAAGACTTTTTAAAATCTATCATATGTAACATTTCGTAGGACACTATTTTAAAAATTTGTGTCGAACACAAACTATCATCCCCTATATATTTAAATAATTTTATATCATCGTAACTTATATCGTACTTGTATAGTAACAATGTAACATATCTAATTATTAGTCCATTTCATTTTTTACATGTTTTTGGAAATACTAGCCTATTCATTTACTCCCACGCAAAAAAACAAGAAAAAGTGACTTTATTGCCTCACGTAAAGTAAAGGATACAGTCGTAAATGACTCCAACTATCATTTAGATTGATTTGGCAGTAATGAAAATAACAGTTCTAAAGCAAATTACCCAGCACATAATAATCGTTAAAAATCAGCTTTAGCTCTCTCTCAGACAAAGTGAGAAACACACACACACACACTCACCAATATCTCACTGCAAACGCTGCAACCCCACCATACCCAAGCACAGCTTTATCACCACCATTTCCCACTCCCAGTAATCAGTAATCACTAATAACTCCACCACCATTCTTAACTTTTACTTCACCATCAATCCATTCCCCTATTCTTCCATGGCATACCAGCAGTAAAAAACACACAAACCAAAACAAAAAAGGAAAGACAGAAAAATAATGGAGTTGGATAGACCCCATTTTCGGACTACAAGCACAGGTAGTAGTAGCACCACTGCTACAACGAGCGAGCTTTTCATTTGTTTCACTTCTCGTCTCTCTTCATCTTCTTCCATGAAACTCACTAAGTCGATCCTCAGTCCGGGCCGCGCCGCCCGGGACGGCGGCGTAGGCCCTACTCTGTCTTCCTCCGTCAGCCGCCGTCTCCGTACCAATGGTAGCCTTAAAGGTGGAGCGTCTCCGTTTCTCACTACCACCGGGAAGAAAAGAGGCTGCGGTTTCGAAAACCCTGAGCCATCTTCGCCTAAAGTCACCTGCATTGGGCAAGTAAGGGTTAAAACGAAGAAAAAAGTTAAGCAGACTCGGAGTCTTTCGCGGCGGCGGAGTGGTGAAGTGAGCTTCAGGAAAACAGAGCATTCCTCATCTGCTGTTGATGGAGAGGATAAAGTTAGCAGTAATATTCAGCAGCAAAGGTATTCGAATGCCAGTGCACATTATCAGCAGCAGCAGCCGCAAGAATGTACGGCGACGCCGGCGCACCGGAATCAGAGATGGGTTCATTTGCCAGTCTCGATTTGCGAGGCTCTGAGGGAACTCAACTGCTTGTTTCCTTGTAAAAGTTCTTGTTTTTCCAACAACGAAAAGGAGAAAGCTGAAAAACAGAGTGGAGGAAATGAAAATGGGTGTGGGGCCGTGTTTGGGAGGTGGCTGGTGTCGGTTAACGATGGCGAGGGAGGAAAGAGGAGGGAGATCGAGCTGGTGGTTGGCGGAGGCGATGAGGAGGAGCCGGCGGCGGAGAGGATTTCGATGAGGAGTTCAAGAAGGCATGTTTTCGAGGATATTGAGGTTAAGGATGATCGGATTGAGATTAAAGGGCAGAGTGTGGAGGGAGAAGATCAGCAAGCAGCGAGGGTTAGCATTTGTGTACCGCCAAAGAACGCTCTTTTGTTAATGAGGTGTAGATCTGATCCTATGAAAATGGCGGCTCTTGCTAATAAATTCAGCTGGGATGCTCATGGTGCCCAGAAAAATGAGAACAATGAGGATGATAATACTTTAGAAGAAAAAAACGTTGAAGAAAACGTGATATTTGAGGAGGAAAAAGTTGAAGTACGAGGAGTTCAAGGTAAAGATGAAGTTCTTGAGGAAGATGCTGCTGTTTGTGCAGAAGCTAATCAAGAACAGGAAATCCCAGATGAAGAAGAACACAAATTGGAAATGAAAATAGATGAGGAAGAAGAAGAACTCGACCTTGAGGAGGAATTTCAAGGAAATGAAATAGTAGTTGTTAGTAGTGAGGAAATGGTTCAAGAAATTGAAACAGAGGAGTTGCAGAAAGAAAATGTGGTGAATGAGGAAGCATTAGTTGAAGAAGAAGAAGAAGAAGAAGAAGAAGAAATTGAGTCTAATATGTCCTCATTTGAAGCTCTTTTAGAACAAGAAAATGCAGAGCAATATGAAGATTGTGCAATCCAAGACGTGGAGGAAGAAGTAGAAAATAACCCAATTTGCCATTTATCTCCATCAACAGAATCGGATGAAGAAGATTATGTTGAAAGCAATGAAGAAGAACCACTTCCTGAAGAAGAAGCTGCAATGGAAAAACCAGACGAATCAAACATTGCTGACGAAGATTCAACCTTCGAAGTTAATGGTGAAGAGAATCGGGTCACATCCCAGATTAGTGAACCCGACCCGGAAACAGACCGGAAAGAAGATTTTGTAACAACCCATCTTGAAGATGGACAAGAAGAAGTAGAAGAGAAGGAGCAAACGGCGGAGGAGGAGGCGCCGCCGCTGCCGCCGCCGGCAGAACCAGAAATGGGAAACCCGAAAAATGAAGAAATGTTGACTAGCAATGAGGAAGATGAACCGAAGAAAGAAAAACGAGGGTCGGTATTGCCAGAGTGCTTGCTGTTAATGATGTGTGAGCCTAAGCTTTCAATGGAGGTGTCAAAGGAAACATGGGTTTGCAGCACAGATTTCGTCCGGTGGCTACCGGAGCGGCCAAAGAAGCCAGGTAAGCCCACCAAAGCTGCCGCCGTCGAGCAGGAGCCGGTCATGATCAAGAGGAGGCTCAGCATTGACTCCAAGCCTAAGCCCATTGCTCCTCCAGCAGCCACTAATAATGCTCAGCAGCCGCCACGGTCGTCCTGCTCGCTGCCACCGGCGGCGGTGTCGATGGCCACCATGTTAGAGCAGAAACTGGCGAATGCTGTGGGGTATGAGCCGTTTGTGCTGACGAGATGCAAGTCGGAGCCAATGAGGACGGCGGCCGCTAAGCTGATGCCGGAATCGTGTTTCTGGAAGAATGCTGTTAGGAAGCTGGAGCCACATAGGCGGGCCGCACTTGGAGTCGGCGCGGCTGGAGTCGGGTTCTGACCTGAGCCGTTATTAGGCTGAGCTGGCAATAATTAAATGATATTGGGGAATCTTTAGAGCTTAGAGCGTGAGTGGGAAGTTTAGTGCACAGGACTTTTGCTTCTAAGGCATGTTTCTATTTTCCTGTCTGTAAATCCGTTTTTTTTCTTCTTTTTATTATTTTTTTCAATTTTAGGTTTGATAATACCGTTTTACTTTCTTGTTAGAATTTAATATCCTTTGTGAGTCATGTAATACTATAGGAGATTATCTATTTAGGTTGTGCATTACTTGTTTGTACCATTCCCTATGTGATTTTTTTCATTTATATGGCCACTAGTCAAAAATACTCTTATCTAATGATTCATTTTAGGAGTTGGAGAAGTTTGGAATGAATTCAAAGTTTTCTTGGACATGAGTTGCAAATACATTGCAATACCACTCCAATCCAAAAGGGATAATATGTAGTTTGAATTCTATTGATTAATAATTGATGAATTTGGTTTTTAGTAAGAGTATCGGGTCATTCATGAGTCTGAGCGTAGAAGTTGAATTTATAATTGGAGGACTGACTTTAACTTGAAACATACAAATACAGAGGTTATTTGGTCGGAGGAGGTTGTCTCCGGCGTAACACTTCCGACACTCAAGTTAGTATCTGTGAAATTTGTGAAATTAAGAGAGTGCGGGGGCTGACTTACACATAGTAGTTTGGGATGCTGGTCTAGCTTGGGCAGACAACTCAGTCGTGGTCGGAGCTTTACGCTTGATTCTCCGATCGGGCCATTTCCGTGACAGGTGATTTTGACCTTACAGTTGGGACCAACGACCACGAGACTCGTAGATCGGTCAGCAGAGGGAGTTTTGACTTCATCCACATAGTTATGAGACCGCTAGGATCGTGACACTTAGATCGACCAAATAATCCCTTATAATAATCATATTTGTATTTGATAATTTATTAAAAGAAATCTTCAATGCTCCACTGCCAGACACCTAATTCAAACAGAACCATAATTTTTCAATTTGCCTAAAATCCTTATAGGCAATCCAGGCATGTGCCTGCATTAATATTCTATAACCAAAATCTCTTTGCTACATAAAATGCAAGCACATAACAATCAAATAAAATAAGAAGAAAAAGAAAAAGAAATTCCTATGAAGGCTTGACTGGGGACAATTGCAGAATTGTTAAAAGTATGTGTTTGATGTAAATGGGCAGTGGACAGGCTGGTCTTGTGTTTGTAATGTATTTGTCGAATGAAGCAAAAAAGTTTGTCAAAAAACCATGTGAAAGTGCAACGTTGGGAAACACAGAACTGCAGTACCCTTTTGGCCTTTGCTGAATGAATAGAATAGAGAGATAGTGGTCATAAAGGCTGCAATTTCCAAAAATTAAGGGCACTTGGCTTATGCATATTAATGCCCATCATATTGTATATAGGCCAATACAAAAGTTCTTATAAAATGATGGGCTAGTACATAGGTTTGTAGTGGAAATATATCGCTAGCCCATAAACGAATCATTGTTGTTTTAGGGTAATTGAGTAACTGCAAGACCATCGTCTTCCCAACATAGTTGTTTGAATTTAATTAGCGTTCTCGGATTTGAATTCTTAAAAGCAACTCTTATTAGTAAGAGGAAATTTATATTTTAGTGATTCGATTCGACTTAACTCATATAAATGAAATTTAGAAAAAAAAATTAACTAACTGCAAGGAAATTGTTGTGGGCATGTCTCCGCCCAGTGATATTTAAGAGAAAACTTATATTGGGTGGTAATCTGTTGATAAAAAATGTGACATAAAAGAATATAATAAAATTTTTCATTACAACACCAACATCAAATTTGAATATGGCAAAAAAGTTACGAAATCCAAATAACAATACAAAACTATAAAACATCCTCCATTTATTATCATTAAGTTACTATAATTACGGACAAACCCCTCACTCTTAAAAAACATAAAACTTAATAGAAAATTGTGAAATTATCATTTTATCCTTAACTTAAAAAGAGGGATGATTACACTTACACTTCCTCGACTGAGATAGATATAGCAACACGGCCTCGATTTAAAATTATTTTTGCTGACATAAGCCGTAATCCTAACAGCAGGAGCTAAGTATTAGACAAATTTATAGTTGAGGGGGTATCTCTGTAATTTCCAACAATTAAGGGGGCTTATCGTATTTACTCTTAAGTA
This sequence comes from Verbena officinalis, assembly GCA_958496215.1. Lineage (NCBI taxonomy): Eukaryota > Viridiplantae > Streptophyta > Magnoliopsida > Lamiales > Verbenaceae > Verbena > Verbena officinalis. The sequence continues at coordinate 27,766,992 of OY292389.1, forward strand.
GAGAGTGTGTGAGTGTAATTATCCCTAACATATATACTAAAATATGCCTTAAGAAGCATCATTAGCATTAATTAATCCACGACGACCAAAACAAGTCTTTAAAAATTCCCAATTCAAACCTATTTTCCACCAAACTCAACATCATAATAAAGCAAGATTCCTCAACATGAGATAGAACTTTTTCAGAATCAGTCAAGGTTCTAATGGAGCCATCATGGATGAAAGATCATCTAGATGTTATACTAGTCCCATGTAGCTTGATCATCATGTTTGGTTATCATCTCATCCTCCTCTATAGATATCTTAAATGCCCAGAAACAACAGTCATGGGATACGAGAATCATAACAAGAAAGTTTGGGTCAGAAGAATGTTTCAGGTAATCATCAGAAATCCAAATACTCACAAATTCTCCTTTCTCATAAAAAAATCAGACATTCTGATTCTCTCTCTCCAGGTTGAACTAAAAGACAGAGGGCCGGCCATATCCGTGATCAGCAGCAGCATAACTGCAGCAACAACTCTGTCAACAATTTCCCTGGTTTTGAGTTCTATATTAGGAGCATGGATTGGAAGCTCAACAACAAATATTTTTAATAATAGCTATATCTATGGAAGCAGAAGCCCATCAATGGTGTACATCAAGTACATATCTATGCTTTGTTTTTTCTTAGTGGCTTTCGCCTGTTTCGTTCAGACAGCGAGGTATTTTGTTCATGCTAATTTCCTGATCAGCATGCCGAGTAACGATGTCCCAGTGAGCTATGCTGTGAGGGATGTGATAAGAGGGAGTAACTTCTGGCTGATTGGCCTTAGATCGCTCTATTTTGCTATGAATTTGTTGTTATGGATATTTGGTCCGATTCCCATGTTTCTGTGCTCGGTGATCATGGTGGGAATGTTGCTGAATCTTGATAGAAATACATTGCCTCTTCATCAGTATAAATTATGAATTTCTTTATGTTGATCGGAATGAGGGTTTATTATCCTTACATAATATGTTGTAGTGTTTATTTGTAATTTTGCAGATATTTTCTTTGATGTTAGTTTGATTATCTGCAACAGACTCGGAAAAATATGATTTGTTTCTCTTTTATATGACAGTTTGTCAGTCATTCCATTTTTACCAGTGATCGATTATGGTTTGTATATAGAGAATCCATTAATCTAGTTCGGGACTTAGTTATAGTTAAGACTTTTCACCCTCCCAACGAATGTGTTTAGTGGGGATCGAACCTGAGGCTCTTCCCACAAACTCAGTCTTTACAGCCAACTGAGCCATATCACGTTGATATAGAGAACCGTCCTATTGCGTACACCTGTAATGTGATTAATTTAAATTATAGCGAAATTGACTAATCAATGGTCACACATCATGGACTTGGCTTTCCTTTGGCAATTGGCAACAATCCAATTTCAATTCCAACAAGTCCTGCATTAATATATACACATGCCAATTTCAATTCCAACAAGTCCTGCATTAATATATACACAGCATGGCAAGAACGTAACATGTACTTATGTTAACATATTCAAAAGATAAAAAGAGAAAAGAAAAGGAAAGAAATTAAATAGAAGTTTCCCAATACCAAATAATTAAAATAATAAGTTAATCTCAATAGTAATCAACCAAGAAAATATTAATCAAAGGGTTAGTTGGGTTTTTGCATGAAGTCGGACTTTTAGAGATCTATTATATCTAATAAATAGAAATAAACTATGCAGCAAGTGGTGAGTAAAGAAAAATACAAACAGATCTAGAGAGAGTGTCTTTCCCAGTAATTACTTACAGAAAATGGTGTCTGTATACGCGAGTCATTTTCGACGGCTCTGATATTCGAATAGATCATGCAAACGCAGGATCGACGACGACCAGAGCATTAGACCATGTCAAGCCACCATTAGTTAACCTAACCCAATAACTTAGATTCCAATTGATCAATTATTAATTGGTACACACTGGCCCACCAGAATGAGAATATGTACGACCTTCTCAGATTCATAAACTCAGAAATCTGAAGATTGATAGATAACAAACGCATTTTAGTTCATTGTCGAAGCACAAGAAAGTATGCTGACATGGAAGGAAGAACACTTGGATTTTGTTTTAGTCCCAAGTGGTTTACTACTAATGTTTGGATACCATTTGTTCCATCTTCATCGATGTGTTAATCTTCCTGAAACTACAGTTATCGGCTATGAAAATTACAGCAGGAGGGCCTGGGTAGCAAGAATCTTGAAGGTAAGATTTGGTTCATCTATCGTTCATAAAAACTTGAAATAAGTACTTACTTTTGAATTCTACCTACATATATACAGCATTTGTAAAAACTTCTCCTTTTAGAGAAGTTATAAGTTGAAATTGTTTAGGGGAAAAAAATACAAAATCACTTTTGTCCAATAAAAAAAGAACTTAGAAACTGAGAATGACACCCTGAAAGGTGCTTCTAACTTGTTTTAAGCAGAAGCAGCAAACTAAAACACTCAGGTAGTGTTTGCAAACTCTAATAAACGCACTTTTGTGCTTTTCAACACTTTCTGACTTCGGAGTGTTTGGAAAACTAACTTCTGCTTTTTCAAAAGCAGAAATAGACAAGAAGCTGGAAGCAACCAAGGACCAACTTTTAGCTTCAGCTTTTGCTTCTAGGTTATTTTTTCATAAATAACTGAAGGTTTATTTAAGTAACAAAACTTTCTTTTCCAAACACTCGACTATTTCATTTTGAACTCAAAAACTCCTCACTTTTTACTACTCCAAGTTTTACTTCAGCTTCTCCAAAAGCAAAAGCTCTTGCAAACTCAAAGTCTATTCTTTTTTTTTGAAAAAAGTTGAAAGCAGAAAACATGTTATTTAGAGTTTGCAAACACTCCCATAGCTGAATTCATACATCACAATCTGAGATCTATCTACTATTTTCAGTTAGAAGCAAAGGAGAGAGGTCAAGCGATTGCAGTAATAAGCAGCAACTTATCTGCAGCAACTTCCCTTTGTTCCATCTGCCTTACTTTAAGCTCTATAATAGGAGCATGGATAGGAAGCTATTACCACAACGACAATATAACAAACAGAATATATGGAAGCAAGAGCGGAACCATCATTTATATCAAATACATGGCTCTTCTTTCATGTTTCATGGTAGCATTCGCTTGTTTTGTTCAGACAGCAAGATGTTTTGTCCATGCCAATTTCCTCATAAGCATGCCTAATTGTGAGATGCCTGTCAGTGATGTTGAGGGTGTTGTTATAAAAGGAAGTAATTTCTGGGTAATTGGTCTCAGATCGTTATATTTTGCCACTAATATGCTGCTTTGGATTTTTGGGCCGATTCCAATGTTCGTTTGCTCTGTCATCACCGTCGGGCTGTTGTGTTATTTAGATAAGAATGCAACCCCGTTTCCTCAGTATAATAAACCGGTGCAATATGAAGCCTCCAAGAAGATTGAGCAAAACGAGGAGCAACATGAGGAATCACAGGAGAGTCGAAACGGGAAATCAAATGCCCAATGAAAATAACTTTACTTTTTGTCCTTAACATATGACATAAGATTTCATAGTTTGTTTCATGTATTGTATGATTATGATTATGCAGGCAGTGCAATGACATAAAATGAGCATCTTTTTTATTTTATTTCTATATGCATCCATATGAACTGTATGCTCAATAACATAACTTTATTACAGCACTGCTTCTTTTTAATTTCCTTCTTTTTTTTTTTTTCCATTTTATCTCAAAGCAAGGATTAATTCAAGTTTCAGCGAATTCTACTCAAATTTTTATTCAAGAAAGACTTTATTGACAGATTTGAATTCAATAAAACAAGGTGTACATGCCGAACATCTGACAGAAGGTGAATAATCACAGATAGGTTAAACAAGTACCAGGGATAAGAAAAAAACATTTATAAACAAAAAACTTATATTTTGTTTAGTATGAACTATGAAGCCTCAATAGCTTCTTCAGACATAAGAAGATCACAAAACCTAATATATCTTGTTAACAGATTAATATACATTCTGTCATAACACAGGCTATTTGAGTGTAATACTAAGATATCACAAAATGAGAAAATTCAAGTTATACAAAATGGTCAGGGAACCTGATTTTGCTGTCCACTTGTCATTTGCCACTATTGTGCATTTTCCTTACTTTGATTCTCAATGGAGCTAGTATTTTCGACATTCTCAGAGCTATCTGTACTATCTGGTGTTGAATTTGATGAGCTTATTGATGCTTCATTCTCACTACTGGGATCACCCATCAGGGAGTTGAATGCAAGCTGACCTGAGTAAAGTAATAAACCAAAAGAATTGACTCCGAAAACAAATGTAGCAAGATAACACAATCCATTGATGATCGTCCTGCACAAATTGATGAAAAAAAAAAACTAATTAGTATAATATCATCAAGAAAAAGAGGATTTGCACAGCAAGCAACACAAATTATTACCTTATGGTTATCGTTATTTGGCGGACCTGGAAGTTATCAGAAATAGTTTGGCGATTGAGAGAAGCTTCGACTGTTGTTGCGAATTTATAGAGAATTAGTGCAATTACGCCAGCTGTTACTGCACCAAGAAATGCCTGAACTGGTGAAGGTGGAGACTTCTCATTAACTGGATTTAGGGACACTGATTTCAAGCTCTCCATAGCCTCTTCGGTCAGTGATTTCTTTTCTCCAGATGATCTAAATTTCTAATATGATAAAATTAACAGTTACTAGAAAAATATACATTGGAACTCCACAGACACTAAAATCCGCTAGAACCCAAACTGATATTTAAGCTTCAATATGGAAGTCTACAACCCTACTGAAACTGTTGCTTATAGAAACTCGGCTGAGACTTTTATCAAACACATGAGGCATCAATTATTACCAGCATGTAGAAGTAAAGCTCAATTCAAATATCACCAGAAAGAGAACACCCATGAAAATACAAATACAAACATCAGGGGAGTAGAGAAAGAGAGTAGATTACCGTTTCTTTAGCACGCTTGGCGCGGCGGCGGAGAGAGCGAAAGAGAAATACGGTGATGGCACCGGTGAGGAGAACGCTGGTGGCGGTTTGGAGAGGCGTGGGTTCGTCGGAGTCAGCGAAAATAGAGGAAACTGAGGGAGAGAGCTCAATGGGCCCCTCGTCCGTCGGAAGCGGCGGAGAGTCCGTAATGACGGCGGTGGTGAGTTCTTCAGCTATTTGCGCAATCCATGTTTTGCGGGCGGAACAGCGAAAATGCCGATTGGTGTGTCTGAAGGGAAAATTGCGAGAGTGGGAGAATGGGATTGGAGAGAGTGTGGGGAAAATGAATTTGGCGGCGGAGGAGGGGAGGAGCTGCGGCTGAGCTACCAACATTATGGGCTATGGCCGATCAATACCTTGAGATATTTTCTCAATTGAATTTCTTCACTGGTGTGGTGGTGGCACACTGCGCTTCAACAATATCAGGAATGGGTACAATCTTAAATGTATACCGTACAAGTTTATTACAGTGTTTTTCTATTTTTAAAGAAGGTGATGGATTGTTAATTATGATTGGGCTTACCATTCAGTTCAACAAGAAAACTTATGTTAAGGTTTTTTTTCCAATTGGGCCTTGCTTTTCATAGAGTGATTGAGGCCCAAAACATTTCCAACAGAGGCACAAAATTAGTAGGGAATCCTTTTTTTTAATATAAAATTTTTAATGTGCTATTGAAAATTGTGAACTCATCTAAGAAGGGTTATTTGAGATTTGGAAGTTTTAGAAGTTTTTAAAATCAAATCCACACGTTCTTTCTACAGAACAGGCTAACTATTCAAGACCTGCAAGAAAATTACCAAAGACTTTTACAAGTCACAAGTGACCAATGTAAACTTTCTATAACTCAGCAATAGAAAACAATTTTAACAAAAAGTATAACCAACATTACCCTCAATATAGTGGTGACGTTAGTAGTGATGAACTAACATAAAATAGGCATCTTTTCTTTAAAATTTAATATTTAGGAACAAATAGATAGCTTGGTGGCAAATATTTATATCAGTGATATATAAAATATTCGTCGTAGACACCATCTAAATTTTAAAATATTCAAATACCCTTAAATTTAATGATTTCTTGTTAGTTTTAGGGGTGTATGTGTAATGTTTTAGAACCTTCTGGGTAAGTTTCGTAATATTTCAAGACCTTCAAGATGTGAATATAAACGGCTTAAAACTTCAAAAGTACTCGTAAGGTTTCAAGATTTGAATGGTGTATTGAATTTTTAAGTAAGCCTCATGTGTGTTTTTGTTTGGTAATTATCCGGTAAAGCTAACTTCATATCCTACAATTTGGCTGACGAAACACTTGGACAAGTTGCTCAATATTTCTAAGTCAGAAAGATTTATACAAGTAGCACTTGTAGGAGTGTTTATCCAATTAGAGGATTTGTCTCTATTTTAACACGGATTGGGTGTGTCAATCCCTAGTTTATTTATAATATAAAGTTTCTTACACTTCACAGCCAAACTTCTTTTGGTGGAAGAAGAGCTAGCTTGTCATATTCACATCCATAAATTCTAATATTATTTTACCACTATTGAATTAAATGAATTTTATTTTCTACTCCATTAAAAAAGTAGCAGAAATTTACGTTTCTGCACCACAAGTCTTGAATATTTTGATATATAACCACCAGTGGCGTGCCAGCTCTTATGGCCACTCATAATCATTTCAATAGCCAAATAAGCAAACAGTTGTTCTTGCTTTTCGAATTGGGAAAAGACATAAACTGTTCAAAAAGAGAATTATAATAAGCTGTAGCAGTAGAAAAAGAGTACTGAAATGACAGATAAAATAAATATCAAGTCAACTAAAACAACCGAAACAGACCAAGATTTATTGAGCTTTTCTTACTAATGCACAAAAACTAATGGACAAACAAGTTGAATAAACCTAGGTTTGATTCCTTTCTCAGTTAGCCTTTTGTGTCACGACTAAATATAACTCAAAAGACTCGCTACATTTCAAGAAAAAAGATATCAAAATTAGTACCATATGTGCATTTATTAAGATATATTTACACACGTAACGACGGTCATATCAGTTGAAATACGAGATCAAACATTGATCATAGCATATCTGATAATGTAAATTGTTATTTTAGCATCACGAATCAAATATCGACCACAAATTCAGCTATCTATTCATAGTTATTGGAAGATTTAAAAGTACTAAACCTCCCAACGAATGTTACAATGTAGTCCAAATACATAGCTAAGCAACTTTATACAACAATGGTCATAAATTATTTTCAAATCTAAATTAATCACAAACTGTTACAAAATCAATGTGCTGGCTTGCTCTATACCTAGGTCATGAGAAATCAAATTATTTATTTATTTCATAAAGTCATGAAACTCAAAACCAAATTAGAGAAACATGCACTAAGTTTGATTAATCATTATCAGCATTCTTGGCGCACATTTGATGCCACAGCCCTAGCCCAAAACTTGATCTGTGTCTTCATCTCGTCCGTTGATCTCTTCCCGCCCCATCTGGGAACGGGCGGGCCCAAACTTCGGGCCCGCCACGACTCCGATAGATAAGGCCTCCTCGTGTTTTTCTCTTCATCGTCTTCGGTTCTTTTCTTTTCTTGCAATCCTGGAATTATGCTAATTACATTTGGAGACAAGGCTTTCTTGTCCAAATCAAATCCTAAGTCTTTGAAACCTTGTAATTCTTCGTCTTCCAGATCACTTAAGCTCTTCTGTGTCTTGAGCTGGTTCGTTAATTTCCCTTCCAATTTATTGCTTGGCTTCAGCCTTGATTGAGGACATGACATGCTACAACTTCGTGAAATACCCTGAATAAAAGGAAAAAAAAAAAGGTAAATTGCAAATTCTGAAACTAAATTAAACTAAAATCTATGCGCGAATTCTATGATTTCTGTACTTGACAATTTCATGAAATTAAAAACAAAATTGGAAAGTTAATTAATAAAAAATGAAAATAATTTCAATTTACCTTAGCGGGACGTCTTTTTGGAGTCAAGTTGTCTGCATCATTCAGAGAAGCTTGCCTAATCAAATTCCCCATAGAAAACTCCATCTCTTCATCATGAAACTCTTCGACTTCAAGCCTAATCGGCAGTGAGGGTGCACGATTCAAATTCTTCGATGATTTTCGTCCGTTCGATCTTCTTCTTCCAGTTGTATGATCGCTCTGATCTTTCACCGTCTGATGTGGAATTGACGTCGATGCTCTGACCAAACCAGTTCTCGGTTTGGATTTGGGAAGCTTCTGAATCGCTTCATAGGTTTCTTCGTACGTTTTCCCGGCAAAATCAACAACATGATCTTGTCTGAAGTTCAACGAAGTACAAGGATCAGAAAAGCTTCTCAACATCATCTTGGATTTTTTCTCAAGCGAATTGCCGAAAAACCAGCAGTCTTCAAGTAACTTTCCAGGCTCAATTTTATTTTTCTCATCTTTACAGGGAGAAGATCCATGAGAAGCTGTAGTATGATCCATAGCTACAGATCATTCTTGGAAACAATTAATATTTGAGTAATTTGATGAAATTGTGTGATCTGTTTGTGAATTTATATGGTTGTGAAAATTGTAGATGTGGATGTTAATAGCAAAATAGGAAAATATGGTTATCTTGAAAAGCTGTCAAATGGGGGTGTCTGGGCCGGGAGGGATCCATGTGGGACTGGGATATCATGTGCTCTCTCTTTCTCTCATTCATCACTTTGTGGACATAAGACGACTGTTGAGGTGTTTTTTAGTTATTTGAGAGATATATCATGTGGGGAAGAAAATGGGAACTTGGACAAGAATATAGCCTGGGGGCCTGCAAATATGTGGAGGAAGACTCATGTCACAAGCTTGACAACACTATTTAACCATATTTTTACCTAGTCACAAGTTTGATTTTATTAATTATTATGTAACTTTTCTATTGTTTATTAAATAATCATGAATCATGGCATAAGTGGAATTATATTTGCTATCTATCAGATTAGTTGTGTGTGAACAAAAGTACTATTGTATAGTAATTGCATGTGGTGGTATGTATAGTAATTCTACAGTTGTGTTGTTGAGTTTCTACAATATATAAAATGTTCTACTATGAAATAAGGACACAATGACACGGATACGGACATGCCGACATGAATTTTTTTCAACATTTTATACTATAGAAGTGTTCTACATGAATGTCCAATACGGTGTCGGACACGACACGACAGGATATGATTTTTAGAAGTGTCCGTACATTATAAATGTTCTATTATTGGAGAAAATTTTAAAGGGTTTAACTGCACCTTTTTATCTCTTTTTTCCCTTTTGCCGTGGTAGAATCAGAACTCTATTTCTCTCATCTTCACACTGGTAGAACCAGAACTCTAAAATTAGAAGGAGCATCTGAATTCCGAAGAGTAAACTACACTTATATACAAGATATTTTTAAAATTAAAATATGTACGTGTATCCCTCATTTATATATAATTACATAATTGTCCCTTTAGCTCCATATTTATAAATTACCAAGTTTTCTTTGAACATTTATATGCTTTGATCTTTAATTTTATGTAGGTTTCTGACCTTCAAACCTATCAAATGCAACTTCATATTTTGCTATAATTATAATTTGTCCAAGATGAATATTCAAATATATATGATTTGCATTGCATTTATTGGCCAAAACTTAGAAAGATTATTTTTCTTCATGTTTTTCCGGTTTAGGACAAATTTGGGGCATCACAATGGACGTGTTTGGCTTTTAGCTCCATCATTAATAATTGTACGCAAATATATATAGCAGGTATAATTTAAGTAAATTTGGACAAGTGGCAATGCATTATTAGTATTTGTTTACCAAATTAATCACTTTCTACAGAGATAATTACAGTAATGTGTAGGATGGGAGGAGGTGTATGCATTTAATTGGAACAGGCAAATTAGGAGTATGGACACAATTAAAATATGTGTTGGAAATTTTAGGAAGGTAAATATGACAAACCAATGCCAGCGTAAACCCATGTGCCTGTCCTTTGTTATGGCTTTTGAAGTATCTCTCAAGAAATTCACAATCTGTGATAACATGATATGATATGAATAAGACGATATAATTTTTATTCAATACTTAAATATTTTATATTAAAAAAGTATCGGACATATGATACAACATAGCTTATAATTCTGACTATTTTGTTATTGTACTTGTTCACATTGGGACAAATATATACTAGATATGTTAATTTACTGGGATAATGCGTGTTATCCTACGTTGTTTGATAGTTACTTAATTAGTTTAATTTTGGACGACAGATTTTTGGTTGTGTACGTTGGTGGAATAATTCTTCAGCAGATATATGCTATGGAAAATAAAAATTGAAGAAGAAAAACGTAGCAAAGTTGCACACGGCATCACATGTGTGCTATATTTAGGTGATGAGATGACTGACGAGATCGGTTGTTTTTTTTTTTTTTTGAGAGTCGAGATCGGTTGTTAGGACTGATGGAAACGCATTCATACGTATTTTTATAAGTTAATTGGGGAATTCTATGGGTAGTCACTAATTGTAGGTGACTAACTTTAGTCATAATCTAAAATAATGACATGTGTCCATATGGATATACATTACCAAAATATTTAGTTTTATCCTTTTATATTTTTAAGATTTGTAATTAATTAGTTAGGTAAAAATAAAAGAGTAAGAATAATTTATTTAAAAAATTAATTAATAAATTACACCACATTAACATGTATTTTAAATAAATTTTACTAAAAAGTAAAATCAATTATTAAGTCAACATTATTATCAGAATGTGAGATAAATATAATTATATAATAATATTTTATAATAAATTTTATTAATAATAATAAAATAATAATGATGATAGACATATAAAATTCATACATAATATACCGTACATAATTTATGTATGTTAAATTTAACGATGATTAATGATAAGTTTTTCTTAATATAAGAAAAATATAGTTAAATTTTAGATACTTTATGATATTATTAATTTATTTAACAAAAGTTAATTAACATTAAGCTATTTATAGTTATGGTCAAATTTTAATTGTTCAATTAAAATATAAGTATATGATATAATTTTGTATTTAACTTTAAATAAATATATAATTTGTTTAATATAAATTTCCTAGGATGTATTTTACGGAATGTTAGCATAATTTTATAAATATAATAAATCTTTTGAATAAAATAAATAATTATGTAATGTAATTAAGATCTAACGACTTTTTTTTATGGTCAAATTAAGATCTAACAACTGAAATATATTCTAAAAATTTTAATTGGTGGATAATGTACTTTTTGAAAAATATAAAAAATATATAAAAATAATTAAATATATGTAATATGGATGTGATTTTACTCCTTATATTATTTAGAAATAAAGAAAATTAAAATTAATTTACAAAAATTCACCAATTTATCCGAATTTGTCATTTTATTTTGAAAAGTTTTGAAGATATAGCGTGTATACAAATCAAATTTACTAATAATATGTTTTAAATTATATAAGAAAAAATAAACGGCTAAGATTACATTTTTTATATCTAACGGTTAGAATGGAAGATGACTAATATTAGTCACCTACAATCGAGACTAATGATAGAACTGCCCAAGTTAATTTATACAAGTTTTGGATTCATTTTTCTATTTTTTTCACGTAATAAGGATAGATTTATCGTTATAATTGTGTATCTTTTTGGATAAAGATATTTTCTAATTCGAACTATGACGATTTTTGTATTTTATTATTTTTTTTTTTTGTATTTTGTCTCTTAAACTACACGAATTTAGCACTTTGTAATCTCAGAAGCCAGAAATTTCACCGGAAAATTACATCGTGTCATATGAGAAACATAAGGCCACACTGTATTGCTCTCCTCAACCTCTCGAAAATAAGTCCTCAATTAATTTCAGAAAACTTGGAGTTCTTATCACCCAATTGAAATAACGGCGACTTTGATATATTATCTTTAAATATTCAATTTGGTGATAAGAACTCTAAGTTTTCTGAAATTTATTGAGGATTTATTATCGAGATGTTGAGGAGAGCAATACAACGTGGATTTATATTTCTTATATAACACAATGTAATTTTTCGGTGGAATACTTCTGTCGGAAATAACAAATTACAAAAATTCGTATAGTTAAGAAGACAAACTGTAAAAAAAAAAAAAAAAAAGTTTAAAAAAAAGTTTAGATGGTAAAATTAAAAAATTATCATAATTCAGATAAAAAAAAAATATTATTTTTTTAATTGCATGATGATTAATAAGGCCGCATAAAAAATAGTATACTTTGTTCTTGATAGTGCTGCACAAATGGACGGAGCCATAAAAGGGGGTGATGGGGGACTCCACCTCTCTTAAATTCTTCTTTTTCCCCTTTTAATACTTTCTTCAGTTATTTTTATAATACTATAATTTTGTATATAAGTTTCATAAAATTGGTAAGTTTGCATTTCTTTCAAAATCTCGGTCCTCTTAGTTAAACTATTGACCTTGTCCATAGTTATTACGCGAACAAAATCAGTCACTGTTATTTGTCTTTTTGGTTTTTTTTTTTTTTTTTTTTTTTTTTGTATACAATACCAATTATATAAAATATTGATCGTGTCGAAATCTGGTTAGTCTATCTAAGGGCCGATAATGCTCAATCGATCACTCAAGTATTTGTAGAATCGGATAAATTTTCGACCTAAAATAGGACAACATGCGTGAACTAATTGAAAGAGCTAAAACACTTAGATATGTTCAAGTTAGTTATTGGTTTTAGGATCAGAAATGTGTCATATTTACAATTGAAAGTGTTAATATTGCTTAAACGGATCAAAATAAATGCTGGAGATATTTTATGGTAGAGTATAACATGCACACAAGTAAGCGCATTGAAGTTTGGAAGTATATATAATTAATGCAATATATCATCGGTCTCTTAAAGGTATGGTTGTGTCAAATTTTGTATCTATTTTTGGGGTATCCGCCCGAGGGACATTTAATGCTCCGATGACTATGACACAATCGATCATGTGATATGATAAATTCTATCAAATCGGTGCGGACTTATCTAATCATGAAATAGTTATTTGGCGTCACGGTCTGATAGGGTACTAACCTTTTCTTTAGAGGCTTATCAATGAAGGACTTAGATGAGGTGGAATGTGTGGATCTCTCCTAATAGAGTATCTAAATAGTAGGCTCAAGATCGAACTTATTCGATTTTGCCTCACTGGGTGTTCCTCAAGCTATATAGTTGGATAGCCCTTAAGGTTCAGATAGAATTGATCTATGTGATTTGACCATTATAATTTATATTATAATATCTCAGTATTAAATTAATAATAATTTAACGATTTATTATTAAATGAAATTGGATACATGTCTAACGAGGTAGCTTGATATAAAGTATTCCTAGTTATGATAAAGTTGAAAAAGGGATTAAAAACAAGGGTAGAAAATGATGTGGGTGACATATCTCTTCCTATCTTTGTCTTATTATGTCATGTACATCACATGGCTACACTTAGCTTTACATATTTGAGGCATTAGAGTTTAGGGTTAGGCTTCACAAGAAAGATCACATCACACACGAGTAGTTTCTAAATTCGGCGGGTTTCACTCATCATTTATGGCCTTATGTCCCCCTAGTACTCTTGTGTGTTCATATACAAGTTGTATATATAGTTTGTATGAATTATCGTGCAATGCAGTGTCTGTTGTATTGAATAATTATGGGTTACTAAATATTAAAAAAATATTATATCGTATCCGTATGTATAGTCGTTCATTACGGGTTTGTATACTTATATTATAATAGCATTATTATACATAAAGTGCGACAACATATGTAGTTAACTAGTATTTGTTATGGGGAGATTCAATTATTAACTTATAGATTGCAAAATCTTTTGCATGCATGCATCGATAATGTATATGCTTCTTAGTTTCCTGATAAAGAAAAGGTCGATGATTTTAGTCTTACTTTCTGATTGTATATATTAAGTTAGTATCTTGATTGAATAAATCAAAAGCAAAACCAGAAAGATCAAACTAGACTTTCAAAGTGACCAATCATGACTATTGGTCAGAGAATATATGCTATCTAGTAGCGGCAATATATAATTGTATTCAAGTTGGGCATGGCCTCAGATTCATATATTTTAATTATAACATCAATCCATTACTATTTTAATGAAGATCTTTGGTTTGATATGACTACTAATTAAACAGGAACTTATACAGATCTTGGTTCTAAATTTTCGTAAATACAGATCTATTTCTAGTATTATAAAGTAGTTTCTTTTGTTTCTATTTGATAATCAATGATGATTGAGATAACACTTTATGCTTCAAATAAGAGAATCTTATATGAAACATAAATTCATACTTAAGATGGATAACTTTTTTATGATTAAGGTAGTTTGTCAAATTAAATTATACAAGTGGTGATCAAATTAAAATTAATTTTCTTTTTTTATCCTAATATGATCGGAAAGGAATTAGTATTCGAGAATCGAGCCTCTCAAGTAAATCAAATAGCATTCTGAGATCCTTGGTAAATATTAACAAAAATTAACTTGAAAAAACTTGAATGGGTCATCATGAAATTTTGAGAAAATGTCTTTCAGTCAAGAGTATGAAATTTGGGTAATATGCAACAGGCTAATTTCATATGGGCCTGATTGTCACTAAAAAACACTAAGTTTTGGGCCTGTAATGCCACTGAGTTACCAAACCAATAATGATATTGGGCCTCAAACTATCCATTCGAGACTTGTGATGTGGGCTTTGTTATTGAACATTAAATTGAATTAAATAAATCTTTATACAAACATAAATTACTAATTAAAATTATATTTTAATTACAAAAATATTTATAATCTAGAAACAAATCTTTAGATACTTCAAGATTTTGACTTATTTTTGCTTAAATTTAATAAAAGTTGGAAATATTTGAAAACTTAAAATGCTGAAAAAATAACTTACATCAGAATTGTTCTAGAAGACATGATTGAGTAGTTGAAATTCATCCATTTCATAGTGAATTCCATACCATAAATGGAACATTAAATCAAATATATCATGCCCAAATCTATAAAATCACTAATGACAAATTAAGAAGCTTTATCATTTATCAATGTAAATTACAACATCAAATTACCAAAAAAGAAGTATCCCTCAAAGCATTTTTCTCACAAAAATAAAAACCAAACCCTAAATTAGTTGATACAATTGCTGAATGAAGTTATCAATATAATTATCCATATATCCAGGGCTGACTAAAGTCTCTCTCCACTTAGCATGATTCGTCTTCACCAATTTCCCCACCTCACTATCTTCATCCATTACAGACTTAATCGCCTTGCACAAATCTTCCTTAGAAAACCACCCCATATTCCCTCTCTCCACCTCCACCGCCACCTTCAGCTCCTCCGCCAGCAGTCGCGTGTTTAGAATTTGATCCGCCAATCGCGGCACCAACACTATCTGGCTGTCGCTCAGCAAAGATTCCCACATAGATCCGAACCCGCAATGGCTAACGAAGCAGCCCACAGATGGGTGGTTCAGAAATTGGGTTTGCTGCACCCATCCGCCGTGAACAACCCCTCTATCACCGACCCTCTCCAGAAACCCCTCCGGTAAGGCGTCTTCAATGGAGTCGGCGCCGTGGGGTTTTGACAGGGCGATGAAAAATGGTAGACCCGTCATCTCGAAACCCAACACCAGCTCCTGAAATTGTTCCTTTTTCAGAATCATTTGGCTTCCGAAAGCGCAGTAAAGGACGGATTTAGGTTTGAATTTGCTCAGCCATGTCTCCCATTTCTCCTCTAACGGCTCTTTCGGACTCTCCGGCAGAACCGGCCCGCTTAGGAAAACGGGTTTTTTGAACTGCTCCGACAGGTAATCGATCATGGGTCCCTCCAGTTCGCGGCAGGTACGGATGCCGATGGCGTCGCAGTTGCTCATCGCAGCGGTGATGCGCACGTCGAACTTGGTGGCGCCGTAGCTCATGCCGATGAAAGACAGGGTCAACGCCTCCTGGCCGCGGAGCACCACCGTGGAGGACGGGTACCCTTTCGGCGGCTCCCTCAGTTCCTCCTCCGTCAACTGGCGGTCCTTAGGGATATGCCTCGCCGGAACAATACCAATCGACATAACCGAAGCGCAGATGACATTATAACAAACAGTTTTGAACCCAATCTTGGCGGCCAACTCGGGGATCCAATCGGCGAAGTCATAGAAGACGATATCCGGTTTAAGGCCGCGGAGGAGCTCCTCCACTTGGACGGCCGTGGCGTCGAATGCTACGGCAAGTGGATCCTTGTGGGTGATGTCGATGTCGGAGGCAGTCTCGGCTCCCAGCGGCAGGCCGTCGACGTGAGGGATGGTGACAACGTGGAATTTGATTAGATCTGGGTAGAGATTGTGGTGGCTGAGCTGAGCTCGAGCTTTACTGGGTAGTAAAATGGAGATTGAATGGCCTCTAATAGCGAGCTCGTTGGCGAGATGGATATGGGGAGTTATGTGGCCAATGGCTACCCATGGGTACATGGCTATGTGAAGCTTTGATTTGACGAATTCTGGCATTTTTGCTTGTTTGTGGTGTTTCTTGAAGATGATATTGAAGCAGTTCGTAATGTTTGTGTAGTAAAATTCAGTGGAGAAGATGATTTATATTTGTAAGTATGGCGGAGGAGAAAAGAAACGAAGTAGCTGAATTGGGTTTGGTGAGAGCCAACAGGGGGTGTTAGGTGAGTAAACACGAAGTAAGAAAAAGTGGCTAATTGGTCAACCATTCTTTATTAATTATTTTTCTTTTAAATTTGTTATATTCAACCAAATCACATTTATTAGTTATTTCAATCTTGGTATTATTGTATGATTGTATCTTAAAATGACAGGCTTCTCTAATATTCGGGGGACAATTTATGTGTATTGATAAAAAATATTACAAAAATAAAATTTGGCACAAATTTTCAGTTTAGATAGTTTATTCCCTAAATCTGGCATAAAACATCTTGAACCTGTGCGTTATTTCCCTATAATATAATACAAGGGGTCTAAGTGTAATGATCTGATCAGCATAGAAGTTGCTCTTAAAAGTAGGTTTGGTTTAAATATATAATTTGTAACATTCGTATAACTACTTACAATGTTTTTCCGACTTTTCGTCCATCCATAACAACCCACCAACAAAAATTATCGAATTAATAGCTTCTTTTTTCGATTGATGTGTCTGCATTATTTTCGATTGAAGTATTCTAATGAGGTAGTCAATGGACAAAACTTTGACCTCTCCACTGGTTTAAGTTCAGAACACAAAATCAAGAAGTAGAAGAGTTGCAATATAAGAGAGAGAGAGAGAGAGAGCATCATCTCGAACCTTTCGGGGGAAAAAAAAGGCATCATACAAATCAGTGAGAAAAGCTACTTAATCCGATTTTGAAAGAGAAATCTAACAGTATCAGAAGAATTGCCAGTTCTTTTTGCTGTAATTTGCAAAAGTGCACCATCACTAAGCATACACTGCAAAACTCTTGTAATATTTTTGGAATCATCAATACCAAGATGGTGACTTCCCAATGGTTGGATCCCAAGTGACCTCATCATCGACATCATTCCTGGTGCCTGAATCCAAAACAACAACCAGTTAACATAATCACTATTCAATACATCTGAGAAAATTATGGAAAGTTCATTCAAGTTTAAATCATGACATGATTATTCATAGTATAGTGATTGATAAAGGGGGTGAGAAATTACCACGGGTGTATGAGTAATTTTGTACCAAAAGGGGAGGCTTGTGTAATTCCATATAATTATAGGGGAAGAAACTGTAATTATTTCTCTAAAGTGAAGTTATGGACTCACCCTTGTATTGTAGAAATTAAGGTATATATCCTTGAGATTGATCCACTCCATAAAATATGGTGGAAGCTTCATTCCTGAGACTTCACATTGCTGTGGGATTTTGGTTTTCACATCCCAATTTCCACTATTTAAAAGCAATTTGCATGTCAATGAAAATAATAATATAAGCAAAAGGGATATAATCATATAATAGAACACACAGTTAAGTTAGCTTACCAGGTTACAAATGCAGCTTTGTGTAGACGTCCGTCTCCCTTCTCTCTCCATAACTTAATATTTCCATCCCTCTCCTTTCTCAACCAACTTTCAAATTGTTCAATAACATCATTAAACTTTATAGCCGTATCGTGCCAAACACTGCACATCAAGATGAATCAGTTTACATGGTATACAACAAGGAGGAAAATCTGAACTACTGCTTTAATCTTTAATAAAATAAACTAAAATTTAGAATCTCTTTCTGAAACTAACAGAACAAAAAGATTTCTCAGGTCGGAATAACAAAGATCAATTTCAAGATAGTTAAGAGATATCCAATACCATACCGATCAACGCCAAAATTTCCATACTTCCCCTCAATGTACTCATTTATTCTTTCTTCGCTCATCTTTGTAGGCCTTACAAACCTGTAAAAAAAAGAAAAATGCAGAGAAATAAATGCTAATACCATAATAATCCATCTAATTGCAGAGCAGAAAATTCAAGACTTCTGTCAAAGCAAAATTTGGCAACAGATTAACAGTTTCAGTAAATGCTAATTCTAATTGAAACATAAAAAAAAATAAAAAATACATCAAAAACCATTTAATGGTATGTAGTGTCCCTCAAACTAAAACAGATAATTCTACTTTAAACATCCAAATACTGAAGTAAGGAAAAAACAGGGAAAAAAAAGGCTAAATCTGTCATTAAATAAAATGGATAGTTACGAAAAAATCCTGAGGTTTGGTCATTTTACGGAAAACATCCTTAAACCTTGAAAATTACAAAAAATATCCCGAGTTAACAATTTGTCAACCATCCGTTAGTTCTAGGGGTTTATTCGTTATGGTATGCAAATCTCAGGGGATTTGTCGTAACATTTCAAAGGTTTCAGGGTGTGTTTTATTCGTAAACAGATTCGTAATTGACCCTAAATAAAACTCACAAACACCAGAACATAAACATATAGACACAGGACGACATTATCTGTAGACTTGCGTAAAGAAAACTCCTTACCTGTGAAACACATCGATTACATCCATAGTTTTGGCATCAAACAACAGCACGGGAAACTCCAAAATCTCAACTTTGCCCTCTAAATCCAGCACAAGAAAGTAATCAAATTCTTGGGCCCGGATATTCTTTGAACCCGAAACGCTCTCCCCAAGCTCCACCGAGCAACTATGATTGAACTTCTCAAGGTGAAGAGGATCATCCATCTATACCAATTAGATAACAGCAATGATCAAACCTTCTTCTCAAAATTGTATCACATGAATTAATTACTAACTGACATATTTTGAAGGGATTTAAGTCATTACCATGGTGCATTTATCTTGGGTGTAATACAAACACATGGGCTTCCAGCTTGAAATTCCGGGCCTTCTACGAATTTTGGGTTGGATGGGAGTGGAGGATGTGGGTTCTTCCATGGAAAGAGAAGAACGCACAACGTATGAACGTTTAAATTGGGTTTGGTGAAGGGGCGTCGAAAATAAGTATAGCTGTAAGAAGGGTGGTGGTGGAGAAGAAAGGAGAAGAGCTCGACGGTGGAAAGCGAGCCGCGGCAGCCGCCAAGTTGCCATGGGCATGGGGGAATGGAGGGATTTAAAGAGAGATAGATTTCTTATTTTGATGGGGTTTTAGAGTCCGTTTACTTCTCTCTATAGGTTGTTTAGTTGGTTTGGATAACAGCTGATAGATATATAATCAGCTATAAGTCAGATAAACATAGAAGTAAACGGACTCTTAGAACTTGTTTACATTCCCTTAATGGTCTTTAAGTGTCCAATTAAACCAATTTAAACAAACGAACCACATTTATCAGCTGTTGACCCGGTTTTAATGCAATTACCCAGCTCTTATATGGCATTTGCAATGATAAATAACAGCAACTTTAAATAATTGACCAAAGTGATGATTCTCAAATCAAAACTTTAGGAACTATCAGTGACATTATCTGTATTATAAATATCAATCATTAACGATTACAATAATTTCTTATTCATTATAACAGTAAACAATTATCACAAAAATATATAAAAAGATCATATTTTGATGAAAATCAAGTTAAACCACATTATGGATACGACATTCCTATTTCCACCACAATTCTTTTTTAATAATATATTATATATCTAACTAGAGTAGAACTTTGATCCACTAATTGTTTGACTTTGACAATAGATACTTAAATCCAGAATTTCCGATGCATTCAAATTACTCTTGCATAAACCTACCCCCAGTAAGATCTTGTACAACATAAGTAGGATAGAAAATGGAAGTCATCACTCATCTCCATAACACTAACCATCATCAAGGTGAGTAAAATCTTCAATGACATTATCTCTACCACTTTCTTTAGCCCTTGAGCGCATTTCATCAATATCTATCTGCAGCATTGCGTCACATACCACTCTATTTGCCTGTAATTTTTTTAGGCAAGCTGAAACAGGAAATTGCCGAATAAATACGCAATCCAATAATACGATTTGTTGATGACAGCGTAAGTTATTGAATAATGCAGGCAATATACCTGATATAGGACAATTGCCCTGTGAAGTCTTGGACTTTATATATTGCATGATTGCCTTCTTCTCATATATGTGCTTGCAATCCATACTGTTAAGGTAGCAAAAGCAAAATCACATCAAAGTTAGCATAAATCCTGCTGGTGTTTACTTTTTGAGAGATGTTTCCAATTAGATGAAATTAAATGATCATAATAAGAAAATTACCTTCGAACTGGTTCTGCTAGTTCATCAACAGGCTTTCCAGTGATTGGGCATCTAGAATTTAGAACATTGAACTCTGTGCTGGTCATTATTATGTCCTCCTGCTCTTCACCTGGCATAGGCTGTCCAGCATGATGAACATTCTGCAATAACAATGAAAAGCCAAGTTAAATGGCAAGTTCCTCCTGCTTAACAAGCATGTATCTACAGGAAGTTACTTATTTACTGTCAACATCTTCAACCAAATGGTTCTTCCTCGACTACTAAGTGATATTGGCAAGGACTATCTATCAGAGTTAAAAGATTTCTGACTAGACAAAGTCCCTAGACTGACAGAAAAAGCAAAATCACATCAGAATATTGTAAATGTTACTTAATGGGGAAGAACCAATTAGTTGAAGGCAATTTCCATTGCCTGTATAATGTATATGATTATTCAAAGAAAGTGTTTCCAAGTTTGTTCTCATAAACTTACCCAGACAGCTTCACGAAATTGCCGTAGCCATGGATGGCTCTGAGAGACAGAAGATGATTCGGACTTGAGTACTTCTATTTTATCCTCAAATAGCTTACTGAAGTTGGTTAGCTGAAGCCTCGAAAATAGTTCAAACCAGAGATATCAGGAAAATAAAGCAATTATCAGCAGAAGTAAAGGCAGTAAAAGACACCAACTGAACTTTACCTCAATCCCAGGTTGGTATTCATCGCTGATAATTTGGATAGCATTGGAAAGACGAACACACTCATCTGAAGCTTTCAATAAGTCGAGAACACCAGCTTCCAGCTCCTTCACCTGCAGTACCATTAAATAATATCTTGAATAAGTTTGAAACAGAAATACCTGTCATAAACCGTAACTACTCTTTTTCTTCTCATTGGGTTAACATGTGTCAGTCTTATGTAGATTCAGACAGTTATTGATCACAATGAGCATGTGATCGCTCACTCATCAAACTAGCTCATAACAATTTCTAACAAGATAACGAACAAGAATATTCACTTGTCTGTATTACAACAATCCATTAGTGCATACTGACCTATAAGTTATAACCCTGAATAGATAATGCAATTGACAATCCACAACAATGAGACCAATCCATCACAATCAAGTCGAGACAAAGGGATAAAAGTAAATACAGTTCTAGACTAAGGATTTAGTAGTAAATTAGTAATATTTTCATTATCTCCATAAACACAGTAGATACAGTAAATAAACTTAAAAATCATAAGAAAACATAATAGTCCAAGAACAAGAAAAAAGAAAAAGATCATCATGGTAATGTTGAGACTCACACGAACATTGCTAAAATTACCATTTCACCAACCACCACCTGTCGAATCATATGTTCTCTTTTTGCATTATAATGATGTGTTTGAAACTCAGGCAAGTACATTTCAGACAAACTTGCATTCACAATCACAGTTAACTGAACAAGGTGGTCAATAAGAGATAAATGAAAACTCAAAAGCAAAAATTGAACTAAATAACAGGGTTGCTTTTCTTATAGATAAGCTCAAAGTTTTTCATTCATTTAGCATATCGCAAACAATTCACATAACAATATAACCACAGCATATCATATAGTCGATGCTTTCACCCAATTATTTGAGACAAAAATATCCTAAATCTATTTAGTATTATACTAGGGTTTAAGCACTGAAATAACCATTTCGGATTCGTTTTCTCTCTCGAAATCGATTCCAATTTCTTTCATCATATTCATAGCCTTCCTGATTTCCTGAAACAATGGGAGTTAAAAAGGATATAGATAAACAAACACAAATTCGAAAATGGAGAATGTTAGGGTTGAAGAAACTGAACGAAACAACTTACAGCGACGAGCGTCAGGTTGTCGGAAGAAATCGTTGAAGCCGCTGACGAAATTCTTCCGTACCCGGTGTTTCTGCGAGGAGCAGAGGTGGACGCCATTGAAGATTTTGGCCTTTTTTTCTCAACCTTTTTTCGTTTTTGAAGTGGAAACCTCTCTTTTAGCTCGATTATTTGGAGGGAAGTGAAATTGAGAGGGCACATTTATACTTTTCAGAAAGTGATTGGCGTTTTTACGTTCCTTTTGACATGGTGTGGGTCAGTTGGCAACACAGATTGAGTTTGTGGGAAGTGCCTCAGGTTCTGTAACTAAGTCCCGAACTAGATTAAGGACTTTTAATATAATATTACCTGAACCAATAATATACACTTAAAAAAATCTACTTTTGACACAGTTAAATGCGTTTTTTAATAAATTTTTTAAGAACACTAAAATTATACAAAACAAAACATTGTCAGTATTTGTAAAAACTATTGAAATTTAAGCTACAATTGGGTGGAGAGTCTTCTCATCAACTTATTCTTTTACTATCTTGTTATCATTTTATTTATATAAATCCATTATTGGATTGCATATATCATCTCAAATAACCATTCAGTATACTGATGAAATAATAACCAATAAATATGATAAATGTTTTAGTAGAAAAGAAATGCTAATTAACTAAACATTTTTCTTAACATCTATTTCTACAAATAACTGAGTAATGTTTGGTCGTGTTTTGTCAATCATCGCCTCATCGGTATGTCCATCTTAAGGAGTTTCCCAACAGAGCTTGTCAATGAATGAATCACTCATTTGTCATAAAGGTTAATTGGAAGTCAAGGAAATTTCACCCAAACAGGCGCAATCAGAAGTACAATCGAAAGATCGAAAGTAGGGGCCCACTTCATCTCACGCATAGGTAACCCCATGAAAAATAGAAAAAAAAAAATTCAAGTATATACTAATAACTAGACTATCCAGATCGACTTCATTGAAAAAATAAAAATGAAATGAGTTATCTGATAATCAAGTCATCAACATGAAATCTATCTCGATGATCAAGTCATTAACACCGCACCTAAATATTGCAGTAATAGTCCAATAGCTACACATTTCACACCGCATGAGTATGTTGAAAGGAAACCAAAACCTTGTCCACCACTTGCTCCAAATTTTCAATCATCACCATCGAACAAACGTCTGAAACTGCAATTAGAGCAGCATAAAGCTTCTGCCACTCAAGCTCAGGAGCATACAGATAAGGGGACAACAATTATTCACATCGAGGGCGATTGCAAGCCCAGACAAATACTTCTCACCAACATGCTCATCCATAACCTCTAAACTGTGCCACGCCGGATCATCCTCGACATCATAAAACATCTCCATTATGATGCCAAACAGCCTGCTAATAAATTGTTGGGGCAACATCATTTTACGTGCTCTCATTCGTGCTTCAGCCAAAGTAAACATAAAGTCAAAAGCAAAATCACGTGAACCTTCCTCCAGAGACATTTCACATATCTTCAACATAGACTCCACAACAATCTCAATCTGACTCTGAAAAAACATGGGGTTTTGTGAGCTAACTCTATCAACAACCCCAAAGCCTCCCCACACGATGCTTCATACCCCAACTGCATATTTTGAGTCAAGCTCTCCATCATCGTTGGAAAATTTGATAATGTAATAATTCACGTTCAAAACCTAGAATATTCCTCCTTGCGCAAAAAATAAATGTAGGACATAAACGTTCTTACACAACAACGATTAAAAAAAATCTAAAAATTAAAATAATCTAAACATCAATATAATCATCTTCTTAGAGTAAACCTACCCAAATTAAAAATAAATTATCATTATCATTTAGGAAATATTAAATTCGACAAAAAAAGTAAAATATTAAATATTTTTTGTTCAAGTAATAAATAATAAGCAATGACCCTTATATTTATTAGGGGTGTCAATTCGGGCGGGTTGGGTGGGTTCGGGTTCGGGTTGGTCGGGTTGAGACTTTTTTGTCCTTAACTCGAACCCGACCCGACCCGACACCCCTCAACCCGAACCCGAATTGTGTGGGTTCGGGTTGGGTCGGGTTGACCCGAATTTTTTTTTTCTAAAGTTAAAAATAAAAATTAATAAGTAAAAAATTAATTACCATGGTTGTCTATCCATAAAGATTATCGTCTTACAATTTCGTTTAAAAATAAAAATGAAAAAATGAATTGACACTAACTAGTTAAATATTTTAAAACGTTGATTATTACTATTTTATATGAGACACAATTTTAAGATATTTTCCATTAAACTAACAAAAACTTAGACGTTTGTCTTATCATATATATATATACATATATGAAAATGAATGAGTGGAATGTTTTGGAAACATGTGTATGTGTTAATGAGTTGGATTAGTTAAAATTAGTTCATTTTGCCATGTAGATTATTTCTATAATTAAGTTCATTAATTGTGTTTTTGTAACTTACATATATATTTAATTGATATTCCATATATTGGTTTATATTAAAAAAATTGTAACTCCTATTTAATTATAGAATTATATAACTACTTTATATAATATTGATATTGAAAATTTCATGCAAGAAAGAATTTTAAGTAAACTTTAATAAGTTTTGCTAATTATTATGAACTTTACATTTAAATGCTAAAAATATATATATATGATTGAAGGGGAGCTTAAAACTATATATAGTTTAGATATAATATTCAATTTGTACATGAAAGCATAGTATAGAAGAATTACCATTCACAAAATATTAACAATATTTGGGTAAAAGATTATTATTTAATTCTCTAATTAAATTTTTTTTATTTTGTATTCTTTTTATCTATCATGTAATTGTATTTTTAAAATTTCTTTTAATTATTTGTGGGGTCACATAATTACATATATTTTTTAGAATACAAGTTTAGTTAAATTTTATTATTACCTTAATATTATAAAATAAATAAATAGTTGGTTTTTTTAGAAAAAATCTCTAAATACACATGTTTCATTTCCATTTTGCAGTGGAAAAATTATATTTAATTTCAATGTAAATAAATTTATTAAGTTATTACATATAAATATTAATATTGCCATAATATAAAGAAAATTTCAACAATAAAATGAATATTATTGTTAATTAATAATAAAATAATAATAAATTATTCAACAAAAAAATAATACCAAATATACAAGAGATTCCAATAATTATTTAGATGGTCTATTATGAAATATTTTCTATAATTTAATTATTATTTCAATATTTTTATATTGATTGTGTGCGTGATTTAAAAAAAAAAAAACTATATATATATATATATATATATATATATATATATATTCCCTCTATTACAAATATAAAATCATATCATATTACTATTTTTATATATTTAAAATGAGTTTTTTCATACATATAGAATATAATTATTTTATAAAAAGAATTATTTTAGTTTTTAATTTATAGTATTCATTAAAAAAAAAAAAATCGTGTTGGGTCGGGTCAACCCACGGGTTGACCCAACCCACGGGTTGACCCAACCCAACCCAACATACTTCGGGTTGAAATCGGGTCCGACCCGGCCTGACCCGAACCCGAAAACCCCCAACCCGAACCCGGTATTTTTCGGGTCAGTTCGGGTCGGGTCGTCGGGTCATAACCCGAATTGACACCCTTTTATTTATTTACGAAACAGTAGTAATTGCTTAGGAAGATAAAAACACTTAATAATATTCCGAATATTCTGGAGGAGTCCTTGGAGGTTGATCCTTTGACCAACACTGAGTCTGATAAAAAGAATAGCTCGGACAACTCTCAAACACACGTTGATCCGGTGACAGATGTCTACAACCTTGAAGATAAGGACTTCACTTTGATGAGAGGGAGGGAGTGACAATTTAGATAAGTTGGACGAGCAAAAAAGGTTTTTGGAATTAAAATGCCCAAAAAGGCCTTGTGTAGATTAATTTTGTTTAGTGAATTGAAACAAGTTTAAGAAAATTAAGGCTTGTGACACAAAGACTTCTGAATGACTTTTTACATCTCATTTTTAAGTTGATTAGTAATATGACTTTGATCCAACTCGTCTTTCTAAGTTGAAAAAAAATTAAAGCACTCTTCCGAGCAATCAACACTTAGAATGAAATTCACTATACAACTAACATTTGGCCTTGCAAAATTTAGTGGTATTAGAATGATAAATATGAAAGCACGATCTAGAAAAAAATTGATATAATTTTGTAATAATAATTTACTATTTTCTTATTAATTTTTGCATTCATATGTATACTTAATAACTTTTTTTGGCCTAGAACATTTTCAATTATCCAAATTCGATGATAAGTTGGCAATTTCCACAGACTCACTAAGAATATAGTCAGAAGATAGGTTTAACCTAGCCTCAAGCAGCAGAAGAGAATTTACTAAAAAGATATAGTGTTTCCCAAAAAATTACACTTACACCCCCTCGACTTAGGGGTAAATACAGCTAGACCCCCTGTACTATTGAAAATTACAGATAGATCCTCTAGCCCTAACGAAAACCTTAAAAACTTAACGAAAAGTTGTGAAATGACTAAATTATCCATAACATTTTTATTATAGTGTTTGCTATATATGAAATGAGCGAAGTGAGTAAGTTATTGTCGGGTTAATAGAATATTAGAATCTACATGGAAATAAGAAAATGACTAACGGTAGGGCCTAAGTGTTAGATAGAGACATAGTTGAGGGGGTGTCTCTGTAATTTCGAACAGTATAAGGGATCTAGCTATATTTACCTTAAGTCGAGGGGCTGTAAGTGTAATTATCCCTAAAATAAAATACATAATTCTTAATGTTATGAAACTTTTGTATTTCAAACAAAATAAACACAAAAAGTTAATGCACAAAGAATTATAAAAAAAATTATATTCAATTCCACGGTGTA
Organism: Verbena officinalis; assembly: GCA_958496215.1. Taxonomy (NCBI): domain Eukaryota; kingdom Viridiplantae; phylum Streptophyta; class Magnoliopsida; order Lamiales; family Verbenaceae; genus Verbena; species Verbena officinalis. The sequence continues at coordinate 27,794,552 of OY292389.1, forward strand.
GCACGGTGTTGTACTACTAGTACAAAAATACATAAGATCACTATTATATATATATATATATATATATATATATATATATATATATATATATATATATATTATACTGAGAATGACAACTCAAGTTAAATATGATAAATGCATGATTGGTTTAAGTACTGTTGAAAAAAAGTCAGAATGTATAGAAATATCTCCAGTGCCCATAGAAGAAAAAAAAAATTACGTGTTCAATCGCATGCAGTAGCTAGCGAGATGTGACTTGTATCAACTTTTATGAGCAATAAACGTACCAAAGGAAATTTTCTAAATTGGCATCCCAAAATTGAAAATTGACAGGACATGACATTGGACTATTTTGGAATTTGGATTGCTTACTAAGATTCTATGTGTAAATTCCAAAATAAAAAAATGAATATATTAACTTTGACTATTTATATTTACTATCCCTAAGGTTATGTGTAATTAATTATCAATTAATCCTTCTAATTTAAAAAATATAATAAAATTAGTCTACTTGCATATAGTTTTCTTTTTTGGTTTGATGTTTTTGCTTTGAATATTACTAGTTAAGCTAAAAATTCAACTTTCCTCCATATGTTTCGGAAAGCATCTGGTGTACATTTGTGATAATTATCTAGTAAACTGGATTTAAATATTTTAAATTTTGTCCAACATGGTGGTCTAATGTACAGGATTGTGGATGTAAAGTGGTTAATACGTCTAGAGGCAACTGCAGGCATTTAATATTTATTATTTAGTCGTCTTCCTCTTCCATTTACTCCATATCTTTCAGTCTTTCACACATAAACTAGACTTAAGAATTATCCAGAAACAAAATAACTCAAAACTTTTTAGAGGGGTTGAATAGTATGGAGAGATTGATACCAAAATAATAGATAGACAGAATTTGCGCAACGATTTATATTAGTTTGGCCCACTTCACTGTGAAAATACGAGTAGAGTAGATTAATTCACTACCTAAGTGAATAAGCTTAGGATTTTGAAGAGAGATATTATTGAGTCACTAGGACTATTACAAATACAATAACTGGAATATGTCAGGTACCTGTCAGGACTATTTCTAAGATTTAAAGCTAAAGAGATATCTCACTATGAGAAACCTAGCTCTATGTGAAATACTCTCAGATTTGTGATAAGCTCGAATGCTTCAGCAGGTGCACCAAGAAAGGCTTAAATAGATGATTTCTAGAGAGGAGCCTCAAACGGCTATAAGAAGTAAATGCTTTGTCTGCCATTAATCTTGATCCAACTTCCTGATAAATGCCAGCCTTCTTGAGCTCCTAATGAGGGATTAATTACAGCCTTGAAACCTGTTAAAAGAGAGAGAGAAACGAGGCAATAGGTACAGCTAATATATTTTGTTAGCAATTCAAAAACAACTAAGACAATTACTGAATTGTCCCTGATAGATTCCAGCCATGTTCCAAGAGGAATCATTGATTCCAGAGTGTGCTCCAAGTTCCAGGGCTAACAATAACTAACATAAGATTATAATCAAATGTAGTGATTTGATAAGCTCTATATAAAACACTGACATGGACACATACGGTGACACATCCTTTTTAAGAATATCTTATACTAAAGAAGTATCCAATACAATATCGAATACGACATAACATAACAGAATATAATTTTTAGCAGTGTCCGTACATAATAGGATAAATTTAAATCACAAGAAGTCCTGCACCCGCGCAAGTTGGTTCTACACGAACTTTAGGATTGACCCCCTTACTAAGTTTAAGGGCCACCCGATAAGGTAAGATCGATGGGTTCAACCTCGAATCCACAATTAGGATACCGAACTAGGGGAAAATGGAGATTGACATATTCGACTTCTGTAATACCCTTCGCATGGATGATTTCGACTATATATTAAAGCTGAAAAATTACTTTATAATTAGGCAAGGTATGATGGATTTGATCGAACTCTCTCATATCCCCTTGTATATCATTTGCATCAGAGTCGTTGGAGACACCCCAAAAAATTGGTATAAAACCTGACAAAGCCACACCTTTAAGAGTTCCGTTGGTCACGGTCGATATATTAAATTAATTACAAGTCTAAAATGTGTATATATGTGCACATCATGTCATAGTACTATAAATACTCTCAACATATATTATAGTGGGTGAATAATATTAACTCTTTCGAGCATAAATTTGACACTTATCTCTTAAGACCGATCATGCCTAACTTAAGTATATATATCGGAGATCCTTCCCCTAGTTCACGTGTGTTGGTTTATTTCAGGTTGAAGATTTATTTGACGACTTTACAAATATTTAAGTGATCAATTGAACATTGTCGACCCTGAGATCAACCAACCAGATTTTGACACCATTAACATGAATAATATTAAATTTATTTCGATATTACATGATCTCTATCATTAATTTATTATTATTTAATTTTTCATTTTCATTGTACTTTTAAGTAATTTATGAGTTTTTAGTTATATACCAGACATAACTAATTGTTATAAGCTACCTAGTAAATATTTAGATCTTATTTTGACGAAATATTTTAGTAAATTAATTATATTTTTTAAAGTAATGGACATAGTAATTTATAAACAACAAAAATATCTTATACTTTGGGGCAATTTATAAATTAGGATCAAAATAGTCAAACACCCTATAATAATTTAAATATATTTTAAATTATAAATCCCAAACTTTGCCAAAATTGTGTTCTACAATCCCCATTCCCCACTAATAAATCGATCAACTGCCAAGTTGGCTCCACGTACCAAAAGAATTTGACTTTCCTTTTCCTTTTATAGAATAGAATATGATAGTGGATCACCATTGATGAATATTCTTCCAATTTTTTTTTGCACAATTCGAAACGCAACTAAATTCTCATAACAAATTTTTTCTTCTTTTTATCTAAGTAACTAATTACCTCAGATAATTAAATCACAGAAACAATTACCAATTTGTTTTTAATATAGCTAACAACCTCAACTATTGGAAATGACAGATAGATCATCTAACCCTAACGGAAGTCTAAAAAATTAAACGAAAAGTTGTAAAATGATTAAATTATCCATAATATTTTGTTATAGTGTTTGATATATATGAAATGAGCGAAATGATTACGTTATAGTCGAGTTAATAAAACGTTAGAATCTACTTGGAAATTAGAAAATGAGTAACGCCAGGAACTAAGTATTAGATAGAGCCACATACCACAATCGAGGAGATGTCTCAGTAATTTTCAATAGTAGAGGGAGTCTTGCTGTATTTTTGCCTAAGTTGAGGAGTGTAAATGTAATTATCCCTTCAATAAAAGAGTTGACTAATGCTCGCATTTCAGAAGTAATTATATGATTAATTGTACACATTATTGATAAATCCATGCAGTAAAAAAAGGAAAAAAAAGATATTAACTTTCTGATATATTCCCTTTCTTTTTCTTCATGTGTTAATAATTTATACCCAAAAATCTCTTTCATTCACCCCTGCTGAAATTGAACCATTGCTTGATCCCTTAGCCGCGCCGAGCATCAGACAAGCATAAAGCTCTTCATACTGCAAAGCTTCGCCATTAGCCCAGTTAGCCGAGCATCCCACGTCGTCGTTCAGACTTGAGCTTCCGGCTCCCTCATCGCAGCAGCTCGACAGCGACGAACCGGCCGGCGGTCCGGCGGCAGCGGCGGCGGCGCATGCTTGCTGGGCGACGGCTTGGGATTGAGCCTGTCTGAAACTGAACAACATATCATGCGTCCGTTTAAGCTCTACTCTCAGAATGTCGACTTCTTTCTCAAGCTGCTTTTTATCGGCCATCGCAGCGTCGAGCCGCACCTGGAGCGCGCCGTAGTCGAGTTCTAGGTTCTGATTCTTCCAACGGGCCCGTTTGTTCTGGTACCAGATGGCGATTTGGCGTGGCGGCACGCCGAGCTCGCGCGCCAGCTGAAACTTCCGGTCCGGCTCGAGCTTCTTGGTGGCGTCGAAGCATGACTCCAGGAGCCGAACTTGGTCCTGGCTCAGCCGCTTCTTGTGGAGTTTGGGCGAGTTGTTTTTTGGGTTTTGCGTGATAGACATTTTTCTTTTCTTTTTTTGGTTGATAATTTTGATGTTTGTTAATTTCTCTCTCAATTTGATGATGGAAGTGTACGAATTTGGTATTTGGAGTGTGTCTGAATATGTATCTATATATAGGGTGCACGATTTTCAAAACTGATGAAATATTTGTGGGCATCACATAAGTATTAATTTATGTGGGGTTTGAAAAAGAAATGAGACTTTATTTTAAAATAATTAATTAATTATTATTAATATTGTGTAAAGAAAATGAAGGAGAGTGATAGATATAGGTGGTGGTGGCTGACTTCTCATGCAAGAGCACCTGTGTTCACGTGGGATTGGTCCTACAATTGAACTCTATAATAGTATTTTTTTTCTAATTTAAAAGATGGCGTGTAATTAAAATAGTTTATCTATTTGTGGATTATGTTTAATAATAGATTAAAATAAGCTGAACCAGCGAGTTCCAAGCTTGGAGCATGAACTTGGGTATGTTTTTGGAAACTCCATTGAATGAGGTTTTGTAGATATGCTCTCATGTTGTGTAACTAAGTCATTGGAATAATAAGATATGTGTGATTATTTAATTGTGCATTATCTATTTCTGGAAAGAAGTGTTCGTTCGTTATCTGCTACAGAATAAAATAATTAAGATTAAGATTACGCAAACTTTGCAATATATGAGATATATGGATTTTAATTTCAATAGTTTTTGTAGTGGATAATGAAAAGACTTTTGGAAATATTAGATTAGGATTTAGCAAGCCTAATCCTTCAACAATTAAATTAGGCTATAACGTTTAGAGGTCTATGACTCTATATAGCTCAAAATTCAAATCTCATTGTATTACGTGTTAGTAAACTTGTATAATAGTTTTCTTTTGGGGGGTTGGAGCTAGGCTGGGGGCGGCGCTGATAATTTTGCCTAAATATTTTTAGGCTGAATTATATTTACCTTTCAATTTAGGGAAAAAATAACAAGATTTCCTCAACTATTCTATATTATAGAGATATTCTCTAGATTATGACTCACAGGCTCGGCCTAACACTTAGATCATGTCGTTAATCATCTTCTTATCTCCAAGTAAAAAATAATATTTTATTAACTGGATAATAACTCAATCACTTTGCCCGTTTCACGTACAAAAAATAAATAAAAATGTTATGGGTAATATAGTCATTTTGCAAATTTTCATTAAGTCTTTTAGGGAGTCTATTTGTAATTTTCAATAGTCGATGGGGTGTTTTATATTTACCGCTAAGTCGATGGGTGTAAGTATAATTATCCCTTATATTTATAACCTTGATAATTGATTTAATTACACTTAGATCCTTGTACAATAAGAAATTACTCCTAAACGTATTGTAGTTCAATTCGGTTTTATAAATTGTTGATTCTATTTGCGTATGTATGTTTTTCAATCAGATCTGTGGACCAAATTAAACAAGTTTAATGTACCGTAATTTAGTAGCAAATTATATCTTAAAGTTTCAAACAATTACAAATTATAGGGGAATTTTTATAAAATTTAATATAAATATATACAAGGATATTTGTTAGACTAAAACCAGCTTTTGTAATTTTGAAAACAAAGGACATGTAGTAATTATGGCAAACCATGCCTAAGGGGTACGGGGTACTGCATCTAATTCGCCCTACAATTATGTAGTTAACGGTGTTCAAATACTACCAATTAATGTGGAATTGTCTTTTACTAATATTACTTGTTATTTCAATTACTTCAAAACGGTAAGAGGTTTATTAAGATTTTCAGGATTCTAAATTCTAGTATGGGGTTGAAAAGGATCAAAGTTATTACTTATGAACTAAAATCTTATATATCATGTATATGGGAACTGTTATGTATCCTAACTAGATCAAAAGTGCCTCATCTGAACAAGCTGAGTGTTCATAAATTGAGTTTTGGACTAACTTATAATATGGTTAATTGTCTCAAGAACCCGAACTCTTAACTTGTTGTTAAGAAGGACTCGAACTCAAAACCTCTAATTAAGCAAGTATAACGTCGAACTGTTAAACCACACCATGAGGTTCAGTTCCTTATCTAAAAGCGTAGCTAGTTATGAAAACCCGAAATGTAGGTAATCTTAGTCCCACCAAGGAGAAGTTGAGCTGAATTGGCATCCGCCAAAGCAAAGCCTGGTTTGAAGGATGAAAGAGAAGATCTGTTACAACTATTCTTATTATATTAGCTGTAATCGATTGAATGAAAAATCTCCGGCTTTCAAAGCGAAGACGTTAACTAGTAGCCGGCTGAGAGGACCACGAATACCAGCCCACTACATGGCATGATACCTTTCACTCATCCATTCCGCCCGCCCATCCAGACACGGTGCCTTTTCTCATTATCATCTACCGCCCTTTCTTTCCTCCCGGCTATTCACGCATGAAGCTTGTCAGGAACAAAGACTACTTTATAGGCCCGCCCCATTCCTTAATCAGAGGAATAGCGGCATTTCGGTTGCCTCAAGAACAGCCCCATTAGTTGCAGAGCTACGAGCTATGGAGCGAATCTTAAAAGAACCCATCTCAGGCGGATGCCAATTCAGCTCAACTTCTCCTTGGTGGGACTAGATCGAAAGGGCGGGGGGTACTTCGACTGCCTTGTATCAGGTGATCATTAACTGCCTTGTATGCAGTTAGCTAGAAAAGCAGCTCATGACCCGAGGGAAGGCGCTATACTATGGAAGAAGTCCGACAATGATTAATGATCATATATATTGCCTATCACATTTGTCCTTTAGATGGCCCTAAGTAGAAAGATCAGTGGAAGACCAGAAAATATTTAAAAAAAAAACAAGACAATATAATGTGGCAGCTGCTATATATGAAGTCGAATCCGACCAAAAGCAGAAAAGAACAGTCGCACATATTCAATATTGGAGAAATGAATTAGACCTTTGAATTTCAATTTGTCACATATATATGATGCTTTCCTTCTTTTTATGGCCCCAAAACATCACTTCCAATATGCACAACTTGGGAGTTGGACCATTATCAGCCTCAGCCTCTTTACAAATACTCCACCTCAAATTAAGATCAAATCAAACACCTGAAAATTAACTAAGATTTATTTTGAAAATAATTCTTCAATGTTTGACCGGAACAAGTTATAAGAGAAGAAGTAATCAAATCTTGTGTACTATTTTGATTTTCTTTAGTAGCATTGACATACTCTTAACCAAATTAAAGAATCGAGTTTTTATTATTGCACAGCTGCATCCCTGTATTTTTAATTATCACAAACTCTACCTTAAGAATTTTCTAATAGGACCCTATTTGTTTCTGCTCCTCCATATTTGCACACACCAATTACTCTTAGAGCCTATTTGGATGGAGGGATTTGAAATTGTGAATTTCAATTCCATAGTCCAAATTCATTTTATTTATTTGGCAAAAATTATAATCAATGGAATTAAATCCACTCATAATCCCAATGAATTTCAAACCTATTTTCTAATGGATTTAAAATTCCTTCCAACCCCTAGTCATTTCAAATCCACCATATTCACTCAACTCAAACAAGTTTATGTTTTTTTTTTCTCTACTCACTTTTTATCTCTATAATTTTTATTTTTAATTTTTCTCTACTAATTTTTAATTTTTATTTTTTTCATACTATTATTTTCTCTCCTATTTTTCTCTCTCTCTTCACTCTCTCTCTTATAATTCTCTCTCCTTTTTTTTCTCTCTCCATTTTCTCTCTCTGTCCAATTTCTCGCTCTCCCTCATCTCTCTCTCCCAGCTTTCTCTCTCTCAGTTTTCTCTCTCCTCGCTTTCTCATGTCATTCTCTATCTATTTTTTTTCTCTCTCTCTCCTCAATCTCTCTTATTTTGTTCTCTTCTATCTATATATATATATACTTATATACAACATAAAATATATTACAATAAACTTTTCTTTATGAATCTTAAAATAATAAATATAAAATTTGGTTAAAAATAAAATTGGATGAAAAGGTTTGAAATTCATTCTCGAAGTATTGTGTGTATCCAAACATAGGAATTAAAGTTCATAGATTTGAAATCAAATGTATTTCAAATTTACTCATTTGAATTCTCCCTCAAATTCAAATCTACCAATCCAAATGTGCCCTTAGACTAGTAGAGAAAAGTCATGATAAGGTTGATTTTGCCTAATTCTTCTAACACAAGGTTTTTTTTTCTAATTTTACAAAATACAAGGTTGACTATGGCATTTTCATTCAGTTGGAAAACGGGTAACTGGATTTTTCGGAAACAAACTTATTATATGAACAACCAATTCAACACAATATGGAATAAGCATGATGAACTCAATGTGAAACAATCATAATTAAAAAAGCCACGTTTATATGCACTTTTAACTCGATTCAACACAGGGTTTTTAACTCGATCATTTTTATTTTTGTTCACACGAGTTTTTTTCACTTTTTAAAAAGATGGTAAAAAAGAAAATGATCATATATTTCATCACTACTAAAAAGTATGTATATATGCATGATTTTTTTTTCAAAAAAAAAAAAAAAAATTCAAGAAGAAGACTTTTTTTTTTTCAACAAATTGCAGTCTTGCCGTCAGAGTCTGACGCCACCGCCAAGTTGTGCATCCAACTTGATGAAGTTTCCAATATTTTGAGTCTTTATTAGTGTGCCAAAATAGACGTACAGTAGTTTTAATTAATTTGGAATTAATGATATATACACAGTCGATGTTACATATATACGTCAATATTGCATGTAGTTGAAGGGGCAAACTATTCCCTACAGATCACCTAACATTTGATCGATGTTCCAAAACTTAGTTCGATGTACCCACACCACACATAAATGATTGAGCAATGAAGCATTGAACTCAATTTTGGCACTTGGGACTGTTGAGGATGTCCTAATCCAACTCCAAAGTGGGGTTTTCTGTTATATATGATCAGGAAATTCTCAGCCCTTGATTCTTGCATGGCTCCACATTTTGCGGATTACAGGGATATTAAAGATTGATCGATCGGGTCAAGAAAAGAAAAGAAAAGAAAAATATTAATTATCAGATAATGTGCTACATCCAATGTACCAGAGAAAAGCATTAATTAAATTAAACTTTCATGATAATATTAAAGGCTAGCTAGCTTAATTACAAGACTTTATATATCCTAACTCTATCTTGTCTTGTACAAGAAAACGTACTTTATTAATTTCTCCTATCTCTAGAGTACTTGTTAATTAGCATGAATTTGTTTCTAAAATTATGTTAGGGAATCCGTCTATTTGACTCGGAATTATATTTTTGAATAATTACATTTATACCCCCTCAATTTTGGAAAAAATACAGCAAAAGCCACTCTACTATTGAAAATTACAGAGACACCCCCTCGACTCTAGCTCTGTCTAACACTTAGGTCCTGCAATTAGTCATTTTCTTGTTTCTAAGTAGATGCTAGCATTTTATTAACTGGACAACAACTTAATCACTTCGCTCATTTCATGTATAGCAAACACTAGAATAAAAATGTTATGGATAATTTAGTCATTCTACAACTTTCCGTTAAGTTTTTTAGATTTCCATTAGGGTTAAAGGATCTATCTGTAATTTCCAATAGTTGAGGGGAAGTTGTTGCATTTACCCCTAAGTCGGGGGTATAAGTGTGATTATCCCTTATATTTATGAATAATTTGAAACAGTTTCATGGGTATGTTAGGTCTACTCGGATAGATTCTGATTTTTGCTCTGCAAGTTAGGAGAATTTAGGGTGCAGGAGGATATTATTTGTCCTCATTCCACGTTAGTGTACATTTGAATTAAGTAACAATCTATTGTTTTGAGTATTGCACATTGAATCTTATATGATAAAACGCATTATCGTTTTTTCTCGTGTCATGTCGGACATTCATATTAAATAATTACCGAATGTAAATACGTGTCATGTACATATTCTTATATTACAAAATAAAACTCAAATCCGTTGTGAAATACATACGAAATATGTCCTCCACTTTGTGGTATACTTTAACTAACAATTTAATGTATTGAATACCATTGAATCGACTAAATTCATTCTAAGATATAGAGATCTACTTTGTGAGATACGATCCTAGAGATTGTATCGTTGGGGTTTTATTTCATAATTATGGTAAAGTGCTTTCCAAGATAAGGTTCTTTTTTTTCTTTTTTTAAAGGAAACAAATCTATTTTATTAAATCGATGAGATGTCCGACAACAAAATAAATAATACAAACTCGGGGAATGAGTCTCAGAAATGACGCTAGAAACATTCCTAGCTAAATAATGAGTCATACAATTGCCCGAGCAACGAACAGATGAGAAAGAGAAAATAGGAATCGGTGAAAAGTTGAAAACACTCTCTAATATCCTGAATAATGTTATCTACACTCGAAAGATCATGATCTGATAAGCACCGGACTAAGTGAGAAAGTTCAGTGTAAAATATAAAAATATTGTTATGTAACAGTCCGAAAGTAAATACTGTGTAACTATTTCGTTTGTTACCAAAGTCCTAGATTGATTCAATAATAGATAAAATCAAATTTTGTAGGAGTTTTATTTGTAATATATTTTTTTTAAGTCAACGACTTTCAAAGTCTCTAAACTAATTAATCCCAGTGGACAAAATAATAATGGTGGGCCCGTTCCTGGCCCACTTACAAGATGGAGAACGAGATACAAAGCCCATTAATCACGACACAGAGAACCAGAATTCTGGGCCCATGATTTCAGAAGAATTTTAGAAGAAGAGTAGTAGCAGGCCCAGGCCCATTGAAAATGGTAAAACAAATTAGGCCCATTTCCAAGGAGAATCAAAGATTGCAAGAACTTACAAGTTACATCATTGATCAGTGAAAGAATATCTAACTTCTACCATGCCAAGATGGAACTCAACTAACAATATTGACTCGAAAAAGAGAAAAAAAAAAAAGATGGAATTAACAATATAAGATAATACATAAACGAGTTTTGGAAATGATTAACAGGGTATCTTATCTATAAACCATAAAATAGTCTTGACGGGAAGTTGCACCAGGTACATTGCGAAATTCAACATTCCAATACAGCAAAAGCAGCAAGGGCACAAGCAAGACAGCAATTTCCTGCATTTAACAAATGTATATAAATCATATAATTTTAGTTGTTTGATTATGTTTGTTGAATAGAAATATGGTGTAATAAGGAAAACTCAGTTTCATCAACAAAAAAAATAAAAAAAATGCAGAAGATAAAGTTACTGTTTCCTTTACTAATTCGAGATCTGCAATGTAATTTACACTCCCATTATGAGTCACATCACATAAATCCTATCCAACAAAGATATGTCAATTTCAACTCAATTTGACACCGTATTTACCCATTAAATGATGATTATTTGCATGATAATCTATTTGTATATATATTTATCACACGTTTAAATTAATTAGGCAGTAAAGAACTAACCCAATAACCCAAACGACGGCGCCGACGAGAGCCAAGAGCAAGGAGACGACGGCAAATGGAAGGCCGATCAAGAAACCCAGTGGTCTGCAACACATTGCGCACTACACTTTTTAGTTCTCACTCTCTCTCACTGTAATTTAGTTTGAATATACGGCGGAGGGAGGAGAGATAGTGGAGAGTGGAGAGTGGAGAGTGGAGAGAGAAGGGAGTTGTGATTTTTTTTAACCGTTCATGTGGTTGGCGGTTTTCGCATATATTACAATTTTTTTCAGAAAGGCTAGTTCTTATGGAATTCGACTAAGTCCCCAATTTACTCTACGAAAAACACTTTATCCTTGGACTTATCATTAAAAGAAATCGAATCTAGACCTCCCTGGAGTAATTTCTGGTAATCATTGAGCCAAATTCCATGATTAAAAGTATAACATATACATTTCAAACATGAAAAATTGAATTGATCTTTAATGAAAATATTTTACTAGTGATACTGGTCAAATTTTTTTTATCACTATTAATGCATGCAATGATTGAGAATTATAAGAAAATTTGACTATATTTTGAGGAAAATATATCTGTAAGTGATTACGTTAATGACATTCTAGGAGTTGGAAAATGTTCTCCCAGAATATAATGTCAACGAACATTTTTCTTCTTCGACTTTTAAGGGTGGAATAAACCATTATTATCTTTTATGGGTGCAAAGTCCTAATTAGAAAGAATTTTGGGGTGCAAAATACGAATTAGCCCACCAAAATCTAAATGGACTTATTAGTTTCATGTAATAAGAGTTTTCTGTTTCTGGAAATGAATTTGACATGCACTTTTACCTTTTCAGTCATGCATCTCTGAATGTAGCTGATTACTGTATAGGACCTTCAAGTAAACTAAAATGATAAAATTACTATGTTCTCACTAACTAATGATCAAGTTGTCTGTTTAAGTACAAATCACAAGAACCATAAGATTTACAGTAGGTAACTTCTATTGTTTTGATGATTTTACAGTAGGTAAGCTTGGTGATTTTAAAGGGAAAAAAAACTTGGAGGTATGGCTGAGTGGCTTAAGGACGTTTGGATTCGGTCCCATGCGGTTCTGTCCTAGTTTGGACATAAGTTTAACACTTACCTAATATCCTTTTCTTTGCCGGATAGAAATTCAAGGAATGAAAACTTGTAAGACCAATATTATTTAAGTATGGAATGTTTGTCTCCTGATAAATACAATCCCCTTAAATTACCAATGTCAACAGCAATGCCTTTGGCAGAAAGATTTCAGCCTCTCCAATGCTTCTTCAAGAAAAGATGGATCCACTGCATACGTTATACGAAGCCAATTCTTCAAGCCCACAGCAAGTCCTTCGAGAGAAAACAGAAAGAAAAAAAAACACACGAAACGATCAAATAGATTTAAATGTGAAAGAATATGTAACCGGCCAGTTTAGTTCTGGGATTTATGTTACCTGGAAGAATTATAACAGATTCCTCTTTAGCCAGCTTGAAGCAGAAGTCGATATCGTCACTAATGCCTTTCAGCATGGAAATATTCACTTTCACCTAAAAAAGTTCAAATATATTTATGAGAAATATCAAATAAAAGAAAGTTTGCTAGATCAAGTCAATTTCATTTTATTTTTTCACTAATTTCATTCGGCGTATGCTTACCATGAACGCCATTGAACCCTCTGGTTTACATGGACAACTAATGCACTTGATCTCTTTAATCTTATGATAACATATATCAGAATTCTGCTTCAGGATATTAATGGTTTTCCTGAAGAAAACATCTTGTGTTTCTTCAACAATTGTCGGCACTGCTGCCTGAAAAATAAAATCTAATCATTCAGCTTTATGATTTTATGATTTATTTCAGTTCTTGCTTACTGAATTTAAGGCATATTTCCTAATCACAACCTGTATGAAAGTTGCAGGACCTCCACAAATGTCAAAATACTTCTTAAGGCGCTCGACAAACTGAGAAGATAATAACAAAAGCTCGTGTAAGTAAGAAAAATATAAAAAAATCATCTCTTTTCTTAACAATATATTGATTTGAAAGAGGAAATCGAACCTTTGGGCTTCTTAAACTTCCATCAGGATCATTTGTGACCAACCAACCGAGCCGCCAACCAGGTACAAGCCATCTCTTTGAGAGAGATCCTAGAGTGAGAACTGGTGCAATAGATCCAAAAATTCCCATTGGAACAAAAGGATTAGCCCCAAAAGCAAGATGACCATAAACTTCATCAGCAATTACAATAATACCAAGCCTCTTTGCCGTTTCAGCAACCTGATTGCAGTTCAGAAAAATTATTAAAATTTAAATATGGCACCGCAAAACTATGCCTAATGATCAAGAAACGTCTAAAATTCTACAAGGGTGTTACATGTAATTTAAATATAAGAAGGGAGATCTCTGAAATACAATAAATTTAATTATTACGAACCTCCTTTAGATGTTGATGTGTATAAACATTTCCACACGGGTTTCCTGGATTTATAATAACAATTGCAACAGTATTATGATCTGCTAAATCTTCCACGGAACTTAGATCAACTTCCCAGCCCTTTTCAGGAATGAGATCAAAATAGCGAATTTCGATATCCCTAAATGCAGCAATAAGCCCGTAAATTGGAAACCCGGGCCTTGGCAACAAGATGTTGCCACCTGGCCTAGCTGTAATTGATAATGCTATTTCAATAGCTTGTGTGCAACCAGCTGTGACATAAACATCATCAGATTGTAATTTGTAGGGAAGATCATGTGACAAATATTCTGCAAGTGCCCTGTTTGGGAAAGAAAGAAGAAGTGTCTAATCAGATTTTGATTTTCACTGATTAGCTTTTTTGGGAACATGAAAAAGGCCCTTTTGAAGTAGACAGCTTTTAAGTTGTGAGCAGTGAGCACAATACTGAATTGAGAAATTGCTAATAAAATATCTAACTTTTTTGCGATGATGTGTGGAAATGGAGCTTCATGCAACGTGGATTCGAAATATAGCTTGAAATATGACTGGAAACAGAGTTAATAATGTATATCTTAAGAACAGTGACGGATAACAGATTAGATAAAGTGGAACAAAAGCAACAATAAAATCATGAAATTGGATGTAAAAATCAAATCTTCACACACACTCATTGCAATATATAACAATCATCAGCAAAGTAGAACTGACAATTGAAGCTGAAATTTGGCTGCAGAAAACTTTCCTAAAATCAAAATCTGCGAAATTTTCCAAAACAGGAAATCCCAGATGAGTGATTCCCAGAACAGAAACATTGCATGCAAGAACAAATTCCAAAACTAACCACAAAACATATTCACTCAATTAATTAAACAAATAACAACTAAAAAAAAAATAAAACAGCAACCAAAAAATAAAAATAAAAAATTGAAAAGGAGAAAAATTGAAAGAAATTACGTTCTGGTCTGTGGAAGGCCAACAGTGGGAGAGTATCCATTAAATTTCGCAGAGCGCAGAGAATCAACCACAGCTTCTTGAGCAGCAGAAGTTGTGTAAAAGCAAGAGTAAGCAGTTGGGTCTCCAATGCCCAAAGAAATCACCTTTTTACTTGAGTCTGTGTTGGCCATCAACAATCCGAGAATCCCTTTAATGGTGATGTTGTTGGGCGCTTCAATTTCCGGGCGGCCAATACCACCACCGCCACCATTTTGAACTTCCATTTTTGTGCTTAATTTGAAGAAACTGGCTTCTGGGTTTGAGCCCAGTAAGAGGGAAGAGACTTTATTGGATTTGTTGGGTGTTACGGGTTTGAAATTTGAAGGCCACAGAACTTTCAGAATACACTTTGCATGGGACATAAATTTGTTTTCTTCTGAAGAGGCGACGAAATTTAAGTCTATTCGGGTAGGGTTTTCTCGTCGGATCTGTAAAGTGGGGCCTATATCGGTACTTTGATAGGACTTCGGGCCGGTTCAAATATTTCTAAAAAGATCTGTTGGATTTTGACAAACCTGAACTTTAATTTCATCTAGATCTATTCTAAGTTATCTTTATTACAACTTGACCCCCTCTTATTTTAAAATAACCAATTATTTCCAAGTGAATATATCGAATTCAATCCTGGTTGGGACCCGGATCCGATTGAGGATGGAGTCTTAGTGGTCTGTCTGTGGCTTACAGTTATCCACGCGCCTGAATCACTTGATAGCTGCATGTATCTTGCTCCGTCACGGAAAAGGAAACCAAGAAAAAGGAAAAAAAGAAAAGGAAATGTAATATTAAGATTTAAGAATGATTTATTAAAATTTCGATCAAATTTATATTATTTGTGGTTCTAAAATTACATGAGCCAAGAGTGATCAACAAATATTTTGGCAGAAAATCAGTTCACCGTGAGCTTCATTTGAGGTAGTTATTGCTCCACAAAATAAATATGATGTACATATTGTATGGTTTATTTTATAAGAAAAAATAAAATTAGGCAAAAGGAAGGATGAGGTATTTTTTGGTGAAGATATCTATGTTATATTATAAAAGTGGGATTTCTTCCTGTGATTTAAATTTGTTATTTTTCTTTTGATAATGAATATATTTATTTAATAATATATATTCTTATTAAATAATTTTACAAATATGTAAATAGATAATTATATAGTTGAATAGTTGAGTAATTTAATAGAAATAAGATACACTCTATAAGAATAAATTGATTTAATATTATTAGGATTCTATAGTTGAGTAATTTAATTAATAGAAATAAGATCCACATCCACTCCATAAGAATAAATTGATCATTTAATATTACTAGGATTCTATAGTTTAGTAATTTAATAGCAATAAGATTCGCTCCAGAATAACAAATAAGTGAATAAATTGAAGAACAAAGTGGTGGAACCTTAAATTGGAAAAATGAATTTAATCATGATATCATATCTATTTATTATTTAAAGTTATATATAGTACTCAATTATATATTAGAAGCTGGATAAACTAAACAATAAAATAAAATAACAACAATAATGGATTTGGCATATATAATATGTTTTTGTACTTATATATGATATTTCAAATTAAGTATAAAATTATTATTTAATAGATAAACATTGATAGTATAATAAGACAAATTATTTGAATGATTTGATATGCCGATCCTATCACTTAAAAATATTACATAGAACCATATAAATTACGAGCAATAGATTTACTAACTCTCTAATAATATTACTTAATTAGGAGACAATTGATCGTTTCATCTTATGGGATGACTTTTATCGATCATATGAAAACCAAATGTTTTATGATAATGATTTATGAGTGAGAGATGATACCTGAAATTTCATGAGAATATGAGATGTGATCAAAAAGCAAGTAATTAAGGCTGCTTGCCCGTCTCTCCAGAAATGATCTGCAGCGGCATACATGCCAAATTAAATTAAAATTTTTCTCTAAGTATATTAATTGTTGTTACGTGTGAGAATTAATTCCTACATTAATTAGCTGGACCACATAAAAATACAAAGAATCTCTAGCCTAGCCAACTGGTGACTTACGTACGTGGAAGTTTAAAATCGACTCATCAAATAGAATTGAAGCTTACAAGTTATAAATTGTTTGGGATATATATATCGAAAATATAATCAAATTTGGAATAGAGTTGATGACTTGTGAGTCTTTAAAACTTCTAAATTTAGATAACTAATTGATTGAGTAGTGGAGTCTAGCCAAATCCAAATACTCAACCAATCACAAAGGTTTGCTAAATTACAATTTCCGTTACCTCTTAGTTGAATATTACAAATAATACTTAAGTGAAATTTAGAAGAACCCATGGTATAAAAAAATAAGTATATTTTCGGCATTTACCATTCATTTTATGACATCATCAAATAAATAGCGAATTAAACCATAGCTAATCCGTGGTGTATTTTGTATTATTTAATTTCATGTGGTGTATAATTAAGAGGATCATGAGTTTGCAGTGAAGTGTAATTTCCCCTCAATTTAAAAATATAAACCGATTAGATCGAACTCATGGACTAAACACCTTCTCAATTGGGACCCAAACCAACCCATTGAGACCCAAACACAAAAAAGTATTACGAATCAAAGTGTACAAAATCGTTGATCCTGCAGAAAAAAGAGTAATTGGGCCTAATTGAGAGAGAATGATATTTGGCCCAAGAGTGATAGCTAGCCCATGAGTGGATCTGTCTCTAATAAATAAAAAATGATTGAAGTGAAGTGGAAGCAAGCAGGCACACGAATGGGTTGATTATCCAATGGCTGATGAATAGCTGTAGACTATGGACCACGCACGCACTAAAGTGATCTGATGAACACAACGAGTACTTACTGTCTGAGATCAGATCAGATCAGGTGGATTATCCAAATGTTCACGCCAATGTAAAATTAGTGCAAAATTTCAGGGTTGTTTTGTCATTTCGATTTTCGATCGGTGGGCCGGCCGGGGCCTCAGCCTCACACTAACTATAAACAATTAAATGCGGAGGGCGGCGGCTTACTTCACCCTATCGTCATCTCTCTCTCGATAGTGGAGCTAGCTAGCAGCTGCCTGCATGCTCTTGTTTTTTTCTCATCACACTTATTTGCATGTAATGGCAATTGGCATGATTACTAGAAATGCTAGCTCGTGACTTTGCTTGCTTTATAAAAAGTCAACCACAGATATATATATATATATATATATATATGGCTTCTTTTAATTCTAGCTAGGGAAAAAACGAGTGTAATTAATTTTCTCAAAATTGGAATTCGATCGAGTTCTGTACGTACGTGATTAAAGATATATTTTGAGATACAAATTCATCTAAGTAACGTTGTGTCAAATTCAATAATCCAAATGGATACAAGATTTCTCTCCTTTTCTATATGTACGTTTTAATTAGCATCCATATTTAGAAATGACTCCTCTTTTATCTAGCTAGCTAGCTAGGGTGAAAGAAATTATGCAAATCTCCATATAATACAGAAAAACAAATAAAAAACAAAAGGTTGGGAAATGATGATCGAGGGGTAAGAAAGATAAATCAATTATATTACCAAAAAGTGGTAGCTAGGGATATAAGGAGAGAGATTTTTGGCCTTATATGGCAACAACTGTTAAATCATAGCTAAAGATTTCAAAACCTAGAAAAGATGGACCGATACGACTTCACATCAAACTACCACATGAAAATTTAATACATCCTCCTATTGGGCGCTAGCCAAAAATATTTATTATTTCAATTTTTTGAAAGAATTTGATGTTTTGGATATATATATATAGTTGTATGAATCAAATAATTAAAATTATATTGTAATTCTGTATTTCTTTAAATAGGATTTAAATTGGGTGTTTGTTGTAGCTATTTACTTTTGAATAAGTTAGCACTATATATAATATTTTAATCTCTCAACCTTTTACTATTGATAAAATCATAATTTCAGAACAAGTAAAAGTTATATTCAAATTAAGTAAAATAGTTGAGAGATAAATCTTATACAGACGACATTAATTCATTGAAAAGATTATTATAAATTGAGCAGACGACAATATTCAGCTATGATCCTAATTTATGATTGAACAATGAAGGAGAAGGAATAATTAAGTACTTTTTATTGGGCCGGGGTGAAAATGTAATAATGATGAAAACTTGGGCAATAATAGGAAGGATATTGCGGATGCATGGGAGTGAGATGGAGATTGGAGAGGAGATATGATAATGATTTGATGTAAAGTCTGCAAAATATGAAAATGCGAGAGAGAGAGAGAGAGACAGAGTTTGGATGGGATTGGTGATGAGATACATGCATGACATGATCAATATCGATCATTTTCCACCCCTGTCCTCTACGTTTATATATATATATATATATCTTAATAATAATTAATGATTTATCACCACATTTCAACTACTCTCTCACCAATGAAAAACCCAAAAATTTAAAAAAAAATTGCAATTTATTAGTGTTTTACCTTATAATATGAAACAACAAAGATTTCAATAGAATTTGACAGCTTAATTATATTCTTTAAAGGGAATTACAAAAACATACATTTTTGTCTCCGGCCTTTTCGATCTGTTGAAAAAACCAATCCTAACAACCCCCAAATAAAAAATATATATATCTCATTGGTGGGCTCTAGGAGAAAAGTATGATCATTAAATTTCATGTACTTTTCTTTATTGTCTGATGAAAAAAAATCACGTCACAATATGTTTAAATCTAAACAGCACGCAGTACTTGCCTTAATTATTAATTTTTAAAAAAAATCAGATAATATTCCTTGAAAGATTAATTAAGATGCATGGGTTTATAATTTCTTTTAATATATAATAATTGCAGATAGTAACAGTAGTACTACTGCATTTCATTTTTAATAATTAATTGTTAGACATACATATATATATATATATATATATGAGCTAGGTTAATGCGATTGTACAATGTGTAATGGTAGCTCAGCTGCATTGTTTTTGTGAAGAGAGAATCTGAAGAATAGTGTTTTAAATCAATCAATCGAATAGATGAGTACTGGAGAAAATTAATTATATATCCCATCTTTTTTAATTATTTTAATTGAAGATCAGAGGTCTATTTTTGGGGAGTAGGCAATGGTGCTATATATAGGTGTCCTCCTCAGTTAAAAAGTCAACATTGAAATAACGTCATGGATGGACAATACCATAGTCCTTGAGTTGAGCTCAACTGGTGAAGAAGTATTATTTATCACCACCATTTTGTAATATTGTCTACACTTTTTTGTTTTGGACTGGATCGGAGCTAACTCAATCTTACAATAATTACACATAATTAACCAATTATGGGATATTGACAAAATTAACTAATTAAAAATATATAAATTTAAAAAATATTTGAAGATTCATGCTATATGAACTGGGTTTTATGCAATTAATTAAGAAAAATATCTTCTTTTAGTTTTAATTATATTAGTAGAGATTATAACTCATGACCATTTTAGAATACTAAAAATACTTTTTTTTGTCACTCGTCAATCCTTTAAAACTACTTTCCTCACCATTATAATAATAGATATATCTACAATTACATAATTAATAATATGAGAATCTTTAATTTTATTTTATTTTAGTAATACAGTATCTTTAATTAATTCATCATATACTCCCAATCACTTACATACATGACACATATATAATCCTTCTATTATTCTGGACGTTCTCATCCCCATTTCTCAAATTCGTGAATTGAATGCTCAACATAATTCAAGTGTAGAGTTTAATATTAAAATTATTTTACTTAGTTCTCTTAAAATTTATTTCACATTGAATATAATTAGATATTTATTACATATAAAATAATTTAAACTATTATCTATTATACCTTTTAAGTCGCTCTTACACTCATTTTCGTTGTAATTTTTGCACATTCACGAATTTACACACTCACTCTCGCCCTAGTAAGGGGTAGTACCAGGAATTTTTGGTTGGGGGTAAAAATATATTTTTAATTAAATATATATAAAAATATAAAACATAAAATTTCATTTTGTAATAATATTATTTTTATACCAAATTTTACTTAATTTTAGGAGATTAAATCAAATTTTATTTAATTTTTTTTTTTTTGGGAGGGAGGCATAATCTTAATTTAATGTTAAAAAAATTATTACATGTAATTTTTTTTTTTGGAAATTCAGGGGGGCGGTAGGCCCCTCTAACTTAAGGGTGATACCGCTCCTGGCTGTAGTATCCCACGTCAGTTATGAAGTAGAACGGAACTTTGCTTATAAGAGGGTGAATATATATTTACCTTATTGATACGTTTTAAAATCGTGAAATACATTATGTGAGAACTCTTTCAAAGTGGACAGTATATACAAGCAAATTTTCAAATTGTTACATTCGCACCCGATCTAAGTGACCTAGCCAACCACTATAGATATAATTAATCAAAGGGAAAGCAATTTTTTTACACGATAAATTAACTATATGAAATGAAAATTAAAATTCGATAAAAGCTAGATCTAAAGTATTTTCAAATTAAATAAAGCTAGCTAGCTCCTCGATCTCCTTTAAAATCATAAAATCCAAAAAAGAAAATGGAAAACACAGAAAAACAACAGAGCATGTGATGACAAGTGAATCTACAGAAAGGGTGGGCCGGGCTTGGGTTGGAAAAAAATAAATAAAATAAAGTCATGGATTTACCTTGTCTCTGTCCACACGATTATTATTTAATCGTCCTGTACTGTGTTTGCTGACAGAGAGAGATATGAATCAGCTTTATCGATTCATGGTGAAATTCATCTCTCTCATCTCTCATTTTCTCCCAAAAGGGCTTCTCTCTTTAAACTACTTTCTGTTCCTTCCCTTTCATTTTCTTCACTGACATAGGAATACCTGCACACTTCCTCACGCACGCACGCATACTCAAAACCCCAAATACTCTACTCTCTAGCTCCTCTTCCTATTCATATACATACGCCCTATATACATACAATCATACATTACACCCCTACGCACCTATACCCACCCACACCCCCCCCCCCCTTACTAGCCATATGGACATGATAAGGGCCGCTGCAGGGTGCGCAGAGAGATCAGAGTCCACAGAAGTTGCAGATTTTTTTCTACCCATATCATACCTTAATATTATTTCGCCTTTCTCTGCTTCTTCTGCCACTCGATTCATCAAATCCCCATGAACACAACACTCCACCCCATTGCTTTCCCCTAAATCCACCCAATCCCCCTTCCAACAATATATATATACATATACGCACACACAGAAACAAACAAACACGAATTGTCATAAAGATTGAATCTTTTAGAGAGCCCATCAAGAATTTTCTTGAAAATAATGGAGAATAATTATCACGGCTACGAAAGGCATGACGCTTTGCCTCCGGGTTTCAGATTTCACCCAACTGATGAAGAATTGATCACTTATTACCTCTTGAAGAAAGTTCTCGACTGTAATTTCTCCAGCCGAGCTATTGCTGAAGTTGATCTCAACAAATCTGAGCCGTGGCATCTTCCTGGTAAATTAATATCTTTAATTTCCATGTTTCTTTGAAGGGTTTTTATTTTCCTCATTTTTGAGTTTTATTTTTTCGTTTTCGCAGGAAAAGCGAAGATGGGGGAGAAAGAGTGGTACTTCTTCAGCCTGCGTGACAGGAAATACCCGACCGGTCTGCGTACGAACCGGGCTACCGAAGCGGGTTACTGGAAGGCAACTGGGAAAGATCGGGAAATTTACAGCTCCAAAACTTGTTCTTTGGTGGGTATGAAGAAAACCCTAGTTTTCTACAGGGGTAGGGCTCCAAAAGGAGAAAAGAGCAATTGGGTCATGCACGAATATCGGCTTGAAGGGAAGTTTGCTTATCACTATTTGTCAAGAAATTCCAAGGTGCGCTTCTTTTTTCGCATGAATTTCTCCAAACTTTTGTTTGGTTGTTTGTTTGTTCGCCTGTCCGAAGGGCTGCTGTGTATGGTGCATAATTCAATTTGTAGCAGGAAGATTTTTGTGCATCATTTCGTTTGCAGTGTCTCTCCAAATCTGATCTCTCTTTCTCAGGGCAGTGATTTTAATGTCGCCTTAGCGGTATCTTTCTACTGATCAGAAATCAGTACATTTTTCTAATTATGCACTTGCATGGTGCCTTGATATCAGTATATGTTGTGAAAACGAAATTACAACATCAAACTGTACCTCTCTCTCCCAGGGGCCTGCCTTCATTTAATTTTCTGGAGAATAATTAAATAAATAGATACTATTTAACTTTAATCTGATTATATATCTGTTTCTCAGTTTCTGTATATGAAATATAAAATATCAAATAGTCAATAATTTGGTGTTATTACATGACAGATTGAGTTGGATGTTACATGATTTGCGTATAATTTGTTTTAAAAAATGGTGTATTTCACTTTCATGACTTTTCAAAGTTTTCAATCACGTCATTTCTCTTGACATAAGCCTGATCAATGGTCTCAGTTCTTTTTTAATTTTAAAATCTTATCCAGGGAGAGTGGGTGATTTCCCGAGTTTTTCAGAAGAATGGAGGCGGCAGCTCCTCCGCTTCCGGCGGCTGCGGCGGCAAGAAACGGCCATCCGTCGGCATTTCCGGCAACCATGAGGTAAGTTCACCATCTTCTGTTTCTCTGCCTCCGCTCCTTGAGCCCTCAACCGCCTCCACGGACCGCGAGAGTTGCTCCTATGACGGCGCCGTCAAGGAGCACGTGCCCTGTTTCTCCACGACTGCACCACCCAGTTTCAACCACAACATCCTTTTTGAGCTTCCTCCGCCGCCACCGTCTCTGGAACCATCTTCATCATCGTCTACTGCTTTTCGTTTTCCGAGGCACAATGTTGGAGTCTCGGCATTTCCCAGCCTGAGGTCCCTCCAAGAGAATCTTCAGTTGCCTTTCTTTTTCTCTTCGGTGGCGCCGCCAGCCATGCACGGCGGCGCTGATCAGTTGCCTGGATATGGGTCTGTTTCCAATTGGCCTGCGCCGGAGAATCAGAAAATGGGTGCCACTGAGCTCGACTGCATGTGGAGTTACTGATTATGGAGAAATCTAATTAAATAATTAGTATAAGTTTCTGTTTAGGTAATTAATTATGTGGACTTTAAGACTTAAGTACTGTTATTATGTTTTATTTAGTAATGTATTGTTGTGTTGTAACTTAGTTACGAATATTATGAATTATCTGTATCATTTAATATATTACTTATTAGTGCCTGTTAAACAAGTCATAGTAATTTGGTTTCTTCATTTACTATAATTCGTATCCTTTGTTTTAATTTTGTGTCAAAATCAAATTATTGCGAACTATGTCGGTAGAATGCTTGTTTTTATTAATCAAAAGCTGGAGTTTCTTTTTCTTTTTTCTTTAAATCATAGATGCATGCCATCATGACTCAAATGCATGTGATTATTTTGAACAGATATGTCGTTATTATTTTTTTGGTAATTTTATCTTAAAAACCCTTAATTTACTTCGAAATTTAATTACAATTAAAACTCCTTATTCTTCCTAAAATTTACTATTTAGGGCGATATGGCGTAATTAGTTATTATTATAATGAATCTTAATTTACTGCTGCATTAAATGGTACATCAGATGTCAACGTTAATTATTAAGATTTGATGTAATAGACTTGTCCGCTAGTAGTAACATAATAGAATGTGGAAATATTTTCTTTTTCTTTTTGTATTTGTTCTTTCATAACGGGCCTCTAAAAAGATATACTATTTAATTACAATTTATGCTGCAGGGCCGCAGAATATGTGGACAAACTGGAGGGGCGGAGTGACAGGTCGAGAATTGCACCTGTTCTCTGATACCATATTATATTTAAGAAATAGACTATGACTTAATTCAACTCCAAAAGCTTGCTAGCTTAAGAGTTAAGGTTTGTCAAATTATTATAATTTAATTCTATATCTTTAATTTTTTGATGAATATGGTTTCAATTTTGTTTCATAATTTGATCCTTCGCCCAATCGAGTTTTCGTTTTACAATATTTTGCTACGTACATGCAATGAGATTATCATTTTTCATGATAATAATTATAAAATGTATCTAGCTAGTACTTGTAACTAATAAGTATGACTGTATGAGGCTTACATATATATGCATGTGAGTTGTGACAAGAAAAATTGCGGGAGAGCGACTTTTTTTGTTAGTGTGAACCTATGAAACAACGATACGGATACGACACGATATGAATACAGTGATACGGATTTATTTTGATATTTTTTATTTGAGAAGTGTTCGACACGAATGTTGGATATGGTATTGGACACAATACAATACTATAGACTATAATATAATTTTTAAAAATATCCATTTATCAAAGTAGAAGAATAGCTATCGAATTTAATGGTTAAGTTTTGATCCACGTCTTTTTACAAATTTTAGAAGGCTCCAGGTAGAATTTCGTGCATGGGTCGTGATCATTCATATCATGTACGGAAAAAAATATCTCACCAACGACGTTACACTATATTTTAAATATTATTTTGGGTCACCTATATATGTCAACAAAATTGTCAATTATTGGTCATATAAAATTTTCATGGCTAATCAATTCTCTGTAGGTACACAATGAGAATTTGCTCTAATTTGAAACTTTGGACCTTAATTAGAAACAAAATACAATTAACTACGTAACTACACTCGTGCACTGCTTACATGAAACGTACGTTTATTTATAAATTTTTTAATGTATATTTCACTTTATTAAGGTGGCTATTATTCTATTATTTAATGTTTGTAGGCCATCTCAACTTTAACTCCTAACTAAAATTAGTTGAGCAATTATCATATCAGCAAAACGCTGTGTGATGGGTCCTTATCCTTTTTAATCCGTGTGCCTTCTAGCCAGGTGTCTCCAATTTGATTTTTGATTTAATTTAATTAATTAGCATGTTATAATTAATGGACTTGACCTAACTCATCCCATAAATCTAGTTCAAGAGAGGAGGTTTGCTAAGCCATTATATAGTGAACACCACATATTTGATTGTTTGATGGAGGATGATCTAACACACCCCGTCAGCGGAATATGCGGAACAAACTGGAACATGATCGAAATTATTTGCAAGAATGAACATCTACGAGGAGAGATAAGGGTGGAGAGATAGTTGACCGAGAATCAAATCAGCTCTGATACCATGTTGAATTAATGGACTTGGCCTAACTCAACCTCCAAAAGCTAGCTCAAAAGAGAAAGTTTGTCAAGCCATTATATAGTGAACACCACATCTTTGATTATTCGATGTGGGGTGGTCTAACATAGCAAATCATAAGTTTTATTTCTTATGAAGTCTAATTAATTAATCCTCATGACTTGCAATGTTTAAATATCAAGATTTTTTTTATATAAGGAAATATTTAATCACATTATAATTTTTAATTTTATTTTCCAAATATACATGAAGTGTATGTTATATTAACGATAATTAGAATTTGTGAAGGCGAAAATAAAATAGTACATATGATCTAAAATGGAAGATCAGAAGCATACCCGTTTATAGCTATCTAGTTATCGTCATCGTTTTAATTCTGTTCAGTAGTACAAACTCGAACTGTCTCCATCCTCCAAATGAGATAAACAGAAATAATTAATTAATTTTATATATAGTATCCGGATGAAACGGAAATATTTAATTTTCAATCAATAAAAAAAGAGAAATAGGTACTGTTGTATATATTCACACATGCATCATTAAAGGAGTGATCTACTGAATTTTGTTTTTCTAGCTCCACCAGTGAGTGATGCGGACAACTTAAAGAATAACTAATTTTAGCAATTCAAAGTATAAATATCATTGTAGGTGTAGAAAATGAATAATTTATACTTTGAAGGGTATGAAAATGCGTATATTTTGGATATATATATGACAAAAACTCTTTTACTCCGATCCACGTACATAATATTAATTATGACATATATATATCCCAGATTGGCGGCATGTTTTAAATTATATTAAACAGCCATTTGGTAAGTTTTGCCTTGGCTGGAGCTAGGGAAAAGAACATTGCATTAATTAGATTCTCCAGGTAGATAACAAACTGATCATGTATATATGCAAAAATATAATTATATAATTAAACTGAGTAGTCGAGCGTAGCTAGCCTTAGAAGGGAAATATTTAAAATGAAATAAAATTAATGATGTTGTTGTGTAAGATTGTACGATTGGCCATGTTAACATTTTAGGTATATAATTAGTATGTGGGTTGAGGATGGTCCCCCTCGCCGGAACTTAATGCTACATAAATCGCTATCATCGCGGTTTGTGGTCCTTCCTTCCTTCGCCGGCCATGCATGTCAGATATATATATCAGATCAGATCATCGAATTTTTGGACCTTCGGTACATCCCATTATATACATTAATTATTGCCTTACATATATACCTACAACCAACGGGCCGCCCGAGTACCATTATTTTAATATTTTACACCTTATTTGTGGGAGACATATATATATATATATATATATATATATGTACACGGCGCGCAAAGTAAGTGTTTAGATATAATTATCGGACACAATATGATACGACAAGATTGAATTTTTAGAAATATTCATGCATTATATTATAGTAACCAAAGAAATTAAATGATATTTTCATCATTAAGTGCTGCATTAATGTATTGCAGTGTGCATTTGGATGTAATTAATCATGAAATTAAACTGTACTTTGGTTGTCGTTTTGAGCATGTTTTTAAGCTATGATATAGAATTCAAAAATTTAATTGATATATAAGTCGTCGATCGTTTTCAAGCCAAGTCATTTTATTATGATCTTATAAGTTAAATGTCACAATCCTACGTGGTCCATCCATGCCATTTGGCCCTTGTCGTCGCTTCATGCAGACACCTAACATTTTTCTTTGCTAAATTTCAACTTAAATATTAATCATTGTGTCGGTCCACATCAAAAATACAAACATAGAAATGAAAAAAATAAGACCTAAGTGAGATCTAAACATTGCTAAAAAGTCGTCGATTCGATTGGATTTTCATGGGACAGAGATACTTCTTTTTACTATGTAAGTTGCATTAATCTGAATTAAATATCAGAAACCGTCGCATGATATCCCAGAGATCAGTAACTGATCGAACAGTCCCGGTACTGCTGGACCAGTTGATCGATGAGTTAGTTCACTTATTTAAATCATATATCTAGTTCATCATTTGATGTTACTCAAATATTAATTTAATGGGGTATATATATATTTATATATATATATATTTATAAACATATGGGAAATCGAAATCAAAGGTCCAACTGATTTAGTGAGATGAAGCACTAAATCCAGCCTTAAGCAAAATTTATGATTCAAATCCTAGCTTGTGTATGGAATAATTGAATTACAAGGACCAACTCCCCAATTAGACTTCTGCAGTATCTTAACTCGAAAAACATCACGTGAATAACCAAAAATAAAATAAAATATATTGGAAGTCGAAGATTTGGAAACATCTGATTTATTGAGTTCTTCAGGTAGCTATACTTGATAAGATGAGAAAGTGATAAAAGAAACCTACCCATAGTAATAAATTAATTCCTTCATGAAGTTCATTGTGTTTGAATTTAGGAAAAAAAAATTACCTCTTGAACTTTGTAGTTTTTTGCAAATTATCTCCTTACTTTTTTTTTTTCGACAAGTTGTCTTCTCACCTTTCACAATATTTATAAATTACCTCCTAAAATACACTTCCGGCGAAATATTCCGTCCAGATGCCAACACGTGAACCACATGTGAGTTTCTTAAGGTTGCAAACGTCATTTAAATTTCGACCCGACCCATTTCACTTGCCCGAACCGATCCAAATATTTTAATATTCTAATTAATTATCAGTCTAATGTTCTCTCTCCCAAATCAATTAAAAAATATCAAGGTTTCTCTCATTCACATCATCAGGCGATTTCTTCAACTTTCCCAATTTATTTCTTGTTATCGTGCAATCCGACCATGGCGTGGATGGTCAGAAATATGAGAAAACAAAAAATACGGGCTGGGCGCAACACTCCAAATTATGGTGAGTTTTTTTCCCTTATTTATTGTGCGGTTTATGGTTACCATGGAAAATCAATTTTTAGGAAAAGATGTTGAATGATGATATAATAAGATGGAGGGAGAGGTCCAACGGAAACTAGATCAGTAGTAGCTAGGTCGTTATACAAGTAATTAATTAGATTAAAATGTATGGGTCGGTCAGGCAAGTGAAAGGGGTCAGGTCAGAAGTTAAATGACGTTTCTATCTTTAAGAAACTCACCGTGGCGCACGTGTTGCATCTGAACGGGATATCGCCGAAAGTGTATTTTAGGAGGCAACTTGTAAATATTGTGTAAGGTGATGAGGCAACTTACCGAAAAAAAAAGGTTAGGAGGCAATTTGCAAAAACCGCAAAGTTCAGGAAGTAAAAAATTTTTTTCCTTGAATTTATGGTACACAAAGTTAGAAGTATATAGGTTGGAAGAATATACTCCTTTTAACAAGAATAAAAAATATTTAAACTTAATTATGCAGTGTCATTTCACTATTTTAAAATACAAAGGAGTCGAATCAACCCGAGATTTAGACCATTATTGGTTTTGGTAACTCGTTTTGAGTCACCAAATAAAAAGAGACCTGATGAGCTCATCTCACTATAGGTTTCTACCCATGAATTAAAAACGAGCATTTCAGCCTGGGGGATTTTGTACTTTACATATGCACCAAATTAGTAATCATAATTTACACGCCAAATTATATTTGACTATCTCGAGGTTAATTTGGAAATACAAATCGATCGGCCTCTAAATTGAGAAATTATAATATATTTCTTAAGCTTACAATAAATATGTAAAATTTTCAAAAAGTACTTTATTTTCCGGTTGAAACCTAACCTGGTGTACATTATTTTGAAATGTTTAAAAATCATAGGCCGCCGGGACTATATATATGATAAATTTTCAAATTAGAACTATCATTTTTTAAATATATATACCAACTTAATTTATATATTACGTATTTCGTTAATAAAGATAGTTTGATACAAAATGTAACGTTGTTGTTGACAAACTGTACGTACTATAGGGTGTTGATATAAATTTTAGAATGCAATGAGTAGGGTTGGGACTTTCTTGCTCTTAGGACGTAGGAGGATAGTTTTGGCAGTAAGGTAAATTCCATAAAGTATGGCTGGCCTGTAAAAGATGCAGAGAAATAAAGACGGCACGCCAAGTTCCAAAATGGTGCTATTCTTTTGGAATTTAATAATCATGAAAATGCCCCCATTCTTCGCAGATATGCAAAAACGGACACCCACACACTTTTACTACTATTATCTAATAATATCTACCTACACCTACAAACCACAAACCACTAGGTGACAAGCTATATATGAAATACGGCAATACGGCGATATGATACGAAACGACATGGACACAACGATACGAATTTATTTCGATACTTTACGCTAGTCGGGGATCAAGTATATTCTAGACAACAATATTAATGTTCTTTTCTTCATCTGATATGTAATGTCATATTCATGACAAATGACATCTTTAAATTAGAAGAGTACAAGTAACATAAATGTAACCAACAATGTCTACTGATGATGTCGGTTTTTGGTAAGTGATCAGAGTCAATCACGTGACCTCGATCTGTCAGTTGAATTTGTAGAGGGGAGTCCGACTTCGACCTGAAAAGCACTAGCACTGGGTAACTTGGCCGGAGGGGATTGTCTCCGGCGTAGCCCCTCCACTGAATTAAGTCAGTCTTAGAATATAATATTCGCAAAGGGAGGTTGGAGCAATTAATTAGAACTTACTCTCCATAATAAATGAGGGGGTATTTATAGGATGGCTTCACACACACTGGATACACTGTTTGTATGTGCATTAATGGCCTCGACCGAAGGGCATTTAATGCCTGTGCCTCGAGTCAGATTCACTCCTTAAATGGAATGATTGTCTGTCATTTCGGCGGGTACGGAGTACGGAATGTAATCAGAACGGATACGGCGCAATTAATGCAGCTACAGTGTGGTCGACCGTGTGGAGATGGGACAGGTTCGAGCCCTGAGACCTCGACCCTCGGGGCACGCCCTTGGGGAGACATAGCGAGTTGAGTATCGATTCTCGAGCATGGTACGGTCGAGCTAGAGACCTTAGAGGTTCCACAGAGCCGTTATGACAGTCGAGCTATCAGACCGAGCCAGGTGGTCGATCCCCGAGCTTGTTCTTGGGCCACGTGTGAGTTGACTCTGGCTAGAATTAGATAGACGTGGCATTTGACTCTCTAAGATCGCGCCACGTGTATTCTCCGGAATATTCCCCATCATCTACAAATATAATATACTATATAACTAGCTTGACTATATATATATTTATCTATGAAGGAAGAACAGTAAGTGATTATCCCTTAATTATCTGGAATCAACAGAGTTACATCATTCGATGTACAATCGGTAGAGCAAAAGGATGAAAAAGGATAATGCACCTCAGAAGAGAAAAATTACTTAACAACCCAAAGTAGTCTGGTCTCTCACGCTCACAAACCGCAATTTCTTCGATAATATATAGACAAGTTATAAATTGGTGAATTAAATACAATACTCTTAAGATTTGTCGATATTACCAAATACCCCCCTCATTTTTAAAAATTACATATAACTCTCTGAGGTTTCAAAAAATGACAAAAGATCTAAAGGAAAATGTGTAAAGACATTTATACCGCTAACATCCGTACACTTCTATATTTTTCAATTCTAAAAAATTACGGAAAGCCCCCCTGTACTTTATACGAAATAACAATACGACCCTTAAAGTTTTATCATAACAAAATACCCCCCTGTGAGCATAAGGAGTATTATGATAATAAAAAAATAATTAACGGAGAAGTGACTGATCGAACCCCTACAGCCGTTAGATTCTTGAAATTGTAATTTGACACCTCAGGAAATTTTATGTATTTTGTAAAAACAGAGGGGGTATTTTGTAAGGACAAACTACAGGGGTACTATATGTAATTTCCCCTTCTAAATATTACCCAAAAAACAAAAGGAGAAGCCATAAATGCCCAGAAAAAATATACCAACTCTCCATGCTACCAGCGGCATTGATGGTTTGAGTCTGGTTATCAACTTTCCTAGCTACTAGTTTGATTCTCTCTCTCCTGTGCAAAAAGAAAGGAACAAAAAAAAAAAAAAAAAAAAAAAGAAGAAGAAGATATAATTGTTAGAAATTGAGCATGGCGGCATGTACTGGTTTCCCGGCTTCCATCTATATTTCTTATATTTCTTCGGGACTTTTTGGACACAACACACTTGTGGTATTTTTAATTGTAGCGAAAACCTTATGATCATCTTTTAATCGACAGTGAATCCCGTGTTTTCAAAAGACAAACAACGAGCACTTTCGTATGGGGCGAGTGAGCTAATTTTCGGAAAAAACAGATTTTCACTGTTAGTACTAAAACCAGACGATTTTTTGTGTATATTAAGAAAACCAATAGGATTTTGGATGCTACTTAATATATTTCTTTGTGGCTATATATGATATTCTCTTTGTTACACTAAAAATATATAAATTCGCAGTATACTCGTACAACAAGCATTGATATTTGTCATCCCACATTCTACATATTAATGCAGTTCTACCAAGTAATGCAGTCAGTAATTTCTCTGTTTGTAGAAGAGATTAAACGTTTACAACAATGGCAAAAGGGAAACAAGGATCACGGAATGCATAGCTTTCTTGATAATTCTTCTTTTGGGCTTTCTCATATTTGTGCTATTTGGAAAAAGAACAAGGGACATGCAATAAACAGGAGTTGGGCAATACCTGCATTAGTTGATTACTAGGAAATTGTACATGAAACATCATTCTTTACTTTGAAACATACATATTGAACATGAAATGAATGCAAATAAACTATCTTTTTTTCTTTGCCCTCTTATGACGAAGATTCAACAAAACGCCACGATTTTTTAATCCTACCTCTTTGTTCCCTTCTACCTTATTCAACTTACACTTCATATCATCCACCAATAACTCGGTTCGTGGCTGTGGTACCATTCCCTTCACAATCATCTCATCATAATATTCCAGTGCATCTAGCATCAATCCTTTATCATACAACCCATGTATCATGATCGTGTATGATCTTTGATCGCGCCCCACTCCTTTCCTCTCCATTTCATCCCAAGTGAATTTCACCCTTTCTGTATCTCCCCACTCCATGAACAACTTCAACACCACATTGTAAGTATCAGACTCCATCTCACATCCATTCTTCTTCATCCCCACCAAAATCTTGTCAACTTCTTCGGGCCTTTTAGCAGCCTTCAATAAATAAACATATGTTAAGGAATTTGGGGAGCAATTCTCGCCTTTCTCCATCATTTCGTCTAAAATCTCATCAACTTTTTCCATTCTTCGAATCTTGCACAAATGCTTAAGGAGAGAATTGTAAGTAGCAACGTCTGGTGGACAATCTCGATCGTTCATTTCATTGAGAATCTCTAGAGCTTCTGGAATCCTATTCTTGAAACACAATCCATCTATAACCGTGTTGCAAATTGTCGCATCGGGCATGCAACCCTTTTCCCACATTGTCTTAAGCAGTTTCATAGCAGTAGTGATTTTTCCGGACTTGCACAATGAATTAATGAAAATCCCATAAGTGAATTTATCCAGCTTGCAATTTGATCTAATGATGTCTTTCCAAAACCTCTTCGCATCAGGTAAACTACGCAGCAAACACCATCCATTAAGAATGATATTCCATGTCTTGATATCATCTCTAAACTCACTTTTCCTGTTCCTGAACAATAACTCGGCCGCCTCTACATGCTTATACCGGCAAAGTGACAACAGAAGTCTTTGAAAAGCAATCAAGTTGGGCTCCAGTCCGTAATCTTCCGTCTTGTTGAAAAACTCAATTGCTTCATCAACTTTATGCGCGGCGGCTAATCTGTTCACTACAATGGCATAAGTGTACTCATTTATCAATTTTTTTCTCTTAGACATTTCGTCGAGCACTTGGTGGAGTTCTTCGAACCGCCTCATTCGGCCAAGAGTATCGAGAATTCTGTTGTAGACCGAGGCACCTAGGCAAAGCGCAATTGAATTCTCGGTTTTGGAAACCCATTTGAAGAATGCGTAGGCTGGTTTCCAGTCGGAACGATGCCGTTCGAGCACATTGAGAATCAGGTCTTCTGATAACCGGACATTGCATTCTTCGAGCTGCTGCTCAATTTTTTCTATGGAGTTGTGGGTGTAATTCTTGAGAAGGGTTTGAACCTTAAGAGCGTCTTGATCAGTGGAGGTGTTTCGAGGCGGGGTTTCAAGTACTGGGTTGGTGTGTTTGTGATTGTTCGTGAAATTATTCTGGCAAATTTGATGAAAAAGCTGAATGGGGATTGAGAATTGAAGCGTCTCTTTCCAGTAAATTAATGGGTTGGAAGTGGTGTTAAATGAAGAATCCAATCTTAGTAAACCATGGATGTGTAAGGACAGTGGTCGCAATCTGGAGTTCATATTGATCTCCAACTTTGAAATAGTTTCATTTGAACATTTGTTTTTGCTACTTTTCAAATGACGAATGGCGAAAAGAATTATTGAAATGGAAGCTTAAGAAGTTAAGCTTAGTATTGCAGCTTAGGATGAATCGAATTATCCAACTCGGATGAGCACACTCACAAGCCGATATCTTGGTAATAAACATTTACATCTATTTTCCCTAAAGCAGTAAACTCTTTCCGAAGGTGATTCCAAATGACCATATCACTATCTCCGAGCAACTTGTTCATCATTTTAACAAGTTTATTGACCGCTCTATTCTATTCTCCTTTAATATGAACAAACTTCATTTCTTGCGACATTCCAAAAAAAAATAATCAACTCAAGAGAATGACCATACACCTCAGTCCCATGCACCAATTTAAATACGATTTCGGAATTCATTTCAACTTCAATAAGTAACCTCAAATCTTCTCGCAAGCCAAGTAATTCTGATTGTTATTATTATAACTTGTACATATCTACATTCTACACTAAGGCGAGAGTGTGAAAAGACAATCAAAATGGAACTCTTTTGATTGAAGTCTTATTGGGCTGAGTCCAATTCACAGATCCAATCTAAACTTAAGATTGGACTTGACTGCTCAAATAGATTGAGATCCAACAGAAGCTGTTGGCCCGACAGCTCAATCCTTTCTTCTTATTCCCACTAGCATTTGACACGATATAGAAACAAGCCAAACAATGTTCCAAGATGTAAAATCCTTGCACTGGGCCGACTAGATTCCAAGATGTTCTAGCCCAGGCACCCAGCTTTAGATTTCCTTGTAAGGAAGAAAACATTTTCTGGTCAATTCTTTACATCATACTAGTATAATCCTTAGTCTACTTCAGCGTTTCTGCCGTAATTCGTCATTGAAATTATCTGGGTGTGTGTGTTAGTGAGAGAGAGAGGGAGAGATGGGAAGGATATTTGTGGTGGATCTTGAGGGCAGAACCTATAGATGCAAATTCTGCAAAACCCATTTAGCTCTTGCAGATGAACTTGTTTCCCGGGTTAGTTCTTTTATTATGGTCTGTATTTTTGGTTTTACTTTCGTAATTTGTATAGAAATTGTCATCATCTGTTAATTCCTTGTCGTGGAATCATTTTGGAATTTATGGAATCTTTTTTAATTGCTAGTTACTGTAATCGGGACCAACAATATCTTCGAATTTACTGTTCCCTTTATAATTGAAGTTCGAAATTCATTTGAACTATAAATTCATTTCAGTGTTATTCAGTGTTTAGGTGTAATCTGTGAAGAATTTGGTTACTTTTCAGTGGTGTTTGATATTGATATATTATTATTGCTCATTTTCTCAGTCGTTCCATTGCCGCAGGGGGAAAGCATACCTCTTTAACCATGCGTAAGTTCCTCATTTCATGAAGCTTTATGATGCTTCATTTTATTATTTTCAATGCTCAATAATTGCTTTCTTCAAGGTAAAGTTACATGTTTTGATATTTTGCATTTGATATACGAGAGATTGTTAGCTTCGACTGATGCCTTTGATGATTGGCTATTGTTCACACATTTACAAATGGGTCAGTTATGAATACCCATGAGATGTACGCAGTTTATGTATAATATCATGAGACGTTACAAGAATTACCCTAACGAATTCCCCCCTAAAACCAATTGAAAATCATTGACAATCGTGCACTGGGGGGTGGGGGGTAGGGGGTTTTCGTAATTTTCAAGGTTCCAGGGTGTTTTCCAGAAAAAGACCTTAGCAGTTTTTTCCCGTAATTATCCCTTTACTTTCATTGTTCATGATCGACTGTACGCTTCTAGATTATCTGTGTTCTTGGATTTGATACATTTTGATTTATATGATTGAACAAAGTTTTCCTTGTGGATAATGTACTCGGATTTTCCTTTTCATTAGCTATCTTCGATTGCAGAGTGAATATAACAGTGGGACCTCTTGAGGAGAGAATGATGATTTCTGGGTTGCACACTGTGGCTGATATATTTTGCTGCTCTTGTGGGCAAATAGTTGGCTGGAAATACGTAAATCTCCCACCATATGCTATTGTTTTCAATCGAACTAAATTTATGGTTTTCGCCATTATTTTGATTCATTTCAATTCCCCATCTCTGCCCTTTTCCAGGAATCTGCAAACGAAATGAGCCAGAAATATAAAGAAGGGAAATTTGTTCTTGAACGGTATTGTAACGATTTTCCATTGCTTCATGAAATTATGGCTTTGTTCTTCTTTTTTTGTCCGTTTGTTGACATTGTTGCATGTTGAAATGCTTGTGGAACAGAGGGAGGATCATGGATGGAGTGGACTCAGAATTCTATATCGATACTCATCCGACTACTAGTGATGCTGAAGATGCATAGAGTTTTGTTGGGTTTTTTTGTAATTGTAGAATTATAATATGTGTGTGTAAGCTTCTTTGTTAATATGAATGTATAAGAAGCTGCAGCTTCTCTTGTATTTCAAGTGCTTATGTTATGTTATGGTCCTTATGGATGGTTGATCTTGTATTAGGTACTATTTAATGAGATGAGCTCGTATATAGATAATGAGAAGAAAGATTGCTGGTTGAAATAGTTTGGAGATATTTGTGTTGTGTTCTTTAAATTCTTGTATCCATCATCAATTCAACAAGTCTCTTTTTTTTTCATTAAGGTGTAAAAATTATGAAATATTAATTTTATTATATATAAATTACCATTGAGATCATTTTAATGCTTTAATATCAAATAAAAAAATATTAAAATCATCATAATCAATTTAATATATAAGAATCTTCTTTTAGCACGACTAAATTTGTTTTTTGTAATTAAATATTTAATAGTATCACAAAACACTCGAATTGGGGATAGACGATTGCGCATTTAAATGTGCATTGTCGTGTTACTTTACTCGTAATCCCCCAATTCAAGTCCAGTTCTTTTAGTTTAGATGTGGAGAGTATAGAAAACGCAACTGAGCCCGCAAAATTTTCCAACTCCGCCCAATTTTCTTTGCTATTATTTTCCATGAATTCAGATTTGTAGTTTTG
This sequence comes from Verbena officinalis, assembly GCA_958496215.1. Taxonomy (NCBI): domain Eukaryota; kingdom Viridiplantae; phylum Streptophyta; class Magnoliopsida; order Lamiales; family Verbenaceae; genus Verbena; species Verbena officinalis. The sequence goes on from OY292389.1 coordinate 27,832,085, forward strand.
GATTTATCTCACAATCGTATTTAACTGATTTGTTTGTGTTTTCTTCCCCCATTTTCTCCATTGATCTTTTTTCAGGTAGAAGAACAAGAAGTAAAAAGAAAGGAAAGTATAGAAAATAATGGGACGCAGTGGTTCTTCCTCGAAGAGAAAATCGTTCAAGAAGAAGCGCGACAAAATTTCTTCTAAGGTTCCTCTTTCTCCGTCATTATATGCTTTTAATTAATTTATATGGCCAATTGTATGGTGGGATGTTTGCCATTTTCTTGTAATTTTTGTGTTCTACACTTAAAGGTTGGATTTTTAATTGAAAAACGTAAGATTTTTCATCTGGGCCAATTGGAGTTAGGTATTGTCTCTTCTGTATACCATGTTTACTTCGTTCTTTCAGTTCTAATCTTGAGGAAAATTTTGAAATGGTGCAAAACCCAATTGAAAAATTGAATCTTTGGAGTCAATTGTGTTGAACCCAGTTGATTTTTTTGAATATCTTTGGTTTTTTGAGCTTTTCATTCGGGTGGATTTGTCTGAATCTGACTTTCATTGACATTAACTAGAATTAATTGTGTATTGTGTTCTACTGTTTGCTATTGTAGAAGAAGAAGACTTCGAGAAAGGAATCCAAGAAGAGCCGGCGCGATTATGATTCTGTTACATCTTATTCTGATGATGATTCATTGAACTCAGAACACACCTCATCACCTGCTTCAGAATCTATTCACAGGAAAAGAATAAATAAAAATAAGAAGCCTCGTCGTGATCTCTCGGTATCATCTTATTCTGATAGTTCGGATTCTGATTCCTTATCAACTTATGAAACTGGTCATATTAAGCGCAGGAAAGCCAGAAAATCAAAAGTCGGTTCAAAGAGCAAAAAGAAAAGAACCCGAAAGAGATTTTCGAGCCCTGATAGAGATGATGATGCAAGAAAAAGGAAGAGATTGGGTAGAGATGGTGTAGGTAAACCAAGAAAGAAACCTTCAAAGAAGAAGTCAAGAAAATATTTAAGCAGTTCTGATTCAGAGAGCTGCTCCACGTGCCCAAGTAGTGGAAGTACTGCAGATGGTAAGCGTAAAAGGAGTAGAGTGTATCTTGATGAGGATAATGAAAAACTGAGAGCTAAGAAAAAGCACAAAGCCAGGTCTCCAAGCTATTCTTCATTTGATAGGGATGGGTCCCACCACAGTATTGGTGTTGGTCTAGATGATGGGAAATTACCTCCTGTGAATAATCCTAGACGCCTGAAATCAGTTATTACTGTTGCTTATCGACCCCATGATGAAGTGGAAGACACATGGGAAAAGGATCCACATAAAGAAGAGATTGTGTATGATCAAGACGAGTATCCTTCTCCAAAAAGTTTTGACAGTAATGAAGGGGTAGTTAAGGAGATTTCTGAAGAAAACGTTGAAGAAGGTGAGGCTCCTACAAATAATATTAACGAGGGTAAGGAGATTGAGGATTTGGAGTCAATTTTGAGGCAAAAAGCTCTGGAGAATTTGAGGAAATTTCGAGGTGGTGTCCAAAAGGGTCCAAAAAGTAGTAATCTGGAAACGAATAATGAGAGTGATGAGAACAGATTGTCTGATGTAAAGGTTCTTGATGTTGAGAATAAACCAACCAATCAGATTATCGCTAATGCTCAAGATAGTGAACAAGTTGATGAAAAACCTGAAATGGACCAATGCCCCAGCTCTCAGGCTGATGTGGCCAAACATGTTCCTAGTAGTGGCACTAGTTTAGAAGCAGAAGCCACTACAGAACCAGCTTCTTCTGTGGGGCCCATTATGGAGGAGCATAGCTTAGAAGGAGAAAATGAAGCTAAGGATGGTTCTCAGTTTGAGAAGAAAACGATGACAGTAATGAGGGGAGGGGAGCTGGTACAGGTGAGATCATATTATATTTTATTCAAATTATAGTGCAATCTGTAGATTATGTCTGGTTTTCGTAAATTTTTGATACTGTATTATTTGAATCTTTCACCAGGTGAGCTATAAGGTTTACATCCCAAAAAAGGTTCCTGCTCTTGCCAGGAGGCAACTCAAGCGGTAATGTTACTGAGATTTGGATATTTGGCTTATACGATTGATATAGAAAATGCTGGCTCATGATGGAACAGCTTCTTGTTAAATCTGAAAGGAAAAGTGAGACGAGGACAAGTATTGTTGAATTATCTGGATAACAATTTGAACTTGAAAAACTTTAACAAAACACTTGTATCTTTATTGGTTGTTAACTTAAAAACTTGAAATCATTTTTGAGGAAATGATTTTTGCAATTTCAATCGGCTCACTTTTTTGTTTTTTATCCCTTGATCTATATATGTAACCTAATCAACAAATTGGCATTTTTCTGCAATGGAATGCGTACAAAATACGATTTTTGCCTGTATGGGTCAAATTTCCTTTTCTGTGTTATTTGTGGAACAATACGATGCATACGTTTCAGAAGAAGATGGATCTTGAGTTTGTATTGTATTCATACAACATACCATACCAAATACAAAAATCTAACTTCAAAAATATAATCTAGTGAGTGCTTGATTTTGTTTTCTTAAAACCACTTATGCAAGCCCAATCATCCATCATCTCTACATTCATATCCTCCAGGAACTGGGAATAATGATTCATAACTGATGGAACCTGTGAAGAAAAGCAAATATGTTGTCAAATCTGGTCTAACAATTCAACTAACAAGAAATCCAGTATAAAGCTTGTTTAATCAAATATTCGATAACCATTAGAAATGTGTTACTGTACCTGCTCAGATATGATTCCAGAGATGGCAACAATGGCACCAGGCTTTGCATAAGAGACAATTCGGTCTGCCAAGTCTAGAAGTGGATACAACAATATATTAGCAATAACCACATCATACTTACCTTTTTCAGCAATAATCTTTGGATTGTATGCATCCTGAGAGGTGAATTCACTCTCAAGTTGAGGACCATTCTTGCTCGGAACGAGACTTAGTAGTAATTTCTCAGGTCCAATGTTGTTCAGAGCAGCATTATGTCGGGCTGATGTAATTGCCTGTGGCTCTATGTCAAATCCAATTGCAAGGTCCGCTCCAAACTATAGCAAGAGTAGATAGAATACTTGAGGACTTAAGAAATTGTTTGGGTTGAATTTCTGAAATGGTTCCATCACCATTTTGCAAAAGTTGAATATAAATTCTGTTAGAAGGTAGAGTACCTTCAATGCTGCAATTGCAAGAATGCCAGAACCTGTGCCATAGTCCAGAAAGTGTTCTCCTCCCTTTATTAATCTACGCAGCAGCAATAGACACAATTTTGTGGTAGAATGTTCCCCAGTTCCAAATGCCAAACCAGGATTCAGGGTTATATTTACTGCTTCAAGATCCTTTTGAGTCGAAAGTATACATAATGAATTTATAAATTATAAGAAGAAGCATGCATAATGAATATGTAAATAATAGCTGGAATCTTACTGGGGGTTGTCTCCATTCAGGCACAATCCAAAGTCCCTCTGTAACTTCCACTGGTTGAAAAGATTCCTGAAGTTGATATTTATGTGAAATCTTAGCAGATTTTTGTGGAGCGAGAATGCTGGAACTGCTCTAAACACTTGTACAGTTACAGAAATATGATTGAAGTCCAAAGCCAGAGAGCTATGTGATTACCTGTGATTGTTTGATCCAGTCAGTGTGGTCATGCATTTCAACTTCATAATTGGGTATCCCCTTCAATCCAACTGAATCTGCCGCTCGTGCAATGCAGTCTTTTACATCCTGGTCTACATCGAATGTAGAACTGATCCATATCTGTGTAGTAAATTACCATAACTAAGTTAAAACTGTTTGAAATAAACAACAAACATCAGAAATTTTTACAAATTGATATCTTAGAATACAACTTTATCACAGAATTACCAATATTATCAAGTTAGTCAATGAAACAAATGGTTTAATGTGGGAAAATACAAAGTTAAAAATGTGATGGAGGTTTTAATTGCCAAGGCATATAAACAGGAGAGTTTATATCGTACCTCTTCACTGGACTCGTGGTTGTCCTGTTCATCTACAGTGGTAGAACTAGCTCCAAAACACAAAAGCGAATCCGAGAGAACGTCCTAGAATCCAAATTAACTTCAAAAGATGAAAATAGCTCTCACACAGTCCCACACGATAAGCACAGTTAGCAAGTAGAGCGCACAAATACGTACACACACTATAGTACTGAATGAGAGAGGAAAGGCGAGACAACCTTACCGCAACATGTCTTGAGCAGAAAATGCGAACGGATAGGTAAGGTGCAGTTAATGAACTATCAGTAATCACTGTGCCATTGCTCAATGGTGCAGTAGAATAGTTGACAGCGGTGAAGTTGAACCTTGATGGTTGTTGATTCTGCGTCGCTCTGGGTGAGGTGAAGGATGAGAAGCGGTTCGGGGGAGGGAGCCAATTGATATGGCGGCGGAGGCAGAAGAGAGTGGTGGTGGAATTGCAGGACGTCAGATGTTTGAAGAAATGACCGCGAAGAGAAGAGAGCAGTGACATAACAATATTATTATCTTATTTGCGTGTGTGAGAGGAGGAGAGAAAGAGGGGAAAGAAATTACTAAAACCGAAAAGAAAGGAAGGAAATAATTTATCGCTTATGTCAGTGTAATTTACATTCTAGTCCCTAGAATTTGACTCACTTCAGAATAAGCACATTATATATAGATCAATAGATGGTTTATACCACTAAATAGCATAGTTAGCTGTTATTGGTAGAGAGTTAGTCAATTTTTTTTTAAGAAAAAATTTATTGGTAGAGAGTTAGTCACTTGATTAAGTGTAGAAGGTTAGTATTTAATTTTCTTATGATGTAGTTTTGAAGATTTTCCCACTTACTTTCTTTTATATGTATGAGAAAGGGCTTTCCTAATATCCCGGTTCGATTTCGGCCATTTTTTTTAAAAAAAAAAACTTCACAAATTTAGTATTTTGCCATTTTAGCCGCTGAAAATTTCTTCGTACCATATGAAAAATATAGGTCCATGTTATATTACTCTTCTTAATGTCTCGAAAATAAACCCTTAATCAAATTCGAAAAACTTAGAGTTTTTATCACCAAATAACGACGATTTTGATAGATTTTTTTTAAATATTCAGTTGGGTGATAAGAATTTCATTTTTTATGAAATTGATTGAGGATTTATTTTTGAGACGTTAAGGGAATCAATATAACGTGAATCTATATTTCTCATATGATACGATGTAATTTTTTGGTAAAATTTTCGACTACTAAGATGATAAAGTGTTAAATTCATGTAATTTAAAAAACAAACTGAAAAAAATAAATAGTAAAATGTAAAAATGATCAATAATAACTGTATCCCTTATGCGTCACTTTGAGACATTCTTGATTAAAAAGACGATATAATAAACAAATAATGCAACAAAATGATGGAAAATAGAATATCAATAATGGCGAATCAATCTCGACGGCAAAGAAAGAAGGCGGCATGTCAAAGATAAAATTCAGTGTAATTCCCGCAAAACAGATAAAGAGGAAAGAAATGTTCGCTCCGAACCCGCTTTCTCTGAGCGTACCCGAACCCGCATTTGAGTCATGGCTTCGCGATTCCGGCTACCTGGAAGTCTTAGACCAGCGAACCACCGACCTCCACCGCCTATCCGCCACCACAAAACCCTCCAATTCCACCAACGGCTATGGTGACTCCGCCACCACTTCGATAAGTCCCAAAGGGGTAGTTTTTGTCTCGGAACTATTCTCGCGCATCTGGACTCTTCTATCGCTATTCACCTTCAATCCTTTCTCGAAGCTCGCCACCGATGATTTCTCCGGAGAAACACCGCCGTGGACTGTAGCCTTCTTTGGCGCTCTGGAGTCGTACTCGTTCCCGTCTTCTCCCTCTCAGGCTCGCCTCCGCGTCCATGAGAATGTCAAGCGCTATGCTCGCAATTACGCCTCTCTCTTCGTCCTGTTCTTTGCTTGCTCACTGTAATTAACTACCTCTCTCTCTCTCTTTCTCTCTGTATGTACATATAAATTTGTGGGTTTCTGTTTGTTATATTTTTCTTGATAAGAGTAATCTCTCTTTATCTGTATCTGGTTTAAGAGTTCACAAATTGTATGGTAGGTTAAAAATTCTTGCGTTTTTTCGTGTTTGTGTTATGCGTGTGCCTGGAGCTACAGATTTGCTGTACAGCTTATCTGATTAACTGTGAACTGCGATTAGTGTTTTCCATGCCTCATCTCAATGTCAATGAAGCTCAAAACTGCTGACAGAATCCATGTTTCTTTTAGATATATCCGTGGTTATTTATTACTTATGTTACTTTTACCTGTGTCTTGCTTATTGTTTGCATCACATTTGACGTATGTTGATGATAATGGCAGATACCAGTTGCCAATAGCTCTTTTGGGGCTTATTTCATGCTTGGCCATTTGGGATGTGTTTAAGTCCAGCAGTGAGCGATGGGGTTTGGACAAATATCCTGTACTTAGACAAACTTTGATTCGTATTGCTCAATGTGGTGAGTTGCTTCTCATCTTATGGATTTCATTTGCAATTTTTTTACTGTGTAATGTTGATTTGCATCATAATGCAGAAAATATATGTCCAATGCTATATTCAATGTAATATCTTTCATGCTTCAACTGTACTTTGCATTTAGCATACTGTCAGACTTGTCTTTTTGTTAATTGAGTATATTCAAGATGGTAACTAATCTTGATCAAACACAAAGTCGATGTAATATCTGCTAGATTTCGTTATTGACAAAACCTCACTCTTGCAGCGAGTGCCGTAATTCTTTTTATTGCCAATGTCCAGTTGGCCATCTTCTGTGCTCTCGCAGTCAGTTATGCAGGTAATTGAGCTCTCTTTCATGATTGTCTCAAGTTAATATTTGAATGCTTGTTGGTGCTTGGCATGAGTTAATTCTATTTGTATATAATATTTCTGCAGTAATGATTCTACATGCTTCCTTTAGAAAGTTGACCCCTGCTGCAACACAGCCTTCTGTAAAAAGTGGATATAAGAAGGTTTTAAGAAGATAAAGCTAAGCAAAACTTGGATGAGGAAAGAGATAGACTTAATTACATTTACACCCCTCCAAAGGTTGCCATATTTTGATGAGGAGATATTTCTGTGCATCTTGATGGAAACCAGAATAGGTCTACTATATTGTATGATCCTGCTGATAAAAAATGATGTTGATGTAGATAGCCCTAGGCTTTACTTGATATTGATTTCATCTTTTATCTCTTTCCATTATTCAAATGAGGTTTACTCTTTTGATGATCACTTTTTGTGTCTGCGTGATACAATGATCTTGTATTCGCTGTAAATTTGGTGATAATGTACTGATAATAGTTTGCAGATTTACTAGTAATATTTTCGTTGTTTTTCATGTTTCATCACAGCATTGGTGGCAAATTTTGTATTTGTTGTGGCTCTTAAACATCGAGTGCATAATCATACAACTTGCTAAATGAGCAAAAGGCGTCTCTGTTTTAAGTGCTTTGAAATCTGATATATTAGACAATAAGAAAAGAAAAAAAAGAGAGTAGATAATTGCTTAGATTACACATCCATTCGAGCTTGGCATTTTGCTGGGAAACAATCAATGTATATTATCAATTTACGTATTGCAAGTAAGTTGAGAGTTCAAATCAATGAAATCGTGCCAGGGGTCGAATAAATTTGATAAATACAATATCTGTATATCACTCTTGCAAGTTGCAATACAGGGCAAATAGAAACAATTCATCTATAAAATACATAAGAAAAGGAGAACTAATTTTCGCAGACCCTTTTGCAGGGAAGGAAGGACATGAAAATTACATAGCAATAACCTACAAAACTGAGCAAGGCTATAAATTACAGTTTTCCTTGAACGATATGTACATCCACTCATTTAACCCAGAAAAGTAAAAAAAGATCTGAAGAAAAGACAAGACAAAAACTCTTGACCAAAAAAATCCATCGGGACTCGCTCTTCAGGAATTTAGACCTCGGGAAACATGGCCCTGCCATCTGCATTTATAGAAAGATAAAGTGAGCAATTAATACCTTACCATGCTTGAGGGCAGTAGCAAGAAGGGGATCAGATTCAGAAATTAAGCATCTAAAACAAGAATTTTTGTGCTTTACCCTTTCTTTCAGTACTTTGAGAATGTCTAGAAAACCAATTTCTCCTTATCTTAAGCAGAAATAAGCTAGAAGCACCCAAGGACCAACTTCTAGCTTCTAGGTTATTTCGTAAATAAGTGGAAGTGTGTTTAGAGTAACACAAAGTGCTCTCTATCCCAAGAAAGAAAGGAATTTCTGTATCTAGCAGCATGGCATTTATGTGTCTAAACTATTTTTTCATTCATAGCATTTCGACGAACCTTGATAGCAAGAACCTAGCAAGTGGGCTCATATTGGCATTTGAATTGTGTTCTTTACTCTGCTGCTTTTTCTTGCCATCAGCTTCTGCATTTGTAGCTGGCGTTTCTATCTTCCCTCTACTGAAGATCTGAGCTGCCAGCTCACGCAGTTCTCCAAGAGACCCTTCTTTCGAACTACAAAATATTATATTAGTTAAGAGAAAAGTACTAAAATTCAGGCCATTACCAGTCTTATTATATTCTCAAAGTAATAGCAAGATTAGTCCTGTTAACTTTGACACTTTCTGACTTTCGTCCTATTAAGTTTCAAAACTTAAAAAACTAGGTCCAATTTCAGCCGGAAATTGAAATATCCACCCAAAATACACGTGGCATCTTACATGGCATGTATTTTTCCATCAATTTCATCTATTTCCAGCCAATATCAAGGATGGAAGTTCGAAAGTATGAAAGTTAAGGGACCAATGTTGCAAGTTTACCCTCACAGTCATGTGAGGATTTTAAATGCTAACAAACCTGGCCAATCGCTGAAGCAACTTGGTGACAAGTAGTTCAGAAGAGCCAGGCTTAACACGTTCCATATCCATTAAAGAATTTGCCACTGTCTGAAAGATTGATCCTCCAGAATCATCACCAGTGGCCTACATTATATACAATCAACTTGTCAAAGAAGCACAAAAAAAGAAAAAAAGGAATTCTTCAATCAGTTATTTGATGTGTTTTCATAATTATGGTAAAAGAATTGTTTGATCCAATCTAATTTATCAGTACTTACATCTTTAAGAGATGGGATTAGGAGGACTGATAATGGTGCAGACAAAGCTGCTGCAGAACTCCTTGCATTGTCTTCATCATCACTTGAATGGTGGCGCGGTCTTGAAAATGCTTTTTGTGCATCAATATAATCACGAGAATTTCTGTATCATAACAGGCAAAGGAAACAAAGAAAAATATATGTAAAGATCAAATGAGAAATGTTTATGACATTCATCAAATGCATAATGTTGGATTGCGTAGAAATAACTTCAACCTCGATGAATTAGAACTCGTTCTTGGTTGCTCCATTCTTTTGCTCTCCTGCACATCCCTGTTAGCCTTGATGAATGCAGACCTTTCCCTAACATTTCCTTTTCTTCCCCCTCGAATTGCAGCCTTAGCCTAAATCACAGCAAATAATCTACTTACTTTCTTGGAAAACAACAAACTGAGCGTGAGTTATAAAAATTCTTTTTATATCCATGTTGAAGTGAGTTTTAGTATTTTACAGGATCTAACAAAATGACTTTGCAAGCTGTCTGGAAATTCAGCCAAGATTTGGAATCAGCCTTTTTAAAAAATGAGAAACATGTTAAATGGAGCTTGGACTAATAAATAAACAAACTCTGAATATTATTAGTATTACAACCTCTGCAAGGTTTGTTTCACTGTCTTCAAAAGCTGCATTAGAAGTTCTCTCTTGAAGTCCTAGCCTAGATTTTGTAGTTCTTGGAGAATCCATATCATCATGCTGGCCACGATAAACAAAAGTGCCACTGAAGGAAGCATCTTCAGTAGAGGCAAATGTGCTGCTGGACTGATATACCAAAAATGCCTCCATTAATATGAAATTACCACATTCAGAAAGATAACTACTTTTTAAAGCTCCAATTCTTACCATTGAACTTTGGTTGCTGAATGGAGAGGAGGATTGAGCCCCTCTTGGAGATCGTACAACAACAGTTCCTGTGCCACTAACATCTTCCTGCAAGCAAACATGAGAATGTGGGATATTCATAAAGTTCTGCTTCTAGAAACTTTTATCATTCCAAATCAGTTGATCAAGCTAATCTTATTTTATCCATTTGAGGTTTTGACAGCTATAATTGTTAACAAGATGGAGTATCGGTCAGAACCAAATGAAGCACGTGAACATGCACCAGGGATTATCGACTGCATGCACTAATCGAAAACATGAGATTTTGATAACATAAGTTATCACTGGATTCAGTTTACTAACCAACAAGGCAATAAAAGAAGATGCTGAATAAAAGAAGGATTCAATTCAACCTGGAAACAAACTAAATTGATGCAATAATGAAAACCTACATCCTAACAAGAAAAAAGCAGGCAACATCACAATGATTCTTCAAATGAATGTTAGGGAAGGGAATCTGATATTCCTGATGTAGTGTGATAACGTTTTCTTAAGAAGTTTCACATGTTTTACATTTAAATTCATTCCGATTCTTCTCCATTTCAATTAAGTAAAACAACTCTGTGAGGATCAATGTGTTCTCAGGTATAAGTGATTTGCACCCAGAATAAGTAACAAACATGAACAAGCACAAAAACAAGAAAAGAGAAAGGAATAACTTACATCTTCATCATGATTTTCTGGCTTTCCTAGATTGTTAGCCTCTTTCCTTACAGAGAATTCTGATGGAGTATGAAGTACAGGTCCAGAAACAGAAGACCGTTGATTACCACTGTCTAAGAGTTTTTTAGTGGTTTCCGGTTTTCTATCTCTCACCTGAGGTGGTCTAACTACACTCCGAACAGTTCCTGTACTATTTGATCCACCAATGCTGAAATCCCATCCAGTATTTCTCAGACCCATTGACTGACCACTGCTAATTGATAAAAATAAGTGAAAGATCCAGCTCAGTAAGCGGATGGTTGCAGACACTACTACTTTTGGAGAAGTTAACATAGAAGCAAAAGCTGTAAAAAGTTGGGAGTGTTTGGAAAAAAAAGGTACCAAAAACGGTAGTTGAGTGTTTGGGGAAAAAATGCTGAGAAGCACTTGTACTATCAAGAAACTTCCATTTATTTATGAAATAACCCAGAAACTAGAAGTTGAAGCCAAAAGCATGTCCTTAGGTGCTTCTAGCTTCTACCTTATTTCTGCTTAAAGTAAGTTGAAACTGGTTTTTCGAACACTCCCAAAGTGCTGAAATAAAAGAAGCAAAAAACACAAAAATGCATTATTTTACGTTTTGCAAACATTACCTTAATCAAGAAGCATTAACGTATCAACAAGTTTGACTGACCTGGCTCGAACCGTGTCTTCAGTGGTGGAATTTCTAGCCACCCTTACAGTTCCAGAAGCCTCCCCAATTGCAGTTGCACCATTATTAAGAGTCTCACCATCTGCTTGAAACTTGGGACGCTCTCTACAACAAATACAAGTTGTTACTTTCTAATGCATGTGTAGTCTGTACATTAGACATGCTCTAAAAATTTGGAGGAAAAATGCTAAGTTCTCGACATATGTGGCACAATAAATGTAAACTTAGTAAAGACTAAAGAGGTTCTATATACGAAATAAATAACAGACATTAACCATATAATTAGCAAAATTATGAAGTGAATTAAAGTACTTGATTTTTTCCAGAAGCCTCGGGCTCTTCCTTGCATATCTGATAAACCGATGCTTGAGAAGTTCTTTTGCACTTGGCCTCTGTGATCAACAATTGAAAAAAGTTGAAGCATAACATGAGCATTAAAAATTTGGCTAATTTCTTAATGCACCAAATCTGTTTGAGCCATATAACCCAATTTGGAGCCCCGTTTCAAAATTACAGCATATATTGCAATGCCTCATAAAAACTTTGTGAAAATGAAAGAGCTTAAGATTGTGTGGCACCACGGGAGAACTTGGAAATAGATTCTTATTTCATTATACAATTGTTTTAGTACTTTATTATTTGTTTTTGCTTCTTTGAGTTGTTATGCACTGTCTTTGAAAAGTACAAGAAGCTACCTCTGCTGGATTCTTCTTCAAACACAGTGCGACAAACTCTTTCATGGGACGAGAAAAATGCTCGTCTAACTGCATACAAGACAATCATGTGATTTCTACAAATTAACTGAAGGTCTCAAAAAGCAATAATCCAAATATCACAGTAAGATCATGAAAGTAAAACCTGTGGTGGATTTTCTCGTGGAATGATGAAAAGCACTCTCATTGGATGGAGATCTGCAAGTGGAGGTTCTCCTTTTGCCATCTCGATTACAGTTATCCCTAGAGACCAAATGTCTGCCTGTTTTAAGTCATAGCTTTCCCATATTATGATGTGTGGATAGAAGAATTGCAAAAAAAGCATACGGAGAAATACTATAATTAGATCATGAAATTGTGAGGAAACTATGGATTTTTGATACAAGATATACCTTCTCATTGTATCCTTCGGAGTTCTGAATTACTTCAGGAGCCATCCAGAATGGTGTTCCTACAAAAGTCTAACTTTTAATTGCATTAGATAGAGGTTTGATGATTTGTTGGCCAATTCCATCTCAGATTAATAAATACCCAAGAGATAATCAACACAACAATTCCATTCAACATTTGACTAGATTAGATCAAAAGAGGAAAATTTTGCCACTGTCATGTGAGTATAATTTCAAGAGAAAAGAATCTTAAAAATAGAAAATAATACCTTTCTTCTTGAAATTGTCCGCGTTAGCTGAGCAGAAACGCCAAAATCAGCAACCTGTACCAAATGAAAGAAAATAAGGTACGTAACTATGTGATAGCAATAATTCCACCCCGAAAAGGCAACCTCTTTTAAGATAGTGTAGATATGCATCAATATGTGAATTGCTAGAATGACAGTAACGATACCTTAACATCACCATTCTCTGTCAGCAATATGTTTGCCGCTGCAAAAATATTATAAAAGGTTATTTTTGATGACTTCATGGAAAAGGAAGAGACAGAGTTCATCAGAAGGAGGATGCAGAGACTAGATGGAAAAGACATTATGTGCCTTTGGATGAAGATTGAAGAACAAATTTGACAGCTATAGATAGGGTGCACTATTCATACTTCATTAATTGGTCTGAATATTAGAAGGATGCCCATACAATTATGTGACCATGTTCAAAAGGTATACAAAACATGATTCAGGCAAACCAAATATGTACCTAATAGCTTACCTTTAATATCTCGGTGAATTTTCCCCTCACTGTGGAGATAGTCAATTGCATGGAGCAAATCACGTAAAATACTAGCTATGGAAACTTCATCCAGAGGCTGGTTTGGTTGGATCTGCATTCAATTTACATTATATAGTTAAAAATCTTTTGCATTTCAGAAACAAAAGTAAGAAAATGTCACTAGTTAGGTCACAACTCACCATTCAATTTTAAGAAAACCTACATTAACTACGATAAGTCATGCATCATCCCCAATATGTTGTACCATATTTTTTCCACCAATTTTAAAGAGTATAGCAATAAACTCTGGAGTGCAAATTTCTAAACAGATGAAAATAAAAGAAAGAAGCTAATCAAATAATCTAAAGTGGCCTACCAAATCAGCAACAGAACCACCAGCCATGTATTCCATTATTATCCATAGCTTAGTCTGATGCAAAAAAGAACCATAATAATCTGTGATGTATGGAGATCGACATTCTTGAAGAACAGCTATTTCCTGCAAACAATGAAAAGGAAATATAAGAAGATTCATAAAGAGCTATAACTTCAATCCACAAAGTCTTATACAAAAATGTCAAAGGTACCTTTTGAATGTCTTCTATTTCATCCTCCCTGTGGAAAAAGAACCAAACAGAAAAAATGATACTTCAGAATAATATCAAATAAGTTGACAAACGATGTAAAGGTCACTAGTAAGTATAAGATTAAAAGGGAACGGGTTAATTTTGAGATTAGAATCAGAATATACTTTCTAGCACCAGGCTGATAAGCCTAGCTGGTGATGGTAGAATCAGAATTACAAATATTGATATAATGACAGATATAATCCCAGTTTATGTACTCACGATTCTTCTAAATCAATAACCTTTATTGCAACCTCTTTGTTTAATTCCTTATCAAACCTGGAAAAGAAAAAAAATCAATTAATCAGAAAAAAACACTATTAACAATAACACATATATTAGGAGTTTCAAGAGGAAATACTATAATAGGCAATTACATGAAAAATTGCAAGAAGGCTTCACCCCTGGAACTATATTACGATTTTACCTTCACATGTGTTATGATGGTTTATGTATTCAATTAAATTTTTAATAATGACATATTTGTGTACATACATAAATATGGCAATCTATCTTGGTTTCATCTATCCACAAATAAAGATCAAGCTGATGCTGTGGCATACCAAAAGGCAACGGTAGATATATCGCAATATAAATTACCCATTTGCGAACCACTTAAAAACTGAGTAACTCCTATCACAAATTTTACAATATACTATCTACACAGAGAACACTGATTTCCCTGAGAATGTGGACTAGAAGAAGAAACAAATTTCTATCAAGTTCAGATAATGCTGTAAAATCATATGATTACACTTTGTGCTCCAACAAAAAGTGGAAACTATACCCTGGCTGGCAATTGGCATGCCGACCACAAGAGTTACTGGGAAAAGTAGCCTCTAATCTTCACTAACTAAATGTACTTCTTATCAAAATACATCTGACTTAGTTATCTTTGCTCAACAACTAATGGGATACTGGTGAGATATTATTTTAATACTAAAATGTCAAGTCCAAGCATTCACATGTTTGTGCAGTGAGGCACTGAGAATGATTATCTGGTGTTTTCATTATTTAGTTGTCACACCCGGGCAAATAAATAGTACGACGACGACAAAGTTCCCTTTTTCCTCAGTTTTTTAATAGTCAAAAAGCTGGTAAACATACTGCTTCTCTAAAATTCACTAATTAAATGCACTCTTACGTACAGACATCTGACTTAGTTATCTTTGCTTGACAACTCATGGCATACTGGTGAGATATTACTTAAATACGAAAATGCCAAGTCTAAGCATTCACATGTTTGTGCAATGAGGCACTGAGAAATGTTTATCCCGTATTTGCACTATTTAGTTGTCACACCTGGGCAAACTAATGGTACGAAGATGACAAATTTCCCCGTTTTCCTCAGGTTTTAATGGTCAAAAAACAGCTAAACACACCGATGCTCTATAAATGTCAACACATTCAACTGCATTGGTATCTCAAGGAGGAGAACATTTATCATAAACGCAGAGGAATCCAATAGAGCAAGCTGATGAGCCCCTTTATTTCACTCAAATAAGAAAGAAAGAGAATTGTATGTAAGGTTGATACAGAACATACCCTTTATATACGTCCCCAAAAGAACCTCTTCCAATTAGCTCCAAATTACTAAACCTTGACCCAGAAGCTTCTATAAGAGCTGCGGCGTCCCCCATTATGCACTTGATTTGACTGAAACTTTTTCCTTCTTCTCACTCCCACTTGAAAAGTAAATTCTTCAACCAAATAGTCATAGCCACTCTACAACTGACGATTTTGGCGAAGAATCATAACAATTGCCAACTGAATTCCAGTCTTTTTCTTTAATTTCAAACCCACCTAAAAAACTGGGAAAAGCATTAAGATAAAGCGAATCAATAAGATTGAAGCAACTTTTGAAATCCAACGAATTACCAATACAAACTGTTGCATGAAAAATGCAATGGGGTTCCAATATATGCTGAACAATCCTAGTTTGGTGAAGTGGCGATGCTAAAGGTGACGTCCCAACAAAATTTCATTTAAAATTAACCATATAATCAATAATTCTGGAGCCCTTAAAAAAAAAGCAGCAAGATTGCCAAACAAATACGCCAAGAGTGACTTCAATGTGAGGCATAGGGTTTTTCCTTTCCATATAAGAATAAACAGAAATAGGAAAAAGATAAGCTCACCTCGCCAATGCGGATTCGAGATAATTGGTTTTGAGATTTACAACCTTCAACAGGAAATTTTGAAGAAAATAATCAATTGAAGTGAAACAGGCGATCCTGTTTCAGAATATACACACATATATACAGCAAAAATCCCTTCCTGAATAAATTTATCAGCTCTTTGCTCTCTGGTTTTTGCAGAGTAAAGGATCGATATGGAGGAAGAATCCTTGCTCTGCTTGAAATATACTAGATGAAATACAGATGGAAATTATTTGTCTTTTTTCACTTTTTTTTGGTGAGTAGATGAAAATTATTTGTCATTACGCCGAAAAAAATATAGAAAATGCAAATTTTGTAGCTGGGCTGTGGACCTATTGATCATTGATGTTGACTGCTTGGTTATGGGCCGGCTTATGTATATTAGAATTGGGCCTTTGCATTTAGGCCCGTATGACGTAACTATATCGTTGTGAAAGGAACAGTTCTAAGCAGCTAATGAGGCCCAATTAAAGATTGGGAAAAAATTTTAAAAAAAAAATCTAAATAATTAAAGATGCTAAAGTTGAACTACCAAAGTATGACGTATTGGGCTTTTCAAAAATTTTAAAAGGTCTCTGGTTTAAATTGATGTTTCTTTAAATACAAAAAAATGAAAAAACAAATACATGGTAGTAGACAAGTGACATAAATAGACTTAGGTTTGTTTTGTAACGCGATACCAACTGATGTGTGAAAGCTTAGACTATATATGATTATGTCTTTATTTCATTTTATTATATTGTCAAACTAAAACCTAAGGTAGCATCCACAAAGCTTTTGGACATTACCGCAAACAACATAACTAATTACCTACCGAAATAACTTATGGACAATACAAATATTATTTTCTGAAAAAGAAATACCTAAGTTGCTGAAATGAAAAGAAAAGGAAAAAGGATAAGTACGTATAGGGTTTGATCTTTGTAAATTTAATGGCGGAGCCACATACCGGCCAGTCACGCCCCCCCCTCCCCCCCCCCCCCCCCCAAAAAAAAAAAAAATTAATTTTTTTTGTTATTATAGGTAAAAATTTTGGACATTTATATTTTGCCCCCTCCCTCCCCCAAATTTTTATAATTTGCCTCCCCAATTTATTCTTTATTTTTTGGGGTAATTAGATTTGAGAGACAAAATTCTTTGGAAAAATATGATCCTCATCTATACTAAAATTTATTAAATTGAATTCCTAATAATTGAGTATATTTTGTAAATTTATTTATCAATTTATTAATAAATTGGTAGGTTTTATATAGAAAAAATATTATTTTTAGTCCCTATATATACATTAATTTCAACTTTGAATCCTATTATTTATGGACGTGATACATTTAGTCTAAAAGAAAAAATTCATTCCCCCAAAATGAAAATTCTGGCTCCACTCCTATTTATAATGCAATAAATAATACATATTTAGGTGGATTAAAGTTTTTGAGAAGTTGAGGCTATTGCAGCCTGCGTTGTCACTTTCGACTGAATGAGGATTTTTTTTTCTTGTTAGTTAACCGTACAACATTAAACCAACGCCATCAAACCCTTGAATACACATTATGTGCTTTCATTGGGTTGGCCATTGGTGTATCTTGGTGGATCTACCGTATAAAGCACAAGTTTAATGTTTGACAATTTCCTAACCATTGTATATATAATTCAGCGAGAAGATTAATCATGATAAATAACCTACTTAGACACAAAAAAAAAAATGTTGACAGTCCAATACGGCATATTAAATCATTATTTATTAATCAAGCGGAAGCTGGAAATTTTTCTTATATCAAATTTCTCATAAAAGCATGCGTGTGTTTAATTTTATTTTCTAAAGAGATACTTATTATATAAACAATTCCTCATATAAGATTATTTGGTTTTGTGGTATCTTTTTTATTTATTTATTATTATAACAATGTTACTTTTTAGAAAATATGTGATTTTATTAGAATTATGACCGCAGTATATATAGAGTATTTTTGTTGATGTAATGTTTTAAAATAATTTCGAAAAACAATAGGCCTTTTTTTTTGGGTTTGATGTCATACCCATATAATCCAAAAATTACAAAAATAATAAAATTCTGTCTTTCTTTTGGAAGAAAATTGCAAAAAAAAATAAAAAAAGAAAGAAAAGGAAATTAAAGTGCGTTTGAATTTTGGGGCCATTCCATTTGCAAATTGCAATGCTTTTTTCTTCTCTTCCTAACCTTTCTCCCGCTGTCTGTTGGTGCTTTGTTAAGGAGGATAAAAGCTGTCCCCACATCCCCACACACTATTTCACTTCACGGCTTAGAATCTTAAGAACACGACAAAAGCAGTACAGACGGACCTCGACATCCTAGTCCTGGATCCTTCCCAGTTCACACACACATGCACTTCCACTCTCACTCTGTATCTCCAAGAACAGAGCAGAAGGAGAACAGACTACTCTGCCTACCAAGTTCAAAGATTCAGAAACTGAATAGATAAGTGAGAAACAGTCATCTGATCTCGACCATTCATCACATTTCCATCACACACACAGTGACAGAGAGACATGGTGGGCTCAGGATTAAGAGAGAAAAGCAAAGAAGCATTAGGGGTGATAGCCATTCACGAGGCACTTAGAAGCGTTTGTCTAAACTCAGACTGGACTTACTCTGTTTTCTGGACAATTCGTCCTCGCCCGTATGTCCCTCTTGTCTCACCTCACTCTCTTTCATTTCCAAACACTTTGTTTAATTTCTTATGTGCAAAATCTTATTTTCTTTATCTGAAATGGGGTTCGCATATTTAATTTATTGCAGGAGAATTAGGGGTGGAACTGGAAATGGTTGCAAATTAGGAGATGATAATGGTAGCTTGTAAGTAAATGGTTCTGAATATACAGGGGAGCCAAGAAAGTTTATTTCTTTTTTTAATGATTTGTGATATTAATTGGTTTTATTGAGGATAATGAGTGTGATTTTGAATGTTGTCTGAAGTGATATTCTTGTCGGGTTATGATGTTTTTCTTACCTTTTTGCAGAATGTTAATGTGGGAAGATGGATTCTGCAGAAGCAGATCAGTTGTGGATGGGGGGGAGGATCCTGTCAGGAAAGCCTTCAGCAAAATGTCCATTCAGTTGTATAATTATGGAGAAGGGTGGGTAATGGGTACGTGCTTTCATTGTTTGTGGATAGGGTTTCTTTTCTTTTCTTTTCTTTTCTCGCTCAATCCAAAAACAAAATCCTTTCTTTTTTTTATTTTATAACAAAATTAGACCTTTTTTTTTATAAAACAGAAAATATATTTAACCTTATGTAAACTTCAAGAGATGATTGTTCCTACCAACTGTTCTTGTTCTATTCTTCTTACCCTCAATCCTTATTTGTTCATCTATACATGTGTGCCAGTTTATAGTGAGTGTAATAAAAGATAAAATCCTGAATTATTTATATTATACAGATAATTACCGACTGCGTTGCAGTTTTGTTCAAATTACCAATCCCCCCCTGCCCGAGGATTACTATCTCTTTCACGAACTACCCCTGAAGTTCTCCATCTCTCTCACTAACTACCACTGAGGTTTACTATCTTCTATTAGCCACAAAACCTTAGGAGGGAGTTGGTAATTTTTAAAACCTCAGGGGTGTTTTTTCAGGCGACCAAGTGAAAGTGAACAGCTCCAAGCAAATCTTCTAGAGAACCTTCCCTTTTCTTCTCTCTTCTTTCCCTTATTTCCCCTTCCTCTCCTATCCAAAAGGTCGAGCTTCGCTTAAACCTCTCCCGAATTTTCTCCATTTTGCTCAGTTGGTACCCTCCAGCGGTGGCTGGGCAGTGATCTTTGTGGTAGCGGGGGTAGAATATTTGAGCCAAACCCCGAGGGTAGTTGGTAATTATCCATATATTATATTGTGTGTGCACGGCATGCATATGGTATGTTTCGGATAGATGAATTTTCTTGTTATTGCAGGTTAATGGGGAAAGTTGCTTCTGATAAATGTCACAAATGGGTATTCAAGGAACCGACAGAAAGTGAACCAAACAATTCCAACTACTGGCAGAGTTCATTTGATTCTGTATGTATACAAGATTCATCTATCAAGACGTGCATTGTTTTGATATCTTATAGATTCTTGATTAAACAGCAAAATAATTGATTTTGAACCTTACTTTTCAAGTAACAGTGCAACTTTGTACCAATTCTCGAAAGTACTTAAGTGGGACTTTGTTTGTCCCAGTTATTATTGGTGTGATAAAACTACTGTATATGAATGACCAGTGAAGTTGTCTGACTTAATCAATATTACAGGTACCTTCTGAATGGACTGATCAGTTTGAGTCAGGCATTCAGGTACTATTTAATTTCAGTCCCACAATAGTGATTGAATGATTGTTCTTCCCAGCATAATTCAATTCTTTTTGGGGCAAAAGTTTAATAAATTTTAAACTTGATTTTGTTGCAGACTATAGCTGTTATTCAAGCTGGACATGGCCTTCTACAGCTTGGTTCCTGCAAGATTGTGAGTTTCATCATTTGGATATCAATTAATATATGGAGATTTACATTTACTATTATCCTAAGGTTTTTTATAATTACAAATTAGTCCCTGTTATTTTAAAAATTACAAAAAGTATACTTAAGGTGTCATTATTCATGTGAAGTTTTCACCGGATTTTGACTATATTCACACTAGTGGAGCGTCTTATCTATTCCATATTTTGCAATCCAATCAGTTCAAGACTCGATACAATTTTAAACCTAATTAGTGTCAGTCAAAGCCTCTTTTTTCCACGTTTTTGTAAATTTTACCTCATTAGTCAATACTGAACTTCAGTTTTTAAATTTATAAAATAAGAGGGACAAATTTGTTATTATACCAAACTTTAGAGGTAGTGCGTGTAAATTGGCCATGTAGTCGAAATAGATTACTTAAATTTCAGTTTTGTTATGTAGAAACACATTATATTGAGTGAATATGTTAACTCTGTTCAGGTAGCAGAAGACCTCCACTTTGTACTGAGAATGAGACACACCTTTGAGTCCTTAGGCTACCAATCAGGATTATATCTATCCCAACTATTCTCTTCCACGCGCAACAATCCCACATTAAAGCAGCCTATTAGTCAACCTCCTCCTCTGTTCAATTGGGAAATTACTAGGCCAACCCCTTCATCATCTCCAGCTGGATTATTCGCAATCCCACCGTCTGATAATGATGATGAAAACGACATCAAATGGCCTAATGGGTTGACTTTCTTCAACGCTCTTACCGGACAAGCTGACCAAGCGAAGCTCTTGTTTAATCCGGAGGGATTAGGGAGTATTAATCCTAATGAATGTTTGGATAGAAAGATCGAGATGGAGATGGAGGATAAGTTCAAGAGGAGCTTCAGTTTGCCTGCGAGAATGGCGAGTTTATCTTCTTTGACTTCGCCCGATCTCCATGCTCAGGAGTATGGTAACGAAGGAGGAATGTGTCGTGATGTAATGGAAGCTTTTTGGGAGTAGAAGGGTGAATTATGAGAAGAAGGTTGACAAGTTGTAATTTGGATAACAGTATTTTAAAAAAGTGTTAAGTATGCTCATGATGAATTGTTTTAGTTCTCTCTATGGTGTTTTGATCTTTGATGTCTACTCACTTCTGTAATACAAATGAGAGGGAAATATGAAAAATCGCGCAATTACGCATCTTCGGAACCTTGCAACTTTACACTTACTCCTGAGGGGGTATTTGTAAGTTTTTTTAGGAGTATTATGTATATATTTTTATGTTTCTAGGGAGGTATGTGATAACATTTACTTTGTTAATTTTTTATTGTTCATGTTTATATCTTTAGGTTATCAAAGAAGTTTGACAAATTTCCACATTTTTAGCCTCAGCTATTTAGTTAATTTATCATTTATCTATCAACAAGACAATAACCTAACATTGAAAGTATTTTGATAAGGTTGATCAAAGTAGGAATGCACAAATATGGTTGACTGCCATTCTTCCTTTCTTTCTAGTAAGAGTAATCGCCGTCCTTTCTCATTCGAAAGTAGCTGGCATTCGTTCCTTCGTTTATACTTTGGAGAGTCCACGAATTAGAAAGAAATCGAATACTAGATAGGTTTGGTTGATTGAATCAATTACATTTATTTTCACTGATCATTCAACAAACCATGCAACACAACTAATTCCGGACTATTCACTGATTTATGTGTTTGTCAACTCATGACCACTTGGCTTGCATGCGACAAAATTGTTTAATTAAATTATATGATTCTTTTAGGTGATAATAGCGACCAATTTCCAACCAAAAAACTAGTTGGAATATTTAATTAAATTATATGATACTTTTATGTTAAAATAGCGACCAATTTTCAACCAAAAAAGTTGTTGGAATATTTAATTAAATTATATGATTCTTTTATGTGAAAATAGCGACCAATTTCTAACCAAAAAACTAATTTGAATATCTAATTAGATTATATTATTCTTTTATGTTAAAATAGCGACCAATTTCTGACCAACAAAGTTGTTGGAATATTTAGTAAAATTATATGATTCTATTACTTGAAAATAGGGACCAATTTCCAACCAAAAGAATTGTTGGAATGTTTAATAAAATTATATTATTCGTTTACGTGAAAATGACGACCAATTTTTAACCAAAAAAATTATTTGAATGTTGAATTAAATTATATGTTTCTTTTATGTGAAAATAGCGACCAAATTCCAACCAAAAAAGTTGTTGGAATGTTTAATTAAATTATATGATTCTTTAACATGATAATAGCGACTAATTTTCAACCAAAATAATTGTTGGAATGTTAAATAAAATTATATATTTCTTTTATGTGAAAATAGTGACAAAATTCCAACCAAAAACGTTGTTGGAATGTTTAATTAAATTATATGATTCTTTAACATGATAATAGCAACCAATTTTGAACCAAATAATTATTGGAATGTTAAATAAAATTATATATTTCTTTTATGTGAAAATATCAACCAAATTTCAACAAAAAAATTTTTGGAATGTTTAATTAAATTATATGAATCTTTAAGATGATAATAGCGACCAAGATTTTCATTTTGTTGGGTTTAGTTTAAATGGGAAATTTTAGGGAGTTTTCGGTTTTATGTTTTGAAATAAGTTTTTTCAAAAATAAATTTTGATGGTTACACTTACATAAGAAGTTAAGAACTTAATATTGCAAGTGGGCGATTATCTCAAAATTTTCTATTATATAAAAACTAAATAGTAAAAAGTGTGAGTAAATTTTGGAGGGAGACCAAAATTTCATACTAATATAATCAACGAAGAAGTCCTTGAAATTCGATCACACCCTACAAAATACGGATACGGATACGGATACGACACGACGCGGATTCGGCGAGACGGATTTTTTTCGATATTTTGCACTAGAGAAGTGTCCGACAAAGCACAACACGACACGACAAGATAGGATTTTTAGAAGTGTTCATGCATCATAGATCACACCCTTATGGGCCTATGACTCTTCTTTTTTAAAATCGATTCTTGTTATTGTAAGAAATCAAATCTCAAACCTCCATATTAAGAGTAATATCCGATGGCCATTTAGTGGAACTTTTTATTTATTTAAGCACCAATACTTTCAATAATTAACATATTATCATATTTTATATATATTTAAGTAAAAGAAGTATAAAGGTTGGAGGAATAAGTAAATCCAAAGAGGCGATTACTACAATAAAGAATTCTGTATTTAGCGGGATGTATGAAATTAATCATGAGGGGTCTAAATAACACGCTTTCTTTTCCCCGGGCAACCGGCCTGTTCTGGAACTGTGTGGGCTAGCTTACAAGTCGGCGAATAGAGCTCCTTTTTGTAGGTCAAAATGAGTGATTTATCCAACATTAATTTCCAAAGAGTTAAAGAGTGGCTGCAGCTTTCAAGATTATTCGATCGGCGTTATAACCCTGGCTTTTTGTATAGTTTTCATGACTACTAATTCTTCTTTCACTTTGATTTGTCCACCACAATTTTCGGCTCTTATTTGACAAGCTAGGCCAAATCGGAGATTATATATTTTTTGTTCGAAACCAGCCGATACTGCTGCTGTTTGTGAATTGTGATGTAAATGAAACATCTATATCACAAGACAAAAGGGTGGCCAGCCTTCAATCTTTTGAAATTTAACGGAAGTTTAGAAAAACTTGTTAAGAAAAAGAAGATGACAAATTTACCCTCCACTAAGTTCAATATTAAAACTAGTTTCACTCTATAATGTGCAATTCTTAATTCAAAGACTTATAGTAATTAGGAACTAGCTAGGAAGACTCTGTCTCACACACCCCTCTACAGAGATATTACCAATTGTTTTCCGAGTATGATCTAGTCCAAATAAATATAGAATTAAAATTTTATAAATTAACGAAAGATTATCATCAAGTCAATTAAGAATATTGTGGTTATAAAATGTACAAGAAAACAAATATTTGGATAAGATCATTGACATATACACATACCCTACATTTGAAAATGTAAAATCAAAATTTGATTACTATATATTGATGGTAGGCTAGGGTCAATTTCAAGATTGTAACTGATGCATCTATGCAATCGATCTTTACTCCCAGTTGTTAGATTAGTAGCTTCTGCTTCTGTTTTTTAGCTTTTGCTTTTGTTTCTTTTTGCACAAAATAAAAACTATAAAAAATCACCACTCCCAGTTAAGCTAAAGTGCATTAATAGAGGTCGCTCTCAGCCCAGACTAAAATTCGGGCCATTGTTCCACAAAATGGGACCAAAGGTTCATGAACTGACAGAGAAAGCCCAAATGAAGGATCTCATTATTTAAGTTTTTTCCTTTCCTTTTTTTAGATATCTTATTTTAAGTTAAGATTATAGCAAGTCACGTAGCTTAACCGTTCGGTGCTATGATAATTTAATCAGAGTTTTCATATTTTGGGAAGAAAAAAAAAAAGAAGTTAAGATTACCTAATCCTGCCAAAAACAAAGATTGATCATTGAAGAGAATCAAGACAATTGTATGTTATCTCAATGCCCTAATATTTGATAATCAAGACTAGCGAAAAGGTTTTTTAAGGTTAACTATAAGATCACTAAAATTTTGAGTTTTTTGTAGTTCGATGCCAAAAGTTGTGCCCGATCGGTTGATTATCTAATATTTCATGAGTATTCACTTATAATCTAATTTAACAGTACTTCAGACGGAATCTCTTACAATATTTCATGGACTTCATCAATACCTGCCCTGGCAATCAAAAAATTCCACCGTAAGTGTAAAATTTGACCACCATCCACATTTATAAAGAGTTCTTTTTTTTCTTTTAATTTCTAAAGCCCAATTATGAATTAAATAAGGAGTAATGCACGAATGTTACTAAAGAGAGAAATAGTATAATAAAAAATTAAAAACTAATGAGAAAACGAAACAATAATATAAGAAAATTAATTGTGTGCTTTTGTTGAAGTGGAGGACGTACTTTACCTGATCAAGACGCTTCTTCAAAACCTGTCATGTCAACAACTTATAATTTGCCGCCTGTTCTTTCAATCCCAATTATGACAATACTGATCATCTTTTCAACACATATACGATTAGTAAATAATCTTTCAATTTAGACGAATAAAATGGATTAAGCACTCATTAACAATCTTTAAACCCTTTTTGTAATTCCTTTTACAGTACACAGTTATTGCAAAATTACCTGCAACAATGGTTAATTAAAAATCTTTCAGTCAGACGCTCACTTCAAATGATCCCAAGTCCCAACTAAAAAAATAAATTAAAAAAATAAAATCCACCCTTTTCACTGCTCCAAATTAACTTCTCGGCGGAACAACTCCCTCCTCTACAGTACTCGTTTTAATGGCGTGACACTCTTGGCATGTTGAGATAAACGACTTTAACATCCTCTTTCCAAACCACGATTTTGCGCCACCTGCAGTACTGCCCTGATCATCATCATTTGCCGCTGTCGTCGATCTTTTAGATCCTTTACGTTCTAGATTAATTTCGACTTTTCTCGATCTCGAGCTCTGATGTTTCAGCACTGGCGCGGGCGCCGCCGCAATCAGCTGCCACCTCTGAGAATTCAAAACCGGCGGCGGCCGCCTATTCCTTTCTTTTCTCGCTGGAATATTATTTCTATCAGAATTCGTAGAAATAATTATCGCTCTTCTTTCAGAAGCCGCTTCACTCGTGCTGGTTCTAGCGCTGCTACAGTTGCTGCTCCTGCTGTTCGTACTGTTACTGCGCGACGACATCAACGAATCCTTGCTGCTAATGCTGCTCGCTCGGCTCGTCGAGCGCGAATAAGAGAAGTTATACGGTACTGTACTTTGATACTGATCGATTGGAAAAACGTGGGGCAAAAGCTTTCCATTGGAGAACAAACGATCGGCCGGAGAATTCGGCGATCCCGGCGTGGTAACACACCCGAACTCGAACTGGTCGGAGTCCTCGCCGGCAGCTGAGGGGATTACCACCGGAAAAGAGAACTTGTTGCCGGATGAACTCATGTTTTTACTGCAGCGAGTGATCTCCATGGAATTCTGTGCAAGAATGATATATGTTTTTCGTTAATTAAGAGGGTTGTGAAAACATGATTTATATGAAAATTGATGATAAAAACAAAGGAATGAGGGTTGGCGCTTTTCCCGTCAATGGGGGACCCCCATTGTTGGGGGTCCAGCTAGCTTCAAGCTTCGGTGGTCTACATCATCATGTATTAACTTAATTAATTACTAGAGTTTTGTGGATAATTTATAATTAACAACGTGATTAACAATGATACATGGAGCGTGCGGCTTAGTGTGTGCATAATCACATAATCACAGCTCGTTTGGGTAATTGGGTGTACATAATATTTTATAAACATAGATTGATTCATAATTAAGGTTTAAACCAATGTATTTATAAATAGGCTTTAGAAAAAAGAAACTAGTTGTTGAGTTTCACGTAGAATTGTCCATTCGCCGTAAAGCAAAATTGAGCAATTTTTACTTTAATTCAGAGAGCATGTTTATAACTTTAGAGAAACAGAGCTAATTGTACATACTACTTATCCAAATCTTGTTATTGCAGCTTCGAAAAGTTATTCAAAGGGTACAGGGTACTATCGTACCGTGTACGTGTTACGAAGCTAGCTAGCTAGACCTAAATTTTGTTTGATTTGTTTAAGATAATTAACTAATTCTAAATGTTTATGCAAGTGGGAGATGATGTGATGTGCCCCCGGCTATAGTGGAAGTTGTGTGAGTTGGCAAAAACAACATCGGCTTTAAACATACATAATTGGGCTGTCCCAATGTATATTTTACATATCCTACATATATAAATAAACCTAGGAAGCGAATTGCTAAGACCAAGTAATGATGTGTTCAACACATTGCCTAGGGTTTTGTTTAAGAAAATCAAGTAGCATGTTTAATTAATTGGATTTGGATGAATAACTTTTTTGCAATCCCAAACATTGGCGACAAAAGTGGAGTTTAAAGATAGACGACTGTCCCCCATTAAGAAAGGATCGACCCTAGGGTCCATTGTACGTTGTTCATTTTATTTGGGACCACTCATCACTTCCAATTTTTCTCACTTTTTAGATGAATATACATTTGTTAGATTTAATTTCTTATAACTTTATCCTTTAGATGATGTTTTTAACCTTTATTATGGTTCGTATAAGTGATATACAAAGTGATGATAATAGGTATGGGTTTCATCTTTCTTAGTTTGGCCCAATGCTTGATTTGAGGTTGAGGATCATCTCAATTTTAATGGGCCAAAATTATTCAAGTGTCCAAAGCTCGTTAAAGGCCCAATTTGGGGTCCATATGAAATGTACATAGATATTCCAATTTCCAACCACGCAAATAACATAATCAGACTAAAATTGGGAAGAGCGGAGCGGTTGAAGAAGGTGGCACCAACAGGCAACACGTAACAGGTTTACTACGGGTGCGGGGGCTGTTTGTACTTTGTTGAAGAAAATAGGAGGACGCGTGTCGCCTGCACAGGCCTCGTCACCTCTCTTCTCTCGTCCTTTCTCCATCTGCCTCCGCTTCTTCTTCGGTCACTGCGCAAATATCTGCATTGGATACATAGAGATCACTATTAATTAAATATCACAAAAAAAAATTCCATTAATGACCGGGAAAGAAATCATGCAGAAGATGAAGGTACCTGTTCGATTTATTCCTTTTCTTATACGAACATACATCGTCGTAGTAAATTTGAAGAAGTTGTAATCCCTTAAGTTGAAGATTTGGTGAAAATTACCGAGTTTCTATGCCGTAGGGATATGATATTTTTGTTTCCCCTAAATTTAGCTGATATTTTTCCACTGTTGGCATCAGACTGTGATGTTGGTCAAATAAAAAATAATAATTTTGTTTTAGGAATGGTAATTTATTAAAACAAATTAATAGAGAAGAATTAGCAGGTTAGCATCCTCTAATAAGTATTATGTAACAATTTCTTATCATCATTCCAGCGATGTTGTGGCTGCTTTGTTGTTCTGCAGGAAAAAGTAGGTATATCTTCGCCCCCTTCCGATGCCGGAAAGGGGAAGAGCAAGTTTTCAAAGCACGTCACTCATGGATATCATTTGGTTGAGGGAAAATCGGGCCACGCTATGGAAGATTATGTTTTCGCCCAATTTAAACAAGTTGGTGATAATGAACTTGGTTTGTTTGCAATATTTGATGGTCATTTAAGCCGCGAAGTGCCTGATTACTTGAGATCTCATCTTTTTAATACCATTTTGGAAGAGGTAAACATAATTTCAAGAATAAAAGGAGATTAAAGAAATATGGTAATCATCGTTTATGATTTTCGTTTTGCCCTTTTTCTGTTATTAGCCCGACTTTTGGACTTCTACAGAGAAAGCAATTAGAAGAGCATATCGAATAACAGATACCACGATATTGGATAAAGCCAAGGATCTTGGTAAAGGGGGTTCGACAGCTGTTACAGCAATATTGATCAATTGCCATAAGCTTGTGGTTGCTAATGTTGGAGATTCTAGGGCTGTTATCTGTAAGAATGGTGTGGCGAAACAATTGTCGATAGATCATGAGCCTGAAAGTGAAAGGGATAGAATTGAGAACAGAGGTGGTTTTGTATCAAAGTTTCCAGGTACATATATGTATATAAATGTAATAATTCTTAAACATTAGATTGTTAGAATAATTTAGTCATTTTATTTGCAATTGAATCTATTTATGATGATTTTCGGAACAATTTAGGTGATGTATCGCGCGTTGACGGACAATTAGCGGTAGCAAGGGCATTTGGTGATAAAAGCCTGAAGGAGCATCTTAGTTCAGAACCGGATGTGTCGGTAGAAATGATAGATGATAAAACTGAATTTGTTATCTTGGCTAGCGACGGCATATGGAAGGTCAGTGTTACATTGTTATATTTCACATTTGTATTGAACTTCAGATGTTTACTTACCTAGTTGATTATATGATTGCAGGTAATGACAAATCAAGAAGCTGTTGATTGCATTAGGGACATCAAAGATGCGAGAGCGGCAGCGAAACACCTTAATGAAGAGGCACTAGCTAGGAACAGTAAAGATGACATTTCCTCTGTAGTTGTAAGGTTTGGATGAGATACCTCTGTTTCTTCTAGTTTGATGCTTTTGTTGTATGTTTGTTGGTGAGTGATGTTCTTTTTGTTAGGTCGTGGAGCCTAATTGTAATATTTTTGTAATATTTAGTGTACTGTTAATTATGAAGCACTACCGCTGTTCAATCTGTAATTATTATTTTAGGTTGTACCTGTAATTATTCTACATTTTTTTTATCTTCCTTTACTATTAATATAGTGGAAAAGTCTTAGTCAAGTTTGACTAAGTGGAAAAACCAAAACCCTAGTGTATTATTTCTCTCTTATTTTTTCTCTCTACTATTCATTATTTTTTTCCATCAGTTCAAGAGTGGTGTCAGATCCTGACACTTTTGTTGTATGTCTTTTGTGTGTATGTGTGAGAAAATGAAAAAATGTAATTTAGCATCTCTCATTTTTGTGCAAATTATCATAGAAAGAAATAGATAAAAATCATTGGGAGTTGGAGACAGAGAATGTGATTATCCTTGAAGGTACAAAAGCCACATCTAATAATCTCACTGGCCTAACAACACATTCTAAGAGAGCTATAACATCTGATCAAATTTCATTTTGGTGACAGAAGAGAGCAAGCAACCTAGAAAAACATCCTAGTGAGTAGTGTGGATGTGGAAATTTTGTTGACAGTAGAACCATTAATTTCACTTTTTCAATGATGCTGTCTCGAGTTGTTTTCGTCGAGTCCTCTATTTGAGCCCTCTTTCCTAGACTCGAGCGAGCTCTTCCTGCGCCGCTCATTGTGGCCAGCTAGACGTCTCCGGCAACTCCTCTTTGTCTGATCAAATTCTGACACCTCATGAAACCTGAATTTAAACATAACCCAAAGTAAACAAACTAACAGATTTTATTTATTTTCTTCAAATTATTGAAAATTTGTCTGAAGATCCATTGTAAGAGCAATGGTTTTCCAAAGTTAGTCACAAATATGCAGAGATCGAAAGAGATCTTAGAGACCATCTCTTGCCTACAAAACTTTATTCTTCCAGAAAAAATATATATATGAACAGGGGATAAATAAAACAGTGAAATAAATTAAGAGTAAAATTTCAAATGGCTTTCCAGAACTTTCCAATATGCATTACTAGCATTAAAAAAGAAGAAAGAAACAGGGGACCAGAAAAGAAAACCTGTATTGTCAAAAAAATAAAAAATAAAACCTGCTACACTGCTGACAGAACCTCTGTCTCAGCCCATCTAGCAAGACTACTGGAGCTTTAGCATGGACCTCACAAACCCTATGCCTTTGGTGGTACTTCTTGCAACCACTCAGATCAGCCTCACAGTTCTCAACCAGACAGCATGGCGGCGCCACCACTCCACCACCACTGCCACCGCTCTTTCCTGACCCCTCACCAAGACTCAGCCTTTTCTTCTTCAACTGAGAATCCACAAACTTCACCTCAGCAACCCTCTGTTCTTCCATATCACCTTCTTCTTTTTCATCTTCCTCAACAAAATCAGCCTCTTCATCCGCCACAAGCTTCTTGATTTTCAGGTACGATGACATCATATTCTGCATGTTGGGATTCATTTTTTTACTTTTTTGGTGGGTTTTTCAAGATGGTAAGAGGAAGGAAGAAGGAAAATGAGAGTGTGTTTATCGTACTGAGTAATCAATCAATGAAGCTCTGAGTAAAGGTGAAAAAGAAACCATAACAGCGGTACATTTCAGACAGATAAACAGAGTGAATTGTTTTGAGGACCACAAGGGCCACAACCACAACTGCCCTGCCCTGCCCATCATTATGAACCTGATTGTACGTGTCTACAAACAAAACTACTGTTAATTGTCTGGACTCTGAATGACACAGTCCGTAAGGACTAAAACAAAAATATGTGGTATTAGTAAGAGAAGAAACAATAACGTCATGATCATTTGGCTTGCTAGAGCTACATTTTGTTTAACTTTTTCTCCTTTGTGTTTGGAGTGGCTTTATGACTAAAAAGTACATGAAATCAAAATAGAATTGTCACTCCCCGTCGATTACTCTCAAATTAGACTATAAATACAAGTGATTGTCTAAACATATATAGCCGTATATCAACTGAACAAAGATTAACGATAGAATGTCATAATTTAAAGTGATTTTACATTATATGTTCATTATTATTTAAAGGGCTAACCCATTTATTACTTTCCTTAATTAGATATATGGTAGACGTGGATTTATTTATCATAGTATTGATTGATGCATGAACACCAACTACAAATAGATTTGAACTGGTATCCTTTTAGAGTAAAATTATTAATCCAATTACATGGACTGTTCACTTTATAATGTAATGTTATATATTTAGATAGTCTAATAAAAGCAAAGGCCTACAAAAAAAAAAAAAAAAAAAAACAAGACACTCTGAATGGGTCTAGGAGTCTAGGTGCTCAATAATTGGAGTGGTCAATTAGTGATCCTATGTCTTTTACATAGTAGGCGACTAGGCCTGTTAAATGGCCCTAATTTGTTTGCGGCTAGTTCCATCTTCAGATACACCTTAGTCGGCATTACCAATACATAAGTCTCTGGATTTTGTGTTTATTTTATATAATTCTTCAAGAATCAAGATGAGATTTGTTGATTACTACTTGAGAATCCATCTATTTTGATTGATATGAAATTGAAAAAGAGAGGGCATTATGAAAATTAAATGGTTAGTTTTTTTTCTTTCTATGAAGCAAACCACATTTATATGGGTCGAGCCAAAGCAGACCATTTAAATATAAAACTCTCTTTATTACGGACATATGCATTCTCAGGGACTCGAACTCGGAACTTTTAGTTAAAGTTAAATTGACATAACGCCGAACAACTGAATTAAATGGTTAGTTCTTCAAATTTCAATTTCCCAATAATTATAAATAAGAAATTTCTTTTACCCAAACAACAGAGAACTATTATTTGAGTTGATTGCCGAATCCATGTTTATTTTATAACCAAAAATAGCAAGAAAAAAAACCTACGGTGTTTAATTATTATAGAAATTTTGAAATAGCACAACGAACCCTAAAATCTCCTCATGTAAAAAAATACTTAGCTAATAATATAGGGTTTTTGTAGTTAATCTTACAAGTCATAAGATTGACTGGGTCATTTTATTCTGTTAAACGAGGGTTGAAATAAATCAGCAACAAAAAATTCATAATATCTTCGCAATTAATTGTGTTTTAAAATTGTATTGATTTTCTTAAAAAAATTAATATATGAACAAAGTACATCCATGTACGTCAGCCATACAAAAATCCCTTTAGAAAATAAAACGTTTTAAAGATTATACAACAAAAAAAAAAGCAAGAGCAGTAAGCCTGTAAATGCATATAGACGTCTGATCGAAACCCCGTGATTCTGATCACTCATACATCCATTCATTGTTGCTTTTTCTACTGTACTTGGAGAGCATTAATGGTCTGTACTCTTTGTTAGTAGGAGTGTCAATTGTGGTGGTGGGTCGAGGGAGGTTGGATGTGTTCGGATCTCGTTGAGTTGATTCGGGTTGAAATTCTTTTACCCCCAACCCTAACCTGATCCCATTGGCTTCGGATTGACTTGATGTCAACCCACAACCCGACCTAAACCGACAACCCGTAAAATGTAGAGTTTAGTGAGTTTGAATTTTGTCAGACTGTTTTAAAATCAACATGGTAAATGGTAATCTTGCAAATTTCAAAGATGATATGCCAAAATCTCTCTCTCTCTCTTCACCATAGTAATACATCCAGTCCAGCCGAAGTTATTACTAGTTATAAAGGTATGCATTGATTGAATGAAAATACACGAGAGCCATCAATGGATCGATTCAATGTATTACAAAACTTTCAACCATCTTGGCACCACAAAATGTAAAGTGAAGGGGATTCAATGTCTGTTTTGTGTGAATTACTGGTTCGAGTAATTCTACGTTGAGGACTCTTAATCTGGTTCAGGGTTTAGTCACAGTTATGACTCCTCACCCCTCCCAACGAATGTATTTAGTGGAAATCGAACCTGAGATTCGATCTTCCCATAAACTCAACTTATATTGTCAATTAAGTCATACCACTATTAATTAGTAAGGGGATTCAATGTATTCATAAAACTTTCAACCATCTTGGCACCACAAAATGTAAAGTGAAGGGGACTAGTGGCGTATTATCCAAAACAAAAACAAAGGGACTCCTGGCAACAACTTAATTTCCCACCTCAAATTTACGTAAGAATAAATATATCTAGGAAAATTACATTTAACCCCCTAATTTTTTTAATTTTGCGACAAGAGACTCAGCACCTGAAATTATTACATCTGTAGAAGTAGAACTTTATCTTATTTTGTGCAAATTGTTAAAGATTTTATAAATTTATTGAGTGAGTAATCCGACGAAGATAGTTCGAAATTCGCAACAGAATCATATCTCCACAAAATATACGTCAAAGTTGCACTGATCCACTTTACACCCGGTTAGTCCTTTTCAGCTTTTCTTCCCCCCTTTATATTTGCTTTTGCTTTTTAGAATTGAAGGAATTGGGAAAACATGCTCCCAAAATATATAGTATAGGGTTCTCATTAATCAGTGGGTTTTTTAGATTCCTAAATGATAAATCCAATTGCTACGTTCTTAACCTTGCTAATTTCTTTTCTATATTTTATATGAGCTTCGTATTACGTCCGATATATAAGATTAAAGGATAATTACACTTATACTTCTCGACTCAGGAATAAATATAGGAACATCCCTTCAACTATTGAAAATTACAGATAGATCCTCTAATCCTAACGAAAACCTAAAAAATTTAATGGAAAGTTGTAAAATGATTGAATTACCTATAACATTTTTGTTATAGTATTTGTTATACATGAAATGAGCGAGGTGATTAAGTTATTGCCCAATTAATAAAATGTTAGCATCCACATGAAAACAAGAAAATGACTAACAGTAAGACCTAAATGTTAAACAGAACCATAGTCTAAGGGGTGTCTAGAGCCATAGTTAAAGGGGTATCTCTATAATTTCTAAAACAAGAAAATGACTAACGGTGAGATCTAAATGTTAAACAAAGTCATAGTCTAAGGGGTGTGTGCCTAGAGCCATAGCTAAATGGGTATCTCTATAATTTTTAATAATAGAGAGAGTGTTGCTAGTGTAAATATAATTATCCTGATGATTAATCACACAAACATGGGGAACTCCACAAATCAAGTGGAGTAAGTACCGCTTCCCATTCATTTTTGTTAATTATTAATATTATATGTTGTCTGTTAGTAATAGCCATACAAAAAATGGAAAAATGATCAAACTTAAATGTCAAGTAAGATACACAGACGTAAGGTATGGATTAGCGGCCGTTTATGGGCTTCAACGTCAAAGAAGTAAGAAATATTAAGAACCACTGGTAAGGCCCATTTATTTCAATTGGAGTAAACATTAGATCTCTTACTTCCAAGTTCCAGATCAAGAAGTTCCAGAGTTTAATTTTAGAAAGCAAGTTTTCAAAATGACAAGAACTTCGATACTATAATTACATCAAATTTTAAATAAATTGAACTCCAGTACTAAAAGTCTATTTATTAAATACAAATAAATACCGAATTGGGAAAAACTAAATATAAATTCTAACAATTTAATGATCCTTCAAGTCATAACCCCTGGCTAATCTCCTCAGATCCTCCACATGTCTATCTGATGCTTGTTTACTCTGATCACTCTCATAACTATTGTTATTATCATTAATATCATCAATACGATTATGATGATTATTAGTATTATTAAGATTATCAGAACCGCCTTCCGCCACCGAATCTCTGACGGTCTCCGTCGTCTTCTTGGTGGCGTCCCACATACCGTCCATTGTTTGCTTTGCCATTTCGCCCAGCTTCAGCCCCGTCTCCATTGCTCCGACCACTCCGGCCTTGGCAATGTCCGCCACATAGCCCGCCGTCTCCCTGGCGGCGTCTTCTGTGTTCCCCCTCCGCCGTTCTCCGCTGTCAAACACCTTACTTCCTCTCCCCAAGTCTTCAACCCCATCGTGACGGCCTCCATGGAGACCTTCTGCCGCCGTATTTCCTGCATTGGAAACACCAGAAGCGCCGTAGCCTTCAGATCCCGGCCGTGTTGTCCCACCCTGAACCTGAATCAAGAAAACCCAGTTCATTAATTCACATACACACACACACACGCACGCATATATGTTGATATTGAATTAAGAAAGTGCTGAGTTACCTTATTTCTTCCAAAGTCTCCGCGCGCCCCACCTTGACCGCCGCCATGGAGACCTTCTGCCGCTGCATTTTCTGCATTGGAAACACCAGACCCTCCGTAGCCTTCGGATCCTGGCCGTGTTGTACCACCCTGGAACTGAATCAGAAACACAATTACTTAACAACACGCACAGTCGCGCACACGTACATTGAATTAAGGAAATACATACACATGCAGTTACCTTATTTCCGTCGGAGATGGAGCTGAAGCAAGCTACAAATTTGTAGTTGTTACAGCGCTGAGTAGCTCGAATTAACGAACTAGCTGCAAAATTAACAAGAGCTCTTTCGCTTGGAAACATGATCGTATTAATTAAATCAGTTAATTGTCGAATAAAATTGAAGAACCTTCCTTGATTATTTGCTCGACCCTGAACCTAAATATATACTAAGAAAATGTTATGTTATTTGCATTTCTTCAATTTGAGGAACATATCCCTTTGAGCGACACGTATGTAGGACACATGTGTATGCTTTCAGCTGATCGGGACAACTGTTTCCTTCTTTCTTTTTTTAATTTTTAAAATTTGTAAAATTAAGCTAGTTAGTCTTAATTTGTTTTCATAATTTTCCAAAATGTTATTATAGGATACTTGAAGCAGCTTATAATTTAAAAATAAACATTTTCCTTCTTGAAACGAATAAGCACGTTCTCACATCCTTTAATTTTTCTTGTTCTCTTTCGTGTAAGCTCTGCGGAATTCATTTTTATGGGCTTCATTTAAATGTATCTTCAGAATTATTAATAGGCCCGGCCCATTAAAGGTTCAAACCCAAAATGTACGCACATACCTGAAGAGAATCACTTTGTTAACCTGCTAAGGCCCAAATAACTGAGACCCATTTTCTTCCATTTCTTGTCACTAATATAGTGTTAAATGGACTCAGCTGCTAATGTGACCTAGAAGATTTAACTTTTGGGCTTTGATCTTAATGCACTTATCTGGAAATATGGAACATATGTCAAACATTATGCGAGGTGCAGGGTTCAAATCCTAGTTTGTGTATTGAGCAACTGAATTGGAAGATGCAACAACGTTGTTTAATTTAATGAGGCAAATATGTTTGGACTTTAGGACTAGATACGACCCTAACCTACGGATCTTACAAGTTCTGAGTTCTTAAACTTACTAAAATCAAGTGTAATTCACGAGAAAATGCTAGAATGATTTCAATATAATTTGGGTGATGCAAGTTGTCCCTTCCAAAAGCGGAAAGGGAAGTATTAGGCTACACTTGGCCAAATCTAATCCCTACACCAAACCTTGATCTTGTGGATGTGCTTTCTTGAGCCATCTAAGGCTTTTACTCCGGACCCAACACAGTGGGCTGCTGAATTATTAAGTAAAAGATGGGTTAAGCCCATATCAGAAGGATTATCTCTAATTAAATATTTGTAGTACCCTAGACTCCCTAGTCTGAAAAAAATCATGCGGGGAAACAAAATAAATTATGTTGTGTGAGCACTCACACCAACCACATCAACTAGCTAGACAACTACTGTCTAGTTTGGAAACATACTAGAAACATAACATTATAAATCCATCACACCATCACTCATTAATTAGACCTATTATTAAAGTTTGAACCAATAAAATCCTATCCTTACTCAGAAAGCCACTTTCAGCAGCCTAGGTTGCATGATTTAAGAAAAGCTAAAGGGGGAAAATTGTCCGAATCTGGGTAATATTATTGGCTCACAGTTCACATCAAGATCACTAAGATGGCAGGCAGCCAATGTTAGTGAAGTCAAGATGGGCTCTCATGTTTGCTCTTTTTTCCGGCAATCAACCACTTACCACTAAACAAGAATATCCCGTCCGGATAGTATATATATCACCTTTCTTTCAATTAATTTTTCAACCTCCCACTTGATTCATGTTTTTCCAGTCACATCCCCTCATCATTTATATTAAATTATTCTTTTAATATCACTTATAAGTGTCTGACGCGTTCACATATTGGTAGAAAGAATTTTATATTTTAGTAATATGTAAACTTTCAATCTTGATTGGCCCAAATAGAAGTTTTGTAGCTCGGTCATTGATAAAACATCATCTTATGAAATCTTCTAGCAATTGCCAAGAACTCATACTGCTAACATAAGCTACAAATTCTGAAAACTTAATCAGCAATGAAGAGGAACAAACACCATCAAACATCACTTAATGGTTAATAATTATATAAAAAGTTCCCATACCATAATAAATGGAAGAAATAATCATGATCAAGCTATACATGAAAAACCCAAAAGAAGATCAAGTACACTATAACCGAAAGCTTTCATTTTGATTGATGTACCACACTTTTTCTTCCATAGGAAATCCATACAAAACCTGAAAAATCTTCAAGAAAAAAAAGAAAAAGAACAAAAAGTATACAACACTTATTTTTCAAGCTTTTCCTGTATCAATTGCATCAAGAAATGAAACAACTGCATCAATCGAAGGTCGTCTTCTTGGATCCCGCTCTATACATTTACAAGCTATACCAAGAACCTCCAAAAGCTGCTTTTCACAATTCTTATCTCTTATCATAGACAAATCGAATATCTCGTCTTCCTTCTTCTCAGCTTTCTTTGAAAAAACCCATGCAACCAAATCTCTGCAATTCTTTCCTTTACAAACCTCAACAGGCCTTCTCCCTGTAAGAAGCTCCAGAAGAACAACTCCAAAGCTGTAAACATCGCCTCTAAATGTTGCAGTCAAAGTTTGACTATATTCGGGTGGGATATACCCCAATGTACCAACCAAATCCGTCGTGACATGTGTATCATATGGATGTAACAATCTTGCAAGCCCGAAATCAGCCAAATGAGCTTCAAATTTCTCATCTAAAAGAATATTGCTAGTTTTGATGTCCCTATGAATAATATTTGGCTCTTTATGCAAATAAGCCAATCCACGAGCCGCCCCTTGAGCTATTTTCAATCTTGTGGACCAACTCAGAGACGAGCCCATATCGATCCTTTCATGCAACCAATAATCCAAGCTTCCATTCTCCATATACGAGTAAATTAACAGCCTGTCATTCCCATACCGACAATACCCTTGAAGAGAAACGAGGTTTTTGTGCTGAGCTCTCGATAGAGTTTCCACTTCGGCTTGAAATTCCCGATCCATTTGCCCACAATCTCCAGAAAGCCGCTTGATTGCAGCTTTCTTCCCATTTGGAAGGTCGGCTTTGTAGACCAATCCGAATCCTCCACATCCCACAATGTTTGCTTGGGAAAAGTTGTTTGTTGACTTTAGCAAGTCTGACACCGTTAGATCCTTACAATCCGCATTCTTGAAAAGCACGAGCTTTGGAGGGGCAAAACTGTCCGAAAACCGCGGGCCCTGCCCGATTTCGTCCCCATCCTCAATCAGGATGCCGGTGTCTTTTCTTGAAATCCTGAGGAGAATTAGGGCAAGAATTAAAACAATTCCGATTCCGATTCCAACTGTGATTCCTATTATACTTCTTTTTCTCAATAGACCATTTGATGGAGTTGTCGGTTGGTGGAGGCCGGCATTTTTGACAGGACAAGGAGAAATTAATTTCCCACAAAGTCCGGAATTGCCCTCAAAGCTCGAGCTCGGGAAGCTCAAGAATTGGCCATCCATTGGAATGGGGCCCACGAGATGATTATTAGCAACACTGAACTTTGAGAGGAAAGTGAGATGATTGAAGGACGGCGGAATTGAACCGTGGAGGTCGTTGTATGATAAATCCAGTGTTTCGAGGTTCACCATATCTGAGATTGAACCTGGAATCGTCCCGGTTATATTGTTTCTACTCAAATCCAAAACGTGAAGCTGTCTGAGCCGTCCGATTTCGGGCCAGATCAAACCGTTGATTTGGTTATTGCTTAACAAGATTGATGGAGGGAAACTCGAAGCTTGATTATACTGTAATCCACTTCCACTCTGATTTCTCTTGACAAAAAGTGGGATTCCGGTAGAAGTATTAAGACTTGAAGAGCAGCTCGTTGCAGAAATGAGGGCCTTAAGCTGAGTCACACTCTTTGGAATTTCACCAGTTAAAGAATTATTAGAAAAATCCAAATAGAACAAACCCTCCATCTGACCTATCCATGAAGGAATAGAACCTTCCAGATGGTTCCATGACAAATCAAGAACTTGCAGCTTCTTGCAATTTAGTAGCCAATTTGGAATCCGTCCAGTCAAACCACAGTTTCCAAGTGCGAAAAGTGATAAGCTTTCGAATCCCGTTACGTTTTCGGGAATTTCTTCACCATGAAAGTTTTTAGTGAGGATAAGAGTTGTCAGATTTCTGCAATGCTTCAATACAGATAAGGAGTCTGATAAATTGACAAGGCTGTTGTTGGACAATGACAGAAATGATAGAGATGAAAGATTTGCATAACTTTTAGGAATCTGTCCTGTTAAATTGTTCTTGGCAAGGCTCACGATTTTCAATTCTTGGCAAGTGGATAGGGATTCGGGTAAAGGACCGAAAAAACGATTGCTGCCAAAATCAAGGGTGCAAAGATTTTGCAATCTTGAGAAATCAAAATCCAACGGCCCAGAAAGAGAGTTGTTGCGAAAATCAAGAACTCTCAGCTTGGAGCAGAGAGATAAAGTAGAAGGCAATGAGCCAGAGAACGAATTGGAATGTGCAATAAACAGTTCTAACTTAGTTAAATTCCCGAAAACATTAGGAAACGAGCCGGAAAACCGATTTCCAAACAAAGACAAGGTTTTTAGGTTGGAAAGCTTACTGATTTCCTCACTTATCTGACCAGAAAGATTGTTTGCAGCAACTGAAAGCACTTCCAAAGAATCCCATGAGTACAATGATTGCGGAAGGTTACCCGAAATAGAATTGAAATCCAGATGAAGCTGCTGGAGAGACGAGCCACAATTGTCTAACCCTTGAAGAAAACCGGTTAAATGATTTAACGATAAATCAAGAACACGAATTCTTTTGGCAAAGCTGCAGTTTTGTGAGTGGAGTTGACCAGTTAGCATATTGTTGCTTATATTCAATGCAACAAGACTCGGGAATATTCCAAGATCATTGAAATTTCCAGTGAATGAATTTCCTGAGAGGTTTAGAGTTTGAATCGACTGCAAACCAGAAATGGGGCTGAATGCGGCCCCCACCAGATTATTGTGGGTCAAATCAAGAACTTGGAGCTGCTTCAGATTAGAGAATTTAAAGGGCAATTCACCTTCAAGAGAATTGTGGGAAAGATCAAGTGATTTTAGTTGATCCAATTTGGTGATAGACTCTGAAAGCTTTCCCTTCAAGCCTTTTCCGGAGAGTTTCAATACGGTCACTTTCTTTGGAGATGATATATTATTGGCAACATCTTCTTCACATAAAACACCTTCCCATTCACAGCAATTGGAAACATTTGACCATGTCGATTTGATGGAGCCATTAACTAATTGGCTGGAAAATTCCTGTAGTGCTGATAGATCATTTGGATGGCAGCTTCCAGAAGCACTTGCAAGACTCAAAGATAAAGAGAAAAGCAGACAAGCCCAGAATTGGATCATCATTGATGTCGAGATTACCCGCTTGAATTAAGGCACGAATAAACCATGAATTTTGGAGGATTTTGTAAAGATTGGTAGATTCTTGAAGTGCTTTTCAGAATGGAAGAATTCAGATAATGAAACTTCTAACACTAAAATCCCCAAAACCTCAGAAAACACAAAGGCCAACAAACAAAAAATTTCAACCCACATTCAAAGATCATGATAAATGACTCAAAGTATCCAATTGCAACTGAAGGAATAATCAACTCCAGAAGCTGCAGTTATGTTTTCAGCCACCCCCTTGAAAACAAGTTTCAAGACAAAAAAAAAATAAAAAATTAAGCTTCAGCAACCCTGTTTCACAGCAAAGTAAAGCAATAAATCAGCACCACCTCTAATCTAAGGTAACTAAAATATTAAATTTCAAAGAAAATTCAAACCCCCTTCCCTAAACACTTCAAAAATCAAACAAGAAGATAAAGAGGGGGAAGAAGAAAAGGAAAAGAGGCCCAATAAACAACTTGTAACTGAAGCGAAGTTCTAATGGTTTCAGATCCCCAAGTTCCTAAATTAATAAAGAA
The DNA here is from genome assembly GCA_958496215.1 of Verbena officinalis. Classification (NCBI taxonomy): domain Eukaryota; kingdom Viridiplantae; phylum Streptophyta; class Magnoliopsida; order Lamiales; family Verbenaceae; genus Verbena; species Verbena officinalis. The sequence continues at coordinate 27,874,033 of OY292389.1, forward strand.
AAAGCCTTTCTTTATCGAAAACCCACAAACAAAACTCCCTTCCCATGCCAGAAAAAGAGGAAGACATATAAATTTTTTCAAGTCTTATCACTTGTGAATGAAGCAAACATCAGCTCTGTTCAAAACACTTAATAAAGCTTCCTCTTTTTCCACAACGATGCCCCAACAATTACGAAAACTAGAGTGAAAACAGAATCTTGACGAAGAAATGGCAAAGAAAAGTAAAAAAGAGAAAAGGGTATGTATGGTACACTTACTCAAATACAGTGAAGAAGAGAAAGACCATTCAGGCACGAAAAAGAAAAGGCAGCTTGCTACTCGTGCTCAGCACTGATTTTCTTTCTTCTGTGCCACTTTAAAAATCCAAAGCTTATTGCGGACAAAATGGGCTGGTGGGACTAATTTGAAATGATGACAGAAAGAGCTGACTTTTTTTTTTTTCTAATATGGAGAAAATTTAGTACTGGTAATTAATTTTTTTATTTTTTTCCGTGCATTTATGTGTTTTTCTTTCACATATCACAAGTCTGACTACATTGTCAATACACAAATTTGTCCATATCTATCTCTATCTGTCACTACAATATGTGTGTGTGGCCGTGGAGGTTTCCCGGACATTAATTTGGTGCAGTCTTAGGAGGACTGTTTGGGTTTCTGCCCACGCACTAGCTAAGCGAGTGAACCGCACAGCTCAACAGCTGGCGGTTTACCATTGCGTTCAAACAACTATTTTTTGGCAGCGGAGAAACAGCACGCGATGCACGCGTCATTATACGAGCGTGGGCTTACGTACAAACTAGAAGCAAAATGGTCAAAGAAGTTAGATTGAGTGACCGGACAGGTGCGGCGTGTGACCAATTGACGCCGCCTCGGAGTTAGCGGCGCGTTAGCGCTAGTCACGGGCGACGGCCGCTAAATTTATGCCAAAATTACGGAAGTACCCCTCAGAAAACGAAAAATCCGCTTACATGTGAACCCACCAAACCAAATCCACTCCCACCACTTGCATTCTCAACAATAATTTACTCACACCCCCTTTGATTGTTTTGGCATCAGTTTACTGGCAATTTTCAAAACCTAACATCTACCACCACTACTTAATCTATGACAAAATTGGTTATCCCTTTGTCCTCCTCACCACTAGGGGAAAAAAGTTTAATCATAAATTGGTTTCAACACTCCACCAAATATGGAGGAAAATCTTATGATTATTAGTTAAATAAAGGTTTTAAGTTGCAACTTGCAAGATCATGTAGTTGAAGAGAAAATATATTCACATCCAGTTGGGTTGAAGTAATATTAATATATTTACAAAATATTATACTTGTAAGGATTTAGTAGTTTTCGATCCTTCTTTATGGTTTACTAGTCATATAGACTTGTGGAATATGAATTCCCTGCTTTTTTGATATAGAGAGTTGGAGTTTTCATAAAAAATTTCGTTTCTAACCAATGTGGGATGGGTTACATTCTCCTTCACCTAATTCACGTTTGTTCTTGGACGTGTGGACCCTCCAAATAACAAATGAATCTTTTTTAGGGTACTAACACCTCAGTTTTGATACCAACTATAATATATAGGGAGTCAACACACTCTTAAAAACTGATTGTTAAAGGACGATATTTTTCGCATATTTGAAAATGAATGTTGTGAATTGATATTTGGACTTCCTTTAGGAATGATTCTGTTGTAAGGACTTGGGCAGCAGAGGGCCATGCATATGATTTGATGAATAGCAATTAACAAGCTTCATTGTCAAGCATTCAAAGAAGCAAGTGGAGTCAAACAATGATCATATAAATAGCAATATTGCATAGCCCACACCAACAATCATGCTTTCTACCTTTAAAAGTTGACAATTTCTTCAATGGAAAACTTTATATAAAGTATAATTAAGCAACTCCACTCTAATGCACTTCCATTATCAAAATAACCTAAATATACACAGATCATGCACATATTTTAAATTCAAACGGACCAAATTTTATTGTATCACACAAATCGAAATAACAAAGGTGGAAAAAGCACAACAAAATTTTATTGTAGTCAATTTGGGTCCTTTAGTAAATAAATATAGTCTGAGGACCAAACTAGATATAATATTATTTTGCTAGATACAGTTAATCCCACAAATCGTTATCAATATGACTACGTAATTGCTCATCTAAATCATTGAACACGTACGTTTATCAACAAATCTTATTTGGCCCAACCAATGATAAGCCCATCAAGTTCAAGACTTGAAGCCGATACTGGGCCGGCTCAACGTATCCTCGGGACAAAGTGTAGCTTACTTTGGTTACTGGCGGAGCTAGACGGTGATTATTGGTGGAAGCATGGCGGAGATTAGGATTGTTGGGGTGGTGGGGGGCGGACAAATGGGTTCAGGAATTGCACAGATCGCCGCCACGAACGGGTTCCAAGTGTGGCTTCATGACTCCGACTCTAGGGTTCTTTCTAAGGCACTCGAATCAATCTCTTCTAGAATCCAAAGCATCGTCGCAAAAGGCCATCTCACTAAGGTAATTTTTTTCCATATATACATAACTTCTTTTTTAGCTCATCCATCCGGTCGTCTATCTGATATTGTGATTATTATATATGTGTTGAAGGTTCTGTTAATTTAAGGTTACTTTTTGGGAAAAGTTCCGTTTGAGCTTTCCCTGAGATTATTGCATCGGTTGGGCTAATTTTGGGGAAAATCTGAACTTTGCCGATCCTTATTGCTAGTTGACTTTTTAAAGTCAATTTTTCCAGGAAAAAGGTGCTGAAGCCATAAGGAATTTAAGATGTACTTCAAATTTGGAAGATTTTGGTTCTGCGGATATTGTAATTGAGGCGATTTTGGAGTCTGAGGAGGTGAAAAAGAAGCTATTTGCTCAATTAGATGAAATTGTAAAAGGTTCTGCAATCTTGGCATCTAATACAAGTTCAATTTCAATAACTCGATTAGCTTCTGCAACGAGCAGGCCAAGCCAGGTTTCATTCTCATTACTTGACAACAACATTTTATTTTTGCATTGCCTAATGTAGCTGTGGTCGATTGTACTGTAAAGTATGTAATAAAATTTGGTTTATGCGGTAAAATATGGGAAATTTCAGAACTATTTTCAGTGTGGTATAGTGGATTTTTTTATGTAAACATAGTTTCTATTTTTCAAATTTAATAAGAAGATATAGATAGCTAGAGTAAAACCATGTAGAATTTTTTTTTTTTTTTGAATAATGGGACACTAATTTCTTCCCAGACATTATTATTCTTCATTTCTCAATGGTCCCTAATTGCACTTTCTGCAGTGCAACTGCCTGAGATTTCTTGCTAGGTATAGATTTCCCTGATGTCTCTACAATTACAAGAGTAGGTATTTTGGCCCTGCCTCCATGGTGAAAATTCCCTTTATAGTATATTAACGTTCCTGAGGGTGTCTGCGTAATATTTGATATTTCAGAAGGGTGTCAATTTAAAGACATCGTATCGTGAATGCAGAATGCCCCAAACTTGCTGCTGGGGGTGCAAATATACCATAGGAAGTCACTTTCTCTATATATAGGACAATTTACAACTACTCTTGCATAATTTATATAAAATAGGTCTTCTCAAGTTGTCTCCCCTATTTTCAATGAATATAATATTTTTCCTCATCTTTTTTTTTTATACCTTGCATTAACACCCCCCTATAAAATATAAGCATTAAGATATTGCATAGATAAGAAACATTATAACTACACCCCTTCAGGCTTCAACCATACAAACGCTACCAAGACACCCAGGTTTGAATTGTTATTTAATATAAGTATTTGCTGGCCTTTTGATTTGAGGGTAATTGGGTCATTTTACATTATCTATTTGAGTTTCACAATTACTCAAACCTAGAGGGAGGCTTAAGTAATTATATAAGTTAATGGGGGAGTTTGTAATGTGTTTTTTATCAGAGTGGGTGTGAGTGTAATTAAACCTTATATATGCAGAATATAGAATGATTAATTTAAGCTTCATACACAAACTATGCTTAACGAATCTTCCAATGTACTTTCAACTTTCAAATGATGCTTGCTAAGGATTGTATGTATCATGTTCAGGTCATAGGCATGCATTTTATGAATCCTCCACCTGTTATGAAACTGGTGGAGATTATTAGAGGAGCTGATACATCAGATGATACATTTAATGCCACAAAGTTCTTAGCCAAGAGGTGACATTATCATTATCATTCATTAGTATTAGGAATAGTTACGAAAAAAACACTTAGGTCTGCGCCGTTTAAGAAAATCACTTTGAAACCTTGAAAATTACAAAAAACACCTTGAGTCACGATTTTCTGTTAGTTTAAGGGTGTTTTCCGTTATGGTTTACCAAACCTCAGGGTGTTTTTTGTAAAGGGAGCAAACCTCAGGGGGTTATTTGTAATTGACCTTACTATTATTATTAAATCGAACAATTAGACTAAACTTTTCATCTTTAATAGGTTTGGCAAGAAAATAGTTTGTTCACAGGATTTCGCTGGCTTCATTGTGAACCGTATTCTGATGCCAATGATAAACGAAGCATTTCACGCACTGTACACGGGAGTTGCAACAAAGGAAGACATTGATGCAGGAATGAAACTTGGAACAAATCATCCAATGGGACCTCTCCAGCTGGCAGATCACATCGGACTTGATGTTTGCTTGTCAATAATGAATGTTCTCCATGCAGGCCTTGGAGATAGCAAATATGCACCGTGCCCGTTACTCGTGCAGTATGTAGATGCTGGTCGCCTTGGTAGGAAAAAAGGCGTTGGTGTTTATACATACAGTAAAATGTGAAAGGTAATGAAGCTGGGAAAACATTATATATCCGAATGATGTATATATTGACTTACAATATGTGATGTTATAATAAAAGGAGAGCTTATAGGAAAACAACATTACATGTTCGCCCATCTGAAGATCGCGATTGCAATAAAGGAATAATTTCTGTGGCGAGGCTAATGAGTCAACTCAGTAAAGTTCCAGCTCAAGTTACAAATTTTCGAGTTCGAGTTGACATATTTAGGTTTTCGAATTGAATTTTGAGCCCCAGTTAGTGTTTAGAAAAGAAATTGAATCTGAGTTTAAGCTCTTAAACCTAGCTGTCTCGCCCATGACCTTCTCTTGAATTCTTGGGATGATAAATGACCTACTTTAACTCAGTTGTTCCATCAAGGAGTTTATTTCTTCCGGAAATCGAATTTCTACATGTAAATTCAATCAAACGAGTTGTCTTAACTCATTTCATTTTGGTCCCATCTTTTTTCCTTTTTGGTAAATAAAATATGTAAAATTTTATTTCATATGGTTTTTAGCTTCATAGCTTGAACTTTCAGAAATGTGAAAAAAGCTTGACTCACTGACACGACCCGTTCACTTGCTTAGCCCCAAAGAGTGACCACCACTGTGTACCATTATCTATATATTAATTTCCAACATGCATTTGTCTCCCTTCTGGTCCCATGTAGATATCTCCTGCAGTAATGCGCCTTATTTCCAAGCTTTGTATTATTTCTTTGCTTTTTGTCTTCATTTAAGGAAAATAATATTTTTGGTTATTAATTCAACCCTGCTACATATCCTCATTCCTCAATGCTTGCCAGCCTACAAAGTTTATCTTTTGAAATAGAAATACTACAACAATAATTTAGTGTCGTCACACTCATATGATATATATAGTTTAGTTGCGATTTACTAAAATATATATAATTACATTCAGACCCATAATTCAATTGGTTATTTGGGACGACCCCACAAAGACATATACGACCTGTGACAGGGTAAGATACCTCAAATCAAGGTTCATATATATATATATATCGTCATTAAAAGCAAACCCCACAATTAGCCACCACCCTATTACTGTCTTCTTCTCGTAGATAGGTTGTCATGTGAAAGTGACTGAAGTGGTATCCAATGAATGCACAAAGTCATATTTTCACTATTTAAAAAACAATTTTGATACCAAGAAAATACTTTTAAAGCAATGCTAACAGATTTACCTTTGTAACACATTTGTTGTCAGTGCCATTTGAGTAATTGGGTTCAGACACAAGTCAGTAAGATGAAGTTCTTGTTCCAGTGTCCTTGCTGCTCATGTTTCTGCTTCATGAAGCCCCAAAAGGGCAAGCCAAAGCCTACTGAAACCAAGACAGAAGCCAAGCCGAAATCTAAGCCCGAAACCAAGCCGGAAACTAAGCCAGAAGCTAAGCCGGAAACTAAGGAAGAAGCCAAGGGAGAGTAAATATGAGCTCTGCATCAGGCATTGGCAAATCAAGCAACAATAAGTATGTTATGAATTATCCTTAGGTGTATTAATTGTATATCTTGATTTTACCTGGCTATTACTATGTTGGTGATATGGCATTGGGCAAGCTTTGAATGGAAGTTTATGTCAAGATTTTAAGATATTGATTGTATTAATATAAATGTACTTATTTAGCTATAATCTTTTAGACATTTGTTGTCTGAGGTTTGTGTTTGCTGAAAATCATGGCTGAGTTTCGTTATCCAGAAGTTCAGTGTCAGCAGATCTCTGACTGTGCCAAACTTTAGCCTGGATATGTTATGGTTCATGTTTATTTTGCATCTAATATCGCACTTCATCCTCCATTTTTCTCCAGGAAAATTCTACTTCGAACTCAACTCGACCAAACCAGTGTTAATCAAAATTGTTATGTAGTGTATTAAGTGTATTAACTCTTGATTTATTGGATGATAGGATGAATAGCAAGTGATGTAACTTAATAATGTTAGTTAAATAACAAGAAAAATTATAATTAAATTATCAGATTATAATTTATACAATTGCCCAACGCGTTGTACTTTATGCAAAGTGAGTAAAGTTGTTATGTACAAAGTACCAAGCTATAAGAATAAAATTACTCATTACATTTATCCCGGTTTTAGCTAAGTGTACAAAACTGAAACAACTCATTCAACAATCTCGGGGTGATGAATCTTCGGACAGCTCTATATTTGTCAATTTGCCAACTTTGTAAGCAGAAAAAGACCTACCATTTGGACTGGTAGATTACGGATTAAGCCAATCCACTATCCCTGTACACAAACACTTTGCCAAGAAAGAACATCATATTTGTGCAATTACGTAAGAAAAATCTTGAAAGCAAGCAAAAAGAAGATTTATGGTCGATTTGTAGAGATACCAAAAGAGAAGTTCAAAAAGAGGAATATACATCATTAAGACTTGCCACATAGCAATTAGTGAGGAATTAGTTTCTGAGTTGGGCATCAATCCAACCAACAGAACAAGAATCATGGAAAAAGTAATTACATTAAGAAAATGTTCCGGGTAACTTGGAGGGCCAAAGAGTATGTTATGTACATAATTAAAGGGTAAATTACATCCAAACACCCTCACAGTTTATGTATTTACATGTAGACCCCCTGTAGTTTGAGAAATTACACATAGATCCTTCATCTAATACCCGGCTCATTGTAAAAGCCCAATCTGCACCCACCCAAGATTAAAGTTTTAACAAATAAATCATAGCCAAGGTATAATTAACCCTAAGTTCAAGCGACCAAAAAATGGATTTAGGCGGCAAACAGCATAACATTACTAAATTTTGGGTCGTAACTGATAAATTACTAAGCATAAAGTATTAAGATAACCATATTTCAGGTGACAAATTATTTTTTAATTTATTTTTTGGTTAGGACTTAGGAGGAACTGCAAAACAAAGAGAACCTAGCTATTTCATTCAGGAGTTTTATATGGCCATATATTCAGCAATGATCTTGTGGAAACGCGGAGATACAGTGTTGCAGAATATACCGACAAAGAAATGAAATTTGACATAACTCAACGAAAAAACGTGGGAAGAGTTTAACATGCATAAATGATTTCTTCTAAATTCGGTATAAGCAAAATGAAAATGGAATTCTTTTGAATTTCAAAAAAAGTTGTAAAATTCGAAATACAGCCATGCCAGTAAAATCCTACTGTCTAACGTCAACGGTGCCCTATATGAATGAAATTCAGGGCTGAAATTCAGCCCTTTGATGGGAAGCTTGGATTTTACTGTTAGTTTCCTCGCAGAAAGTGTTCATAATAAAGTCTTGATATTTCCCATATATCTCAATTTTGTGTTGGCATGATAAATACGCAATTTATCGGGTACTGACACTTTGACAGTGATGCAATGCATTAATCTCTTCGACCGAATAACTAGCACCTAAAAATTAAGGGCGGTTGGCGGTGGAGGAGAGCTGCGTGTCGGAGATGTCTACCCACGGCGGTTCCGAGGCGGCGGAGAGTCCGCTGTTGGAGCGGAACACGGCGGAGGGGTGGTGGAGGAAGTTTCTTGACGTTGATGAGGCTAAGGATCAGATACTCTTTGCCCTTCCGATGATACTGACTAATGTTTCCTATTACTGCATTCCTCTGGTGTCGGTCATGTTCGCCGACCACCTCGGTGAACTCGAGCTTGCTGCTTCAAACCTAGGCAATTCATGGGCTGGTGTCTCTGGTTTCGCCTTAATGGTAACATTCTTTAATTTCTTCCTTTACACTATCGAACTGCATGGAGTTTCGTGGGAAACTTGTGAAAGTAATGTTTGGGAAATTTCTAATTTCGTTCTGGGAAATTAAGGAACATGAAATTGATGAAATTTTACCATTGATGCACTAAGACCACTTGGCCTACAGCACTTTTCTGCATGCTTAATTCTAGGAAACTCAGAAGATAAAATGGAGAAATAGCAGAAAGCTCATACTTATTTCAGACTGATATTTTATTCATTATCTGATTCTCGTTTGATCGTCCCCCAACTTATTCAAGTTTCCACAAATTTCTGTAGATTGGCTTGAGTGGATCACTTGAAACATTATGCGGGCAAGGATTTGGTGCAGGACTGTACAGGATGTTAGGAATATATCTACAAGCCTCATGCAGTATTACACTCATCTTCACATTTGTTGTATCTATTATCTGGTGGTGTTCTGATATTATTCTAACATCAATTCTCCATCAAGACCCTCAAATTGCCAAAGCAGCCGGCATCTATTTGAAGTATCTCATTCCCGGGTTATTTGCTTATGGGGTTTTGCAAAATATATTGAGGTTTCTTCAAACTCAATCTGTTGTTATGCCACTTGTCGTGTGCTCATTGGTTCCTCTGGCTCTCCACATTGGTACTGCCTATGCTTTGGTTCATTGGACCATGCTCGGATTCAGGGGAGCTCCATTGGCAGCATCGATTTCATTATGGATATCGGTTCTTATGTTAACCTTATACGTCTGCAAGGCTAAGGAGCTTAAGCAAACTTGGGCGGGATTGAGTTCAGAGTCTTTCTGTTATGTTTGTTCAAACTTAAAGCTGGCTTTGCCTTCAGCAGCAATGGTGTGGTGAGATCTTTTGTTATGAGTTTGATTAATTTGCAAATTCCCTTCTATTTGTTTATCACTTACTTTTCTGTTTTCTATGGTGATCAGTCTGGAGTACTGGGCTTTTGAGATTCTTGTTCTTTTGGCCGGATTGATGCCCCACTCAGAAATTAACACCTCACTGATTGCAATGTGGTGAGTTTTTATAGGGATAATTACCAACTACGTACCCCTGTGGGATGATCTACAAAAAAATCCCACGACGTTTCAGAAATTACCAACTGCCCCCTGAAGTTTTAAGCCTAACGGAAAAACTAACAGCGATGGTAAAATTACCGTGTTGCCCTTGGCGGAAAGAGCTGAAAGGAAAAGAAAAAAAAAGGTTGATTTTTGAAAAACCAATGTTACCCTTCATATTAAATATGAATCTTTGTTACTAACCGCTGGTGAAATTTGTGTGACGGAGAGAGAAAAATCTCAAGGGGTGTTGGTAATTTTTGAAACCTCATGTTTTTTTTTTTTTAAGGTCATTCGTTGGGTGGTAGTTGGTAATTATCCCTTTTTTATAACCAACTAAGAAGTAAGAACTGCTTCCAGCTTCTAGCTTATTTCTACTTAAATAAACAGAAGTTGATTTTCCAAATAATCCGAAGTGCTAAATGAAGGAACAAGCACAATTGTTTTTTTTTCTAGAGTTTGTAAATGCTACCTTCGTCCAGTTTCTCTATTAATCAATTGTAAATCTTTTTGTAGTGTAAATACCGAAGCCATCTGCTATATGGTTGCATATGGTCTGAGTGCAGCAGCAAGGTAATCACACGACAAAATAATATATTTTCTCTATTTCCTTTACTTTCACTTCGATTAATTTTCACAGCTCGTAAATCTTACTATGATCTAATATCGCAGCACAAGGGTGTCCAATGAGTTAGGAGCTGGAAATCTGGATCGAGCTAGGCACGCAATGAGGGTCACTCTCAAACTCACTATTCTCGTTTCGCTTTGTGTTGTTTCAGCACTGTATTTCGGACATAATCTCTGGACCTGCTCGTTTAGTGACAGCCCTGTCATTATAGACGCTTTTGCCTCGATGACACCACTACTCGTCATATCCATATTATGTGATTTTATTCAAGGGATCTTATCAGGTTAGTTTAACTTTCTGCCAAATCCTAACATTAATCTGAATTATTTTTCAATACTTAGTTGACAAAACTGCATGGATGATCTGCTAGGGGTGGCTAGAGGATGTGGTTGGCAGCATTTTGTAGTATTTATTAACTTGGCAACATTTTATTTCATTGGCATTACTATTGCCTGTCTCCTTGGCTTCAAGTTTAAACTGCATGCTAAGGTAAAACTTCATGTTCTCTTGATTTTCTTACATAATTGATCATGCACATTCTCTGTCTTGACAAAATGTTAACTTCTGGACAGGGATTATGGATTGGTCTAATCTGTGGTCTATTCGTCCAAACGGTAGGTTTGTTGCTGCTTACAAAGTTCACAAAGTGGATAAGAATAGAGCTCTCTCATGATTCATCACCCAAGTTTGTTGAACAAGGTGAAGTTTGTCACCTTAGCTAAACTGGGATTAATGTATGTTGAACAATCTTTCTGAACTGTTTATTTTCTTGTACCTATCTCAATGAACTTTAGTCAAAAGACTGATTTTTATATATACATTTTTTTTAATTCTCTTTTTTTTTGGTCAGCCATACTTGATATGATACCATATTAATTTATTAGCAAACATTAACCAATTGTCTGAATTTCTGGATAGCACATGTCATATACTGAGAGTTTTAATGCTTGCAAGTGTAATAAACATATCCAGAGCCAAAGGATCGGAGTTTCTAAATTACAACTCGTGATCTTCTTAGTTAAATAATTACAGTTACACTCAACACAAACTTGAATAATTACAAAATACAAAGCGTTAAAATTCCGTTAGGGTTCCGTTATGTTAGTGGATGACATCATAAAAAAATGAATAGTAAATTTCGAAAATACCCTTTTTTATATAATGGGTTGCTCTTAAATTTCACTTGAGTGTTATTTGTAATATCATAATGAATAGTAAATTTTGAAAATACCCTTTTTATATCATGGGTTGCTCTTAAATTTCACTTGAGTGTTATTTGTAATATTATAAACTTTTTTGGGGTCTAAGTGTAGTTTTTTAAAATTAAAAAGAAAATATTTCGTTAATTAATAACAGAACTCTAATGTTCCCTAAGAGAACCCTAATACTTAAAATATATTTTGTAATTATTAAATTTCATGTGAGGTGTAATTGTATTTATTTGACTAAGAGGCCACGGGGGTTGTTACTAAGAAATTTATGTATAGCGTTGACAGATTGAGAGCACATTGAAAACCAGACAAAAAAATACTTAAAAAATTAAGCTTTATCCCACTTCATTAAAGACATAGATAACGCACTATTGAAAAATTAAACCAAAGAGAGAGATTTTTGGGCAGTGATAGTTCACACTTCACACACCTCCATGCTAAAATTTCATTGTGCAATATTGCCCTTACTTACTTATGTCCAAACATCTAATTTAACGTCTAAACTGAGATTTTGTATCTCATAATGAAAAAGTTAATTAATGACATTTAAAGAATCATAAAAGAAAATCCTTCAGAAGGTGAGAAATCAGAAATTTTCCAGTTCCAGCAACCTTTTGCCTTTTTTTTTGGTTTTCCATTTCTTCTACAGAGCACCAATTTGGAGCAATTCTTTCAACCCAATTATTCCATACATAAGCTAGGGTTTGAATGATGATTTGCCGCAATCGCGGCGCTGTTCCACTAGTCCGGGGTGGAACAAGTACATACCCAACGCGGTTGTTCTGGCAATATATCAGCGGCGATCGTGGCCTCGGAACGGCGCAGCGTGGCATGATGGAAGATGCTTGGTCTTTTATCATAAACTACTATTAGTTACTTTTAAGTATGCCTATTGCCTTCCACTACACGATAAAAGGGTGTAAAAAAGTAAATACAACGTAATTCATCAGTCATCAATTCCCTTATAATTTATATCAATCTTCAATTTTATCAAACAAAAAAGTGTAATACATTCGTTAAGTGATTGAATTTAATTGAAGATTAGATTGCACTAAGTTTTTATATTGACTCAAAAAAGTCTATCCGAGAATGCGTAAAAAACTTCTATATAGTGGAATCAAAACTTGTAGCACCCCTGCCAAATTTGATGGGTTATCCCACTTCGGATATTTATTGTTGATAGTAGTTTAGTTTCTATTTCAGTAACATTCAGTGGATTCGAAATATATGGTTCCGTTCAAGTACGTGGCAAAACTAGACTAAACCACGCGTTTGGGAACCAAAAATGTTCCTAATTAGAATTATATTTTCAAGAAAAGTTACTTTCCCCATGTACCTGATTCATTGCTTCAGTTCCGACTTCTGCAGCCGCAGATGCATGATGGATTGATTTGAGCACTACCTCTTTTTCCTATGCATAAAAGATTTGATTTTTTCCGCGTCACCTTTCGCGGCAAGTTGTCTGTGCTACTGACAGTGATGTAAATAGTGTTCATATCATTTACTACAAATACAAGAGGTGTTGGTGGTGGGAGAGAAGAGCTGCGTACGTGTAGGAGATGTCTTCCCACCGCGGCGACCCCGAGGTGGCGGAGACTCCACTGTTGGAGCGGAAGACGGCCGAGCTGTGGTGGCGGAAGTTTGCCGATGTGGACGAGGCCAAGGATCAGATACTGTTGGCCCTGCCGATGATACTCATCAATGCTTCCTATTATTTCATTCCTTTGGTCTCGGTTATGTTCGCCGGCCACCACGGAGACATCGAACTTGCGGGCTCTAACCTCGCTAATTCGTGGGCTGCTGTCTCTGGGTTTGATCTCATGGTAATAACTAATAACCCTCTTTGGTGGAAATTTGACGGATTTGAAACCCTATTAATTAATTGCTTGATTTCTGTACGGAGAATGTGTTTTCTGGCTTCGTTCTGGAAATTAAGCATCATTTTAATTAATGCACTTCTGGAGATACAGAGATAGGGGGTGTCCGTAAAAATTTATGAATAAGCTAATGTTGTAAAATGGTGAAGTAGTAGAAGTTGGAAGTTTTGGAAAAGGAAAACCGCAAAGCACTTTTCAATGGTAGAGGAAATAAGCTAAAAGCTAAAATAGCAGCCCTCCTAACTTCGGCTTTATTTTGGGGGGGGGGGGGGGGGGGGGAAGGAAGCATTCAATTTAAGCTGTTTCTAAGCTAAAAGCAGAAAAGCAGTTCCGTTTCACACCACAGTATTATATGAAAGAGCTACTTCTTAAAAGTTCTAGGTAATATAACTAATGTTTTTTGAATTTACATATTGAATTTTTCCAATAAATTTGTCTAGGTTGGCTTGAGTGGTGCACTGGAAACATTATGTGGGCAAGGATTCGGTGCAGGAATGTACAGGATGTTAGGAATATACCTTCAGTCATCATGCATTATCACACTCATCTTCACATTTGTTGTATAATCTGGTGGTATTCTGATGTTGTTCTAACATTGATTCTTCGTCAAGACCCTCAAATTTCCAAAGCAGCCGGCCTCTATTTGAAGTATCTCATTCCAGGGCTCTTTGCTTGTGGTTTTTTGCAAAATATAATGAGGTTTCTCCAGACGCAATCAGTTGTTATGCCACTTGTTGTGTGCTCATTGGTCCCTCTGGCCCTCCACATTGTTATTGACTATGCTTTGGTTCATTGGACCACGCTCGGATTCAGGGGAGCTCCTTTGGCAGCTTCAATTTCTTTATGGATATCAGTTCTTATGTTGGGATTATATGTGCTTAAGTCAAAGGAGTGTAAGAAAACTTGGGAGGGATTGAGTTTGGAGTCTTTTGGTTATGTTTGTTCAAACTTAAAGCTGGCTTTGCCTTCAGCAGCCATGGTGTGGTGAGTACTTTTTCAAGGGATAATTACAATCTCATATTTTCTGAGGTTTGACCTAATTACGCAAACATACCCTGAGGTTTGGGAAATTACAGAAACAATCCTGTCAGGGCATGTTTGCGTAATTAGGCCAAATCTCATGGTATGTAAGTGTAATTGTCTCTTTTTTCAAATTGATCTTTTTATGTTTTGATGAAGTACAAAGTAATAATTTGAGTATAAATTCACAGATTATGTATATAATCTTTTTTGTAATATCATATTTTGAGGGACTCTAGTGAAAATTAAACTCTGTAACTTGCCATTTACTTTCTGTACTTTTTGTGTTTTAATCAGTCTGGAGTACTGGGCTTTTGAGATTCTTGTTCTGTTGGCTGGATTGCTGCCCAACTCAGAAATTAATACCTCACTAATTGCAATGTGGTGAGTTCTAATAATGTATATTTATCTTTGTGAACTGCTTTTTTTTGTATCTCTACAAATCAACCATAAATCGTTTTGCAGTGTAAATACAGAAACCATCTGCTTCATGGTCGCATACGGTCTGAGTTCAGCAGCTAGGTACTTACTCGACCATTCCAAATATTTTCCAGATTACTTCATTTTCTGCTTAATTATTTTACAATTTAAATCTGGCTATGATCATATTCTACTATTAAACTGGTTGCAGTACAAGGGTGTCTAATGAGTTAGGAGCTGGAAATCCCAATCGAGCTAGGCACGCAATGAGGGTGACTCTCAAACTCACTGTTCTTGTTTCGCTTTGTGTTGTTTCGGCACTGTATTTCGGCCATAACCTGTGGGCTAGCTCCTTTAGCGACAGCCCTGTCATTATAGAGGCTTTTGCCTCAATGACACCTTTGCTGGTCATATCCGTATTATGTGATTTTGTTCAAGGAATCTTGTCAGGGGTGGCCAGAGGATGTGGTTGGCAGCGTTTCGCAGTGTTTATTAACTTGACAACTTTCTATTTTATCGGCACTGCAATGGCCTGTCTCCTTGCTTTCAGGTTTCATCTTTATGCCAAGGTAAATAAATTAAACCGCCAATTTTCTTACACAGATTTGACACTTATTTTGAGACATCATGGAAAAACAAGAAAAACTATTGAGACACCAAAACACTTAGTATTTTATCTAGTCCTAAAAATAAAATGTCATAATGTCCTATTTTACGTCTCGATGTCTTCATTTTTATAATAATACTCTGATTTTGACGAAATTGTTTGTGGACAGGGATTGTGGATTGGCTTAATCTGTGGTCTGTCGGTCCAAATGGTAGGGCATTTTTTGCTTACAAAGTTGGCAAAATGGACAAAAATAGAAATGCAAGATTCATCAGCCAAGATTGTTGAATAAAGGTGTTTCAGTTGTGTACACTTTTTTCCCCTCCTGTTCGGTTTTTTCCGGGTTTGGATACCGCATAGCTCAGTTGGAATCTACTTTCCCAACCCAGTTACTTTATAGTTTTGTACACTTAGCTAAACCTGGATTAATCTATATTAACAATTTTTAGGTGCCGTTTATTTTCTACTTAACTATGTAGTTATGCTTAGGTAAAACCAACTTATTAATATTTGTTTATTTTTTTTATTTTAAAGTTGTATAAGTCATAATAGATTTCTGGCTTTGGGTACGGAGTTGTCTTAAATCTCCTAATTAGTTATCCCACCCAGTGAGATGCCTACAATTCAATGAGAGAAGTAGTCGATGTAATCGACGGTAAATGTCCTGTTCTAAATAAAAAATCGATAACGGCAGCTCCTCCATGCTGGCAAAGTGAAAGCACATTTATAAGAACCTTATGTACAAGATATATACCTCAAAATATACCTAACGCACTTTTTTTCCTTCTTATTTCCGACGTAGTTTATTAAAGAGTATAAATCTTGTAGTATTGACTACTGATGGCAATTTAATTTTGACACCTTAATACTATATTTTCAGAATCAACTATGCTTATCTGACAGTCCCGTAAAATTCAAGGAATACAACCCTTCTTTTTACCAAAAAAAATACACATAAAATTAAAGAAGAGTTGGGTCCACTAATTAAACAATTAAGACTAATTAAAATTATAGTTAATACTATATATTTTTAAGTAATATTTATTTTGATCCATAATTGAATAGAACTCTTTTCTAATAGTTCTTATAGATTCTCATTCTATGTTTTCATTTGTACAATATTATTAGATAAGTATGTTACCAAAAAAAATCCTAAACCCTAAACCCTAAAACTCTAAAACCCTAAATTCCTAAACCTTAAACCCTAACTCTATGACCCTGATCCTAAACCCTAAATCCTAAGTACATTATTCTATATTTCTATTAATATAAAATGAAAGAATAGGTATGAATAATACTATATATGAGCCAAAATCTAAAATATGGTTAAACAAAATAATGATAATAGTGATTAAATAGTTAAAAAGAAAAAAATACTTATGAATTACGATAATAAAACATGCATTTAGTTTTTTATGTGCGCAAAATCTATCTCAAGCTTAACAATTAAAAAAAAAGTAAAAAAAAGTATCGTGACTAAAATATCGAAAACGACATATCCACTATGGGAATTTTGACAATTCTTCATGATCAAATACTTGTTCTTCATTGTTGGTTGGCACTCTTTTCAATTCCAAACTTGTTTCTTTGCATAACCAAATAAGTTAAATTATTCTACCAAAAAAAATGAAATAATTCTAGTTATATTTTTTATTAATATATTTATGTATAATAATATCTTACAAAATCATAAAGTTTGAGTTTAAGAGGACTACTGAAAAGAGTTGGATTAAATTATGGGTCAAAATAAATATTACTTAAAAGTATATGGTATTAACTTTAATTTTAATTAGTCTTAATTATTTAATTAATGGGTCCAACTGTTTTTTTAAATCTTACGTGTAGTTTTTGTGGCAACAAAGTGAGCTGTACACTTCAAAATTTGACAGCCCACGGTAATATTATAATTTTCCTTTCAGAATCTCGCTAAATATGTTCTACTAATTTAAAATATTATTTTAAACAGAGTGCAAGACAAATTAATTTTTAGTAAAATTTTTAAAATTCCTATTAATTAATTAAATTTTGCAATAACTTACTTCCCTTATTAATATGTAGGTTTTCCAATATGAAATGTACATTATTAATTGCTTTAATACATTATGAAAACTTTATATAAACTTTGTATTTTTGTATTTCTTCTTTTCGTAATAGTTTCTTATTAACTTACCTATTGGTTTACAGAAATATAGTTCTACTCACAATGATAATTATTTATTTGCTTAATTATTTTTAAAAATAGTTTTATTAAAGAGGGATATGCTATAAGGATGAAAATTTTAATTGACCATTGAGATTTGATTTAATGACCACCAGATATTATTCCAGTATATAGCTCTAAGTTCGAACTTATAGAAGGTACTAACAAATGAACCACACCTTATTATATATGAAAAAATTGAAGGAAACGAGTACTAACACAATTGAATGATGCGTACGTGACTTAATGTCACATTAGTGTTATTTTAAAGTTCTAAAACTTTAATTTAAATTTTACCAGATATGTAAGTATTTCAAGAATTTGTAATATTAATTAATTACATAAAGTTTAAGGGAATTGTTATTTACACTCCCTAAATGTTAATTGCACTCCAAATTTTTTATTAATGACAATGATATCCCTCTTCTTTAATGTTAACTTATTATTCTTTTATTGTTTTGTGAGTATTTCTAACCTTTTCTTTTTTATAAATTCAAATATTTTATTATTTTTTTTAATTTTGTTAGATTAATTAAGATAGAAAAATATATTAATTATTGGATTCTTTTTAGAATTAATAAAAATATAATTAGGATATTATAGTGCAGTAAGTAATTTATGGAGTATAAATATCAATTTTCCTAACACAATTATATATATTATTTAAGAAAAATAATATAAATTTCAATGAGTTTACTTTAAATATTTTATACTTTAACAAATATTTCTAAAAGAAATTAAATGGAGAATACAAACTTATAAATATATACTGGCTAAAAAAGAAAGTAATAAATATATAAATTATAATATATCATTATATTTCTCAAACTTTACAATATTCCAAAAATTAATAAGAATTTAATTTTTATTTGGAAAGAGAAAATCAAAAATTGCAATCAAAATAAAAAAAATCACAAATCATATATTAAATAAGAAAAATAGTATAAAATAAATAAGTTGTAATCATTTATTAAGAAATCTTAGAAAGAAGGAAAACTAATAAGTTAGTAAAAAATTACGAGGGATATTTTTGTCATGTATTAATAAATTTGGAGTGTGAATAACAATTGAGAAGTGAAAATAACTAACTCCCAAAGTTTAAACATATATTTGAATACTATATCATTCAAAGGTAATAAATAGAGATAGTAAAGCACAATTGTAACGACTGCCATTGGGAACCACCATTTCTGGCAAAAAAAGTTAAATATGGCTAAACCTGAATTTATTACAATTAGTACATGGGACATCAAACTAATTTATTACCCTGATTTATTACTCTCTCCAGCACCTGCAACGGTAAACTCTACACTAATCCCCTATATATTTCCCATTTCTCACCATTATTTTCTTGCTTATAAGTTTTAACACATTTTCCCCTCTTTTCTTCCGAATTTTTTTCAATCTCTTTGTAAACTTTATATTTCTTATATATCTTCACCAAAATAAGATATAATTAAAAAAAATAATTAATTAATTCCTCCATGGCTACTAATATTCAGAGTTCTGTTTCTCTCTTTCTAGTGTTATTTCTTGCCTCTATATACTCCTCCTCACTTGCTTATAAGTTCATCGTTGGAGGAAAAGATGGATGGGTCATAAACCCTTCAGAAAAATACAATCTTTGGGCTGAAAGATTGAGATTTCAGGTCAATGACACCCTTGGTAAGTGCTTTTTTATTTAATTATTCAAAAAACAATCGTGTCCTAATATTTTTTCTTAACTTGTTAATTAGTATAATTCTATAATCTATACTATTATATATAGAATTAATAAGGTTATTGGTATTAGACACTATATCTCTTAAACAAAGTTTAGGGTTTAAATTCTAACTTGTTTATAGAGTAACCGTATTAGAAGGGTCGCCTCTAATTGGACCTTTGCATTACCCGAATTTGAAAAAAACATAATATAACGCAAAAAAAAAAAAAAAATACAAAATCCTAACTCCATTCTTGTTTTTTTTACTCGAATTTGGTAGGTGCAAATACCCATCAATCAGTCCGATTATTCTTCAATTTACGGAGTAGTATAAAAATCATGGGTTTTTCCTAATTTTCTTTAATTTTTAATATTTTGGATTAATTTTATATTTTGTAGTGTTCAAATATAAGAAAGGATCAGATTCAGTGCTGATGGTGAACAAAGATGACTATACCAATTGCATAACTGAAAATCCTGTATTAAAACTAGATGATGGAAATTCATTCTTCACGTTCAATCGATCTGGCCCCTTCTTTTTCATCAGCGGTACAAAATCCAACTGCGTCAGCGGTCAGAAGTTGGTCATTATTGTGATGGCCGTCAGAGGCAGCCCATCGCCGCCGCGTAGTAGTACTGCTCCACCCCCTTCAGCTCTGCCGGCGCCGCCACCGACGAATGCTGAAGCTCCCAGCTCGTCCAATAGCTCACTGTCATCTCCGCCTCCGGAGGCTGAAGCTCCGGCATCGGCCACCAGCGCCAACCGCCCGTCAACGAATTCTACACCGGAAGGCGATACTCCGGCGGACGTCAATGGAGGCGAGCATCCGCACCGCCGCTCATTTGCGACGCCAGCTTGCAGTACTCCTTCGTTTGTCGTGGTGTCAACAGTTTCGCTCGTCTTAAGTGCATGCTTGGCTGGCTTTACTCTTTCTGTTTAATTAGGTTGTCTTAATGTTTTGCTATTTTTAGTTAATTTGTTTCTGTTAGGAATTAATATTTTTTTTTTTTGTAGGAATTAATGTTTTGTTGAGCATCTTTGTCCTATTATTGATGACCAGTAGGAATTTATGAGTCATGCTTAATTATCTATATATCATGATTTTACTGTCTTTAATTTTTTCTTTATTACAAAATATTATTTCATAGTTCGTATCGGATCATTCATTAAATTCTTACAAAAATTCTTACAAAAATTATAATTACTCTTCTCAATTTGGTCTAAGTTAAACCGAATCGGGAATTAAGTATATATAAAAATAATTAGATTGCTTTATGTGATTTCCTATGCAGTCTTTACTATGATATTATGCAAAGTACAATACAATAGTCTGATAATTAATTCCTACATTGCTACTTCAAAACAAAATTATTCCCACTCGATAGAGATATTGAAAATCTGAAGGGGTTGAATAGTTTTCAGCGTGTAATATCGGAAAAATATGAAACTCAATAACAAAATTAAAGAACACGAGATGTATAGTGGTTGGCCCACTCCGATTGTAAAAAGCACAAATCAGATGAGTTAATCCACTACCTAAGTGTTTAAACTTAGGATTTTGAAAGAGGAATATTATTAATGTCACTAAGACTATGTACAAAGAGTGAGTGTATAAGAAATACGCCAGGTACCGGACATTGTCTATCTAATATATGTAGTTAGCAAGACTTGACCTATTAGACTATCTTTCTAAGAGCACTCTATATTATAGTAATGTGCACACACAAAGGTGAAAGGCACTATATATCTTGATTGTATGTCCACCATCTCTTTATATAGGCTCCAATGTGTTGACTCCAGCAGAAGGTGGTTCCACAAAATCAGGGATCTTCTTCTATAAAATCTGGAACTTGCATAAATCTTGATGATCTCTTTCCTTTAATAAATCCCAACAGTAACATTCCTTCTATGATGACCAGCTGCACCTTTTAACAGTAACTTTCCATTGGATTTTGACAGCTAAATAGAATGCCTGTCAAAGATACAAATTCACAAAAAACATGCTAAAATAAGGTAAGAGAGTAATTCCAGCAATTTTGTCACATCAAAAGTTCCTGAATGAAGTTCCAGGGCTAACAGATATAACTAATGATAACTTAAAATATGTAATTAATTTTTCATTTTTTGGTCAGAAACTTAAAATATGTAATTAGTGACAATATTACTGTCACTTTCATTCCCGTCGCTGATATATTGATTTATCATGAGTTGGGCTTACTCGTGGCCCAATAATTTGAGCCACAGGCCCCCAATCTCTACAGAACAGGTTTTCGTAATGAGCTTGTGAAGCCAAGTCCAGTTAGAGCTCCCATATAGGTTTGAGTTTTGACACGTTGATGCATGGCTTTGTTGATAACTTTTACAATCCAATTACTCGGTTTAGTATACAACAAATCAAATATTGTAGATTAACACCACGTTGCCTAGGATAGTGATTTGGCGCAATACTGATTTAACTAGATATCTTACTTTCAAGTCTTTAAAAACATAATTGTCATTAATATCTCGGATTTTGAGTCCCTGAAACACAATTATAATTTGTATGAAAAATTTTGTATCTTAGTGCTCGACACCTTACTTAAAAGAGTGAAATATCTTTTATCTTAATAGACCAACTCGCATTCTTGCTTAAGTTGTAGTGTCATTGCAAAAAGAACAATAGCAAAGAGTAAAAGAAAAAAGAGTTAGAAATGTGAAACTGATTACTAAATTATGTATCAAAATGAAATAACTTTTGCCTCTGACACTGACTCACTATATGTATTAAAGTTGTTATATCATCATTACCTATGAATATGATAAAATAAAATTTGTCAATACAATATCTTTGCATTTAACATAAAATAAGGACACGGATACGGCGACACAAACACAACACAATACGAATGCGATGACACGAATTTTTTTTGGCATTTTAGCCTAGAAAAGTGTCTGATACAGACACGAAATAATAGAATTTTTAGGAGTGTCCTCAATTAACTCGTTGGTGGTCGCGGCAGTTGTAGTATCATTTACCAACTTCTATTTCGTGTATTATTATTATTATGTAATTAACTCTAAGTTTATTTAGTAAGAATTAAAGATTGCACTAAGGAAATGCATGTGCCATGTTGGAAGGGTCACCTTGAAATGCAAAACCAAACACGAAAAATGCAATGTTTGAATGTGAATTGTTTTTTCTTGTATTGGCAATAAATTAAAGGAACCCATTTTAAAATCTAAGTCACCACAAT
Source organism: Verbena officinalis (assembly GCA_958496215.1). Lineage (NCBI taxonomy): Eukaryota > Viridiplantae > Streptophyta > Magnoliopsida > Lamiales > Verbenaceae > Verbena > Verbena officinalis. The sequence goes on from OY292389.1 coordinate 27,896,529, forward strand.
CTCTACAAAAAAAATTAAGTAAACTAAATTTCTATGGCCATCACACAATCTATATAACCGAAACACCCAATATTTGCTCTGCACCCCACATATAGAAAAACAAGGAGCAAAACTCGGGACCGATTCACCATTCATATTCTCTTCTTCTAACCATCCTCTCATCCTCCTCCAACCAAAATAAGAAAAAAAAAAATTCTCACCCTACCCCAAGAGGGCTGAGGAAAAGCAAAATCATATATATAAATAATAAAGAAAGAAAGAAAAAGAGGAAGAAATTAAAAAAAGAAAAAAACACGCCTCATCCAAAAAAACCATCGAGGTTTTTAATCTTGAATTTGTTGGTTCTTCAACGACTTTTCTGGATTAAAAAGAAGATGGGTTTCCGTGATGCGGTGATTATTGCATTGCTTTCAATCGCGGCCGTGTTGGTGGTGGCGCAGTCCCAATCGACTATGGATTTCGGAGGGTTGTTTGGTGGGTCTGATGGTCACGGATTGGTGGCTGACGCCTTAGGTATGGACGCAGAGATGATGTTTGATACCGAAAGCACTCGACGGCAGCTGGGGCGGGGGCCCCGCGGTTACATTAGTTACGGTGCAATGGAGAGGAACAGAGTTCCATGCAACCAGCGCGGACAATCTTATTACAACTGCCGCGACCACCAACGGGCTAATCCCTACAACCGTGGCTGCACTAGGGCTACGAGGTGTGCCAGACAATCTCGTTAAGATTGTTTAATTTCCGTACGTGCTGGTCGATATGATCGAGCGAGGTTCTCATCTCAAATTAATATATAAATTAAATTGCGTTGTAATTTGCATGTTGTTATGGGAAGCTGCTGGTTTGATATTGTTTCGGACATGCCCAAAATAAATTAAATCATTATATATCTTTTTCTATTTTCTTGAATTTATATATGTCTGGTTCGCTATTTTTGATCAATTTGCAAGATGCTATGGTGGGATGATTGTTCTCTAATTCCTAACTTGTACCGGTTATAGGTTTTAATTAATCATATTCAACTAAACAAATTAATTAATTAATTAATTAACTTCAAGAATTAATGATTAATGATTATCGTTTAATAATTTACATAATTAGTTTACGCGTCAACTGAACAAATTAATCAGGTAGAAATAGAACATAGAGTACCCATTTAGAAAGTATCAAGAATTAATGAGGTTCCGTTTGCTATTCATTCATCAAATCTGTCCCGACTGAGTTACTTTTAATTTGGTCTAATTTACATTCTATAAGTGTTTTTTTCCCCCAATTTTCAGGATCTTTTTCAAATTTCCATTTAATTATGGAATGTAACTAGCTAAAGTTAATTAGTTTAAGACTGACATAAAAAATTTAAATATCATATATGTATAATTTGTATTATATTAATAGTTATATATAGTAAGAGTGATTTCAGATCGCTTTCAGTTTTTTTTCAATCAATTAATTCAAGCTGAACTATTATGTGAGGTTTTTTGAAATATAAATTTCGACTTATAGTTTGTAAAGTAAAAACAGATAGTGCAGTTTGATTCGAATCAGTGCTGTTTTAAATAGCTTTAATCATTAACTTGTTAAAAATATACTGACTTTAAACATTAATTTGTCACTTTGTGTGTTTCTAAATAAAGCTATTTGCAAAGTGTAGTTGTCTGAAAACAGTACTTATAAACATCTTATTTACAACAGTACTTATTTTAACATCTTAACACACTCCCCTACATTTTAATCATATTAATTACATAATTATTCTTTGCTAATATCTTATAAGATCATGATCTTATTTTTATCCAAATGATTTTATTTTTAAGTTAAAATCTAACATTTTATAAACTGTAAAAATATGTTATAAGATGTTTCAACTTATCATCTCTTTAAAATAAGTTTAATCAAACACTCTTAATCTTATTATTCCCAATAAACAACCAGTAAACAGCTGTCACATGTCATTAAGCAGTCCTCTTCAGCATACGATTCCTTCACTTTTGGGTACTCAAATTTCTATAGAAATCTTTATTCCAATAAAAAAGAAGGTGAACACTTTTGAAATATAAATATTTCCCCATTTATATAATATTGTTTCATATGTTACTATATTAATCACAAAATATTATAGTTATGCATTCTCTAATTATTGATTAACCATGATAAGCTTTAAAATTAATTTATTTACTACTCTCTACTTATAAAAAGATTAACATAGAATAAAAATATTCCATTGCCTAAACTAAAAAAGAAAAAAAAGAAAAAAAAAGGAAATTAAATCTCCTACAATTAATTAATTATTGTTTTGACTGGCAATATAGGCCTGAATACATTGAATCATTAATAAAGACCAGATTTTCAAGAACTAAGATTTGTCATTTGAGCATTAATTAAAATCCTGCAATAAACACACCTCTGTTGTAGAAAATTACCCTATAACTTTGATGATTGGACCAATGAAAAACCAAACTTGTTACTAAATAGCTCTCACAAGTCACAATCAATTCTCCACCTTAAACAAACTATATAAAAGAAAAGAAAAATCAGAAAGCATCATCGGCCGTGGCCCCCGTCTACACCTACGCACACAAAATACACGCGCATATATATACACCTATACATACAACCATGGCTGCAGCTTCAGCAGCACCACTCGCCGTCAGCGGAGCTGTGAAAATGGGTAGCACATCTCAGGCGTACTTAGACGGCAGCAAAGTTCGAGAAACTAAGGGTATGATTTCGGAGCTCTGCCGTCAATTCTATCACCTGGGTTGGGTCTCCGGCACTGGCGGCAGCATCACCATTAAAGTACATGATGATTCTATTCCTAAACCCCAACAGCTTATTGTAATGTCCCCGTCAGGTACCACAAATTTATTTAGTGTTCTTATGAGTAAAGATTTGATTTATCTGGGTTTTTGTTTTAGATGATTATTGTTGGTTTTTTCGGGGAATTATGTAGGTGTGCAGAAGGAAAGGATGATGGATGAGGATATGTATGTGTTATCTCCAAGTGGGTCTGTGTTGTCCGAGCCATTAGCAAAGCCATGGCCGAATAAGCCTCCTAAATGTTCTGATTGTGGTCCTCTGTTTTTGAAGGTAAGAAACTTGGTTTATTAATGTCTTGTGGTCGTTTTTAATTTTAATTTAGGACTTCTATTAGGCTAATTAGTCTCGGATGTAGTTTAAATGCTTTGTTTGTACATCTAATTTAATTACTTTTATCATGTTGTTTGGAGTCGTTGTGACTGCTCTTAGTTAAAGACCTAGAACTCTAACTTGATAGAATTCATATTTCTGAACTGTATTTCTTTCTCAATGTTCTTTGTTTGTATTGTAAAGCATGCTATATCAAGCATATTTTTGTTGCTCTCTGGATTTTTTTTGCTTCAAATGATTTGAGGAAGACATCAAATGGTTTTGCCCCTTTGTTTTTCAAAATTATATGAAAAGAAGCTATTGTGTATTTCAGGCATATGAAATGCGTAATGCTGGTGCTGTTATCCACAGTCATGGAATGGAATCTTGTATTGTAACGATGATCAATCCTTCATCTAAAGAATTCCGGGTAAGAATGTCCAACTTATTTGTGTCTTAACAACCGTAAAAATGGGATTTCTCTTTACTTAAGCTGCTTTATTTCTTTCATTTTCACAGATTACCCATATGGAAATGATAAAAGGAATTCAAGGTCATGGTTACTATGATGAACTTGTAGTCCCAATCATAGAGAATACTGCCCATGAAAGAGAGCTAACCAATTCTCTTGCTGAAGCAGTACGGATTTCTTCCTTCTCTAAGTGATGAATAGGCTTTTATGCTTGTTGATAGTGTTCTTGCATAATAACTCCTAAGGATTCTACACTTTCACTTCCAAGTTCCAACTCTTGAACTATGTAATCCTTACAATATTAACTACTCCGCAAATTTTGTCCTAAGCTTTGAACTATGAAATATCTTAAAATAATAATCATGATTCTGAATTTGGCTTCCATGTTTGTCAATTAGAAAATTGAAGCAAATTTATGACCTAGTGATCTCTTGTACACTGTATCATAGCTCTAATTTGATTGGATGAAAATTGTGAATTTAGAGCGATTTAGAATGTTATGGGTAGTTAATTTATTGGAATAAATGTTATTTAGTGAAACACTATTTACTCTTCTCCTTGTTTTACAGATTAAAGAATACCCAAAAACCACTGCTGTGCTTGTCCGAAATCATGGTGTATACATATGGGGCGATTCTTGGATCAGTGCAAAAACACAGGTTACTTATCCTGGATCATTTTATTTGATTATAAGTTAGCCTGCCAAATTTTGATTCGTGACTAAATCTATATATAGTTCAATTGAGGACTAATTTAAATTGGCCAAAAACTTTTCAGGCTGAATGCTACCACTATCTATTTGATGCTGCCATTAAACTCCATCAATTAGGATTGGATTGGTCAACACCATCTCACGGTCCCGTTCAAAGACTTCTAAGCAACCATCAAAACACTAATGTGTCGGCAAAAGCTGGGAATTTAACTAATGGAATTGAGCCATCAAGAGTAAGTCGTTCAACTATTCCATATTGTTCTATGAAGCTAGAGAACTGCTTTAATATGAATTTTTAAGTTAGTAAATAAATGAATTTTGCAGCGTTGCATAGTGCTGGACATTGAAGGAACATGTACACCAATTTCATTTGTTACAGAAGTTTTGTTCCCATATGCTCGTGATAGTGTTGGGAAGCATTTAGAACTTACATATGATACTGCAGAAACTCAAGATGATATCAAGTTGCTAAGAGCTCAAGTAAGTCAAAACTGTTACAAGCCTCTCTATGTAATTAACCATTGGGGTTTGACCCAATGGCCACCAGATATTACTCTCAATGTGGAGGTCTGGGGTTCGATTCCTTGCAATGACAAGGATCGAATTTTTGAGAAAAAAAAAAAAAAGAAGCCTCTCTATGTAATTAAGTGTAGGTAGGGTCAATTACATCATACCTCTTCTGAGAGTGCAACATTACAGTTGGTACCTGCAGGTATGAAAAATTTACAAACTACTCCCCAAATTTTTTAAAATTACACAAACGATAGATGTAGGGTCATTATGTAATTTTAAACATGTTTAGGAGGTGTTTATAGTCTTCTATGTTAAGAGTACCAATTGTAGTATGACAATCTCCAAAGGGGTGTAAATGTAATTAAAATATATATGTTTTAGAATTAATTATTTATATTTGTGCTGTTCATGATGGAATTTCCTCATCCAGGTAGAAGAAGATATAGAAAACGGTGTTGGTGGGGCAGTTCCAATCCCATCTGATGGAAACAAAGAGGACATAATTGCAGCTTTGGTTGCTAATGTGGAGGCAATGATTAAAGCTGACAGGAAAATCACATCCTTGAAACAATTACAGGTAACACTAAACTCAATTTCCCACTTCTGTCAGAGCATTTTCAGAAAGATTCATAGAGAGACTTGTAATGTCAAACCATATTTCTCAGGGCCATATATGGCGAACTGGGTTTCAGAGTAAAGACATAGAATCAGTCGTATTTGATGATGTGCCTGAAGCACTGGAAAAGTGGCATGATCTTGGATTTAAGGTTATTTTCAGTTTCAACTTCTTTATAAAGTATTTTTTGTTAATTTTTTGCGATACCAAATACCCTTTACTTTGTTAAATTACACTTACCTCCCCTGAAGTTTATTGCCATCTAACAAAAACCCCTTCAGATGGTCAACAAACCAATAATTAACTACTCATTCCTTTATGTTATTTTCTTCCATTAGGTGTACATATATTCCAGTGGTAGCAGATTGGCACAAAGGCTCTTGTTTGGTAATACCAATTATGGTGACCTCAGAAAATATCTCTCTGGATTTTTTGATACCACAATCGGGTAAACTTTATTCTTCAATTAGCTTGTGTTTGTGTGTTTTCGGTTAAGTCTTTACTCTTGAATTTTGAAACTGTTAGCTACCTTGAAATTATGGTCTTTTGCCTCAACTTGCAGGAACAAAAAAGAAACAAAGAGCTATATGGAAATCACAGAGTCTTTGGGAGTCGATCATCCATCACAAATTTTATTCGTCACTGATGTCTACCAAGAAGCTACAGCTGCAAAAGCAGCAGGTAGCATCTCACTTTCAATTCCCATCTTTCACTTTTTCTTGAAATTTTCAAAACACTAAAACCGCGATTTTTGCAATTAAAAAAAAAAAAAAACTGACTGTAAAATTGTTAATTCAGGTTTGGAAGTGATAATATCTATTCGGCCTGGAAATGGACCTCTCCCAGAGAATCACGAGTTCCAGACAGTTACTTCGTTTTCAGAAATCTAATCTGGGAATTTAGTCCCCTCTACATAGTGACATCATAGATTTCAAATGAGAATAATGAATAAGGTTTTATGTGGATGAATTTCATATTACTTTCTTCTGTTGTTGTACTTGTACCTCAATAAGATAATTGTGATGTTTTCATCTTTTCAACTCATTTGTTATGCTGTCGGGTTTGTCTACTTTAATTTTCATATGTAATATATTGACAGGGATAGATTCAGGCATTATTTATGTAAATAAATTATTTAATATATCACTACTACTTTCCCGTTATGCTTTTGAAAAAGAGTAGGAAATAGATAATCAAGAATTCCCAAAATTAAAATTAATGGTCAATTACACAAAACTTCCTGAGGTTTGTGTCTTATAATTTCATTATCGGATTCTTGCAACTTTACACTTCTTCATGAGGGGGTCATTTGTAAGGTTTTTTAGAGGTATTATATATATAATTTTATGGTTTTAAAGGGAGTATTTGAAAGATTTCAGTTCGTTTGAGATATTGTAAAGTTTCAGGGTTTTGATAATTTTTTGAATTTTTAAGTAAAACTCAGAGGCTGGTACAATTATCCAAAAATTTAAATCTATCTTTTGGCAAATTTAAATAAATTCATTCTCATAAATTTGGTTATCCTTGCATATCTCCAATTCTTTGATCATCTTATCTCTAAGTAAAATCACACAACTAATAGAAAATACAACAGCTAAACAACATGGTGAAGATGTGTATGTACCTGAATTCCAGATTCCTCTGGGCACTGAGAACAGTACACCTCAAGTTGAAGATCCAGTTCCATCAAACATGCATTCAGGCTGATATATATATATATATATATAATGGAGGAGGAATTTCACTTTTTGTTCGAAGATGAAGAGCCTCCGATCCTGCTCAAGATGCATCAACAACATAATGAAAATAACATCTCCCCCAGGCTTATCTTTTTGTTAATGCATTGGAATTAATGCTTTGACTACTTTATTGTGTAGCATGTGTTAGTGTTTGTTTTTTCTGATTTTATTATTCAAATTGATGTTTGAATATAAATTAACAGATTAAGCAGAAATCAGGTCGTTTTATAATTTCGATTTGTGCAGCAATTCTGTTTGAGTGTTTTTTTACATAGAAGAAACTCAGTAATTTTTATTGTACACTGATTAAAAAAGCTAAAAATTCAAACTATTGTAAAGCTTCATTAAAATAGAATTCATTTTACCCCCACAGAATGTGCCGACCAATCTGTATTTAAATTTTATTTACTAACTTTATTAAAGAAATTAACACTAACCAAGTAACCCAATAAATATTTTAACTTTAGACGTCATAATTCAATAAATGTTGCCCCTGAGGATTTAAAACAAATAATTATTCACTGCAACTTTGACGGTTATAAATAAACTGATTTGTCTGAGGGTATTTATGTCATTACACAGGCAAATGGGTTGGAAGAGCCTCTGTCAGCGCGCGTGTAACAATAACCTAAGAGATGGGGTTTATTTTGCAAATTATTTGAAAACATAATATTTGTGGAGTGATATTTTATATCCCAATATTTTTTTTGCTACATTCGTATAAGATAAGGGACTCGGCAGCAAAAATCCCAAAATAAAAAGGGCTTTCATTTTCTGAGGTCTAAGTCATTCAGCTAATCATGCATGTGTTTACTTCATATTCAATACTCATCATTCATTCCACTTTACTTGGTCTCCTCCTCTTAAGACTTTTAGTCAAACTACACATCAAGTGGTTCAAGTTGTGGAAAAAACCAATAACAAGAAACTATCTTCAGGTTAGCCAGTTTGAAGCGTTACTCAAAGATATTTTTAAATAATGATTGTCTTGTAAACTTTACAATTTTTTAATTATTGTTTGAACAAGTTATTAATTAGGACAAGACCTGCTGCCTAGAAAAAGCTAGTGAATAAGAATTGTTCTCTTCTTGCAACATAAGCACAAGTGGGAATAAGTGGAATTTCTTTAAATTCTTTTTAGTGTTGAGATCGAAATGTATTGTAGCGCAGCAGTTTTATTTGGTTGTGATTATGAAAGCCTCTCCATTATTTAAAAATATTAAATTTGACCGTAATTTTAACTACTTTTTAGAAATTCAATATACGACAACTAGTGTATATCAGAATTTCAGTTAAATTAGAATTGTTTAGACGTTCACTGTTCAGGTAAATAATTCACATAAATGCCACAAATTTTTTCCTTCTTTTCAATTTTTTTCCGTGGGAAATTCTTGTATGAACTTACCGTATATTATAAAGGTGACAAAATCTAAATCATTTGCTGTATAAGTGATGTTTGAAATTCAGATCCTGTGCATACAAAAATTTCTCATGTTGGAGAGAGAGTAGTGGGCCCACTCAAACATAGATTAGAATTTAGAACCTCATTGGGCAAGTCCAAGATGATTAGGGATTATGTAATTATTATCGTTAATTAGAGTATTAGACCGAGTTTAGTTAAGTACTTAGTCCATGTAATTATGAACTAGTCGTTATACTGTAAAAAAAATAATAATAATAAAAAATAAAAAATTCAAGTGTTGAAAAGTGGATATGTACTTTGTCATACCAACCGCTGATACATCATATCACGTTGTCATAATTTGAAATGTATTGTCCAAACTCCAAACATACGACACCTTTTCTTTTTTTTTAATTTATCCTGTAATTAAAAACTTTTGGTAATTTCGCGGGCAACGTACACTGAACAGCATCTGATCCAGTATCCACGAACTCAAAGGTTCTGTCAGATTTTGGTTAATTTATTGGAAAACTTAGGAAAAATAAGAAATTTGACATTGATTCCATAATATATTAATCAACCTCATCTTATTCTAAGTTAATTAATGAGATAAGTAAAGAATTAACAGAAAAATTAAAATTGAATGATGAAGTACAAATGGAAATTTTATCTTCATTTTTTTGTTTTTCCTTGTTACTAAACATGGGATGAGAGAGAGAAAGGGGGAAAAACCAAACAAGAAAAGATTAATTGTACAAATGCAAATCATGATCGCTTTCTTAATTCGCTCTGCAAACCCTAAATAACCCATTAATTACTCCAAATAAAAAACAACATTTTTTCCTCAAGCAGACGACCCGGAGACTCTCGGCGAGGTCACCGGAAAAAGCGGCAATAGTTGCGGTTCGGCATTCCTCGGCGTCGTCGTCCTCGGCGACGGATGAAAGTAAAATTTCTTCTCCGCGATTGCCCTCTCCTCCTCGACCAACGGCGACGGCGCCGCCGTGGATTTGCTCAAACTGTCATCCTTCAACGGCGTGACAGGGCTGAGAACGAGCGAAGGAAAATCGAGAATGCTCGGAGACAAGATCTCATGCTTGCGCGGCGAAAAGCTCGAATTTTGTGAGAACCCCGGCGACAGGGTGTTGATCATGAGTCCGTTTTTGAGGCTGTTGCGCCGCTCGTAGAGCTTGAAACCTTGTTTCTTCTGCCCGGTGCTCTTGATGGGCGGGATGTTTCCGCCGCCTCCTCTGGAGGAAGGCGGCGGCGAAGGTTGTTTGGCGGTTTCTGATGAGCCTGTGAGCATTTGGACGACCTGTTTGAAGGTGGATGTGTCTGCTTGGACGAAAGTAGTGGGATAAGGATTGTTTTCCTGAGATCTGAAGATGGTTTTGGGGGTTGGGGTTGGGGTAGGGGTATGGGGTGGGGTATGGATCAGGTGGAGCGACGATCCATTGCTGGTTATGGTGCTGCTTCCGTTGCTGTTGGGTGAGGTCGTACTTGTGGGGGATTGATTACTCTCTCTCTCTTGAAATCTTGATGAGGTGATTTCCATTTTTTTCTTTTTTGCTGAATTCACCTCAACTGAGAGAGAGAGAGAGAGAGAGAGAGAGAGAGAGAGAGAGAGAGAGAGGTTTAATTGTGTTTAGTTTGGTGGAGAAGAAGAGATGAATGAGTGAAAAACAAGGCTATGGTGACAATGGGAAATAGAAATAGATATATGGCTTTTGTTTTGATTTGTTTTTGTTTTGTTGTGAAGTCCCAACACTTTCTCTCACTAGACTAGACTTATTTTTTTTCTCTCCCCTCTCTCTATTGTTGTTTTGATTTAAGGTCTGCTTCTGATTGGCTAACTAGAAAAATGTTACAGCTTCCAACTTGTTTATACGAAAATTATGGAATTTATGTAGCCTTTAATTGCTAAAGAAAAAAGAGATTTAATTAAGGGTAAAGTCCCAAAATCTAGTTCAATTTTTTCTTGATGATATAATATTTCAATTTATGTCGAGAGATAGGGAAGAAGGGTAGAAGCCAAAAAAGAGGGTAAAAAAATGGGAGACAAACAGGGTATATGTGGGGTTTAGGAATATTTGGGGTGTTGAAATAATGAGAAGGTAGCATTGACTTGAGAGAGAGGCATTGAGTGGTGTGATTGGAATTGGGATTGATGATTATTATGTCAACATTTGATTCCACACTCATCATCATCCCAATCTGATGTTATCCTATCCATTTGGATATCTACCCTACTGTATGTTGAATAGTTAGATTATACTTGATGAAATCGTATTATATTTTATCATATTATCAAATCATGATTCAATGACTCACAATCCACTTGAACATATACCCTAGTGGGTATACTAGGATGAAATGAACCATCATCTCTGGACTGGGTTTCTCCATTCTAGGCACTGCATGCCTTTATATCAAAAAACAAATTATATAGTAACAATATGTCAAATACTTAAAAACTTTGGATTAATTACTTTTCGTAATTTTAAAACTAGCATTTTTTATGGAATTTATCTCAATATCCATCAAAATCAAACTAGCATAAAATGTGGTAATTAGTAATGGTCCGGTCCGATCCGGGGTAAAATGTATATAACCCAATAGTAATATTATTGCAGGAGTGGCAGAGTGGTGTCAGTTCACATGTATTTTTGTGCTAAAAATTCCAGACATGTTTCGTAAAATCCTACTTTTTCCCACTTGATTAGTGCCTCCATATATAATATAGTCATTTAAAGAATCAAAAATTAGATTGCTTTCTCCTCTAACCGTAGAAATTGCAGTACCCCGTGCCTGTTCCAGATTAGGAAGTTACTGATGCATAAATATGAATGGGCATGGTGTATATATATGATATAATATTTTTTTAATAGTTTGCATTAGAAAAATATTCAATATAATAAATTCTTATATGTACTCAATGTGTAGGTGGGGCACAAAATCGTATACAAAAATTTTTCTATCTGACACTATATGGTAAGTTTTTTGAAGTGTTCGAATATTATAATTGAGGTCTATTCAGAATCTATAATTTTATAAAAGGAGGCATTTTATTTTTTTGTAAATACTCCTTTAATTTATCTCTTCCTAGCAAAATTATCAATTTTATCATTTTAAAAGAAGTAATTAATAAATTCAATTATATATCTTTCTAATTATATAATTAATACTACCTTTTTAAGGATATATTAAATATGTCAAAAGCATAAAAAAAAAAAACCTTTCTGAACTACAGTCACATGATATTGGGGGAATGAATTTAGACTTTAGCTTTTGAAAGAAAGTTTGATATAAAATAAAGATATTATATTTAAGTGCACCACTTAAACACTAATTGAATTACATATAAATATATTCGTTTTGTATTAAATAGGTTCTAGCTATAGACCCGGCAATTTTTTTTATTAAATAGCACAGTAAAGATATGTAATACATATGTTATCATTATTTCTGATTATAACTCGTACTTCTAAAATAATAAATATATATAGTAAAATAATAATGTAATATAATAGATAAAAAAAGTTATCTTATCAACTTTTTGAGCTAAATTAAGAATAGGTAGCACTACATATATTTGCTAAGTTCGTCAAATTCTCGAATACATTTTAAAATGGTGAAGCATATAGATTGGAAAAGAATCAAATTCCCATTAAATTGGAATATTGAAATTAAAAAAGATAGATTCATAGAATTAATAAAGTAGAGTGGAGAACCAAGTGTGCTAAATTAAATGCTTAGTGTTTCCACTACAATTAAATGAAACTTTAATTAGATATTTGTCCAACTTTAATTTAATGTGCTTCTATATATGTTTTAAGTATAGTGGTCCTTAATTAAGTTGTGCATCTAAACAAAAGTTTGAATATTGACAAGTAATTGCTTCTCCTTGGCCAGCTTGACCGGATCATTAGGATATTGGAAATTACAGTACCATTTTATTAATTAATTTGTTTTTAAAGCGAATCTTACTCCCGCCAAAATTGACCTAGTGCTCACCGTCGCCCAACATTTCACCATCAATTAATTCTGATTATAACAAATAATTAATTAATCATAAAATACTATTAATTGATCAATTTAGGTGTCAAATTAGACCGGTTTTATTGAAATTGAACCTTAGTTTATGACCACGATCGTAGTGTCCAAATTGTGGACAACTGTAAAAGTAACACCACCGAAATATATATAGCTAGCTAAGCTAAGCTAGGTTTGTAAATTCCGTCTTTTAACTTTAGCCACTAAAAATATTATATATTATTGCTGGTTGATCTACTACTGTAGGTTCTAATTATTAATTGCTAACTAATTTGTTGTTTTTCTGTAGTTTGTTTTATTTCTTCGTTGGGTAAGTAAAATCTTACTGAATATCTCTTCATGGTAATTTACAACCTTATATAAATCTTTCTTTAATACATTAATACATAGATACTCAAGATGAAGCTTGGCATAATACATATGTAGAATATGAAAATATCAAAACATCATATGAGCTTTAAAGCTAGCTAGTAGCAGAGTCAGAACCTTAAAGTTAGGATGCAGATACAAAATTGGCCTTCCTACAATACCAAGGGACAAAAGGAGTGAAATTTGAAATTTGATCTTGTTGCTTTTTTTGGTCGGATTAGGCCATACTCAACATATGACATTGCAACTCTCTCTGGCCAATTTGACTTTCTGCATTCCCGGACCTTGGATTGTTCCGTCTAACTTGCTTACAAACATCATCCAATTTCATTAAATCATCAAGAAAATCGTAAGATCGATAATCTAATATTTTATTATCTTTTAGAAAGAAGAAAATAAGTTCTCAATGTTACTTATGAAAAATATACGGTTTTGAATGCAATTAACTCCGTATAATTTCTTCTTCATTAAAAAATATTAATTTTCCAAACTGAAACAATTAATGATATAGTAGTTTAGGATGGGGATATACGTACAATTTTACTTTGTGGAATCTAAGGTAGTGATAATAATAATAATAATAATAATAATAATAATAATAATAATAAACTTGCATGTTGGAGTAGGTCCCTAAAATAAGGGACATTGGAGAAGATGAGATAAAGCGGGACCATTTAATCAAATCTCTAGCTAAGAAAGCAGGTTACAGGTACATGTACACTTCGATCGGCATGCGCATGATCATATATTATTATTATTATTATATATATAGCTGTCACTCCTTTATTTTAATACGATTTCATTTGTTTCTATTATCTAAATTGCTTAAAGTTAGATATAGTACGGAGATTATTAATTACTTAATTAATATTATTAGCAGTAACACATGAGGAAGGTGATGACCACTCTTAATTTGTACTAACAACTACAAATCTGTACGTACTTAAACCAGCAGGTTAATTCATAGGTGCTTTAGTCTTCAGATGCAAAAATATTCAAGTAAATGTTTGACTAGCTAATACACGTTTTGAATTTTGATTGTTAGTTCTAGATTTCGATATATAGAAACCCCAACTTGTCCTTTAACATAGCATTTTTTATTGTTCTTAGCAAGTAAAAGAACCCATAAATTCAACCGATCAGCGCCAATTTGAAAGAATCTCCTCAGTCGGCTTCATCCACAGTTTTAGGCATCATGATTACTTATTCATTTTATATATCTTCATGCATGTTCAAGAAGAAGTGCGTCTTTTTATGTATGAATTTAGGTGTTTAATTCGAATTATAAGACATTTTATTATCTTGTGTTTGTAAAAATAGCATTAAAAAACAATCAATGTTTTAACGCTGTAGTAAACGCTGCATTTCAAAGGCAAATTGGTGCTTGCAATTGCCGGAATATATGGAATCTCCGTCAGATTACGCCATTTGCACTGAGTACTCCACAAACTTAATTATTAAAGGTCGGACTCTGAACAGTTAAAAAAAGAAAACGTGGTACCAAAATGAAAATTCTCTAAGAATAGGGTGCTTGAGACAATTAATCCAATATAATAAAACCTTTCACAAATATTAGATGTAAAGCAAGACCCTTTACACAGAACCCCAAATTGAATGCCGTAAAATGAACTTTGTATTAAGAATGGTCAATGTATCAACTTACTTCCGGTCTGACCCAATCGCCATTAGATATTAAAAATAAAACTTACTCGTAGTCAAAGACTCAAAGACGAACACTAATAACAGATTTTGGACAAATTAAGTACTTTATATCACACTGATACAACTATTACAATGGCCCATTAAATTCCAATTCGTAATCCAGGGAAGTAAACTTCCAAGTTTCAACTTCTCTTCATAGAAGACAATCACATCAATCTCCTTTAAAGCATCTACTCGTTTCACCAGTTGTGAAAGAGAAAACTTTGTTAATACCGTCCTAGTCATTTCCAATATTTCTGTTATGGTGGAAGCTACCAGAAGAAATGAGGAAAACGCGCAGAGAAATCTAGGGAATTTGAGAGGGAAGAAAACAGAGAGCTAAATTGCTCTTATTCTTATTTCTCAATACGATTTATACTCTAACCAACTTTCAAAGCAACGAGAAATTAAAACACGTGACAGGCAGCATATGCCCAGCTTATACCTAAAACGCAGCCCCAACTAAACTCTACTAACAAACTCACGTTTCTCAGTATTACAACTTCTACTTCTGCACATAACAATTTCTCATAGTCCTCTAGCTACATTCTTGAACTCATTCAAGCAGGAATGCAGTATTTTCTGGCGCTTCTGCAGAGACTGTCTTTCGTTCTCAAGAACATCAATTGCTCCAGGAGCAACAAACATGTCCATGAATCTCTCATCAGTCACTCCAAACAAATCCAGTCCCAGTGCCACCATAAGCCGCTCTCGGCTGCACAATCAATAAATAAATAAAAAACAAGTTAATGTGATTATTAACTGTCATAATCCCATATAAATAAGTAAATGGATTAAAATAACAGCTACACCCCCTAAAGGTTCGACCTAAATAGAGAAGTTATCCCTGAGGTTCCGATAATTACTTAGTTTGTGATGACTGGGGCTAAATGTAAGTGAAAATACCCAGGAAGGAGTGTAAATGTAACTAATACAAACCTCAGGGGTAGTTTCTGTATTTATGCCAAAACCTCAGGGCGTGTTACCGTAATTATCACTAAATAAATGTGTTAAGAGTGTGAATTTGTAGCAATACCAAGGTGTCAAAAAGCCAGAATTTAAAGATGAGGCCACACCCCTCTCGACTAGAACTTCACGAATTCTAGCAAAATGCTGTGCAGTAGATGAACATATCTCAGCATAAGCTGATCCTGATCTAGCAGCATTATCCCCATTCCCAAATAGAAGCCCCCCTCCATTTTGGAGCCTCAAGTTATCAAAATTACTCCTGTTACTGCCCACAATTCTGGAATGGCGTTTTCGTGCAACAACTTCAACACAATTACCAACTTCCTTTTTGACTGCATAGCTATCACATGGCTGATCAGGTGATGGGGTCTCAGGCACAGTCAAATGGCATTCCCGAAGAGCTTCTCGAGATTCAGTAGCTTTTCCTGGAGTGATTTCAGCTTTTTCCGGGGGAACATTTTCTTGATCATTAGTTGTTTCCTTGCGTGATGCTGCGCCCACATCAGATAGATCAAGACCAAATGACCCATTTAGGGTTTGACTTGTTCGGTAATTTGAGTTTAGACCTGAACTGAATGTTCCTGGTATTTCACTCTCATAGCAAACCATAGAGTATGGGCTAGTAACTGAATCAAGATGATGACGAACTACTTGTTTGCACTGCTTGGCGAGATCCTTAACAAAGTTGTTGTAGGAGTGCCTCAAAGCTGCATGGAAACCAACATATCCATCCATGTCTCCAGATTGCTGGCCATCTGAACAGAATTTAAGAAAGGGGTAAAAAAAATTGATTAATCAGCTGGAACTAGCTTTCTGCCCCTCTTGGTTCCTAGGAGAAACGGAGAATTAAGGAAAATAAAACCCTTCAATTAGACCTCTATCAGCATACTTCTTCTTTCAACAGTCAGATATTATCATTCATTATAAAACCATCAGAAGAAATATCTCATAATTTGCTGAAACCAATAAATGACAATTCAGATTTTCAGCTTCAGCACACAGTACTGTAAGGTCTTTATCAACTTTTCTCACAAATACTTGGGACTTGAAATCATTGTGTGCTATCTTACCACATTGACCCTGATTTAAGAGGATTGTAAAGGGGGTCTTCTGAAATGAAATATAAATTTCGTTACAGCATCTAGCCGGCTACCAAGTTCCAGGAATGACCATACAAATAGACATTCATCCGAAAAACTATTAGGTGAAGGAAAAGTTTTGTGACCATGAACTTACATCCTGAGTGACGATGACGATTTCTCTCAATAGCAATATCAAAAAGATTGCACAAAACAAAAGCAAGCCGATCACAAGCTGTGTCAAGAAGCGGCGCGAGCCATGACCTAGCTGCAGCACGTGCAATCTCTGCGGCAGCCTCTACAACTCCTCTGCTCCCACCTCGCCCAGCATGAGCAAGTAATATGTTGGCAACCTGACAAATTATTTGAGTATGAAGTTTTACACATCCAAACTTCATACAAAAAAAAAAAGAACAATATAAAATTGCCTTCCTAATAAGTACCTTCTCTCTGGAAACTACAGGGCATTCCATGGAATATGTGGCACATCGAAACTCATGCACCACTCTCTCAAATGCAGCCCCACCATAAAGTCGAAGAGTTGCATTCGGAGGCTTTATATCTGTACCTACACCAGGCCAGCTACCTATACCGCTCTCCAGTTTTTCCTCATTTGTTGTTCTTCCCCACTGCTCTGGTTCAGGATCTGCTGCTCCATCAAGAAGTGCTTCCTATTGCCATTAGAATAAAAACCATAAACCACGAGACCATCAAACAAAGAAAGTGAAATACTCAAATACAGATAAAAATTACAAATACACACCAGATGGTTGCAGAGAGAAGCAGCGTGCAACATGGCGGATCTTCGAAGATGAGCAACATCAGAAGTTGCCTCAATTTTGCTCTTCATTCTGGATAAATCAGCTGTTACTTCGCTGCATCGCTGTTCGAGTAAGGCCAATGTGGCAGGGGCAGCTTCTTTGTACTTCTTCTGCAGTTCAGATTCTAAATAATCTCTGAGACAACCGAAACCTATGTGGGATTTGTATTTATCTTCATCAAAACCTCCTTTAACGCCATCACGTAGATAGGACATTACTTCTGTATCTACCTGATATATCTGCCTGCGGAACTCATCATTAGAAACGGAGCTTCTATCTTTTGGCAGGGCAACAAAAAATGGCCGAGTGTTCTCCCCAAGGTATCCACTGGCACTCAAATAGCGATCCACTTCCCAGCGATCACTGAACTCCTGAAAATAATAATTTTTAGTTCATCGCAGCTATAATAGATCCATATTTTATTCAAGTTTCCCATCAAAACAATTACCAAAATTTAAGTGAAGGAAAATTAAAGTAATTAATATTATTTTTAAGGAAGCCAATCCTCAAATTAAAATAGCTTACCTTAAGACGGTTATCAAACTTGGAGACAACGACGAGTGTACGCCTGAAGGCAGGATCTATTTCACGAATCGCATCTAACCACAATGAAGAACACCATTCAACACTGCTCTGTTGAAGAAATAGAAGAATGCGATGTGGTGGACTAGCTAAGGACTTCACCATTGACAAGATTTCATCAGGTGTACTCTCTGGTTCACCTTTCTTTGCCTGTTGTCAAATTCAGCGTCCAATTCAGTCAGCAGAAGAAATTGAAAAAAGAGTAAATCAAAAATAAGAAAGCTTATCCGTCATAATATCCAAATTTCCTGGCTTACCTTGAGAACAAAGCCCGGGGTATCAATAATAGTGAGATTAGGACAATGTGCATATTCCACTCTCATAACAATGGACTTTGATGAAACTGCTGTTTTAGTCTTCCTCAAGAGTGCTTCAGTACGAGACTTTATGGTATCTGCAATTGCTGCGGATGATACAATAGCAGTGCCATATTCTTCAGAATCCTCTTCCTGTTCAATAGGTTACGCCAGTTATGGTTATGCTCAACAGAAACTAGCTATTCTTAGGTCAAGCAAATGTTAATTTTGTTCCCAAGAAATTTTAATGTCTTCTTTCAATTTCAATATCAAACTACTTAAATTCCCAATAGTGATATAGTAAATAGCAGCGTGATCATCTAAGATTTAGGCAAAGAGAATTTCACTTATTGCAAAACGAGATTCATGAAGACATAAAGTAATCATGTAATTCCGCGGACTTCCTTTTTCTTTTCTATTGAACACTTCAATCACAAAAAAATACCTAAACATAGGGCTCGCAAAGAGGAATTGAAGCATTAGATTTGGAACTATAAATCCTTCATTAACTCAATATATAATTATCATCATTTTAGGTCCAACTGATTTAAATTCTATGTATACAGGTTCACTTAATCTAAATAGAAAACTCGTAGAGTACCTGAAATCGGCATCGAGGTTCAAGAGCAGTGGAATCATGAACCATCTGTAGAATGAGGGGTCGTCGGGTTCCCATTTCAACTTCCCGCACATTGAAGCGGAACCCTAGCAGGGCCTCGAGAAGTGAACTCTTACCATCGGACTGGCCACCGAGAGCCACGATCTCGGGGATAGGGAGTTTCTCCCCAAATGCGACGGCGGCAGCCTGTAGTCGGTTGTAGGCCTCGAATCTCCTTTTGAATTCCGAAGCAGATTTCCTGGAAGTATCCATGGATTGGTGATGGTGTTTTCTGGAAGCGGATTTTTCTCCTGAAGGAGTTTTGGAGGGAGTATTGTGGAAATCGATGGTCTTTCCAGTTACTCCGGTGTCGCCGCTGCCGGGGGTGTTGGCCATGGAACTGAAAACGAGAGGGTGGAGCCGTTTCAATTTGAAATTTGAATTCGTAGCCGTTTAGATACTCAGCTGGGCCAGTTAATGGGCCAAGTCAAAAAATATTTGTGGCCTACCCGTGTTCAATATTCCTATATGGACCTTACTTTGTTATTTTATTATTACGTATTACTGCTCAAACAACCAAAAATAAATTAAAAGTCACAAATCTTAATAAGATGAAATATATAAGTGGGAACTCATAAATTGAGGTAAAAGATTAAAGTAGCAAAAAAGGCCTATAAAATAAAAATTAGTAAACAAAATTTTGTGTTGTATTTTTTTTGTTCAACGCCTCCTGGGACCATTTTATTGATTTAAAAATATGATAACCCAAATCTGTCCTTGTGAGTATATGAAGTGGGAGAAAATCCTCCCATTTCTAAAATCAAATCATTCATTGAATTTATATATAACATTTTGGAGAAAAAAAAGTTTATATATAATACTTATATTATTTAATAAAACACCTTCTCCTTAACTTAAATACCTTTGATCTAACTTTTATTTTAATGAGTCATTTTTTTATTATTTAATTCTACTTTTTTTTTATCTTTCTATCTCATTTTTTACATTTCTTTTATTTATCCTTTTCATTCTCTACTCTTTTTTCTCTCTTATTATTCAATTTTTTCACTCTTAATTCTATTTATTTATTTTCAAAACTATTCAATTCTATTTTTTTCCCTTATCATTAGTTTCATAAATATTAAATTTATTTAAATAAGTCATAGAAAATTTTAATAAAATATTATATATTATAATATTAGATTTTTTTTTATTTTTTGTCCTTATTTAAATATATTTTATATTAAATATTATACATTAAAATATTTAAAAGAATAAGAATTCTTATGATTTTTTTTCATAGAATTTTTTTGCTACTTTCATCTGACACATGGTCTTTTTTGTTACTTTAATCTAACACGGGAATTTTGGTGCATTTAACTCAATTAATTTAAAAGGGCAAAAATGATATTTTACATGATAAAAGACCAAACAAGTCGCTTGATAGGCGCGTAAGTACCAAATGTTTGTTTCAGGGGTTTTTTTTTCAATGTTTTCAATATGTACAGGTATTTTCATTAGTTCTTTTTTCTGAGAAATTTTTTTGCAACTTTCATAGAACACAGCGAAAGTACATGCATTTGACTCCTGATAAATTTGAACTTCATGCATATGGTAACGTTCATATTGTTGAACGATAAAATGTAAGTAACCGTTTATAATAGAATTTCTATAATTGGATAGGGATAATATCCTTTTAAAATTGATCCGGATAATATTCTCTTTAAACGGATACGAATATGGACGAATATCGGATTTTCGGATAACCATTATAGCCTTATATTTACATGTATTATCATATAGAAGCGGCCACAACTCACAAGTAATCGCAGCTGGATATTCGGTTCAGAGCTAATCTCGTTTTGGGCAGCTTAAAACTTAAAAGCATGAGTTGCGGCAGAGAGCACGGCTTGGATGACTTTCGCACGCGGGATCTCAAGATTATGTAAGGATCTAACGCAAGACATGCAGTGTCGGTCAACACGCAAATGCAAACATGTGATTGTGTAATAAGTCAAACCACTTATCATTTCTTTTTGACAATTTTTTTTAATCTTTTATTTGTTTAAGTCATCTTTTGTGAATCTATATCATGTTCTTCCAAATTAGGGATCAAGAATTTGAAGCCTCACGTTTCGATGATTGAACATTTATCGAACCATGCACGTACAAAAATTAGATAATTAGATAGATATATAATAGTTTAGTAATTCAATTCGATATGGTACGGTTTATAATTGGATCAAGAAATTACTATCACAATAAAGTTATTACTATATATGCTTCGATCAAGAAATTACATTACAAAGGCCCTAATCATAAGATGATCAAGATCCTAATCAAAAATCCCGCTTGCACGCACGCAATCTTGCTTCATTTAATTCTGAAATACACTTTTGCTAGCTAGACTTCAAAACGTACATTAATATTGAAAAATAGAGTTCACGTGGACAAAACGGCGAAATAGTTAGAAAAATAGCAAACTTTGCTACGTGTTGTGTATTAAGATTGGACTTATTAAACTCCACATGGCCGAGGGAGTTGCACTAATTTCGTCTTCAATTTCTTATGAGAGACGTGAATTATTTTTGATGATCTAACATGGGAAGCTGTGAGAGATGGACTTTGTACATTCCCTTTAATTTATTTTTTCTCCTTCGGAGCACCCGGCGGAAAATGGGATCTTCCTCGTGCATGTACACAGCTTGGATTTTTAGCTAGGCTAATTAACGTAAATTGCAGCTAATTATCACTTTAATGGCCGGGGACCATTTTTTCCTCTGATCAGTACATGTATTATTATACAATTTAATATTAGGGATTGCAGTATATATAGTCACTATATTTACATCTAATCAAATGTTGTTTCCTTCCTAAAAATATATGTGAAAATATATAAATATATATGTTAAATAAAGCAATTTTTTATTTTATTTTTGGTAATTTTCTATCCAATAATTTTTTCCGGACCTGGGTACTGAGGCACCATTAGGGAAACCCTCAATTACTTCATGCAGAACAAGGTAGGATTTTAGTCCTAAAAACTTATAATGAAATTGATATTCATACTATGACATCTATTTTCAAGCGACTAATTATTTTCTATGCATGCAAAAACGGTCCATAAATGCCAAAAGAGCTTCACGAGGGAGGTTTTGCAGAACCTCTTAATTCCGAAGTCAGCTTAATTAGGCAAAAGTCAGCTTTATTTTGTTTGTCAACCTCTAGTTGAATCCAATTTGGAGGTCAAGTTTCTGAATTAATTACATAAAATAATCCATATTGGCAAAGGAAGTTGTTATTTGCACTCCTCAATTGTTATTCACACTCCAAATTTATTACTACATGACAAAAATATCCCTCCTAATTTTTTACTAACTTATTAGTTTTCTTCTTTCTAAGATTTCTTAATACATGATTACAACTTATTTATTTTATACTATTTTTCTTATTTAATATATGATTTGTGTTTTTCTTTTTTTTTATTTTGACTGCAATTTATGATTTTCTCTTTCCAAATAAAAATTAAATTCTTATTAATTTTTGGAATATTGTAGAGTTTGAGAAATATAATGATATATTATAATTTATATGTTTATTACTTTCTTTTTTAGCCAGTATATATTTATAAGTTTGTATTCTCCATGTAATTTCTTTTGGAAATATTTGTTAAAGTATAAAATATTTAAAGTAAACTCATTGAAATTTATATTATTTTTCTTAAATAATATATATAATTGTGTTAGGAAAATTGATATTTATACTCCATAAATTATTCACTGCCCTATAATATCCTAATTATATTTTTATTAATTCTAAAAAGAATCCAATAATTAATATATTTGTTCTATCTTAATTAATCTAACAAAATTAAAAAAAAATAATAAAATATTTGAATTTATAAAAAAAGAAAAGGTTAGAAATACTCACAAAACAATAAAAGAATAATAAGTTAACATAAAAGAAGAGGGATATCATTGTCATTAATAAAAAATTTGGAGTGCAGTTAACATTTAAGGAGTGTAAACAATTCCCATAGGCAAATTAAGAAGTTAGCTAGATTATAGCCTAACAAAGCTTAATTTAAAAATCAATCAAGTGGCCCGCTTATAAAAAACATTTATTTCAAATCGCTTACATCCTAAACCCCTCAAAAAGTTGATATAAATACAACATGATCACCTCCCTTCATTTACACTCTTAATCCCACCCCAACCCACAATGGCCAAAACCCTAAAACTCAAACTCATAACTCTAATCTCTCTCCTCTTTCTACTTCTATCCCTACATTTCGAGAGATTTCTATCTCTTGAAGATATAGAGGACGACGACGATGACGATGATGTCCAAGAATACATCCTCGACTCAGTTTTATCGAACACAACTAATACGGTAAGAAGAAGTAGATTCTTGGCTTCAAGCGTTAAGAAGATCATCAAGAAAGGCACGAGCTGCGATGCGAAAACGAACCCTTATGTGTGCAATGGAGTGTCGGCGAATAAAGGGACGAGTATTCTTTATTGCTGCAAGAAGCATTGCCGGAATGTGCTCGGGGACAAGAACAACTGTGGCCATTGCGGCAACAAGTGCCGCCTTGGCGAGCGGTGCTGCGGTGGCGTTTGCACCAATGTTTTGTCGAACACGGCCAACTGTGGCAAATGCAATAAAAAGTGCGGCCGTGGAGTTAAGTGTGAGTATGGCTATTGTGGGTATGCATAATCAGAGTCTTATATACTAATTAGGATATATATCATATAAAATATTTGTTTGTAAATTAGTGAGATTTCAAGTTTTGCTATTTCATACGAATTTTTGTTACAATATAATATATACGATTGAGTGTAGTGATTTTTCTTTTTGTTTATGGTTTTGTATTTACGTGAATGTGTACCTCACACACGATATACATATTAATGAAATTAAATCAATTTGTTAGATATTCTGTTTTGGATGGTTTATCGATGTTGAGATGCATCGTGCATGGTGATCTAGCTAGGACAAATCTTGAAGAATATATATATATAGATGCTAGCTAGCTAGATTGATGTGTATATCTTTATAATTTATAATAAGGAAAATTAATTATGGATTAATATAAATATTATACATGAGTATTCTTGTATTTATAAAAATGCAAATAAATTTTAAATATATATATGTTCTATTTTTTTTTAAAGTCCATTTAATATTAGAATTGGAAATAAATTTATAATCAAATTGTTGGTTTTTATAGTCAAATTTAACGTAATAAAACTGGTCATTATAAGATAAAAATGTACCTTTTTGTAATTAATTAATATCTATACTATTTTTCTCCATGAGGAAATATAAATTGGGGATTTTTAACTCCACCCATTTCAGAATTTTAGACTTTAATTTGACCACATGATAATCACCATCCTAACTTCCATTTTCTTACAATTTCAGACTTCATGTGGCAGAAGAAACTAAGTCACATAAACTGGGTGCGAATATATTCTTGGATTACTTTATTAATAATTTTAAATTTTTTGTCCGAATTATGTTCATTAATCTTAGCACGATTTACAAAAAATTTCCATCACCATATATAGAATTTATTTAAGACAATAATTTTATCTAGTGTTTTTGAAAAACTAACTCAATTTTTTATTTCATAACTTCACAATAAACATATATCAAAATTTATAATTGAATTATGTATAAATTTTTTTAGAGACTACATAATAATATCATAGCATTTATATAATTTATCATACAGGATTTAGAAACATTTTGTAGAGCCCAAACAGAGAAAGGTGTTGGGCCAAGAAGGTATAAAAACATTTATATTCGTGCAAAAATAATAAAAATAGACTTTTTAAAACCAAATTAGAAGCCAATAGGAACAATTAGAATATCTCAAGTGTAGAGAACAAAGAAGACAAATTTAAAATACAATAAATAACTAAATGTACTTGAAAATATTTGTAAAAGAATCTAAAAGTCCTCTCTTTACCCTTAAAACTTTAAATCTCTAATGTCCAATAAAGAAGCTGAGATGTATAAATAGGTATATTATGTATTGTTACAAATTCTTGTCATGAGATAAATAATTACATAATTTTTCTTTTTTTATTTTAATTAGAATTGACCATTTTAAGACTCGAGTATTGATGCGTACAAAATTACGCCTCAATAAACTATGATAGCTCTCTCTCTCTCTCAAGCTTTCATAGTATTTTTTGAGTGTCTTTTATCAATGAAGGTTCAGGCCTTTATATAGAGAAGAGTAGCTCCAATCCTTCAAGAGTTAGAACTCCTTTTTTCCCTAGCAATCCTTCTTCAACTAAACTCCAATTAGATTCCTACTAGGATTCTAAGAGAAAAGGAACTCCTAATCTACTAATTGTGGGTTAACCTCAACAATAAAGCCCACATGAGCTACTAGTACACCATTTTAAGCCCATGCGACACAAGTCCATCACAGCCTATAAGAGCAGGTCCAAAATATGATATACCATCAAGTATTTTTCAAAGTAGTAAGATATGATAAATAGGCTTGTTGGCACTTATTCGGGCTCCATCCAACATTAAATCTTTGCCAACCTACGCATAACAAATAAAAATAAATACTATATAGTTCATTATTTAATCATTTCATTGCGATAAAACCATGAGAGAACTGTTTTTATTGCATTAACAAATCTCACAAATAATAAGGATTTGAGATTATTGGCATATTGAAGGAATTAAACATCAAATGCCTATCGACACCTAAAAAATGGCAACGAGGCAATACACAAACCGTGTACCTTCTTGAAGAGCCCAATACAAAATTGAGCCATAAAAGTGAGCCCAACACTTCCTAGAAAAGAGATGTCCTTTGAACCCGAAATAAGCTGCCCCAAAATATTTTCTTTAGTGCTGCATCATCCCTAATAGCTCAATATGAAATTGGACCCCAATATTGTGTCTAGCGTTCCCTAATAATAGCTGTTATCCGTATAAAGACCAAACACCGACAAGAACCTATGGTCGGTTAATATCCGAGTTAATATTGCGACCAAATACTGATCAAATAGAGCGGTCGACCACACTTCGACCAAACCACTTCGTCGTCTCTTTAAACAATTTTTAACTTATATATGCGATCAAAGAGCGGCCACCACATTTGTTGGTCGACAAAATGTTTAGTGTTTTTAGATAAGATAGCGACCAAACACCGACCGAAAACCCGATCGTACTTTCATCGGTTAGTTTAGTGGGAGTTTTCCCTCCAAAAAAATACTGATCGGTTACCGACCAGAGTTTGGTCGGAATATTAGGCGGTAATGTTCCCGCTCTCTCCACCAATATTTCCAACGGACCTCCGACCAAACTACGACTAAAACAAATCGAAATGTTTAATTTTCAGTTTGGTCGATATATTTTGGTCGCTATTTCATTGTTTTCATGTAGTGCGTTTCATTGAGAAAGTCAGAATGCATTGTTACAAATTTAAAAAATAGCAGCATGAACTAGAGTAGTGAAATAAATTCATTAAAACAGTAAGCAAAATCTCAAATTCCATTCAATCTTAATATATTTCCGAAGTTGACTGACTATATACATTGAATCGAGATCGCCGGAGTTGTTGAATTCGTTTGAACCAAAATCGATAATCAGAGAGAAAACTCAACGAAATCTATGAAAATTGAAAACTAATATTAAATGCATAAATTGCATACTTTTGAAAGCGAGCACGAAAACGACATGGTTTTCGAGGTGGTTTGCTTTTTTGGGGGTAATTAGGGGGTGGTTCGTTGTTGTGACATGTTAAAGAATAGTCGATGGACTTTGACCTAAGTCAACTCTCAAATGCTAGTTCAAGAGAGAATGATCCAATGCATTATATATTAAACATCAAATCTTTGAATTTTCGATTTGGACTGTTTAACATGATGGTTTAGAAGCGAGGACCATAATATATTTCTCTTTATTTCGTGTTTTTGAAATTGTTTTCTTCTCTCTTGAGACAGGCAAATGTCATTCTCCGGGAGCCATATATGCAGATTTATATTGTACGAGAGTCGAGACTGCTCATCGACTCTTGCTGGATTAAGCCTTCTTGGTTCGAGCTGCCTGCGTAATTTTCATTAAGAATATGATCTCAGTTGGTTCTTAGGCCCCTCAATTGGTTCTTAGGCCGATATAGTGCAAATGAAAAACTAGTCTTTATACGTTCTTAAATGCCCTGGCCCCGCCAACACGAAACTTTTTATTATTACTTCTTTTAATTTTCTAAAAATTTCAAATGTTCTTCACAACTGTCTTTAAAACGTAAATACGGTGAAATATTTAATCAATTGATACGAAATTAAATAAAAAATTAATGTTATATTCTCTTATACGGGACTCATTAACGAAAAAATGAACTTCCTAGAGAGTATTTGCTTAGAGTGAATAAATTGTTTTTTCTTTTTATTACTCAATAACATAATAACACACCCGTTAACAGCTACTTCAATAACATCTCTTCGATCAAAACTTCAAATATACCAAAACACTAAAAAAGAAAATTGTTTTAGATTAACCAAACATGTGTAGCTTCTCAGCACTAAAGAAAAAGAGTCATGGACCTATCTGTTCTACCAACAACATTATGAGCTTTTCAAGTCCATCCCTCTTTATAGGGTACCAAAAATAAATTAAAAGTAACACAAAAACTTATGCTTACTAATAATATAAACCAAGTCTCCCTCATGATCATCAAAAAGCCAAGTTTCCCCTTTTCATCCCACTCCATAAAAACTACCCTCAACTAAGATAGCTGTATCCAACTAACATGAGTACAAGAATCACCACAGCAGCAGCTGGAGCTGCCCACACCCAATAATTTGTACCTTTCTTGCGTTTCAGTATAGCTTTTGGAAGTGAATCTTGACCTCTTGCACGTCCTCTAGCCCTTATAGTATTTTCTTTCCTCTCTTTGTTCTTCTTTTGTGGGACTGAGAGTTCAATTTCTTCCTCTATTTTCTCCGGCTCAGCAACTTCTTCAATGGGCTCATTTGCTTCTTCAGAATCTGCAGCAGTGATTGTAGCTCCACTTTTCTTCCTTAGCTTCTTCTCACGATCCTGAACACATCCAAAGACGAGCAGAATAAGTTTATAGTCGGAAAGAATGAAAATATAATTTTAAAAAAATTTATAATAATAATTTCCTTAAGTTTCTTTTCAGCTTCCTTCTGAGCTTTTATAGCTGCTTTGGCAGCAGCTTTCTCTGCTAGCTTCTTCTTCCTTTCCTCGGCCTGATTACGTTTGAATATCTCTTCCTCTCTCTTCAGCTCCTTCAGCTTCTTCTCATCAACTTGTTCCTTCTTGGCAGGAGGATTCACTTGCAATTTTTCATGAGAGAAGTATTCTTCTTCGTCTGCGTCAATTTTCTCTTCCTTTTTCTTATTTCCTTCTTTATTGTTTTTACCACCCTTTGTTTTCTCAACTTTCTCCTCATCCTGTGTGGGAACCACAGCAGGAACGACAACCTCTTTTGGGGCTTGTTTTTTTGCAATTGGTTTGACAGCTTCAGCTTCAGAGGTCGTCATTGAGCTTTCAGCTTGTACAAGTGGCTTCTCGCCCGGATTCCTCAACCGGCCATCCCGACTCAACTGCCTTATATCTAATGATGGCAAAATCCTCCTCTCGTAATCGGCTCTAAAAGCTTTATCACTGTTCCATTGTGCCATGAATTTCTCACCCTAAAATTGAAAAAGAAATTCTCAATTTATTTATGTCAAATAATCAGATAATGTTATAGAGAAAATAGATCAAATTATCCAACAAACAACCTCGGTTTCTGTAAGCTCCTTGAGGCCTTCAACATCCTTGTTTGCAGCAAGGTTTTTAGCTTTGGTCAGGAGTAAACGGTATTGTTGAAACGGGGAATTCTGAAATTAGATATAAAAAATTAATAATAATAATTTAGATGTCAATGCGAGTTAATTACATTTGGTCCCATAACATCACCTGCTTTTGATCTTGGTCCCGTACTAATTGACTTTTGCAATTTAAATCTCATAAATGGAGTTTTTCCAATTTTAGGACCTTTCAACTTTCCGTCTAATTATGGGATGTAAATTGCAAAAGTCCAATTTTGCATTACATCCCATAAGTTGGAAAGGTTCTGAAATTGTGAAGAAAGAAATTCCACTTATGGAAATTGCAAAAGTTTAGTATGGGACCAAAACAAAAGATAGGTGAAGTTATGGAACCAGAAATACAGTTAACACAATTAAGGCCCATATAAATATATCACAAGTATAGTATAGCTCAAAGGAAAAAATACCCCTTCATCCCGTTTCTTCCTCATATCAATCTTGGTTTCCCAAGCTTTGTCCTTCTTGTCTTTAACTTCATCCAATTCCGCCTCTAAAGCAGCAATCTCTTTCTCTACAGCCAATTTTTCTTCATCAAACTGCTTAAGCCTGGCATGGACAGCCTGTTTCTCCTTTCTAACTCCATCAAGGTCGAATCCAATCGACTGAAACGTCACAAATCACAATATAGTTTTGAACAAATAAGAACCAGTTAATGTTAATTATAGCCTAAAAGGCAAATCTTTACATGTTTTAGCTACTACATACTTTGACTTGGCCTTGAATTGTTTCCTTTTCACCCATTGAATCCTGAATTCTTGCCCTCTCAGCAGCATATGCAATAACTTGTGCCCTCGTCCCTTCAAGCTGTTTAATTTCCCTCAGGATCTGTTTCTCTTCACTCAGAGGAATGCTTTCGTGTTGGATTCTGTATTGCAAACTTTTTATCTGATAAATTATGGTTAC
This sequence comes from Verbena officinalis, assembly GCA_958496215.1. Taxonomy (NCBI): domain Eukaryota; kingdom Viridiplantae; phylum Streptophyta; class Magnoliopsida; order Lamiales; family Verbenaceae; genus Verbena; species Verbena officinalis. The sequence continues at coordinate 27,926,355 of OY292389.1, forward strand.
AAAAAAATAAAAATTATAAGTTAGTTCCAAATTATCACAAGAGAATTACAAATAAAGCGTTAAGGTAAGCAATTCGAATATAAAGAAATAACATATGAACTATATCTTACAACATCATTGAGTTCTTGCTCAGATGAACAAATACCGATACTACCCCTCTCTCTACCATCTCTAGCACCTCCAGAAGAACCTCTCAACTTGCCAAGAGCCTGTTGAAGGGGTTCCATTTCTTTTCTCTTTTCATCCATGATCGACCTAAATTGTTTATTCTCAACACTTAAAGCCCTTATTTGAGTTATTATTTGGGCTCGTTCTGCCTGCAAAAGATTCAAAATCGGCATTTCTTCTTTATTAACTAAGATAAAATGTGATGCTATCTAATCGGTATTCTTTACAAGGACCTTACCCTTTTAGCCCTTATTTTTTCAATCATCAGTGATCGAGCCTGACTCTTTTTTGTTAGGTCTTTGTCAATCAGATCCATTTTAGCCTTCAAATTCTGGTCTTCAAAAGCCCGATATCTGGCAATGTAAAAAGAGTGTAACTGTGTGGGCTCAGGCCACTCATCAACTGCATCCTTGGGCAGATTGGACTCAGCAACTTTGTTGACTTCAGCTTTGACTGGCTCCTCTGCACCATGAGTGCCGAATTTTATGTTCACTGATCCATTATCAACTGTCACATTTGCTTCACTTCCGTTTTCAAGAATGGGTAAGTTTGATTCCACAACCTCCACAGCCATTATGTCCAAAAATAGCTACTGCAATAAGTGCCGATGTGATAAATATGTCAATTAAAATATAAAAATATATATATGTTGCAATAATTAAAGAACATAGAAAATTCAGCTCAATCGGTTCCGGATATTTACAATTAAATGTATGTGTGTGTGTGTGTGTTTTTCTGAAGGTACAATTAAATGTGTGTTAACAGTTAAAGATTCTAACTTTTTCAATGAATCAAACTTCGCAAACACAATCGAGAAGAGTTTGGCAATACAAATTCAACTCAAAAATAGATCTTTAAGTCAACGAAGTAAAACCACAAATCACTGCACCCACTCAAATCACAGAAAAAAAGACCTATGTTAAGAATAGTAAGGGGGATCTGATTCGTATACATAAGAAAAACAAAATTAACTCATTAAAGTTCAAATCTTTGACAGCAAATCATCACACCCACACCCAAGAAGCGGAAAAGATCGTAAACTGAACCAATCCTGAACGAATTACAACATGCAGAAGCATTTACAGAAAAACACATGCATCAAACATTTTAGTAACAGAAAATTCACTATAATCGGAAAATTAAATTAATATATAAAATATTGAACTGATGCAGAGAAGCAATCTATAAAAAAGATGGGGAAAAAATGCTGAAAAACGAAGTCAACACTCAATTTCGGTCGATCGAAATAACAAAACCCAAACTTACCTTATTGAGTTATTGGATCGAGATGAGTACAGATCAAACAATAAGACAATCAGTGAGAAGAATGGCAAAACGGGAAAATCGAAAAACAGTAACAGTTCAAAATAGTGAAATATTCAAGGGGATTTGAATGATACAGCAGCAGAAATAGCAAAGATTTACCAGAAATGAGCAAGAACACTACGGCGGAGATTTTGAGGAAAGAGTCTTCTTTGACAGGACCAGACGAGAGAGAAAAGACTCCAGATCTCTCGAGAGAGATTTTTGATTGTTGCTGAAACGAAATAAATGAATTGCGGGGAGGAAAAATAAGAGGCAGATACCATTTAGATTCGACGTCACTTGACATTAAATTTTTTTTATTTTTCCATATTTAATAAATATCCATCAAAAATAAATATATATTATTGGATTTGTACTGTCTCAAAAAACGAGTTGGATTTGTACCTTTTTTGGGCAAGTAACGGTTTTTGCACGCTCAGCTCATTCATATGCTTGAGTTGAGAGATTCTGTATTTGTTTTTTCTTCTATTTAAGAAATTAAAGTTAATTGATAAAAGAATATTAAAAAAAATAAAGTTTCGAATTTAAATTTGGATTTTAATAAGTATAATTTCAATTATCAGATTTGGAAAAGCAATTGATAAAAGATATTGAGATATTTATCTTAATCTTCAATAAAATAGAGTTTCAAAGCCAAAGAAATTCATTCATGATACATTATTAACGGGCTTGGATTATCTTTCATGTCACATGTCCTTAGTTTTTTATTAGCAATTGCTCAGTATTTGCAATAATTTAGTATATTATTAATATTAAGTATATTTTCCTACTTAAAATTTTTATTACTACAAAGTACACATACTTTTTTTTAAAGTAAAACGAGACTATTTTATTAAATCGAAAGAGAATCCGACAATAAAACAGAACTAGCGAAATCGGGGATATCAACGTCCCCGGATCTGATACTAGGACACTTCCTAGCAAGATAATGGGCTAAACAATTGCCCAAACGACGAACAAACGAAAACATATAGAAAGGAATCAAAGAAAGAGCTTCTCTAATATCACGAACAATGTTGTCAATGCTCGACCTATCCCCTTCCAAGCTCTTAATTCGGTTAAGGAGCATCTCACAATCTCCTTCAATAATAACTCGATTCCATCCCTTCCTCGAGACCAAGAAAACAGCCTCACGAACAACAACAGCAGCTTCCGCAGTAAGCCCATCAAATGAGCCACGGCGTCACCCAGCTCACCAAGCCAAGCAAGCACCATGATCATCTCTTGCAACAACTCCAAAACCGTGAAGGCCATTCTCAACAAATGTAGAGCCATCAAAGTTAACTTTGATCCAATCCGTCTCCGGGGGGCGCCAAATAGAGTTCACTGCCCCTCTTCTAACTGGAACCACAGGATCCGCAGGCGGCATAAGTGCCAAATAGTTGGCAGCAAACTCAACAATCTCAAGGGTTTCGACTTACTCCTCCTCAGCTCATTTCTTGTTCATATTCCACCACATAGACCAAATAATTGTAAGGAACAAAGCTCACTTGTAACGACCCAGAAATCCGAGAATTAATATGATTTAACTGCTTCCGCTATATTTACTCTGTTTTATTTAGATGTTATTATTTTGGGAATTCACTGTTGCCAAGTGTCGGGATTGACCCGTTAGCTTGCATGGGTTCTCGGGTTGAGGCACTGTACTCGGCTTGGGAATCCGTGCAGGTTCGGGGGCTGTAGAGCGGGGCGCTACAGTCCGGAGTGGTATCAGAGCCTTAGGTTCTGTTGTCTAGAAGTGTCGTGTCTAAGTCGTACTGCTATATATATAGGTTTCGTGTTATTTTCTTTACTTGCGCTTTTATATGATATTGTTACTTGATTAATTGGTCATATCATTAACCCACATGCATTTCAGCTTATCTTTTCAGGCACAATGGTTAGACCTAGAGGCCGACAGGAACCGCCTCCACCACCAGAGGGTTTTCCACCGCCTAATGCCTTCTATGATGCTGTTAGATTGATAGTACAGCAGGCTCAACAGGAGCAACAGCCGCCTCAGCCACCACCACCGAATCCTCGGGATGCTACTGCCCGAGCCATGGATCGATTCATGTCCTATCGCCCTACGGTCTTCGAGGGTGAGCCGGACGACATCAAGGCTGAGGCCTGGATTTCAGAACTGGAGCAGAAGTTTAGAGCTCTAGATATTGAGGATCTTCAGAGGATTGAACTCTCTGTGTTCTTGATGAGGGGACCCGCCCTCGATTGGTGGCGCTTTGTGGAGAGGCGATGGACCACCGCACAGACCCCACGCACTTGGAGACAGTTTCTTCACGAGTTCCGGGCGAAGTATGTGCCCGAGGTTGTTCGAGATCAGAGGGAGAGGGAGTTTATGAACCTCACTCAAGGAGGCACGACTGTAGGCCAGTATGAGGCCAATTTTACCAGATTAATCGTCTATGCTCCTCACATGGCAAACGACGACAGACGGATGGCTAGGAAGTTCAAGGAGGGCCTTCGTGACGAGATTAGGGCCGAGTTGGTTGGCAGTGACCTCCGTACTTATGAGGAGGCCGTTACCCGGGCTATAGCTATTGAGTCCGATCTTAGAGAGCTCCGTCGTAGGGCTCCTGTACCTGTTGCTGCCGCCACTAAGGGTTTTTCTCAGAAGGGCAAGAGGCCTTTCACTGCTGGATCTGGATCTTCTATGGGCGATAAGAGGCCCAGGTATATTGAGAGGGCCCCTATTACTGCCGTTGCACTGATCACCTGCTCCTACTGCCACAAGCCGAACCACACCGCCGACTTCTGCCGGAAGCGATTGGGGCAGTATTTACTTTGTGCATCCTCTGATCACATGATAGACTCTTGTCCGAACAAGAGGGCTCTCGCCACGCCACCGAAGGCGATTCAGGCTGCTGGTCAGCCGAGAGTACAGCCTAGAGTCTTTGCACTGGGAGGAGAGGAGCTTGAGCCCGATTTGCACGACGTTATTGGAGGTACCCTGCATATTCATGACATCCCTATTACTGCATTATATGATCCGGGTGCTACACACTCGTTTATTGCGCTTGATATTGCTGCTAAGTTGTGCATGCCCGTAGAGAGTCTGCCTTATTTGTATCGAGTCAGTTCTCCTTTGGGGACTTCATACGTTACAGATAGGATCTTCAAGGGTTGCCCTTTGAAGATAGGAGATCGTGTTTATCCCGCCGATTTGATCGAGTTACCACTACAGCGTTATGGGATTATTCTGGGAATGGACTGGCTTTATCAGCACAGAGTCAGTGTAGATTGTTTCAGGAAGACTATACAGATTGGAACCGAGGCAACCATTGTGAAGGGTAGTCTTGAGGAGTCAGATTTGGCACCGAAGATTTCTTTCATTGAGGCTTCTCGTTTGATCCGAGAGGGAGCTCAGGCATTTGTCGCTTATTACTGAACCGACCGAAGGAACAAGGGAAGATCGAGAACACGGAAGTGATTCAGGACTTCCCAGATGTCTTTCCCGAGAGTTTGAACTCTCTACCCCCCGATCGTGACATTGAGTTCGTAGTCGATCTTGCCACAGGATCGGAGCCTTATTTGAAGACTCCGTACAGGATGGCTCCCGCCGAGTTGAAGGAACTTAAGATGCAACTTGAAGAGTTGCTTGAGAGTGGTTATATTAGACCGAGCATCTCTCATTGGGGTGCCCCGTTTTGTTTGTTAAGAAGAAGGATGGCACGCTGAGAATGTGCATCGACTACCGGGAGTTGAACCGGATGACAGTGAAGAACAAATACCCTCTACCCCACATAGAGGAGTTATTTGACTTATTGCAGGGCTCGAAGGTATATTCGAAGTTGGATCTTCGACAGGGATACTATCAGCTTCGTATCCGAGAGCAGGATATACCTAAGACCGGGTTTAACACTCGGTACGGCCACTTCGAGTTTGTTGTGATGTCGTTTGGTTTGACGAAGGCCCCTGCAGCTTTCATGGATATGATGCACAGGATTTTCCGACCTTACCTCGACAAGTTTGTGGTTATCTTCATCGATGACATTCTGGTTTTCTCCAAGACGGTCGAGGATCATGCCGAGCATCTTCGCATTGTGCTACAGAAGCTTCGAGAGCATAGCTTATATGCTAAGTTTAGCAAGTGCGAGTTTTGGATCAACGAGGTTTCATTCCTTGGTCACATCATCTCCGGGAATGGGATTGCTGTGGATCCATCAAAGATTGAGGCAGTGACGAGTTGGAGTCAGCCTAAGACGCCAACAGAAGTTAGGAGTTTTCTTGGATTGGCTGGATATTACAGGCGATTCGTTAAGGATTTCTCCACACTAGCGGCCCCACTCACGAAGTTAACTTGTAAAGATGTGTCCTTTCAGTGGGACGACAATTGCGAGGCCAGTTTCAAGGAACTGAAGACGAGATTGACCACTGCACCTATACTTGTTCTTCCAGACGGACACGAGGGATACGCAGTTTATACGGACGCGTCCAAGGAAGGTTTAGGGTTCGTGTTGATGCAAAATGGGAAAGTCGTTGCTTATGCTTCTAAAAAGCTAAAAGATGTCGAAAGGAACTATCCCATTCATGACTTGGAACTTGCAGCGGTGATATTTGCCTTGGGCAAATGGCGTCATTATCTGTATGGTGTCACTTTTGACATCTTTACGGACCACCAGAGTTTGAAGTATTTGTTCACTCAGAAGGATCTCAACAGGAGACAGAGACGATGGATGGAATTCTTGGAAGATTATGACTGCCGCATTCAGTATCACCCTGGGAAGGCGAACGTAGTCGCCGATGCATTGAGCCGGAGGGCTCACTTGGCACACCTAGAGGGGACATCTTCAGATATCTCTTTAGAGGACAGGAGGACTCGATTTGAATCGTATCCTCGTCTTGCCAACCTTACAGTCCAACCCGATTTAGTCCAACAACTTCGAGACGAGCAAGATTCGGATGCCGGTATTCAGAAAATCAAGGCCAGAATGTAGAATGATCCTGACACCAAATTCAGGATCGATGGTACTGGATTGCTTCGCTTCGGGACCCGAGTTTGTGTTCCCACGAACCTAAAGCGTGGAATTCTCGACGAGGCATATAAGTCTGCTTATGCTGTTCACCCAGGAGGCAACAAGATGTATCGTGATCTCAGAACCCAGTATTGGTGGAACGGTATGAAAAGGGACGTGGCTACCTATGTAAAACATTGTCTAACGTGTCAAAGAGTCAAGGCCGAACATCAAAGGCCTGGAGGAATTCTTCAGCCGCTTCCTGTACCTACTTCCAAGTGGCAGGAGATCACTATGGACTTTGTGACAGGATTGCCTGCCGTTCGTGGAGGTTTTGACAGTATTTGGGTCATCGTTGATCGATTGACCAAGTCAGCTCATTTTCTACCAGTTCGAAAAACAGCAAAGGTCAAGCAGCTTGCAGAATTGTATCAGAAGGAAATTATTAGGCTTCATGGTGTTCCGGAAAGCATCGTTTCTGACAGGGATCCTAAGTTCACAGCTCAGTTTTGGCAAGAACTTCACAAGAACTTCGGAACGACCCTAAAGTTTAGCTCTGCAGCACATCCTCAAACCGATAGACAATCCGAGCGAACGATCAGATTTCTAAGTGATATGTTGCGGGCATGTGCGCTAGATTTTCATACGAGCTGGATTTCACACTTGCCCTTGGTCGAGTTCGCTTACAACAACAGTTATCAAGCTTCGATTGGGATGCCGCCATATGAAGCTCTTTATGGGAGGAAGTGCAGATCTCCGATTTATTGGGAATTGGAGGATTGGAAGTGGTCAGCTAATGGCCACGAGAGAGCTACTCCACCGGATCACATTCAGGAAGCGATTGATAAGGTTCAACTTATTCAGCAAAGAATGAAAGCAGCTCAGGATCGTCATAAGAGCTACGCCGACAAGAGACGTCGACATTTGGAGTTCAAAGTGGGAGACAGAGTTTTTCTCAAGGCCTCCCCGAGGAAGGGATTCACGAGGATTGGTAGAGGTGGGAAACTTACTCCGAGATACTTAGGTCCATTTGAGATCACAGAGCGAATCGGGAATACCGCATATCGTTTGGACCTACCACCTTATCTTACCGGAATCCACAATGTCTTCCATGTCTCACAGCTCCGCAAGTACTTCCCCGACGAGTCCCATATTCTCCAGGATGACGGAGTTCAACTTGAGCCGGACTTGACTATTGAGATGAAACTGGTTCAGATTCAGGATCGCAAGGTCCAGCAACTTCGTCACAAGCATATCTCATTAGTAAGAGTTCTCTGGAGGAACCGTTCGACCGAGCAGTCTACTTGGGAGACGGAGTCTAAGATGAGAGAAGCTTATCCTGAGCTTTTCTGATAAAGATGGAATCTGGGGACCAGATTCTCATAAGGGGGGAGTATTGTAACGACCCAGAAATCCGAGAATTAATATGATTTAACTGCTTCCGCTATATTTACTCTGTTTTATTTAGATGTTATTATTTTGGGAATTCATTGTTGCCAAGTGTCGAGATTGACCCGTTAGCTTGCATGGGTTCTCGGGTTGAGGCACTGTACTCGGCTTGGGAATCCGTGCAGGTTCGGGGGCTGTAGAGCGGGGCGCTACATCACTCTTTTTCCTCCAGCACCTTAAAAATCCCCCTAAACCAAACTTCCGTATCTCCCACCCAAAAACCGACAACACTCCACGATAAACCCGAAAGAGCCTAAACCTGCCTTGGCAAATCACACCGAAGCAAGAAGTGCTCATCATCCTCCTCCAACTCCCCACAATACATACTATATACATACACTTGTAATTTAATTAAGAAGATGACATCTAAAGATAATTATATAAATATTTATTCTAATTTTAATATAGTTTAGTTTTGTATTTATCCAAATGTCGAAATACAATTCCAACAAAAAGAAAAATTGCCAAGATAGTGGATAAAAGCGCGTGTTTGGTAAGGACAAATGGACAATGGGAGTAACCCAGGAACGGCGTCGTATAAGTGAGCAGTCAAGTTAGATTTTGGATATTTGTTTTTAAGCTTGTTCCTTAGCGTGGCCGTTTGGTACCCACGTGAACGTGGTTGGGCTGAGTCCAATACTGAGAACAATCCCACTACGGCACCTCGATCAGCCCAATGTCCAGTCGCAATTACAAGTACCAAAATGCTCTCTTAAATGTCCAGCACTAGACACTGTCACAATATTGTACTAGATTTGATTTGTCAAAAAAAAACGAGGGGCATAAGTAAGAACACATTCAATCGTCTTATTCTAAGGAGTTATTTACATTTTTATATTGTAATTAGGAGTGGTTTATGGTATGTACTGATTAAGATGTGGATCATCAGTGGTTTTGATTGTTTACTTTTCTGATTTAAATTTTCTTATTATGATCCAATTGTTTACATTTCCAGTTAAAAGTCCAAACAATAACTATTGGAGTTGGGCTAATTTTTGGTTATGAACCGATAAATATCCCTCACAGAAATATTCTGCCAACGGGCCTCATTCAAATCTAGTTTGGGCTTGCAAAACTCTAATTCCAACTTTGTACGCAAGGTAGTCCAAGTGAAAAAGTTGGCCCAATTCCATCACCATAAGGTTTTCATTTGCAGACTCCCCATTAGAGAGTGATCCAGTATTAAAGTCCACTACGCAGCCCAATAATTTTCTTCAAATATGTTGTTTAAAATAGTAAGAAGAACTGCATATAAAATAAAAACAGAAAATTACTGTTGAAGTTGGGTGGTTGTCATCTCTAGCTTTTCTTTTTCTATATTGGGCTAAACTTATTTTAAAAAGTTTATAAGTTAGAGCCCATATCTTATAAGTTTGTATCTAATATGATCATATAGTAGAGAAATGGGTTTTAATATCTTTAGGCTATTTCATAATTAGAAAGTTTGCTAAAGCCTTTGTTTGTTCTTATAGGCTATTGAGCTCATAATAAGTCTAGTGAAATATCTTTTGAGAAAAAAAATTCTAGCCAAATTCAACTACTAAGTGGTAAAACTCTCCATATTAATAATTGTATTATTAGGAACTCGAACTCAAATTAGGCTGGTAAGTAACCGTTAAAAGGCTTTTCTTTTCTTTTGTTTTTTAATTCGGTATGTATCATTGCAAAAGAGTAGAACCCTAAACCTCCATATTATGAGTAATATCTTGTGGTCATTGAGTCAAACCCCAATGATTAAAAGGCTTTTCTTTATATTACAGCTATTTTTTTTTTAATTGAATTTTGGGTTGTCGGTGGAAATTTTTTAAAAAATATATGTGGGGCTATACCAAACAAAAAAGAACAGAGAAACTAAGATGCAGTTTTCGGCACTACTACACTGCACGTGAGCTAAATTAATTTTGATCTGCCACTACGGCTTTTATTCAATGTACCCCAACTCCACTATCAAGTATCAACCATGCTTTCTTGTTTTTGTTTTTATAGCAAAAAAACAACTATGTTGGAACTATAAAAAATATATATATTTAAAAATAAAAATAAAAATTCGTCCACACAATTCAAACTGGTTATTGCAATGAGTCAAAACTCATATATTATGAGTAATATCCGGTGGTCATTGAATTAAATTCTAATAGTTCCGATATTAAAAATATATATATATATTAATATGCTTGGAAGTTCATAAATTTCTATATATAAGAAAGAGAGTAACTCTTCCCTATCTAAATTTCATTGTTCAATCATTAATTGAGAATTAGGGGTGTTTGCAAACTCATCTTGGAAAAGTTAAAGTTAAAAAAAATAAGTGCAATAAAAGTTAAAGTTAAAAAAAATAAGTACAGTAGTAAAAGTAGGGAGTGTTTGGAAAAAAAAGCTAAAAGCAAGGAGAAAAAGTAGATGAGTGTTTGAAAAAAAAGTTGAGAATCACTTCTAATTTTACTAAAGCTACTAATTATAGTTTTATTTTAATTATGAAAATACCTAAAATCTAGATACAGAATCCAAAAACATATTTTATGTGCTTCTGGATTCTGGCTTATTTCTACTTAAATTTAGCAAAAGTTTAGAGTATTTGGAACCCAAAATATTGAAAAAAAATCACTTCTTTTAGAGTTTGCAAAACACTCTTTTAAGCTTATGGGTTGAAACTTGAAAGGCAAAACGGCTGTTACTGAGAATTATTAAAGAAGTTTGGATTTTTTTGTATATTGACAAACCATAAGGGGGTGTAAGTGTAATTTCTAAAAGGATCTGTATATAAATTCGCCTTACTACAAGGATCTTGATGTAATTTAGCCTAAAAAGTACAAAACGCAAACGCTCACGTTCTTCTTCAAACTAATTAAAGATTGTTAAGAATTTATTAATTCCCTAAGTCAACGAGAACATAACAGTTTTATTCACTATAGTATATATAGTGGTATTAATTTCAAATTAAGTCAGTGCCAATATAATCCGATTATTGGAATTCATTAAAATCCCATCCCACTAGAGGAGAGGACTTTTACTTCTCAAAAGCTGAAGATTCAACGTAAAGAAAGGTTTCAACTTTCAAGTTTCAACTTTTCGATCAAGAAAGCTGGAGTACTGGACATACATTCTCCATCATGGAGTAATTAATACTTTTAAATTCATAGGCTGAAAATTTACATATATATGTAGGCCATTTAATTGTAGAAGAAAACTTTTGCAAAATTGTATTTTAATTTTTAAAGAAATGTATATAAAAATTTATATTTAGTTTATAATGGTTAACGGATTAAGTATTATTTATTTATTTTTTTGTCGAGAAAAACACACAACAAAAAACTAATTAAGATTTATCTCCGCTTAAATACAATTAACCGATTCATGAGTGGGTCATTCCATAAAACAATTCCCTCATTTAGAAGAAGTGGAAAATTTAATATTTCGATCTACTTCCATTTTCTCTTTGGAAATTTAACTGAAAAGTACAAAACTAGTTGATCAATGACTTGACCAAAAAAGGTTAGGCTGGCTGGTTATCTTTCCATTAGTGGAAGATTTCTGATATTTATTATTTTTTTGAAAAATATGATTTTTCTAAATTTCAATATCATGCTTTATATTTGACTAAAAACTTCTTTTTTATTGGACATGAATACTTTCATGTGATGTAACGGATACGGACACAGAAATACGAATTTTTTTAATATTTTACATTAAATAAGTGTTTGATATGGATATCAAACACGATGTCGTACACGACACACCACGGCATGATAAGATTTTTAGGAGTGTTTATGTATTATAGATACCTACGAAAGATGGGAGATTTAATCACATAATGAGTGATCTATTCATTTTACTATATGATTTGTATATATATTTTATAAAGAATAAACAATAAGTTATATAATTAAATAAAAAGCTTGATGCATTATATTTGAATATTTTGTGAACTCAACAAAATAAACAGAATACATAGTAGTCATTTTAAGAATCAATTAGAATAAATTGTCACATTCTTTTTTTTTTTGAAAATAAATTGTCACATTCTTGTAAGGCTATTAATAGAATTTTGAGGTGTCGTGTCTATCTAATAAAAGAATAATCTATCTGAAATAGCTTCCTAAGTTGAGCAATTTTTACCACAAAATTTCAAGCTGTGGCATTATTATAAAATCTGAAAAAAAGTTGACATTATTATTATCATTATTTTAGATGTTGACATATCATTGGTGGATAGCGAACCAAAGTAGGACACGCATAAAGTAAAAATTGCAAAAGGAGTATAGGGGATAAAAAAATTTAAAAAACTAAAAAAGATAACGGTAGAGCAATTTCCCTATTTCCAACTATCACGGTTGACACTTTTACCCTCACCAGGTACATAACCCTAATGGAATTATTTAAGAGACCATTTATCTTCGAGTCAAGTTGAATTTCTCTATATCGGTGGCTCAAATTTGGACGGATCACTAAAACGTAAATTTTTTTATGTAAGAGACTTAAACTTGGACCAACCACTAAGATGTAAATTTTGCTTAGTTAAAATCTTACATTTACATCTTAGAGAAGTTTTATAATTATGAAACATTTCTATTGTTTAGGGTTTCGTCAAAATTTTAAAGGACTACTCAAATGAATGTTTTTTGTAATCACGAAACTCCTATAGGGTGTAAGTGTGATTATTTGACTAAGGATCATGATTTGTAATTAAGTAAACTCTCATATATTTAAATGTAATTAATCTAGATTCAAAGGAATTTGCTAAACCGTAAAAATTATCAACCATTTTTTTTTTTTTTTTGTAGAAGAAGGGCGAAAGTGTAAATTGGTAGGAGCTGCTCTGGAAGGAGGAAAAATGGTCTGGATCTATCACCGGCCTAAAGAGAAAAGCTGATAAGGCAATAAACAAAAAGGCTAAAGGCAAGGACACGTAACAGCGTGGAGTCATTACATTCTCAACCTAAAAATGACTAAAGGATCTTAGTACTCTCCAGATTTTAGCCAAGTATCATCAACATGTAATAATTGACAATATTTTCAAATTTCTACTTAATCATAATTAATTATTTAAATCAAGAGTTACTCAAAATTGCAATTTACAGGAAAGTAAAAAAAAAAAGAAAAAAAAAAAAGGAAGAAGAAAAAACCACTGTCTTGACCTGCGAGTCACATTCGATATTTGAAAAGTCCCAGAAAATGGGTGGTTTCGTGTGATTAATGGCAGAATGTGTGTGAAGAAAAATGGAACTGTTCTGTTCTGGGTCAAACGAAAAACCAGCATGATTAAATGCTTTCCCATTTTCTTATTTGTCTAAGGTACCTCTCTCTCTCTCCTTCTCCCAAGAAAACAGTAACAGAATAACTCGGAAACCTCAGACGCTCTCTCACTCTGAAATTCTCCGATCAGAGAAATCTTGTAAAGCACACAAAAACCCACGATTATTTTAACCATTTTTCTTCACTAAAACAGGCATTTGTGTCTAGATCCTCTTTCTAGATTGTATATATAAAATATAGTACTCTCTCTCTCTCTCTCTCTCTCTCTCTCTCTCCACTCGCCGTTTGCCAGGGCGGACATCTCCCCAGTTTCCTAATATAGTAGTAAACAACAAAAGAAAAGGTCAGTCTTTTTTAAGCTCTAAATTTTTAATTGCACAAGCATATTAACGCTGATTTACTTCTCTCTCTGTGTGTTTTAATGTAGTGAATACACGGTTCTTGCAGCTCTGTTTGGAAAAGTAATGCGTACTGCAGTTCTCCTGTATTGATTGGTATTTTGAATGTATTCTTTACTTGGCTACTATTTGCTACCCTTCATTTTCTCAGGATTTCAAGATTTTGACTGCTCTCAGTTAGTTGTCTAAAGCTCCACTTTTGAAATTGGGGTTTTTCTGTGGTTTTAGCATTTGTAGATGGAGTTGTGAACTGAATTACTTCATTCTTGTTGGTATTATTGGTGAAAACTGTTAATTTGTTTGCTGCTATTGCCCCTGGTTGTTTGCATTGCTGTTTAATTTTAGATTTATCTTATAATTTTGATTTGAAATTTGGATCTTTATCCTGGAATGCTATTGAAAAGTTTACTGTATATAAGCTCATAAAGACAAACACTTCCTGCCAATTTTTTTACTGATATTCTAATTCCAAACTATTCGGTGTTTCGATCTTATTGATGGAGAATTCCTGGCATTTTTCTGCTAAATTATTTACACTTGCACACAATGAACTAATATTTTATTACCATTCTTCCATACATAATATTCTGCAATGAGGTCTGCTTATTAGTATATATTATCTTTTGTCTTTTGTTCAAGTTCCTTGTTTAAGCTGTCTACGGAGTCCTCTGTTAATTCATGCGAGGTACTATTATTAAATTAATCATACAAGAATCCTTTTTTATATGTTAATAATGGGGTCTTCTTGATTCAACAGCTGTATTTATTTTCTTGGGGAGAACAATTCAGATCAAACACAAGTCGATCCTCATTCAAACATTCGGCACGTTTGGGAGGAAACCATTGAGTTATGCAAACATAGTCGAAAATTCAATTGTGCTGAGAAATTCTTCTAAATTCATGATCATAACTTCACAAGTTCTTTGGCAATGGGGGTTTTGGTCATGGAGAAGAAATGGGTTTTCCCCCTTGTTTTAACTTCATTAGTATGCATTTTCCTTCTTGCAACGTCCTTCAACATGGGCCTTATCTCCTCAGCAAACACAATCAATTCAATCTTTTTATTATTTCACTCTCATAGTGTGACGAATGAAACCATTTCCCATTTTGCTGAGGAAAAGCTCAATCGACCCCCACCCCCACCAACCCGACCCCCCATCCCAAAATTTGCCTATTTGATCTCCGGCTCGAGAGGTGACTTAGAAAAACTTTGGAGAACTCTTCATACTCTATATCATCCATGGAATTATTATGTTGTTCATTTGGATCTCGAGTCACCATTAGAGGAGAGATTGGAACTTGCATCTAGAGTGCAAAGCCATCCCATTTTTGCGGAGATCGGGAATGTGTATATGAATGAGAAAGCAAATATGGTCACTTATAGAGGGCCCACTATGGTCGCTAATACTCTTCACGCATGTGCTATTCTTCTTACAAAGTATAAAGATTGGGATTGGTTTATTAATCTCAGTGCCTCGGATTACCCGTTGGTCACTCAAGATGGTGAGTGATTCTTTTTCTGTTCTTTTAGTCTCTCTTAATGTTTGAGGCCTTTGATGTAACTAGTTTGTTCTTACAGATCTTCTGTACACGTTTTCTGGTTTGAAACGAGACCTCAACTTCATAGAACACACGAGCCATTTAGGATGGAAAGCGTAAGTTCATAATGGACTTCTTTAAGCTCGTATGAGTTTTATTATGGGAAGAGAATGCGGTAAGTGCTTACTTAGGCTTATTTGGTTATGTTGCAGGAATCAAAGGGCAATGCCGCTGATGGTAGATCCTGGACTCTACCAATCAACTAAGTCCGACATATTTTGGGTCGCACCAAAGAGAAATTTACCCACAGCATTCAAACTGTTCACCGGTTAGTAAATGCATTTAACCTTGAGAAAAACATTGTACTTTACCTCCCAAACTTCCACTAGTCTATTTTGAGCCTAAGTGTGCAGTTATTGCACTTCACCTCCTAATCTCACTTTTCAGTCAAAACATACAGCCACAAATGACTCAGATGGCTTTTTTTTGCCCAAAAAGTGAGGCCAGGAAGTAACTTGCAGTAAAATAAAAATTCTGGGTGGCAATCATTAACAAGTGAAAACTTGAATTATTCAAGTGCTATTATCTCTTTAAATTTAAACCATACTTAGAAAATTGAGGTAATTACAGCAACCTCCCCTAAGATTAGCCCTAAATACCATGCATATACTTTCACCCCTTTCCAGGTTCAGCTTGGATGATCTTATCCCGTGCATTCATAGAATACTGCATTTGGGGTTGGGACAATCTCCCAAGGACTCTACTTATGTACTACGCAAACTTCGTTTCCTCCCCCGAAGGCTATTTTCAGACAGTTATCTGCAATGCTCCTCAATTTGTCCCAACCGTTGTCAACCATGACATGCACTATATTTCTTGGGATTTTCCTCCCAAACAGCATCCACACACTCTTTCCCTCAACGACACTGCAAAGATGATTGCAAGTGATGCTCCCTTTGCACGTAAGTTCAAACAGGGTACTCCCGTTTTGGACAAAATTGACAGAGATTTACTTAGGAGGAAAAATGGGAGCTTTACACCTGGTGGGTGGTGTGCTGGCAAACCTAAGTGTACTAGGGTTGGAAATCCTATGAAGCTTAGACCAGGTCTCGGTGCAAAGAGGCTTCAAAGCCTTGTCAATAGATTAGTATCGTCTGAATCGAGAGAACAATGTACCTAAATTTTACTTGTATTATTTTCTCAAGCTTCAAGAACGTGTTAGGTTATTTTCAATGGAGGTACATTTTGCCGTATTGGCCCTATTTTTGTAGGTTCTTTCTTCACCTAAGGTTACTTGGTTAGAAAGATCCTATTTAAGGAACGTTTATAGTAGACTCGATTATGATGATGATATCTGCATTTTACTTTATTAAACTGTCTATGTATTCAGTGATTTTCAGTCAGTTGGATATAGATATACACATTTAAAATGGCGTAAAATATCTTCAGAACTTCATAAATCTTGCACAAGAATCATGGAATTGACTTGGAGACTACTGATTCTATTCAAAATGTTCAAGAACCATGAATATTACAAGAATATACAAATTGTCTTCAGAACTGTATAAATCTTGCACAAGAATCATGGAATTGACACTACTGATTCTATTCAAAATGTTCAAGAACCACAAATATTACAACAATATACAAATTAAAATCATTGTATAACATACCCTGCCCCCACCCACCCACCTCCCTGTTCATTCACTTCTAAGTTCTATCATTATCTACAGACTACAATATACTTGGACAAAAGACGGATCTCACTCTTAAAAGTCTGTCTGTTACAAGCTAAGCCAAGAATTTGCTCAGTCCGTAGCCGCTTTTAACTTCCCATAAGCCGCCCGTATTGCAGATCTCAGCTGTGCAAGTTCCATGGCTTGTGAGAAGCTGCTTTTTCTTGTGTATCAGCCCTGCTCAATACTTGCCTACATAAAACTCACCAGATTAAGCCATTTCCAAAAGCTTAACATTTCCCATGGAATTAGCAGCCACTAAGGTTGAAGTGTGTCCACGCCAACAAACAGATGAGATAAATTGGGCTGAGTCATCCACTTCATCACCAGAAACTGAATCTGTGCTATTAAATTTAAATGACAGAACAGGCATCGGGAAAGTCTTGTGGTACACAACAACCTGTGCGGTGCAAAAACAAACATCTCAGTTGCAAAGTATTGTATGGTTTTATATGAAATTAAATATCAACGAATCTGTACTTTCAAGGGTCATCATAGTATCTAAAGGGCCAACTGTTCACAAAGTACATCTCAAACTTACACTTCATAAGATGGTAAAAAGGATTTCAAATTAGTTATTATGCTGCGCAAAAGTACCGAGCACATGTAACATACTTCATTAACTTTCTCCTAACTCACCCATTTACATCATCTTATCACCTAAAGATTGAAGGTTCCTTAGCAAGAAATCATATTCTTACACCAATTGTGAACAATTATAAGAAGAATCATATGCTCGCATCAGCTCCAACAAAACCAAATGGCTCAAGTAGCCACAAAGCACATATTTCCAAAACGAACATCAGTAAGAGAAATCACAAGAACAAATAGCAGGATGCAGGAGTAACAATAGAAAATGACAACATTACACACCTCATTAGTTTCTGAGCCTGTCGCGATATAACCGTCAGCTACAGACAAGCCAACAAAATTCTGAAATATAAAGTGATGTCTATTGTCAGGTATCAAACATGGTTATCTTTATATATTTTTTAGAGGGAGAAAATATTATTCCTTTCAGGAGAAGCAAAAGTGAAACAAGATACCTTTACATTCAGGTGGCCTGTAAATGACTGGAGAGGACAATCAAGAACACGTGAAGTGCACGTCGACAAATCCCATAGCTTTATTGTATTATCAGTTGATGCAGACACGAGAGTTGTTGAATCTATGAACTTCACATAGCTCACTGTCTTATTATGTCCAACTAGAGTACATAGAGGCATTTTGGAATTGCGAAGATCATAGTAATATATCCTATGATCAGCCGAACCAAATGCAAGAGAACGACCAGAATCTGTCGGGAACTGAACACAACACACATTTGCCTTTGTCTTGATAGTACCAACACTTACTCCCTGCAGTAGCAACCCATGTAAGAAAAATAACTTTATTACACATCATTCAAAATCTTTAATACACACAGCAATTGATGATATACGTTTAGTTTTCACCACCAAGTGCAAAAATATATTGCCTGATTGATATTCCAGAGCTTAACAGAACCATCATCGCTCCCGCTTGCCAGCATCGTTGGATCTGCCACTGAATAATCAATGGACCACACACGCCGTTCGTGTTCTTTCATTTCCATGAAGATTTGACTTCTCGTTACGTCCCACACCTAAAAAATACATTAAGAAAGATAACCACAAATCAAGATTGGGAAATTCCTAAATAGAATAGGGAGAATTACATCTATTACCCCTGAGGTTTCAGCGAGTTACAATATTAGTCCCTATGTTTTCAGAAATTACAGAAAAATGCCCTGACATTTCACTTTAATGCAAAATGCTGATTATTTGCATTTTTTGGCTTCAACGTCGTATAGTTTCAGGGAGTTTTCTTGGTAATAAAGTGAAATGTCAGGGAGTTTGTTGAAACTTCTGAAAGCAGAGGGATTAAATTGTATAGGCAAACCTCAGGGGTAGTAGATGTAATTCGTCCCAGTATAATTTAGAGTTATGTATCTAATTTACCTGCACCACACCTTCAAAGTTACTCGAAGCAATTTGGCTTTTAATGTATCCGTTCCAACATATGCTGCTAAGCTTCGATCTACTCGACATTTCAACAACTGGATAATGAATATCACGATCTTCATTCAAGATTGAATTATAGTCAAAGACTTTGATCTTCTTGTTTACACCGGCAGTTGCGAAAAACTCCCCATCACGGTCAAAACTAACTGAACAGACCAGGTTTGATGAATTCAAGAGATCTCCCTGCTTTAGGTCTGCCTTAACGTTTAGCTTACTAAACGATAGATACTTGCATAAACCTTCTAGAAACGTATTTACCCATCCAGTTTGCTTAAGCTCATTTTTAGACGATGGGTTACTGATAGAACTTCTTTCGGTTGCTCCAACAGATCCTCTACCATCACTACTGATTGAGTGTGGCCTAGGCAATATTCTGCTACTCGACTTCACAGCCCTTCGTCTTGCCAGGAAATAAGCTGATTCCAGTTTACGGAAGTTCTTCATTAGCCTAGAACTTTTTGAAAGAACACTTGCTTGATTTACAGCAGAAGTTTCTAACTTCTCATGATCATCTTCATGGACGTCAGGTTCATCTTGGTTGGTCAAATGAATCCTTCGTTTTCTGGAACCTGACATGCCAGAGTCGTCGGTATCCATTGTATTGGGGGCAGAAATGGAATTCTTGCTCAAATCTAAGATTGAGCCTCCTTTCGATCTGAGAGCTTTCTGCATCTTCGTAGCTTCCTCTATGTCAGATGATATGAAGGATACTGTTTCATTCAAGTAATCGGCAGTTTCTTGTTTTCTTTGTAGCAACATCAGAAGAAATTCCAGCAACAACTCCTGCTCCTCTATATTTTCTCGAAGCTCTATAGCTGCTTCTCGTTCTTCTATGTCACCTCTTGGTTCGTTCAAAAACTCACTTTGCAACAGGTCACTGTTAGATGTAGTGCAAGAAATGAGAATTGGCCAGACGATTAGAAAGACAATAGTTTTCTTTCTCCGGGTGCATAATTGGCAAGAAAAATTATGCTTCAAATCTTAAACTGTACAATTAACTGCCAACTCAGCCAAATCACGAGTAAAGGAGAACAACAGAGCTAAGAACGATGCAGAAAACAGATATAACTTAAGCTATGGTAGAAAGTCACCTCATTTTGGGTCGGCTACTTGGCTCTGGATGCAGCAACCACAAGCAAAATGAAGCTTGTTTAGGCCATTTAAGAAGCATTTGTGGAGGAAGCACACGATGTCTCAGACTTGCCATAGTTGCACTTTTCTCTTCCAGGGAACCACAAACGCAGAATAGCTGAATAATAAATAACAATCTATATCACTTAAATGCTAGAAAATTATATAATCAAAATTGCGCGAAAAATCTAACTAAATTAACATTTATCACTGACCTCGAAGAGCAAGATACCAAGTTGATAAATGTCAGAAGCACAAGAGTTCACACCACCGGAAACTTCTTCAGGACTGCGATACCAATTTGATTCCATTTGTAATATCTGTTTCATAGGAAACGAATTATTCTTATCTCCTGTTCTCTCAGAGCATGATTGCAAGCAACGATTTTCAGAATTCAACTGATTTTCACGAGGCAAACCCGAGGCCGAGCCATCTGTTTCACTATTCGATCCATATTCCATAGAATCTGAACTCGAATCTGAGCAAGAAGCTGATTCTATGAAGGAGACACGGTTAAACGAGGACATGACAAAGCACGAGGGCCGAACATTGTGGACAACAATTCCTTGAGAATGTGTCCGGTTTACAATATCCACAATTTGAGAAAATATATGAAGGCATTCGAGAGGATCTATTTTCCTTTCTGGATTATCCAACCAATGTCTTAGACTGACGTCACGTGATTCAACCCTTTTACTCACAGCCTGACTACTTCCGTGGTTGTTTTGTGGCCACACATTTCTCTCTCGTTTTCTTACAGACATGATTCCGGAATCATGGGATGTGTCGTCTCCTGACGACCTGACAGTGCTTGCTCGGATTATCCTGAGATTTCTGTCCAAGAATGATGAAGAGTCCAACTCCCTAGAATTATCAGCCATCTGCCGACCGAATTCGGATGAGCTCTCCGTAACTATCCACCTATCAGTACAAATAAATGAATCCCAGAGCAGACAGAATCGCATACATAAGATTTGATGCAGAGACTTCTGATAATTCCTTTCACTACCGCAGCAGCAGCCATCAGAATTAAGACCGCATAGTACCCTCAAAAATATTGATACCGATTAGCCAAAGAAGAACAGAAGCTCCTCACCGTATAATAAATACCGCCTCCTAATCATATAAACGCATTCAGAAGAGCATAAAAGATGCACTTTTCAGTATGAACAACTTAAAAATCACCTTCAAAGCTGCCCCTTCAAGCAAATTCACTAATTAGCAAGAAGAAAAAGAAATTCAGATTCAGATAACCCACATAAAGCACCTCAGGACTTTTCATCCACGATTAAACACAGAGACACGCGTCGACGTATAGAAAGACACGCATCAAGAAAAGAAACCCACCAGAGAGGAAGAGAGAAGAGCTGCGAGCAGCACCCAATATCAATCAGAGAGAGAGAGAGAGAGAGAGAGAGAGAGAGGGAATTACAGCGAAAACAAACAAAGAAGTAGAACCACACAAGTCACAAACGGATACACTTATTAACCTCTTCCTCACCCCTCAGCAGAAAAGAGAGTCTCATAGCCTCATAAATTCCCCCAAGCCGAAAAATTTATGTCAAGATAAAACCAAAAAGTGTTCAAAAGGAACAAA
Source organism: Verbena officinalis (assembly GCA_958496215.1). Classification (NCBI taxonomy): domain Eukaryota; kingdom Viridiplantae; phylum Streptophyta; class Magnoliopsida; order Lamiales; family Verbenaceae; genus Verbena; species Verbena officinalis. Next base: position 27,947,946 of record OY292389.1, read on the forward strand.
AACAGGCTATTACTGTTAGGTTCCTGTATTACAATGCATTTCCAGAATGCCGAAAAAATGCATCTGTTTCTATTTTTCCCATTATTAAAATGTTTTTTTTTTAAACCTGAGGATCTTTTGTTGTCCACAACCACTCTCATCCCCGCATCTATATCAATCTCTTGTACACAGCTACGTGGCTCATTCATATCCTCAACAAATCGCTCCCATTTCAGAATAACCAGTGGCAATTTGGATATTTAAATCATTTTCTATTCAGTGTTTGAATTCTTTAATATAGTTAAATAATTTCCTTCCGCCTGTGGCCCATAAGGATCTTCAATTTCCGATAACAACCTCAGAACTCGCAAGAGGTCAAATTTATATTACAAAATAATAGTCTTTACGACACAACTAATATAATATAGCTAATTGAAGTTAAAGTCGAAATTAATTAACATAATCTTCCGGTTCGAAGTACGAATTGGAACAGTAGAAGAAAAATATTGGCCAGGAGTATTTAATTAATTGATGAAATTATTTAAAAATGGAAAGCGCTGACCTGTTTCATTGACATCATCTGCCCCAAAATCAAGCTTTAGACCTCCGAGAAAACCCCAATCAGCTAATTAATCCAAACTACGAAACTGACAGTGAGTACGGCGTACCGAATAACCTCGGGTTTTGTTCTAATATTGCTTTTTTATGGATGCTATACAATAAATGATCCTGAAGACTGAAATCAAAATTAAAACTTTACAAAGCCTATGAACTAAATAAAAATTCTGTGCTGGGCAGATAAGGTTCAGTTTGGATTATACTGCCTACTTTTCAGTTTTCTATTTTGGTCGAGGTTTGTTAAATTAGAAAACTAACTATTAATTTAAATATGCTTAAACATGTTTACTTCAATCATTTCAGTAAATTTGCTTTTATCATCTAATAATTTAGGCATATTTTTACATGTACCGAATGTCAACAAAAGACGGCAATATTGAACCACATCAAATAATGCATAGAAAGTTAAGATTCAACTACACAAAATCCCTTTTTAAGTTAGCGTTTTTTACAATTTAATTATGACAACTTTATAATTTTACACTTATCCCATGAAGAGATATTTATAAAGTTTTTCAGATGTATTATGTATATATTTTTATATTTCAAAAAGGATATTTATAGAATTTCAGTTGAACATAAAAGTATTTATAAAATTTTAAAGTTTTTATGGTTTTTCGAATTTTTAAATAAGGAGGTTCGTTTCATTATCCCTAAAAGTTATATTGCTTATTAACATGGCTTTAACTTGTATTCTCGAATGTTGCAACACCCAATATTTTCAAATAAATAGGTAAATACATTTTTAGAAATTGTTGAAAAAGTTGTAATAATTTCAATGTTGAGAAGTGATCTTTCTAAAATACATCACAAAATCTTCAGTATAAATTTGATACCCTGCAAAAAGAATCCTATTTGCATATTAAATTAACAGAAGGGGATTTATGAAACTACAGTAAAACACAGGGGCTTTTCTGCATTTTTCCCAAATAAAAATAATAACACACCAACCGCTCTGAGCCTCTGATCAACATTTCAATGAAGAAGCTCATACACATAAAAATAAATGATATCATAATTGCATATCCTCAACTACAATTGCCAAAATAGAAATTTAGTATATATTATCTAACAGATGCAAATTGAATGGAGGGATATCCTATTAGACTCTACTTCTCAAGTACAACCCCTATACAAAGTAAACAATTCTCCTCCCTTGCATTATCTTCCACCACAAAAAGAGAAAAAAAAAAACTAACACTAATATTAATGAATCACAAGATACATAATTGGTGATCTACAGTTTCCATCTTGTTGGATTTTTCATTGAATCTCTTCGATCAACGACCAGAAATAAATAATGAATTTGTTGATAAGTGTTGCTTTCCGTCGACCTGCATTTTGCGTAATCTTGCTTTGTCAAGCCGAGCCCGTCTAACAGCTTCTTGAATTTGACGGTCGTGATCCTTCAGCATCTGGTCCACTTTTCCTGATGGGACTAGCAACGGTCCAGAGTAGTGAATCTTGCTTCCCTTTGAGCCATAACCCAACTGGAGAGGTCAAAGAAAGATAAAAATCACAAATATATTCCAAATGCTAATAAAATTATGGGTTAATTACATCTATATAACCCCCAGCAGGTTGTACTAAATTATTTGCTCATCGGGAAACTTAAAACTTAGACAATCCATCCGTGGAAGTTTCAAAGAATTACAAATAAACTCCAACGTTTTCAAACTTCCAAGGGTGGTTTGTGTAATTTTTAAATTTCACAAGGAGAGTGGTTTGTAGTTCTTTTTATCTAAAGAGATACCAACTACCAGCTTAGTTACCAATCCCTCAGTGGTGTCGATGTAATCAACCCTCAAATAAATTACATTTATCTGACTCATGTCATGCCATCTGCGAGAATATATACCCAACTAGATTGTGGACCGTCAGATCATATAATGATGGTTTCAGTATTTCACTTCATTACATCATCATATTCTCGTGCAACTAAGATGTCAAGCTGACATAAAATCCCCATAATTATATGGACAACTAAGATAAATTTGGAATTTTGTTAAAAGAAAATGAGTATCCTTATGATTACTTACAAGAAGAGGGTTGTTGCTTGCTCGTTCATCACCATGCTGCTGAGATTCTCCATTCCCATGATTCTTATGATCATCTTGCCTCATTGTAGAAGTTGATGACTCTTTGAATGATCCTGGAAATCTGGATATAAGCTTCGGAAAATCCTGCTGAGAGTATGATGTTTCTCTACGCTCTTCAGACAACATGCTCCTCCTTGCAGCAACTAAACCAGACATGGCAGATAAGTCGGCCACGGAAAGATTCTTTGGAGCATCTTCGACATTCTTTCCAGACTTTGCCCACGAAGCCCGATTAACCAAAGGACCAGAATGCGAAGCTCTTTTGTCGTGGGCCCGATTATTTGATTCTTCCACACATTGGGATGGCCTTGGAGGATCGATTGGAAAACCAGAAGCTGCTTCTTCTGGATGAGAGCTGAACATCTCACTTCTACTCTTGGAGGTGGATTGGCTTGGTCGTTTCTGTGTCAGACAGACCGTAAGGATTTTCTTTCTTTTTCTTTTGGTTTCTTCTCTTTGGAGGAGAGAATAGTAAGAACCCTTTAAATTAATTTTATATAGAAAAAAATTCCATGAATTTCCAGCCTAAGAAACCCTTTCCACCAATTTTTCAAACAAAAAGACCAATCTTTGACTTTGACCATTTTCCTTCACAAAATTACGCTTGAATTTCTAGCATTAGTTTTTTGTATAAATTAGTTTTATTTACCTGTGCCTATTGCACATAGAATTTATTTTATTTAAATCAACGTGGGAGAGTATTAATATTTTTTTCTTAGTTATTTATGTTAAAAAAAAAAAAACTAAAGAACCACATTTACAACAATTATAACTAAAATTCACATTATGAAGCAAAGTACCTGCATTGATGAGATTAATTCAGCATTAGCACCAGGTGCTGGAACTGCACAAGATTCTCTTGACCTTCGTTTTTCAAGGTCGTACCTTTGACCTTTGCTTCCAGCTGCCACTTGTCTACAAAGTTCATCAGCAAGAAGAAACAACACTGTAAGTCCGTAACAAGCAAAAAAAAAAGGGTAACTAATTCACTATTAAGTTACAAATTGCATGGATTATATATATGATCATCACCTCCTTGCTTCTTCATCCCGTACTTTAGCATCAAACTCTTTGCTCGGAGGATACTTTGGCAAACTTGAAGGATCACATGGATGTGGTTTTGTTGTAAAGAACTGCAAAAAGCAAAAAGCCAATTTAAAAAATCCTCAAATTTGCACAGAAAATATCTCTTCTTATATGTGCGTGTTAAGAGTGTGTATAAATATATACCTCATTCTTCAAAGCAGAAGCTGCAGATCCACGATCTGCAGGATCAATGGACAGTAAGATCTCCATGAGTCCAATTGCTGGTGCAGGGAAATCTTTAAATGTTTCAGCAACACGACGTTTATATGGTTGTTGAGGCTTGAAAATTGTTGCATGAGGCAACTTTGATTTTCTCCAATACTCCTCAGAGGGGGACCCACAAAGTTTAAAAATTTTATGTAACTGCTCGACCTACAAAAATCAAGAAAATTCATAATTTCAATTTTGAACTCATAAATTCAGTAGATATGGAATAAAAGTGAGAGAATAACAATAACAATATACCTCTGTTCTTCCAGGCATAATGGGCTTGCCAGCATATAATTCAGCAAGTATACAACCTGTGCTCCATAAATCCACAGCAATATTATAATAAGTGGCACCAAGAAGAAGCTCAGGTGGGCGGTACCAAAGGGTAACAACACGACTGGTCAAAGGTTGACTCTGATGAGGATCATAGAAACTAGCCAGACCAAAATCTGCTATCTTTAGGATGCCATTATTGTCAATTAGAAGGTTAGAACCTTTTACATCACGATGAAGGACACCACGACTGTGACAATGATCGAGTCCAAGTAGAAGTTGTTGCATGTAACATTTTACCTGAAAAGAGTAATAAAATTCTTATGTTTTCTTGTACCTTTAGTGAAAAATTATAAGGTAAATTTGGAAATATCATGGTAGTGTTTGCAAACTCTAGAAAAAAGGGTGTTTTCCTGCTTTTAGCTTAAAAAGGCAGTATGGAGGGCATTGTTTTACTAATTTTACTTGCAATAAGTTGAAAATAAGCTACAGGCTACAAACACCTTGGAGGGTTCTTTTTAGCTTCTAAGTTCTTTTTCCTATTAATCAATCTCCTTCTTCACTCCCAACTTTTACAATTTCAACTTTTTACAAGCTTCTCCAAAGGAAGATGTTTCTGGAAACACCCCCTATGTGATGCAACTTCTTTAGTAACATACAAACATAATGTAAAGCAGGATTCATTACATCAGAACCCCCTTGGAAAACTGCTATATTACTTGTTGTACCCCTCTAACAATGAAAATGACAATTACATCCGCAGGGTGAATTTCAGAATAACATATTCAACCCTGACCCATGTAAAGCCCTCTCCGAACCCAGCAGTCAGGGGTGAATATGTGGATTCCAAAATCCATCGCTGCTGCAACTGTCATTTTCATAGTTAAAACTGGTAATATAGCATATTTCAAGGGTATTCAATTGAAGTGATATGTAATTAAAGAATTTATTGCTGGTAACCTGGGGTTCAGTAAACTTGAGGCCAGGGTGGGATGAAAGTCCAGCCAAATCATGCTCCATGTACTCAAAAACTAGGTACAAGCTGCAAGACATCCTTGATGTGACCAAACCTTCCAATTTAATTACATTTGGATGGTTGAGCCTTCGCAAAATGTGGATTTCTCTTGCCATAAAACGAACACTTTCAGGCTCCAAGTTATCAAACCTTACTTTCTTTAAAGCTACAATCTTCCCTTCATCAAGATCACGAGCACGGTATACATTACTGTAAGTACCTTGACCAATCTAACAGAAAAAATGCACCATTATGGAAAAAGGATTAGCACAGTAATAGTCTCTGCAGAAAACACTTTTCTAAATAAACATTGTGGAAAGTAGAAACACTCATAAATGTTTCTCGAATCAATCACAAACAACAGTACAAATTGTGGGTTTATATTAGATCAAAATCATTAACTATACGGCCTCTTTCAAATAAAAAGCTACTAGAAGCATACCAGCATAACAACAATGCAACTCCTGCTTGATAAAAGTCCAATCAATCTAAACATTTTAAAAGTTCTAATCCGAATAACTGTATAGTACATTACCTTTCTAATTCCATTTTCACAACTCTTCTTCCCCTTTTGCATGATCCAAATCCATCCTTATATTATTTCTTTTAAACAGTGGAGCAAATTTAATTCAACATTCTCAAATTTTTATATGAAACAAAATACATAATCGACCAACAATTCTGTGTAGTACAGCATAACATTATTCATGGCATATCACTAATGCCTTCCACATGAGAGAGTCTTCTAAAACCACACAATCACTCATTCATGATACAAATTACAAAAATAGATGAAGACAATGAAAACCATACCTTATCCAATTTTTCAAAAGAATCAGCCCTCCTCGGCACCCATCCTTTAATAGCTTCTCCAGCCACTGCAGCCAACCAAGGCGGCCATCCAGCTGCGACCTGCTCACCTTCAGCTGCTCTAGGGACCATACCCACAGCAGGATGATACTGTGGTACGGATTTGTACTCTGTTTTCTCCCTTTTCCTCTCAAAATTCTCTCCATGCAATCTTGCTGAACCATTAACTTGTTTATCTATCAAAATCACCCTTCCGTCATTGCTACCATTCTCCAATCTATCCTTCACCCTCTGATTTTCCTCCCTTCTTGAGGATACAGCAATCGGGGCCCGCAAATCTGATGGTTCCTTATTAGACAATCTTTCCCCTCCTGGACTTTCCTTACTATCATCAATGGCGTAGGGTTTACCACAAACACAACCCATTATACCGAAAAGAGATTAATACGCCAGCAACACACTTCCTAAAATTAGGCTTATTTATTTATTCGAGCAAGAATTCTTCTTCCATTGCTTGAACACAAGCAATTACCCAAAAAGGTACCCAACTTTAAGCCTGGATTTAACTCTACTGTTGTGAAAAGGCGAAATTCCAACTCACACATCATGAGATATTTATGACAATTTGACAATAACACATTCAGTAACCCCGGAAACGAATATACTGCTAACTGATAAAGCCCATCAAACAAAATTACCTTGAGAACGTAATATCCACCGGGAAAAACGTACAATTCGAGAAGAATGTCGCAGAGGGTCGTCTAAATTGTACCGGAAACCAAATGGAGCACGTGTGGAGTTGAGAGTGTGAGAGATTTATGGTTTGGACATGGATCTAGGGCACAGACAGGAAGTGGGCAGAGAAGACAGAGAGAGAGAGAGAGAGAGAGAGAACAGAGGGATAAAAAAGGGTTAATCTTTCTTCAATCCTTTTTCTCCAAAATTTTCTGTAAAAAAGGTTAGGAACGCATATAGATTGTACTGTAGAGTTCCGTAATGATGATTTAAATACTGCTGACGAGAGAGAAAGAGAGAGTGAGAAAGAGGTGAGACTCTGTAACTGTGAAGCCTAATATGGTGTTCCATGGAGACATTCCTCTCCAGGTTTTCCACAACCACGCGCTCCTCATTGTGCGTGTATCCACCGTTCTAGTGTCATTGGAAAATGAATATTTTCTTATTTCCTTTTTTTCTTCACTAAAAACTGTGGCATGCTATTCCTGCGTGTATAAAAATCAAACATACAATTGAAAATAATTCCAGAAAGAAATATAAAACAAAAAAATAATCAATCGGATTTTAAGACTGGAATGATTGAAATTTGAACTCTTTGTCTCTATGCTCCTTTATGAAATAGCTTGGGAAATTAATAATGGGTTTCATAGATGAATCACAACAGATTTGACCTTAAACGATTTCTCTAAGATGCGAAATTCCTTATTAGTCCTTGAAGTGTTAAATTAATTTGATTTTGAGGTAGGAAAAATTTTGGCAAATCGAAAAATTGATGTTGCGGTGTCACAAACCGCCATTTGTTAATAAAAATGGGCTTTTTTTTATATAGTATAGATATATTTTGGATTTAGAAGTCTAACATTGTCATTGTTAAAAAAAATGATGCAAACTCATTGCAATTTACAAATTTGGTTTTCATCCAAATAAAAGTAGTGAATTTATTACTATAAACTTTAAAATTTTAAGTTCTCTTTATTGCAAATTGAAAAGTCATTATTTCTAATAGTGCAGGGACCACTTATTACTTATATATATTAATAAAAATTGTGCACATGTTACTTTCTATGATGTATGGATATTCATAAAAATCATATCTTGTCATATTGGACACTGTGTCGAACACTTTTCTAATATAAAATATTAAAAAGAAATTGTATCATGTGTCATGTATGTATCCTTATTTCATAGTTGTATTTATATTACCACTTATAACTAATATAAGACAAGAAATGCTAAGCATACTCTTTAGAAAGAAATAAAACACATGCCGCAATATGCATTTTAGGGCGCGTGGAGGTACCTAAGTATGCATGTAATTATTATAAATATAATATAAACTCTAGTCTGAGTTTAATTTAAATAATTATAATTTAAACTTTCCTATTATGATTAAAGTGATTGCATGCTATAATATAATATTATTATTACATAGAAGAACCTTAAAATGGTTTTATTGCCGGACAGATTAATAAAATGATTTTCTTTATGGTTTCAATAAAAATGGGTAGAGCTAAATTTATATAACATGGTCCATGAAATTGATTAGCATTTAACAAATGTACGGTGTTCTGGGTTCCATCATAACATTACACAATCGCCACGACGAGGATTAATTAAGGGATAATTACACTTATATCTCTCAATTTAGTGATAAATACAGCAACATCTCTCGACTATTAGAAATGATAGAAACTCCACTCAATTGATTATGTCTAACACTTAAATCCTGCCATTAGAGTTACGGTTTATGCCATCAAAAATATGTTGGATATTTTGTGGTAAAAATGGCATGATTTAATAATGACTCGAAAACTTTAACGAATTGGTCGAGATAACTGTTTGATACTTTGTCCTTAATACGAGATTGTCCCACATTGATGTTCACGGTTTAAATAGCAATCGTCTCCTAAAATATAACGTTCACATCTCGCTATAGTAGCACTACAAATAACGAGACTTTGTGAACTTTAAATGTTTTACACTCTCTCAAATATATGACTTTGATGCACAATTTTAATAATTTTGTATACATAACTCTATTTTTCGACTCTAGAGTGCAAGACCATTCGTAGTGAGATTGTTGTCCAACACGTGAATCTTGTGTAGAAATAAATCTACGAATAAAATAAATGATCAACTTGATGGTTTATTTATAATAGACGAAAGATTGTCTTGTTTTTCCGTGATGAGTTACAACCTTTAGGGTAGCACTCTTTCACCAAATATTTTTGTCTTTTCGTTCAAAAGTTACAATCTTTCATCAAATCTCTACGTAGATTTATTGAACAGCTGCAGCCTTGAATCATACCAATTTATTTTTATTCATTAATCCAACAAAAAACTCTTAAGTCAAGGGCGTGTTGTTATATTTACCTCTTAGTTGAGGGATTGTAAGTGTAATTATCCCATTTTTAAGTTAGCGTTCCACAACTTTCTATTAAATTTTTATATTTCCATCAAGATTACTGGATCTGTATGTAATTTTTAATAACCTAGGAGTCTTAATGTATTTTTCCTTAAGTTGAAGGGGTGTAAATATAATTATCTAGTAATTAATTACTCCACGGTAATATGCTTGCGGCGTAGATATGAAATCTCAGTGGTGTTCCAAACTTGGATACTCCAGCAGAAAAAGTGGAGTTACTTTACCCAAACCGAACCATGGTTGTCGTATTTCAGCTTTTGCAGGGCTTTCATGAACATGGTTAGGTAACGCCCTAAATTTCTTTAATTACCACTACCAGTCTACCACCGTAAACCTATTAAGAGCAAAAATGTACTTTTGAGTAAATCACTTGAGGAAAAAGCTCTCGAAAACCAAAGTTTAATTTTAAGATTACACTATCCTCAAATACATTTTAAATTTAAAATATAATTATAAGTTTTTATGATATGTTTTATCCTTATATTTTTAATATATATAAATTTTAGAAATAAAAAGTTTAATATATTAAATATTTTTGAAAAAAAAATTCAGTAATATATATATATATATATATATATATATATACATATATGTATATATAAATTAATATATAACCCAACAAAAAACTAATTTAAGAAATTAAAGGATAAAATTGTCAAGAAAATGAGTCAAAGTCAACATTTTAGTTTTCTAGAATAATAAATATATTGATGGAATGCGTATTTTAGATTAACGAAAATATTCATGGGTTTTTTAGATATAAAAATTTATTTTATGTATTTTTTACTATTTTTTAAAATAATATATTTCTTTTAGTGAGGATATCGTTCAATAAATATTTTGGTAATAATTCTCTTATAAGGCGTTTGGTATTGAAGATTAGGGTAGATTCGGTGCTTTGACTCACTTTAATTTTTAGTTTGGTATAGAAGATCAACTCGTGTGGGCTTTAACACTTAATTTTCTTACCCGTTAAGATTTAAATAGATTGAGTAAGATATAAATCACACAATAGGGGGTGAGATTTAAATTTCAGCCGTCATGAATATTCAATCTTGGGTACCAAACTTGATATATAATTACACATATTTTTTCTTAATGCCATTTAATTAGCGTTGACCAAAATTAACAACAAAAACTCATTTTTGATACTAAACACCTTTTTAGTTTAGTAGAGAGACTAGCTTTTAACCCCTGCGTTGCATCGGAAAATTACTTTATGATTATAAATTTAATATATTAATATTAATCATAGATATATATTAACAACTTGAATATATATCAGAAATTTAACAAAAAAATCTATTTATAAAATATAAATTATTAAATAAAATGAATCATATTTTCTTATATAATTATTAACAATACATATAAGTAATTAACTCATAATTTGAAACACATACCAAAATAATTTTTTTTATAAAATAATCACGAACTATATATATGAAAAACTCATTTTAAATATATAAAAATAGTAATATGATATGATTTTGTATTTGTAATAGAGGGATATTTATATAAATATATATATATATATATATTATTTAAAATTACGCCACAATCGATATAAAAATATAAAAATAATAATTAAAATATAAAAAATATTTAATAATAGACCATATAAATAATTATTGGAATCTCTTGTATACTTGATATTATTATTTTTTTGAATAATTTGTTATTATTTTATTATTAATTAACAATAATATTCATTTCATTATTAAAATTTCCTTTATATTATGACAATATTAATGTTTATATATAATAATTTAATAGTTTATTCAAATTGAAATGAAAAATAATTGTTCCACTACAAATGAAAATAAAACACGTGTATTTAGAGGTTTTTCTAAAAAAATAATTATTTATTTATTTTATATTATTAAGATAAATAAAATTGAGTTAAACTTACATTTTAAAAATATACGTAATTATGTGACCCCACAAATAATTAAAAAAAAATTTGAAAATACAATTATATGATAGATAAAAAGAATACAAAATAAAAAAATATTAATTATATAACTAAATAATCTTTTACCTAAATATTGTTAATATTTTGTGAATGGTAATGTACTATGCTTTCATGTACAAATTGAATATTATATCTAAATTATAATTAGTTTTAAACTCCTCTTCAATCATATATATTTTTTAGCACTTAAATGTAAAGTTCATAATAATTAGCAAAACTTATTAAAATTTACTTAAAATTATTTCTTGAATGAAATTTTCAATAAATGTTATATAAAGTAGTTATATAATTATATAATTAAATAGGAGTTACAATTCTCTTAATATAAACCAATATATGGAATGTCAATTAAATATATATGTAAGTTACAAAAATAATAATTAATGAACTTAATTATAGAAATAATCTACATGGCAAAATAGACTAATTATAATTAATCCATCTCATTTGCACATAAACATGTTTCCTAAAACATCTCACTCATTTATTTTCATATATATATATATATATATATGATTTGTCAATAGATAAAGTAATACCATTTATGAAGTGCTAGTGGAAAATTTCAATCATAAACTAATAAGTAATTAATTAATGTCTAACATAAACATTACTTGCCACTCCTTTTAACAATATCATTGAAGACTGTATGAAGTTTTTCAACTTTCGAGGGACATTCGTTTTAAGTATGTTCATAGTTGCAAAAACTCTCGTGTTGATTGTCTAATTAAATTTGGGCATGGCCTTGCTAGTAGTTTTGGTTTTTGGTTAGAATCGTCTTTCAAAATTGTTGATTGTATTACTTCTGAAGCTATTTTGTAATAATAGTCTTGCTTTTCTCTATCAAAAAATAATAATTAATGTCTAACATCTATACTATAATATAATGCACGTTCATTATTTGGTATCTTGGTGTCTTTTTGTTTTTGTTTAAAAAATTAATTTTTTTTCTCTTTCCACGATCTTCCCAATCTCCTATTTTTTCTCTCTCACCCTCATATATTTCACGTTATTTTTCTTTTCTTTTTCTCTTCCTTTTTTTAAGTTCTTTTTAAATTCAAATTACAAAAATAAAATTTTAACTTATCATACTTTAAAAGTATATGTAAAAAAAATTTAGATATATATTATAATTTTTTTAAGTAATATTTATAACTTTATATTATTTGAATTTCATCACTTTATAAATTTATAATTTATATTCTATTGATCACATGCATGGAACCTGTCATATTTACTAGTATTAATTAATTGACCGATACCGGAAAGTCGGAGACACTCTGTCACTCCGAGACTAGAGTCATTCGACAGACTCACCTTTCCAAATTAAGCAAAAGTTACAGAACAATTTCAAAACTCATTTTTACTTGTAAAACTGTGACATCTTTACCGATCACTTTCCGACAACTTCTCTGGCTGAGAAGCGACTGTTAAGGAGCCATTTAAATCTGGAATTAACGTTGTTTATCCGTCCAAAATAACCGAATTTATCCGTTCACATATTTTCCTCTACTTCAACGGGCTACATGCCCAGCCCTATGATTGTATGGGCTGGTTGTGTAACCGCTCTGATTTTGCGAGTTTTGTGTAAGGCCAATTAATCATCCCATTAGCCGAGTTTTGTCCAGGTTTGTCAGCCCTATGCTGGCCAAATTATACCGCCCATTTTTCATTATCTGCATAGTAAAAAAGCTTGGCTCCAAGAATTGCCGCCCAAAATCAGGTCTGCAGAGCAAAACGCGTCCATTACAACCAGTCTTTGGCTTTCATTCATCGCCACCCAAGCAAAATCTCTCTGCATCTTGACCTCTGTAAGTTCATCTTCTCTTCTTTTTTGGTTCGATTCTCTTACATATTTTCAAGTTCTAGATTTATTCCTTATTTGTGTGTTGTTATTTTCTCAGGAATTTCCCCGCGACGGACGCTTGAACAGGTAATTTCTAGGGTTTATAATTCTTTATTTGAAATGTGGTTTGTGATCTAAGAAATTTGTGAGAGACGAACCCTAGTTTATGGCAATTTCTTGAGAAATCATGTCCGAGCACCAATAATGTTTAAGGAATTTCTGAAAATTGAGCTAGTGTTGGATTCGCTGCTGTTGAAAGGTTGAAAAAGAAGTTATGAGATTAAGCATCAATTTTGATTATATCAAAAATGGTTTTCTTGCAATTTTAATTCCTTTCTATCTGTCTAGTTTCTCTATATAGATATTCAATTTGATCTAGGGTTTCACTCTAACTCATCATTTCTCCACTCTCGGACGTCCCATTAAACAATGGTATACTATTCAACGAGTCTGCTTTGAAAGGGGCTCATTTTATTGAATTATGTACTCAAAGGAATATTCCATTGATCTTTCTTCAGAACATCACCTGATTCATGGTATGCAATACCCTACTCTTAACCTAAGTGATTAACGGAAATTATACTAATTAATCAAATTTAGAGAGTAAGAAACTGGTATACGAAATTAGAGTGCTTTTTATTTTTTTTCTTATTTCCCTATCATGTAATTAGTTTCGGATTTAGCATGTCTTGTTTGAAATATATCCTGCTTCTGCTTTACTCATTTAAAAATATTCACCTTCTGCAAGAATTGACATCATGATGATGATGATTTGCAATTTATATTGGTGGACAAATAGAATAAGTGGAGACTATATTTTGTTCTGACTAATTGAATGTGTCTATATAGAAGATCCTTTTGGTGGAACGTAGCTCATGTTAGAAAGTAATTACCAGGTCAATTTTCAATTGTAAATAACTGTTCATTCCATTTCTTTGGCTAAATACCAACTTTTGCTGGGAAGTTCTTGTTACTGTTCCTCGTGCATGATGCATCCATGTTCAGACTAGCAATCTGCTAGCCGTAAAGAATCATGTAATCAGCTCATTTCAACTTTTTCCTTCTTTAATGTTCTTCTCTTGTTATCCTTATGTTCTAGTGATTTGCAGAAGTTGTATTTTTAGGACCACTGGCTTTGATTATAGGCCATTCTGTGGATAGGGCAAAAGCAATTAGTGCCAAGAAATATCTACATTCTCAGCAAGAGTTCCATGTTGGTGGTTGTCTTTGACGACCACAAGAGGCTTAGAAGTGTGGCACTCTCACTTGTCGACAGATTGTACTTTGATTTTAATTGGAATTTAATTTTAATTTTCAGATACCTTGCCCCTGAGCAAGTACTCGTTTAATACGACGGCCTCAGCAAGGATGGTGATTAAGAATTCACTTTTGCTGATACTGCAACACATGAAATTATTAAGCCAGCATGCAAACATACAACTGAATTGCCAATCACTGAGGTGGTCTATATTTGTATTTTCCAAATTAATCATCTAGGTGAAATTGGATTCTTTTTTGTTTTCTTTCTATATTATTGATTTTTATTCGAATTTGTACAGGCTTGGACTTTGATTTGGGAGTGAGAGTGATGGGATGTGATGTATCCTATGGAGCTAAATTTGTCTCAAGTACAGAAATCAATGAAAATTGGACCTTCAGGATGAACAAGCTCTTTCTTGCATCCTCAAGATTGGTGAACCTGGGAAAGTTGTCTGAACATTTGATAATCAAACTTCTAAGAAGAAGAAGCTGCTCTACAGGTCCAAGGACAAGTGCTCTAAATGATCATGCTGAAGACTAAGGAGTGTCTTTTATTCCGATTGTTGATTCGCATATTCGTTCTTTTTTTTATCTGAATATTGGTATCAAATTTAGTTTCAAATTATTGGGGTGTTACTATTTATGTATACCTTTGTTGGATTATTTAAATATCTGGTGTCTAGACCAAAAAAAGAAAATTTAATTGTCTGGTGCAAAAATTTGGGAATGTAATGATGAAGGAAATGATACTTTTGTTCCCTGTCTGTAAATTTTGTGTAAATTTGATAATTTGCCATTGTTATTGTTCTCTTCATGTTGATGTTGCAGCTTTCTCTTCATTCTCATTAATTGTCTTTTCTTCTGATATTAAATGAGGTAAAATGCCAATTTGTCAACTTGATATATTTGAAAGATTCCAATTTGAACTGTTAGATATTCTTAAAATTTGAATGAAAATACAACAGAGGGATTGTTCGATATTTGAAAGAAATGGTGAATAGTGGTAAAAAATGATGATTCTCACCAAGCAAACACGAAGAGGAAAAACTGACTCTGATTATTACTTTTATTCTAAGTTCATCATCTTCATAAAATCTAAGTTCATCATAAATAAAAGCCCCAAACTGACTTTGATCAAACAAGCCCTTAAGAGTAAAATAAAAGTGAAGCTAAGTTCATCATCTTCATGTTCTTATTTGCATTTCTTTTTCTGTTGATTATTACTTTTATTCAAACACCCCAGTCTCTGTTGGAAATTTGCTACAACTTTCTGCTTTTTCTCAAAAGTTGAAAAGCTGTAAGCATATCTTTTCCAAATTCTGCACCAATCCGTTTTTTCTCACTTTTTTTTGTACCAATCTTCATCATGTTTATACCAACACACAAAATACTAAACAAATCCCACGGCATCAGTTTCACATAGTTACTACAACTTTTAGCTTTTTTAAAAAGCTGAAAAGCACTGTTCATAGTTTTTTCAAATTCTGCAACAATCCAATTTATCCCACTCTTTTTTATACCAAACTTCATCATGTTTATACCAACACATAAAATACTAAACAAATCCCTCCGTATCAGTTTCAAATAGTTACTACAACTTTTAGTTTTTTCCGAAAGCTGAAAAGCACTTTTCTCCCCCAACAAAACTGAGGAAAGATCTAAAAAAGTTTGTATCATAAATGCAACAAAAATGCTTACAATTTCCCATAAAATTTCATATTCATTAATAAGCAAAATGTGCTAAAACAATAAATCTAAGTTTGTTTTCTAAAATAACATATCTATAAACTGAATTTCTATACAGAAAAAATTGTCGAGAAGGTGTTTGTTGGTCTCTTGTATATTGTCGGCCTTCAATTAGGATTAAATGGACTCTCTTCTCTGACTTCACTTTAGAGCAACAATCATGGCATCTGTTCTCTGTAGCAGTGAAGCCAGTCGACAACATCATCCAGAAACCCATGTCCCAAAATATTTTTAGCAGCTATTGGAGAATTCAAAGGTACACTGGAATAATCCTTTGGATCAGTCTCTGATTTCTCATCAACAGGTCTAGCTTCGTTCATCAAATGGTGAAATCTGCGGTACTGGGACTGCAATAGCTCGTCCGCCCAAATTGATGCACAATTTCTCCTACCAAGAGGACAGCGATAAAAATATCTACCTGGATAATGATCATCGGGACCTTCTTAAAGAAATTCCTTGTAAACCCCACCACATTCGCAAGGAATCAAATAATGTTTCATGATCTGCGGAAAAAATAAACCAAAATGGGGATTACACAATAACCTAGATTCATACGAAAAAACACAGAAATACATAGTGAAAAACCATCGCAGGGGAAGACATGAACAAGATTTAAGATACCTGCCGGGAATTTTAGCTCTGAAGAATTTTTTTTGCTGAAATTTTGGGGATTTCAAACCCTAGCTCAGAGAAACGAGAATGAGTGTAAACGGTGACATTTGTTCGAAAAATTTACGTCATTTTTTCATTCTTAGAAATTAATGTTAAATTCTGATTTTCTAATTCAAACGCAGCCGTGAATCCTCTGATGGAAAGCTTAAGGAACCCTAATTCGCTCGGACGAGGAGATAGAGAGGGAAATTGGGGAAAAGAAGAAAATATGACAACTAATCTGACAAGTACTGTTTTCTTTTCTTAATTATTATTATTTTTCTTTTTTTTAATTGTGGGCCTAATCGAAAATTTGAGTTCAAATTTTGAATTCAAATTTTGAAATAAGAAATCTTAATGGGCTTTATTGGGTATATGTAAACATATGGACCCAAATAAGATAAAATAGCACCAAATTTAATCGGATATATAAACGGGCAAAACCGACGAATTAATCCGACGCTTAGCGAAACCACTCCGGATAGCTTTTTTGAAATGTAAACGGCTTCTAAGAGGCAAAATCCAAATTTCATGCATGTAACTTGTAAAACAAAATGTAAGGAAGTTAATTTCGTAATTAATTATAAAAACAACTTCAAAGACAAATTATTATATATATTATTAGTAGCTTTTTTTAATATTTTTTTCTTGGTAAAAGATTGTCACCAATAAATTCGGGAAAATTTCATATTTGGTCCCATTTGTTTGGATCGAGGTAAAACTTGGTTCCATTGTGTTCAAAATTTTTTATTTAGTCCCGTAAAATTCAAAAAGTGAACAGATTACATCCTTCAGTTAGTTTTTCTATGTAAACCGTTAGTATGTTATTTTTAAGCGTTTTTTTCTTAATTTTTTTTTTCCAAAAATTGTTAGGTTTATTTGTATCTTTTGTCCTTTTACTCTAGGCCAATTGCAAATTTTGATCTTTCAATTTTCTAATTTCTTAATTTTATCCTATAACTCATGATTTAATAATATTTTAAAAACTTTATATTTAATAATCATTTAAGATTTATGTTATTTATAAATAAATTATTATGCATCTATACACTTACAATTATTACATTTAATTAACAAAATAAAATAAAAATAATGCATTTATATACTTACAATTATTTATTATTTAATAGACTTACCATTATTTACTTTTAATTTTAAATATTCAACATACTTAACAATAATTTAATTTAGAAAAAAAAACCATCTTCATTTTCTACCCCACCCCGCCCCCGCCCCCAACCCCACTCCAACCCCACCTTACCTAACCTTCACCTTCACCTTCACCTTCACCATCTTCAAGAAGCACGCCCCCGCCGCCCAGAGCCCCGCCTACAGACTGCAACCCACCATCACACACTAACTACCACCATGTTCAACCCCCTACCTCTTACCGCTGCACACAAATCGCCACCATCTTCAACCTCCTACCACTGCCAGAGTCCAGACATGTTCACCACCATCTTCAACGACCCCCACCACCTTTACGACGACAAACCACCACTAATGCTCTCATGCACAAATTTGGGGGGTAAAAGTTGGGGTGGGGTGGGGGGAGGGCAGCAGCCGAGAAAAGGAAGAAATTGCTGGTTGTAGATCTGCGAATTTGCAGATTAATTCGCAAATCTAAAAAAAAGAATTATTTTCTATTATTTTCTTTTTTCTTTTGTTTTAAATATTAATTAAATACAGTTTTAGTATTAGGGTTTTTTCAGATTTCAGATTTGGGCGTGAGTATGGGTTTAGGGGTGTAATTTCTAATTAAAACTCGTTTTTAAAAAAAAATAAAAAATAAAATATTGGATTGTAACTAACTAATGGGTACGTGACTAACACGTGCAATTTTCCATGTAAAACTTAACGGAAGGACCAAAAGTGTCTACTTTTTGAATCTTACGGGACTAAATGAAAAAATTTGAACATAATAGGACCAAGTTTTACCTCGATCCAAATAAATGGGACTAAATATAAAATTTTCTCAATAAATTCACGGTCACAATTCGTAGCATTATTACAACATTAGATGCTGGGGGTAGGGGTCCCCTTTTACCCACCTTTCTGTGTTTATTTATACCAAATTTAATAGCTTTGGATTTTCTTTTATCAACGAGCTAGGAATTTGACTTTTAATATTTCAACATTTTCTTTGTTTTACAATTTATAATATTTCAACATTTTGGAGAAAGGACTTAAATGGTTATCAAGCTAATTTTTATTTTTTTGGTCAAACAAAGGAACAAACACATTCCATTCAATTATGTGACATAAATTCACAAAAAGGATGTCGAGATATAAATAATCTAAGGGATAATTATGCTTATACGGTTATACTCGATAGAGTTTGCTAAATTACGATGGATGACTCTCTTCTAATTAGTTAAACAATTATAGTTATATCCCTTTTGAAATTGGATAATCACAAAAACCACTTATAGATATAGGGTTTTGTCTATAATTAATAAAATATTTCATTTTTTATGACGATTTCATTTCAATTTAATTTTAAAAAATTATATATAATCACCAAAGGCATTTATGATATTATAAATAACACCTAAGTGAAATATGATATTACAAATTATACCAAGTAAAGTCTAATTAGGGGCAACAGGCAACCCATGTTATAAAAATTAAAATGGTATTCACTGTTCATTAATTTTGATGATGTCATCTAATAGATATCGGAATCCCAATGTAATCTAATGAGCAATGGCGGAGCCACATCTCGAGCAGGTTAATTTTTTTTATTATAGGTAAAATTTCTGATATTTATATTTTGCCCCCCAAATTTTTATAATTTGCCCCCCAATTTATCCAGTATTGCACTTATTTTTTGGGTAATCACATTTGAGACACACAATTCTTTGGAAAAACATGACCCTCATCTATGCTAAACTTTATTAAATTGAATTCCTAATAATTGAGTATATTTTGTGAATTTGTTTATTGATTTATTAATGAATTGGTGAGTTTTATATAGGAAAAATATTATTTTTAGTCTCAAAATGTACACTAATTTCTACTTTAAATCCTATAATTTACAGATGTGACATATTTAATCTAAAAAAAATATTCGCCCTCTCAGAACGAAAATCCTGGCTCTGCCCTGCTAATGAGTGAGTAATTTCTTGTAATTATCCAATTTCATATGAGATATAACTGTAATTGTTTGACTGAGAGACCATGTCATTAGTTATAGTTTAACGAACTCCTTTGGGGTCAAAGTGTAATTAACCTATAATTTAAAATATATGCCAATCTCAGAATTCACAATTTTATGAAGGTAAAAAAAAAGTCCCAATTGTTGCATGATCGCATGTTGATTAATTTGAACATACAACCCAACAAAAGCTATTACAAGTGCTGCTGTCCTACGTCCATAAATGGTGAACAGTTTTTTCCTTCATATATAAATTTCCTTATAAACATGCATGCAACTAGAAAATTTATGTTTCATGTCGGGTAGGACCCATAACCCATTTAATTAAACCGGGTCCAAATTTCTTGTTTCGGTCCTACTTCACCTTAACTTGGTTGGTTTAATTTATATTGTTGTACGATATGAAAAATTGTCGGAAACTTGTTCTGAATTGTACTTATCCACAACCCACAACCATAGAAATAATTAAATAAATTATATATGTATGCGTTTTCTATTTTATCAATTTATGCAAATTATTAGTATATATATATATATATATATATATATATATATATATATATTTATATATATATATATATATTAAATGTGAATTGATTGTTGTTGTTGAATTATGGTCCAATAAGACCACATTCACAAAAACAATTCGAAATATATATTATCAAGGAAAATATTGCATGCAAAATAGGATATGATTACAAGTATTTAAACAATAGTAAATTCGGCTGACCCAAAAAAAAAGGTAAATTCAAACTATCATATATCTCATTCAGTGACCAGTAGTTTAGTGGCTCGTCGGTGCTACATTATCTTAATAATTAGAGGTCTCGAATTTGAGTTACTGAAAATAAAATTATTATTGAAGAAGAGAGTAAGATAAGTATCTTATTTTTATGTCCATATTTTTTTTATTTATGAAATATTGTTATATTTATATTATACTTATGTTTTAGGGTGAATTACATAAGGGTCCCCATAGATTGCCATATTTATAAATTGATTTTTCTTGTTTCATTTTTTACATTCTAGTTCCTTGACCGGTTAACCGTTAGTTAGTTCCATTAATTTTCTGCTACAACTTTGTTCGTCTTATTGAGACACTTAATTTGGAATATAAATTTGTCTGATTCGATGAAGAAACGAGAAAAAACCAAATCAGACAAATTTATATTCCAAATTCAATGTCTCGATGAGATGACAAAATAGTACTAAAAAATTAACGAAACTGACTAATAATTAAATAATCAATGAACTAAAATGTAAAAACCAAAATAAGAATAATCTATATATATATAAATATGACAATTTATAGGATCCTATCTAATTCTTCCTATATTTTATTGTGGTTTGTGGAACTAGTTGCCCAGGTGCAAACAGCACATCATGTTCAGAAATTGAGAAAGGTTCCATGTGATATCCTTTTTTGAATGTCTTTTCAATTAAATTTTTTTGGTAAGTTACATGTATGTGTTGGGAGATAAAACTTTTTAAATGAACTCTACTGAAGGATCAAGATTAAATCACATCATCAATAGCATAATACATGTTATGCTGATCCGACAAAAAAATAAATTAATTAAAGCATGTTATGCTAATTTCAGATTCAGAATAAGACAATCGCCTTCAACGATTACTATAATTTTAAGTCGGATTCATCAGCATTTATCATTAATAATAATAGTGGGACCTAATATATGAATATCTCTGTATTTTTAGTGGCCATTAATGTGTGTGGGATGCAGAAATAATTAAAGCATCTGTAAATTCTTGGCTTTCTGGTTTTGATTAAATTGACTAAGTGCAGAAGTCTCTGTCTCGGGGCTATATATGTTTCTTTTAATTTCTTTATCGTTTTATAATTTTATCTAATTTGAATGCTGTTGGACATTGCCTTTCTTGAATTTATTTAAACTTTGTTGTGTTATAAAATACGGATATGGACATAACAATACAGACACGATACGATACAACGTAGATATGACGATACGTTTTTTTTTTTTATATTTTACATTAGACAAATGTCCGACAAAGTATCAGACACGACACGACATAGCAAAATATGATTTTTAGAAGTGTCCGTGCATCATAGGTTGCAGGCATGATATGGCAGATGAAGAATAAATTAAATTATTCAATTCAGAATTTAAGATCGAACCGTGAATAATTGGTTTGAACTTATTAATCAAACACATTTTTGTTCGACAATATTTGATATCTGAATAAACTACAAACAAATTTGAAAAATGGTATTAAGTTAGTGTGGACTATCTTTAAATTATTGTAAAAGTACTGTTTTCATCATTTATCAATTAAATGTTATCAATTAAATTATGAAATAATTCTATTTTTTATTCTATTATATATATAATCATTATATTGTTAGTAACTTTAAGTTTCTCCCAATTTCAAAATTAAATATATTTTCTTTAAGTATTTTATTCAAAATTAAAATTTAATATTATGACAAAGTCATAATTTTAAAATTCTTTCACAAACTTACATTTTTTAAATGGTAATTACGTCTTGGTTTTGTAATGAAGAATACCTGTATATTTTGGGCTTAGTTTTCGGCACAACAAGACAGCCCAACCCTTTATATTGGTACTTTATATATAGTTAGCCCAACTCTTAGTTTGCCAAACCTTCAGCCCATTGGTACTCAATAACTTTACCATTTTACCCTTAATGAAAATATAGAATTACAATTATACTAAATTAAATTTCAATATCGGCTTTCTGCGCTAAGCCGCTAACTTCAATTTCAGAATTCGATTAATCAAATATCACCACCACCGCCGTCCTTCTCCGCCGGCCGTCCTCGCCATACCGCTGGAAAATCGTCTTGCCTCGCCGCCGTAGCTCCCAGCATAGCACCGCTGCCAAATCGTCGGTTCCTCGCCGCACCGCCGCTGCTCTGCTCAGCCCTAGCCTCCAGCCTAGCACCGCTGCCAACTCGTCGGTGTCTCGTCGCACCGCCGCTGGTCTGCTCAGCCTCGCACCGCCGCTGGTCTGCTCAGCCTCGCACCGCTGCCAACTCGTTAAGGAGCTCCAAAGAGAATCACCACCGTCTTCTTCCGCTGAAACAACCGTACCGCCTTCTTAATCAGGTATTCGATGAACTGATTTCGTCATTGATCTGGTTTTAGCTACATTATTGCGTTTTGGTGAAATTAGTAAAGTTATTGGGTGCTGCACACACGAACTAAAACCAGACAGCATTATTAAAAAAAACTGAGAAAAAAGACAAAGACTAAACAATCTCTTAATATCCACAGAAATGCATCTTTTAGCCAAGAAATCCAAAACCCACAAAAAAATCTGGACTGTTTGTATAAAGTGAGGAGCTATGATATTTGGAGGTAGAATTGTTGGCATCTGCAAAAGGAGTGTTGGTTAGTGGAAAACAATGGGGGAAATTGGAGATACCCCGGTACTGAAAAACCCAGGCTTAAAGAGATCGTCGAGAAGAAAATCGGGCGTGAATTATGATGAGAAGCTAATGGATGAGATGGTAGAGAAACATTTAGGTGGTCCCTTGAGGAAGAAAAATAGGACAAAGGAAGATTTGGAAAAAGAAACAGAGACCGAAGCAATGATAGCATTATCTTTGGGATTTCCAATTTATGAATTACTTGCTGAAGAAATCAAAGCTGGGGTAGTGAGTCAGAGTCAGTTGGGAGGAAAAGAGCAGAATGACTATATAGTTGTAAGGAACCACATACTTGCAAAGTGGAGGGACAATGTCCAATCATGGCTTTCCAAAGGCCAGATAAAGGAAACAGTAAGTAATGAATGTGCACATTTAATAAATGCAGCTTATGACTTTCTTCTGATTAATGGATATATAAACTTTGGAGTATCTGAGTCATTTGAGTCTCAAATATGTGAGGAAACCACCGAAAAAGCTTCTATAATAATAATTGGTGCAGGACTTTCTGGGTTGGCAGCAGCTAGGCAGCTTGGGTCATTTGGTTTCAAAGTCGTTATTCTTGAAGGTAGGAAACGACCTGGTGGAAGAGTTTACACTCAAAAGATGGGTCAAAAGGGTAAGTATGCAGCTGTTGACCTTGGTGGCAGTGTAATAACTGGTATTCATGCTAATCCTCTAGGAGTATTAGCAAGACAAACTTCAATTCCTCTTCATAAAGTTAGGGATAACTGTCCTCTATACTGGCCCGACGGGAGGCCTGTTGAAAAAGAAATTGATTCAAATGTCGAAACCATCTTTAACAAGCTTCTTGACAAAGTCAGCCAACTTAGACAAATTGTCGGTGAATATGCAGCTAACATTTCTTTAGGTTCAGTTCTTGAAAAACTTAGGCAATTTTACGCTGTTGCTAGAAGTAATGAAGAAAAACTTCTTCTCGATTGGCATTTTGCCAACTTAGAATTTTCCAATGCGGGAACCCTTTCAAACCTTTCTGCTGCTTATTGGGATCAAGATGATCCTTATGAGATGGGCGGGGACCATTGTTTACTTGCAGGAGGAAATTGGAGGTTAATTAGAGCTTTATGTAAAGGAGTTCCAATCTTCTATGGTAAAACTGTGGAGACTGTTAGGTATGGAAATAAAGGTGTTGAGGTCATTTCAGGAGACCAAGTTTTTGAAGCAGATATGGTCCTTTGTACAGTTCCACTTGGAGTTTTAAAGAAAAGAACAATTAGATTTGAACCTGAGTTGCCTGAAAGGAAACTAGCAGCAATAGAACGACTCGGGTTTGGATTGCTTAATAAGATTGCCATGGTTTTCCCTCATAATTTTTGGGGCGAGGACTTGGATACATTTGGCTCTCTAAGTGAATCTAGTCAACGAAGGGGGGAATTCTTTTTATTTTACAGTTACCATACTGTTTCAGGTGCTCCAGTCCTTATGGCACTTGTAGCTGGAGAAGCAGCACAACTTTTTGAAAACATGGATCCAGCTTCTTCTGTTCATCGAGTTTTGAGCATTCTCAGAGGTATTTTATCAATCAATATATTAATAAAAATTTAGCCTTTGTAATGTGCTTCCCTATCCTATGCTAAAATTTTTATTTATGGATAATTATGAAAACCTCCCTGAGGTTTCCCTCAATTACAAGAATCCCCTCTATCTACTGAAGTTACTATTACCCCCCTCATCTAACATATTGAGGGGACTTATGGATAACTACAAATCTAGCTATTGAAATTACAATTACCCCCTCATACTAACAGAATACATAGGATTTACGGATAATTACAGAATACCCCCTGAGGTTTTCCTCAATTACAAAGAATCCCCTCTATTTTTCAAAACTAAAATTAACCCCCGATACTAAATGATAGAGGTGTTCATTTGTGCCTGGGCAACTAACGACTTTGTGCTAGTTGTTAGACAGAAGAAAACCTCTGTGCTTGTAAATGTTAGTTTTACACAGAGGGTTTCTTTTTTCTGTAACTGGGGCAAGCCTCAAGGGGTTTTAATAATTCTTCAACACTTTTCGGTGATTAGACTGATTCTTCTTGGGTTTTTTCTTTTTCCCCCATGTTTACAGGCATATATGGTCGAAAGGGAATTCAAGTGCCTGATCCTTTACAATCAATATGTACAAGATGGGGAAGTGATCCTTTTTCCCATGGTTCATATTCACATATCCCGGTTCACTCTTCTGGAACCGACTATGATATCCTTGCAGAAAATGTGGGTGCCCGTTTGTTCTTTGGTGGTGAGGCCACAACTAAGCAATATCCAGCCACCATGCATGGTGCTTATCTAAGTGGCCTTAGAGAAGCTTCTCAAATCCTCCAAGCTACAAAAGCTAGACAAAATCATCTCAGAAAGAATATTAGGCTGAACAGTGGTATTTTGTTAAAACTCTTCAAGAAACCCGATTTAGAATTTGAAGAATTTAGTTTTGTGTTTGACCCGTTTTGTGAAGACGGGAAATCATTAGGGTTATTGAAAGTGAGTGTTGGGAAATGCTACAGTGAGTGTGGTAGTGATGACTATACTGATAGTTCGGTGCAACTTTATACCGTAATATCTCGTGAACAGGCATTACAGGTGCAGCAGGTTGCTGGTGGAAGTTCGGAAAAATCGTGTTTTTTGTATCAGAAACTTGGCCTGAAGCTGATTGGGGCCGATGCGATAGGAGTTGTAGGTAGTAAAGTGATTTCGAATATTGCTAGTTCAAGGAGTAGGAGAAGATTGCGCGCTGGTTAAAAGAATCAGCAGTGATTTGTACAATAGGAATATTCTTTCTAATTCTTCTTGTTTGAGTAAATAGTTAATGATGATGAAGATGCTAGTGATTCTTCAGTTTCTTGTATATATCATTTTATTCCATTTTCTGAAATCTTAGTAGTATGGCCCACTGTTTTAAGGGTTATTTTCCCACTGTTTTTAGAGAGTCGTTTTGCGCTCTGTTTTTTTATCTTTCAAAATTTTCTTCAGAACACCTCATTTTTCAAACCGTGTCTAGTTATTTTTCTCTCTGATGATCGAACGACACGTAAATCATAACCTTGTAGCTGGCTACCCAATTAAAGCACTTACGAGTAGCATGTTGCTAAATGTAAATATTATTAAAGGATTTTGTATAGTCAAAGAGGTCACTTAACCATAGTCCTCTTAGAACATATTTACTTCGTAGGGTCAAGGATGATTAGATTCGTAAGCCAACTTAAACGAATGAAGTGCCATGTTCACCTGTGCTTTGTTTGCTTTCCTAAGGCCTGGGGATGAGGTAAGTAAAATTTGTTCTATGCTGTTCAATTTCTTCCATTTCTTCTATGATCTCATGCAGTCATGCTTCAATTGCATCTACAACTTAGTTAGACTGATTGTTTGCCAGCTTCTGGCAGTTGCTGGGGCTCCTTATGATACATTGGAGGAAGTTATTGAAATCAGGGACTCCAACAATTTAGGTTCTTTCAAAGATTTTGGAATAGATTACAGAGAAGTGCCAGTATGTTGCTGCTTCATGCTTTCTTCAGTAATGATAGTTCACGATTTTTTCTGAACCAGTATCTATTCTGATTTTATTAATTGCGTTCAGCTTGCTGAGGATGGAGGGCTTGACTTTTTTCTTTTTTAGAATTTATGGAGGGCTTGACTCGAATGTCCTAAAAACTGCTTTGAAACCTCAGACAAAACACGAAAATTGGACCCCGTCTAATTATGAAACTCAAGTTAGAGGGCTTAATGGGTAATGGACGGTGCGGTGCACCGCCCGCACCTGCACATGGGCTTGGGCTGAAACGGGCGTGTCCCTTAGTCGTGTATTGTATGGTGGCGCACTTTGTACTTCGGGCCTACTCGAATTACGTCCAAATTAGACAACTAATTAAAATCAAATTAAAATTAGACTGTTGGTTTCAATTGCTTTCAACACAACCCCTATAAATTAATACAGGTGCTTTGTGGAAGTGTATTGCCTGAAATCCTTAACAAACTTCGAGTAAAAAAGGGTATCAAAATTAAAATTTTCGACAAAAGATGATTTAAAGCTAAGTTGTCCAAGTTTATTCGAGGGGTTTTTAGTATTTTTTCCTATGTTTTATTGTGGTTTGTAGAACTAGTGGCCCAGCTGCAAACATCACATCATGTTCAGAAATTGAGAAAGGTTTCCATGTGAAATCATTTTTAGAATGTCTTTTCAATTAAATTTTTATGTATACGTTGGGAGATAAAAACCTTTTAATTTTAAAATGAACTCCATTGAATTGGTGGGATCAAGATTAAATCACGTCATCAATAGAATGATACATGTTATGCTAATTTTTGAATTAGAATGAGACAATCCCCTAAAAAATTACCATAGCTTTAACTCGGTCTTATCAACATTTATCATTAATAATAGTGGGACCTAATATATTAATATCCTTGTATTTTTAGTGGCCGTTAATGTGTGTGGGGTGCAGAAATAATTAAAGCATCTGTAAATTCTTGAATTTAAATATATATCACAAATTTAACAGAATTTTTTATAAGAAATAGTACAAAAAAATTATTCAATTTAATTCAATCGTTTAAATAAAAAGATAACAATTACCTCCCCCTTTATGACAAAAAAATCCCTTTTAGACTTGGTCGATCTTTCAAGGAAAACGATAAGCGTTTAATTTTCTCTTTTTAATCGTAAAACAATAAATTAATTGATGTTGGATAATATGGACAAAAAAGATGTCGGCAACAACTGTACCCAAAACAGTCCTCAACTATCATTATTTTTCATTTTTCTGATAAAGGATCAACTATGATTAAGAAGATAACGTACACCCATGACTTTGTTGGACCCATGACCCCATCTCCATGACACTAGTTTTAATGCAAACAGAGTTACTACCATACGTATCTATACAAATAATCTCAACGGAGTGAAAATATTTGTAATGAAATTGATTGGTTTGCTAAAAATATCATTTGATGTTTGATGATTACATGTGGAAAATATCAAGAACCATAAGTTAAATAATACAAGATTATCTTATCCATCATGAAATAATTCGAATGTTGGGGGCCCATCAAGAAATTGAAAGTCATAGTGGACTATAGGAAATATTTCAATTTTTTCCTACATACAAGATTAGTATGTAAAAGATGTGACATCATTTTAATTCATCCAATCCATACATGTTACATTTACAACAAGATACCACCATAGAAATAGATTAAGAATCATGTTAAGGAGATTCCAACTTGAGCTAGGATTCCGCAATCTCTAAAAAACATAAAAACTCAAGGTAAAATCTTTACATATATAATACAAATAAAATTATGTATTGCAATAAATTTTGATATTTTTATATTATCCACCTAGATATCTTCCAAACGCAACCTCAATAAGTATAAGATATTTCTGAATAATTTTGTCATAAAACGCTATCGTTCTTAATAAAGTATAAAATCTATTGTTAACTTATACTGAAAATTATCTGTAATTAAGAAAGCAGAGGATGAACGGCAAAATCAACACCCATCACTTCCCTTGTTCCCTCATATTCTGCATAACTTTCTCCCCAATCGAGTATATTACTTTTTTGACATTCCTTCAATTCTCCACCTATTTCCACCCGCCTAGCCAGAGGTATTGGACCCCCAAGAACTTTTCTTGGATCTCTCTGCCCCTTTATTGAATTCATCACCTACCCGCAAGAAATCCCAAGCCTGGGATTCGGAAATCAGCTGTATATATAGGTACTGAATCGTCATCTTGAATCCCAAGTTATTGTTATCAGAAGATTTTCCTGGTTTTGGTTTTTCACTTCAGTTATATCGAGTAAAATCATGTTTTCTAGTAGCATGATAATGGGGTTCTTCTGTTTTCATCCAGAAAGTGAATTGATGAAAACAAGGGGTCGGAAAATTCATGTTGGAATTTACGTTTGATCAAAAATTTCATCTGGGTTTTTCCAATAAACCAAGAATTATTGTGGGTTATGTCTATCTAGTCTAAAGATTGAATTTTTATTTCTTACAAGACAAGGAGACAGATTTTTAGTATTGTTTTCGACTTGATCAATGGTGTCCCAAGGGTTCTTTCTCATCTGTATGGTCCATTCATTAGTGGCCTTATCTTGTGGAGCCCTTATGATATTCTATAGTGACGAAGTCTTCATTTTTAGCCATGGAAAAGATCATGCTAGTAAGCTTTTGGGCTCAACACCACATGATCAGCTGTTAATCCGAACATCTGATTCGTTTTCGGGATTGCTGTTATCAGCCGTTGGATTTCTGTTGTTCATGGTAGCATTTGTGAAGGATAAAGAGTTTCATAGCTTTTTTGCAAAAGGATGTGTGCTTCTTCATGTTGCAATGGCGATTTGGAGGATTTACTTTGAGAGGAAAGTTGAAGTTCTTGGCCACGATTGGCTGAGATTGGTTGTTGGAGATATTGCTTTGGGAGTTTCTTGGGTTTTGTTCCTCGTGTATTCTTGGACCGACAAGTATGATTAGTGTTGGGTATGAAGCTGAAAATTGCACGTTCTAAGAAGTTGGTAATTGATATTGATTTGAATTTTTCCTACTGACTTTTGATGTTGTGTGAAGATAGACATGTTCGGAAGAAAATGGGATTTGTTGCAATATGGATAAATTATCAAGTTAGATTCGAATAGGATCGAACTTTGTTAGATCATGAAGAGTTTCTTCTCCGTTTCCCAGCTTTAGGATATAAAGTTGGCCTTTTTATCTTTGCTGTAAATTTTCTTGAAAAAGCAATAAAATGTGAAACTTTTCATTCCCTCTCTATGTATCCTTCTGTTTTTCATTTATGCTTGAAGTTCTGCGATTTTGGCAACGGATATCTTATGTAAGTTTCTATAAATGTTCAGGTGATTCAAGTATATTTTGTAGCAAAAAGATGACTTGTGAAGTATTGGATAGGTACTAAAATTTAGCCGAACTGTGCTTGTATATTCTGATTGTGGAGTGCAATATTTGAGATTTATGTTGGTAGGTGCAGTAAAGTTCTGAATTTACTGTTCTAAATTGATTTATATATTATTGCTATTGGCTGGTTTTCAAATGGCATTCAAGAAGATGTTAATACTTTGCTTTCCAGTTTCTTCAGAGTGGAGAAAATAGATTTGCAGCTATCTCAGCTTCTTATCTATTTCAACCAAATGTTAACAATCTTTACTATATTGTTTGCCTCTGAACTTTTCAACAACATGTCTTTCAAAGATTATCAGCAAACAAACATGTTGTTGCTGTCATAATCTTTTGGTGTTTTGCACTCTACCAGCTTCCCTTGATTCAACTATGTAATTATGCATTAATTTCATTCATTTTTTTTCAATTTGTCACGTGATTCAAGCTTTCTACTGTAGTTTATTTGAATTAGAGGTGCTTACACAGTTACACAACTCTGTCATTAAGCATTTATTTTTTCGTTTTCCAAAATTTCACATGATACAAGTTTTCTACTCTCAAGTTCTTTGAATTAGAAGTGCTTATACTGTTCCACAATTACAAAATATTTATTAGGGAAAATTACATCTAGGTCCCCGTAGTTTGGGGTATTTACATCTAAGTTTAGAAGAATCGATTTATTACATATTAGTCCAATTTTTCGTTGACCGTTAGTCAAAGTTGACGGAACCGTTAAAAATTAAAAAAAAAAAGAAAAAAATTATTAAAGGATTAAATTACCCTTTGGATTGCATTGTAAATTTGTCAAACTATAAGGACCTAAATGTAAAATATCTCGCCGCCGCCACCGTTGCCGGAGCCACCACCCAGGTGGCCAACACCTTATACCACGATGATCCTCTCATCGAGCCCGTCATATCCCCCAAATTCGTTTTCCCATTCGACAACCACACCGAATTTAATTTCAATTCAAATTTTACGATTTTACCCTAAAATCCTAGAAATTTCAATTCGAAATTAACGACGATTCGTTCGTCGAATTTCCGATCCGGCTTCACCAATGGATTACCCATGAAGAGTAGATCGAAAACCACCCTCTGTTCGTTGGAGTTCGTCAACGGAAACGTAGCGCCGCCACCTTCGCCGCGCGAGAACTTGTCGCCTCCACAACTCCACCTTCGGTAAGAACAAAGGGTCGAGACCACAACCATTCAACTCGTTTCGTCGAGGGCTTCCAGATCTTTGTGGTCTCCGCCCTCGTCGCTGGCCGGAAAGTCGTTCGCCGCTCTTCCGCCGAGCGCCACCTTTGGTCGCCGTATCTCCACCGTCGGACATCTCCTGGCCGTGCGACCACCACCATTCGACTCATCGTCCCAAGGGCTTCCAAACCCTGGTGGTGAGCGTTCATGCCTCCTGCCGGAAATTCCGTGGTCCACCACGCCGCCGCCGTGAGTTCTTCGCGAGAAATTTTACATTTAGCTCCTTCTAGTTTGACAATTTTATAATGCAGTCCAAAGAGTAATTTAGTCCTTTCATAATTTTTTTTCTTTTTTTTTTAAATTTTTAACGGTTTTGTCAACTTTGACTAACGGTCAACGAAAAATTGTACTAATATGTAATAAATCGATTCTTCTGAACCTAGATGTAAATACCCCAAACTACGGGGACCTAGATGTAATTTTCCCTATTTATTAAGATTTGACAGTATCTGATAAAAATATTATATTCGAGCCCATAAGTTGAAATTTGATGTACTTAAAATTCACTCATTTGTGGCATTTCTAACTGGGTTACTACTAAATTGAAATTATGAGTTGTTATATACCTTTATATATGCTGAATAGTCTTAAAAAAACCCATCATGTAGTATCGTGTCAGTTATTCGTTTCGGACACCTCTTTAATAATAAATATAAAAAAATTTCTTGTTTGTATCCGTGCATCACATGTATGCGATGTTATTGTTATGAATTCATGTATTTGTGCGTATACGATGTTATTGTTATGAATTTGTGTATTTGTACGTATTTGGAATAATATGTATTTTCTTTCTAATTAAGTAGTTATTTCCTCAATAAAAAAAGGAGAAGGAATTTATTGTTTTATTTTTTATTTTCATCTCAAATAGTTAAATGTCTTAAAACAAAGTAGTAACTAGTATCACTGAAAGGAATTCTGTTTTCTCGTTTTGAAATTCCCTCAAATTTTGGCATTTTTCACATAATTTAATAATAATTTTTGTCAAGTTAAATCTATTATAAAAGTATATATACACTACACACACAAAAAATATTACTTCTCCAAACAAGTGTTTTGACATATATTAACTATGGGTTTGGCCCAATGACCACCAGATATTGGTCTGAGTTTGATTTCTTGTCATGATAAGGGTGGAATTGAGTGCGTGTATTTTAAAAAAATAAATTGTTTTGACATATATTTGCCAAATTGTCGACCAAAAAAAAGAAATAAAGTTCGCCAAATTCAATATTGTCGGGAAAAATATATTGTTGGACCTAAAGTAATAAATTCCAACTAAAAGCGGCTTTCAGCGTGACACGCTTTTAGGTCGAGAAGCACAAGATGTGCGCCAGAAAAGTATAAACCAAATTCTAAAACCCAGTTCTTAAAGCAGCCTCCTGGAATCGACGATACCCTGCAGTTCCCTTTTGGTCTAAGAAGAAAATTCGGTGCGTTTATCTTCTTTTTGTTAATTGAAATTCTTGTTGCTAGCTTTATATATGTATATGGAGTAATCAGTTCGCTTTACGAATTGTTTGATTTGCTTAATAAAATCTTAATCCGTTTTTGCGATTTAGTGATCTTTGTGGCGTTTAGTTGAAAATAAGCAAAAATTGCGTCGAAGTATGTAGAAGCTTTGAAGTTCTCATTTTGATTTGGGTATTTGTTTTCCAGTTTGTAATGGATTGTATACCTTTTGCAATTTTGTAAGTGATTGTCTTATGTATCATGTATGTATCTGTGTGCATGATGATTGTAATTATTAGGCTGTATTCGCTTGAAAGATGATTGTGCCTCCTCATATATAATCACAGTTTTCTGAAATTTTGGAATGTCTCCCTTTTTCAGTTCGAGTCTTGAAGGCTGGTGTTTTCAGTCTGGACTTATTTCTTCAATTTGCTGCTGTTAATATTTAAATGAGCTGATATTTGTGTATTTTTTACATTTGAACATGTTAACATCATTTCAGAAACCTAATTGCTCCTGAAATTAAAACTTTTCTGGTTCTCTTAAGATCAAGTCTATTTCGGAGTTGCAAACCTTTCCTTTTTCATCCATATTTGTGTTACTCGTAGCTTCTCTTATATACATCGAATTCTTGTGTGGAATTCCTTTCCGTGTGGTTTTTATCAAGTTCGAGTCTATTTCATATCATGGAGAATTTCTTACATTTGTTTTTTCCAATTAATTGTAATTGTAGCACCTCTGACAATGGGTGGACTACCGATACAGAGTTCTTCTGTTGTCTCGTTGCAATCACAGAAAGACCAAGGATCCACAACAGTAGCTTCTGGGCAGGATTCAAAGCCGAAGAAGAAGATATGTTGTGCTTGTCCTGATACTAAAAAGCTGAGGGACGAATGTGTTGTGGAGCATGGAGAATCTGCTTGTGAGAAATGGATTGAGGCTCATAAGAAATGCCTTCGTGCAGAAGGCTTCAATGTCTGAAATTAGTTTTGTAGCTGGCTAAGAAGATCGAAACTTATATATACTTTGGAGATAACTTGATTCGTTTATGATTTGAATACTAGTCTGGTAAAAGTTAGAAAGAATTCTTTTTTCTAGTTAACAGATTGAAACCCTGTTATTCTGATGTTGAAATAAAAAAGTTTCGAATGCTCGTCTTCTCATCCGATTATTGTCACAGTTAAATTCCTGCAAGTAATTGCCGTTCTATCTTTATTCTTGTGCTCAACCTGTTGCATGAATGTTAGAACTATGGTTTTCTTGGTGACCAATTTTTAGTTTAGTTTCCTGTCAAGGCAAGAATTTTGTCAGGAGAAGGGGAATTATTACAGGCATATAGTTTGGAAATGTTGAATCTTGTGATATACATAATCATTGAAACATAGATATAAAAAAAAAAATTGGTCGTTAGAGCGTAATAGTAATTTTGGGATGATAGTTATGGCCTATGGAGAGTTCAGAAACATTGATTTGTTGACAGTTTGTTTCTGTAGTGGTTTCTTGATGATTTTCTGTTATCTATGCTAGCTCTTTCTACAATTAGTACAGCAAAAAGGCCCTTCTTTTTTCACAACGTTTCAACGAATATCATGATAAATCTGCGTTTTAGCATGAATTTACGATTATGGTTTGTCTGACTTGTGTTAGTAGCTACCACAGAAAGCAAACTACACATACTTGCATAGTACTCATACATGCATGTGTGTGCCTGTGTGTATGCAATAAAAGAACTAAAGAGTACTGATAAAGAAATATAAGAGAAGCTAGCTAGCAGATGTAAGACACTAAAAATAATTCATTAGATAACAGAAATAGGCGTTACATGACATGACTGTGAACCACAGGGAGATCACAAATTGACTCTCAGACATGACAACCTATATATATAGGACCAAAGGACACATGATTACAAACTTATTCATAGGTGTATATAGGTACGTATGCGTCCCCCTGTGTACGTATCATTGATTTGTTCAGTGGGCACCACAAGTGCAGTCGGTACAAGCGCAGCTCGAACCGCACTTGCACTTCCCGTCATTCTCAGCTGCTGGAGCATCCATCATCACAATGTTCTCAGTGTAGCTGCAAAACGTAAACACAGAATTGTCGTTACTCTTTGACTAATTGTGAAATTATTGCTATTATTATTATTATTAGAAATTCAAATAATCCTCAAACTTTCGGTAAAATTTTAGATGAAGAGGCCGAAGGAGTTAGATAATAGTGTACCTGGTCTCAGTCTCAATGATGTCAGCAGTGTATCCCTTCTTCCTGCAATTTAGTCAGCACACATATATTATTCATTCATCAGTTAGATTTTTGCAAAATAAAGTGAAGCGTATGCATTTAACAGTTCGAGTGAGATCCATATATAATTAATCTAAATTAACTAATTATGAATACTAAGCAAGAAGAGAGCCACGAATTGTAAATCTCTTCTCTCTTGCTATCAACATGATCATTTTCAAATTATTTAATAGAGAGACGAGAGAGATTGAGAGAAACACTTACACGCACTGGCTCTTGTCAGAGCAGGCACAGTTACCGCACTTGTCAGACGACATATTTGAGTGAATATTAATTGTAGGTAGAAAACTGATCGATCTGTAGAATGTGTTACTTAATTTGCTGCTATGTTTGAAGCTTTGTGGAATAGATGCTATTTATAGGCCGAGAAATGGTGGGAGTCGACATCGTTGTGGGGTCTAAGATAGCCATGAACGAATCTTGATTATTGATAATGGGAGAGAGAGAACAAGATTAACTTGCTATATCTTCCTCTCATGTATGTCACCTTCATTTGTCTTTTCAGATGCATTGCTAGCTAGATGATATTGAATATTTGGCTTTTTGGTGCAATGCTTTTATGAGGTTTTCGAGATGTTTAAGAATGCTTTATTATGATCTATGGGCTATGGTACGATGAGTGGTAGTTTATTAATATACGTATAAATAGCTTAAATTTTCATTTTTTCTCCTTATATTAATTACAGTCTTAGAACATCCCGGTTTTGTTTACATAGTATATACTAATCTTTGATAAAGTGGCCTAGTTTAACTTGACATGCATGCAGATTATCTCTTTAATTTCCTTCAAGTCTTCAACATAAATTCGACTTCATTTTTCATGAAAGTTGAATCCAGACATGCAATGCAAATCCAAGATTAGTTACTTTCTTCTCTTTATTCGGTAATTAAAAAGAAACCTATTTAGTGATGAAACTCATTAGTAAATTTATTATCATGATTGTCACTAATTTGTTCCTGATGAAATTTTATAGTACTTTACTAAAAAAATTTCAAAGAAAATCCAAAAAAAAAAAATTAATTCCATACTTTCCAATTTTGATATGTTCTTTTTTGAGTTATATCCATGCATGTACAGGAACAAAGAAAGGACGTTGATGTTATTCTCGTGAAATTTAGCTAAGTGGGACAAATTCCTTGTGAATTTAAGCCAACCAAGTCTTTTGCCTTTTTGAAATAGCACAAAGAATATTGAAGAAAAAGGTATTTGGATTGGGCAAAACTATTTACGTCTACCCGTATTGAGACAGCTATATTAGTTCCTTTTTTTTTCTTCTTATTTTCAGAAGAAAATTGAGAATCGAGTGAAAATGAAATAAAATAAAACTCCAACTCCAAGATTCCCAATTCCCATATTATTGAATTTCAAAAACAAAAAGATTCCCATATTATTGTCTTTTGCTGGTGGGTGGTGAATTTTTTATATTAGAAATTCGCAAGAGGGATAGCAATTGCGTCTTTTTTGTGCTCTCTTTACTTATCTTTTTCTCAAATCAAAGAAAAAAGAAGTATGATATTTTTTTTGGATAAATAAGAAAGATTTTAGTGCTTTATTTATGCTTCTTTTCCATCTTTTTATCTTGAAGAAAGTGCGTAATTAATCAATATAAAAATGAAGATTAGTAGAAGTTAAATGACATTATCAAAAATATCTTCCATTGTAATTTTTAAATATTATAGGATTATTATTATTAATAATTTTTGTTTTCGGTCGAATAGGATTAATTATTTTATCAATCTTGCTATTTCTTTTTGTTTCGGTTTTCCACCCAATTTTTCTCGGGCTTAGGACCGTAGAGGCTCAATTGAGATCAACTCTCAACCCAATTTCTCCATGCACAAGTTAGAGTAATTTGAACTATAAATCTTGCTTAATGACACGACAAGAAAATTCAATAATAGTGACAAAAAAGTTAAGTGAAGTTGTCACCAATAATAACATTTAGTGACAAAATATTTCACTTTGTCACTAATTAAATTCACTTGGTGAAAATATTTTTTATATTGTCATAATATGCATATATAGTGACAAGAGTTTTAATTTTTTTGTCATAACTGACAATTAGTGACTCATCTATAGTGACAATTTGGTGATAAAAAAATTATCACTATGATTTTGTGATAAAAATTTACTTGTCACAAAGTTGTCACTATAGCTATGTCACTAATTATCAAAAGTGACACTTAAACATCATCTCGTCACTATTATGTATCATAAAAATTAATTTTGTGACAAAAACAAAACTTTTTTATCACTAAATGAATACAATTAGTGATAACTTTTATGTTGCTATAATGTATTTTGTCACTCATTTTTACTTTTCGTATAGTATAAATTTAATATTCCATCCCACTAAACCACTTATGTTTGATAAATCTTGCTCACCCCAAAACAGCAAAAACGAACATTTGCACGGTTATGGGATTATTTTGGCCCAAGTTAAGTCCACACAAGACCCAAGTTTTATTACATAAAATTTTCATTTTTATTTGGGTCTCATTAAAACTCTTTACTAAAAGTCCAATTAATCTCAACCTTGGACTAATTAGGAGATCATGCCAAGTATCCAAAATTCATTAACCCTAAGTATAAATGTATTATTATATTCACATGCACATCTTCTCATTTTACACTATATACTATTTTCGTTCCCTTCTTCTCTAAACTTTCTTTTCTTTTGTCAACGTTTGACTTAAGCATCAAAAATGAACGCTGAAAATCCCTCCAGCTTGTAACTTCTAACCTAATATATAAGTTATCTTTACATTCTCTTAAATCTTGATCCTAGCTTCTTGCAAAGCAAGACACGTTTTCATGCACATACCATTTTTGTTTCTTTTTTGTGTGTAATAATTGTGTGATACAAATTCTTATATAGCTACCAGCCTACTATCTCAAAAGCAATACTCCCTTCAGGTGGAAAACAGTGCAGGTTAATTTACCATTAAGGATTTATATAAGGTGAATTTTTCAGTAATATTTTATGCATTTGCTCCCTTTTTTTTTTTTTTTTTTTAATTCCACCCAATTTTTTTCTGGGCTCGGGTATTGTATTGGTTCAATTAGGGCCGACCCTTCTAACCCAATTATTCCATGCACAAGTTAAAATTTAAACCCTAAATTTTGCTTAAGGAATCTAGTTACTCATCCCATTAAACAAACTGAAATTTGGTTCATTTGCATTTGCTCATATATGGAGGGCATAAACCTTGGTATTGTGATTGGACCTGTTTTATTTTGGGTATACTTAATAGGGGAGAAAATTGCAATTGTCGTCTAGTAGGATATATCCATTTTTGGAAGTGGTACATATAGTTTCGATTTCTGCAAATGTAGGCCAATTTCCACCTGTGCTGACTTTGACTCCGGCATGAGCCATTCCGACGCTGACATGGCGTTGAGTCAGCGCCATGTCAATGCCACATGTCCAACATAAAAAAATAAAAAAAAATTATCCGGAAAACAAATGCAAAAATCACATGAATATCAAAACATTTTTTAGTGGAAAAATCCTCTCCCTAAAATACCCAATTCCACATCAATTTTTATTAAAATGAACCCTGAATTTCATTTTAATAAAAAATGAACCCACATTAATTCCACTTTCAGCCCTAATTTTGCATCGGTTAACAAATATTTCCGGTCATGACTGCCCCTGGTGCCGCCGGCTGTCTTAGGGTTACGTTGGTCACATTTTCGGTCCAGCTCATTGTGCAGAAGTCTTGCTAGCTAGCGGCGGCGGGTAAAGTTGGACACGCTTTCCATGATGTCGCAGCCGTCTGAGATTTCCATGACATGGGTCCTCAGGGCATTGGCGCTGTCGCGAGTGATTATAATTGGGTGTTTAGGTTTGTTCTTGGACCCAGCTGGGCGGCCTCTCAGCCTCCTGTTTCCAGACATTTCTTCTTCACCGGAGCCTCCTGCTCCACCATTGCCATCGGGTTTTTCTGGGGAATCGCTCTTTCCATCAATGTCGATCGGCACAGTGTCGTTTCAAGCCTCAGCTGGTTTCACTTTGCTCGTCTTCCGAGTTTTGAGCTGCTGCTGGTTATGGTGGTGGTGGAATTGGTGCTGCAAATTGAAATCCCTCTTGTGGAAGGGAGGTAGAAGAGTATGTCTATCCATGGGTTTTTTCAGAAATTAATGGTTAGATTTGCTTAGATAGATTGAATTTCAAGTACAGATATAAAAAGGTGAAGAAAAATTGGTGCTGCAAGTTGAAATCCTTCGCGTGGATTATGTGGAAGGAAGGTGGAAGAGAATTTCCATTCATGTGATTTTTGCATTATTTTTTTCCCGACAAATATTTCCATCCATTTTTTTTTCTGAATTTTTTTTAATGAGTCAGCGCCAGATTGGCTCATGCCGGAGTCAAAGTCAGCGCAGGTAAAAATTGGCCTACATTTGCAGAAATCGAAACTATATGTACCACTTCCAAGAATGGGTGTATCCTACTGGACGACAATTGCAATTTTCCCCTTAATATGGGACTTTAGATAAGCTAACCTTCTAAAAGAGTTTAAAAATGTGAAAGATCTATCCATTTGGTTCAGGTTCCAGAAAAGTTTCAACCCATTAAAGGCTGGCTGATCTATTAATTTGTACCAATCCGATTTAAGTATTCTGATAATAAATTAGTTCTTTTTAACGTAATGCAATGTCAATGTGTACCAAGATAAATAACCAATTTTGCAATTTGGACATAAATATAATTTTAAGATGATATCAGGACAGATAAGACAATAAAATTAATTCATAAGATAAGTATTACATAGTTGTGAACCACAGATAGAGGGATCACAAATGGACTCTCAAATCACGACAACCTTATAAGGACACATTACAAACTTATTTATCACAAGTCTATTTAGGTATTTATTAGTAATGTCTAAAGGGCCGGGTTCAGTGGCCGCAAGTGCAGTTGGTGCAAGCGCAGCTCGAACCGCACTTGCACTTCCCGTCGTGCTCAGCTGCTGCCGGAGCATCCATCATCACAATGGTCGTCTCGGTGTAGCTACAAAAGTTAACATAAAACAAATAATTGTCATTAATTAATTAATTAATTACTCTTCGAATTTTGATGAAAAGGAAAAATGGGTTAGCTAACAACAGTACTACTGTACCTCTCAGTGTCAATGATATCAGCAGTGTAGCCCTTCTTCCTGCTTGCAATTTAGTCAGCACACATTGACATATATAAATTAAACACACAAAATAAACACACATGACTTACACGCACTGGCTCTTGTCAGAGCAGTCGCAGTTACCGCACTTGTCCGACATGATTGAATTAAAACTGTCAAGTAGCTAGCAAAAAATGAAGATATATATCTTGTTTTAGTTTTCTGATTTAATTTGTTGCTGTGTGGAAGAGCTGCTATTTATAGGTACAGAAATGGTACGTGCATGTAAGTCCAGAAGAGCCATGGCCCATGAACGAATCTTGATCAATATTGACAGATTCAATTCTCTTTTACTAAAAGGGGTACTGCAGTTTTCTTTTCAGAATTCAAAGAAAATCATTAATTATTCTAATTATAAGTTCAATCCAAACATGCAACCTCAAGATTAGTTGCTTTTCCTCTGGAATTGACAGAAAAATGACGACATTGATCGTATTCCAGTGAAACTCAGCGAAGTGGGACAAATTCCCTTGTGACTCTAAGCCGACCAAGTGTTTGTGCCTTTTTGAAATAGCAAAAGAATATTTATTATCGGGTGAAAAGATTTTTGGATTGGGCTAAATTATTTATCGTTTACTAGCAGTGACAGAGCCAG
Source organism: Verbena officinalis (assembly GCA_958496215.1). Classification (NCBI taxonomy): domain Eukaryota; kingdom Viridiplantae; phylum Streptophyta; class Magnoliopsida; order Lamiales; family Verbenaceae; genus Verbena; species Verbena officinalis. The sequence continues at coordinate 27,988,961 of OY292389.1, forward strand.
AAATTTTGATCAGTGGTCAACTAAAGCATAATAGAAAAAAAAAATTTAAATGCGAAAATAATTACACAAATACTACTGAAATTTGCGTATTTTACAATTTCATCATCGGAACCTTGCAACCTTACATATACCTCCTTAGAAGGAGGAGGTATGTGTAAGGTTTTTCATGGGATATTATGTATATATTTTTATATTTTATGGGGGTATTTGTAAGGTTTACTAGGGAGTATTTGTATGTTTTGAAAGTTCCAATGATTTTTTGGATTTTTAAAGAAACTTCAGGGGGATTTGTGTAATTATCTCATATATATATTGTATATATATGTAAATATAAGTGATCCAAGTTCTAACCAAGTTGACTTTAAGTATTTTACAATATTGACCCCCATTAATATATATTTAGAATTTTGTGAGGGGGTCAATTAAGAGAATTTAACAAAAAATCTATACACATCTATGTATGTATGTATATATTCTAGTGAAAATTTTGGGAGTTAGGGGGGTCAATTGTACCCATCAATTATTATTTTCGGAAGAGAGAATTGAGAATCGGATGAAAATGAAGTATACAAAAAAGAAAAAGAAAAAACTCTTAAGATTCTAATATTATTTGTCTTTTATTTGTGGGTGGTGATTTGTGAAAAAGAAGCTCCCAAGGGGATAACAATTGCGTCTCCGTTTCCCCAACCTTTATTTCCTTTCAATTTTCTTTATCGCAAGTTCAAAAAAAATCTTTATTAATGTTTTTTTCTTGAAGAAAGTGAATAAATGATCACTATTAAATTAGTATAAAAAATAATGTTATTTTTTTAAAACTTTAATGATAAATATTATGTTATACTAATGTTATTTCAACTTTGATATTTTATTTTTTTTGGGTCCAAGACGATCCTCCAAGTCCCAACCTTGCACTCTGTGCATAAACTAGAATTTTGATCCTAACATTTATATACCATGTATAAGTCTTTAGTGGTGTCAGATAACTATTTTTTCAAGTGTTTTTTAGGCAGCAAAAATTAGTTTTCTCTTCTTTTAGCATTAACCCGCTCCAAATTTTAGAATCTTACAAAAGCCCTTTCAGTTAGCAAAATAAGAATCATTAAGTATTTTAAGTCAAAGAACGTACATCTCTGGATTTTTATGAATTTGGTGCGTGGCAACTTGCAATGCTATTGCTAAGTGAAGACTGTTTCCGGCTGGCCCATTCATCTAAATCTTGAAAGCCAAAACCGAGTGATATATGTAGTAAACTGTAATTACATGTTTGTTATTGGGCCATTTGAAACAACCAGACCTTCAAAAAGCCCATCTAACTTCCTGCGAAACAACAACGGCCCAAAAAGAAGAGGGTAATTTTGCATTTCTCTTGGTCACTGAGAAAAATATTTACATACGAGAAAAAGGAAAAAGAAAAACTTTTAGACGTGTAGGAAAAGCACGCCTCCTTTGGCTCTTGCAGCAAGTGTGGGTGGAAATTTCAAAGTCTACGTAGAAACTGAACTTATTGTTAGCATGAGAACGGAGACCATCTTTGTCATATTATTTGATTTCTCTGCAATTATCGCTGTGTACCCATTGGTCTAAAGTTTTTCCTAAGCCATTTATTTAATTTTAGACAAAAAGTTAGATTCAAATATCACTATCCAATTTGCCGGCCATCAATTTCCATGAAAGGAAGTAGTAGAAATATGTATGAAACTGTCTGGTAAACCTGCAAAAGCAAAAAAGAAATGAAGCCCTCTTCATATTTCTGCATCCTCAGGTGCTTACTTATTCTACTCATTAATATCTGCAAATCTTCTGCCTTTTTCTCTACTCCAGTTGGCTATACAGTTTCATACAATGATCACTGTTCTTCCATTGTCCCTGAATCCACCCCAACTCATAAAAACACTCAAAACCACTCTCTCCCTCATTTCATCACGAGTTATTTCACAGGTGGAGACAAACTTCTGGTCAAGAAAGCATCAAAAAAGAACCAAACAGTATATTACTATGCCGGAAAATCACTAGAATTCCCAAACAAACCTTATGTTTCTCAAACTAAGACAAAGGGCATTTACAAAGTGGAAGCGTACTTGTATCTCCGGTCACCATACCGTTATTACAAATATGCTCCAAGAAACTCAAGCTATGGTGGATCTTATTACAAGAAGAAGAGAACTTACTGGTCCAGTATGGTCATAGCTGAGTTGAGTGGCTTCTGGTCTGAGGAATCTAGGAACCTTTGTATGGTTGGATCTGCCACATGGCAAAATGATGAAACATCAGGCATCAATATTTATGTTGTCTTAAAGCTCAATTTTCCTAGAAACAAAAATCCAACTATATACACTAGTGTTGTCAGTGGAACTCTCCATAGCACCAATTCTGTTGTTGGTGACTTAGACTATTTTGAGCCAATTTCAATATATAGCTTCCCGATTCTTCCCAACTACAGTTACTCACTAGTTTCAAAGGAGCTTGAAGGAGGGTATTTCAGTAATTCCGAAATTCCAAAGAACCAGTCGCTAAGTCTGCAGCCAAACAGGTTTTGCTCAACTCTTTCTGGGAGATTTTCTTTCTTTGAGTTGGAGTATGCAACGGAGTGCCAAAAAACAGCCCAAAATTGTTCCCCGTTTGGCGGGGATGATAATTTCTTGCCTCGATTTGTGTTTCTCAATCCAATCCAGTGTTCAGAGGATCAGAGAAAGACAAGGTACCTGATAACATTTCAAAACATTAGTTATGGTGCATCATTATATCAGAATTTTGGGGTCAACTCGACTTTGATTGGAGAGGCATCATGGGATGATTCAAATAATCAGTTAGTTACCGTTGCCTGTCGAATCTTGGATCCAGCAAATCATTTTGGCAGTGGTGTAGGAGATTGTAGAGTGAGGTTGAGCTTGAGGTACCCTTCAGTTTGGAATATCAGAAATGATGCAAGAATTGTTGGCCAAATTTGGACTAACAAAAGTCGCGGTGATTCAGGGTATTTCAGAAAGATTAATCTCACAAGCTGTGATGAGCATGATTTTGTTGCTTCATCTCAAAACTTGAAGTACGAGTACACCGAATTGGACAGAGTAACCAAGTTATGCCCCTCAAAGAAGAAGAGGGATATGTTAAACACGTATCCAAATGGGCATTTTTATGATATGAGGTTCGACATGTTTGTCAAAAATGGCAAGGGACAAAAACTTGGTAGGGGCGAAGCCATACCTATTTCTATTGGAAATGAGTTGTATGAAGGAAACCATGTGGTTCTTGGACATCCAATGATGTCCAAACCTATGAAAAACGCCAGAAATACCCTTCTAAACATCAGCTACAGAATAATCATCAGCCCTTTTCATGAAATGAAGGTTGGGAACTGGTCAGCAAATCTTGATCAAGGTCGAGTGGAAATCACCGCTGAAGGAGTGTATGATTCTGAAACGGGATGTCTCTGTATGTTAGGTTGCATAAAGCTGCTTCAGAAACCGACTAATGATTCCATGGATTGTGAGATTCTTGTGAATTTTCAATTTCCTCCAATAAATGACAAGAAAGGGAGTTTTATCAAGGGTGCAATCAAAACCACACGGGAAAAATCTGATCCTCTTCGTTTTGATGATTTGAGCTGTACATCTGTTGCATTTTACCAATCTGTGGCTAAAAGATTCATATGGAGGTTGGATTTTGAAATCACAATGGTTTTGATATCCAACACGCTTTTGTGCATCTTCGTGGGGCTACAGCTTTTCCACTTGAAAAGAAGTCCCCAGGTAATCTCAAGCATATCACTCGTCATGGTTCTGATACTTTCTCTAGGACACTTGATTCCAATTGTCCTAAATTTGGAAGCCGTGTTCTTGGATAAAAGTAATACTCTAAGATTACGGCTTAAAACCGGGGGACGGCTTGAAGCTAATGAAGTAGCCGTGAGAATGGTAATTAATATGGTAGCATTTTTGTTGCAAATACGGTTACTCCAATTGGTTTGGACAACAAAAGCGAGAGGGGGTTTGTGGTTTGCAGAAAAAAAGGCTTCCTTTGTTTCTCTACTAATGTACATTCTGGGAGGCTTGGTCACCTTACTACTGAACCAGGTAAGAAATGGCTATGCCCATCGAGACTATTCTCTTTGGGGCGAGTTTAGGTCCTATGCTGGTTTGATTCTTGATGGCTTTCTTGTCCCACAAATACTGCTCAATGCCTTTCGGGGTTCGTTGGAGAGCGCGCTGTGTGCCCCATTCTATATTGGCACGAGCATTGTTCGGTTTGTGCCTCATGTTTATAATCAGTACAGGGATCATAGTTATCCAACGTTCCACGTTAACGGGATGTACTACTATGCGAATCACGCAGTAGATTTTTACTCAACAGCTTGGGATATTATGATCCCTTGCGGGATTATTGGGTTGGCAATGATCATCTTTATGCAGCAGAGATATGGTGGATTTTGCATTCTTCCTGAGAGATTCAGGCGATTCGAGCTCTACGAAAAGCTGCCAGTAGCTGACAATGAGAGATGAACAATTTTTGGTTCTATGCTTCTTCAAATTTGTCTTGGCAGAAGTTTTCTTTCTCTTGATAGAAAATCTGTTTTAAGCAGTTATGAAATATGTTCTGTTCTACGGAGTTGGAGTTCATGACGTTCTTTCTTGACTATTTTTTAAGTGCATAGAAAATAATATATGTTGGAGGTAACGAAATTAATTAAAATTTAAGATAGCTATGAATTATGATGACCCGAAAAAGGTATCTATTAACCAAATTAAATGTAAAGCAAACTTGGGTCACAAGTACCCGGATCCAATTAGGAAAATGGTTTTGGATCACACCATTGACCCTAGAACTCTCTGGAACCTAGATCTCCAGTCTCCACAAAACCCTTCCAAAACCCTTCCAAAACCCTAAAGCCGTCCTTTATATATCCAATTCTTCCCTCAATTGTGAAGATAATTATAGAACTATTCTATTTGCACAGAAAACTCATACCTGATTAATTATAGAAAATGGCAGCTTCATCAGCTTCCAGTGCAGCATCAAAGCTTCTGAATTTTCGGAATCCCGCACTGCAGAACCTCATACGCCGCCATCTCTTCCATCCCTCTGCCGCCGCCGCCACTAGCTTCACCATTCATGTTGCGAGAAATTCGAATCTCCAAGCGTACAATTCTGTGGTCAGTTTGCAGTACTGGCCAGTCGGTCCCTCCGCGACGCGAATTGAGGCGGCGAGGACCTATGCGCCCTGCGCCAGCAAGGACGATGTTTATGAGGATTTTGATGATGACGATGATGAAGACGACGATGATAGTGACGTTGAGGAATACAGTGGATCGGACATTGACGATGAGGATGACGGTGAATACGGTGATGTGGATGAGGATCCTGCTACTCGCACGCGTAGCCGTAGGGCGTAGGTATCATAACTGAAAATGAATCAATAATGGAAATTGATGATGATAACTCAGCAATACTTACATTTCAAAATGTCGTAGTGATCTTGTTCCTTTGTTTCTGCGGAGAAAATTGATATTTCTCGGTATTCGTGAAGTCAAATTTGTTGCTCAGAGTTCTAAGTCCATGTAATTGAACTTATTTTTGTTGCTCCTATGAACTGAAAGAGTAATCTTTGTGTGATTTATGGACAATCATTCTGCAAAAATTTAATTTCAATCTCTTTTTATCAGAACTTCTAAATCAACTAATTGACCATGTAATTCTATACCTTTCCTTTGCAATGGTAAGATCATAAGTAGACAGACCAGATCGTTTAGTGAAAATTTGGATTGAGTTTATCTACATTCAGATTTTGTTGATTGCATTCTGGTTAAAATTTTGATGTATTTTGATGTTTAATTAGTCACAACTTGCAAAATTCTCTTTCAATGACGTGGAACTTTGGTTAGTATCCTAGTTAAAATCCGGCCAATTTTATGATGATTCTATTGATATTACCAATATTAGAAGCCCAAATTCAATTTCAAAAACTTAATACGTTTGGAGTAATGTAAATTATAGATGTTCAGGAAAAAAAAATATAAGAACACTTTAAACAACAGAAAAATTATACTCCCGCAGAAAATAAGTCTCTCAATTGTGTTATTCTAACTTATAATTTATTTTAACTTGAAGCAACAAAATTACAAAATAAATATTATATTTCTGTTATTTTTAAGGTTAAAATCTCCTCCTAACTCTGATTGTAATCGCAAATTTTATTTTAGGGTATTTTTAACATCCTGAACTTTAGGCACTTTGACATTTTGGCACCCGAGCTTTGAAATTTGATCGATTAATACATAATTTTTACAATTCTTAAAAAGATAATTTTTCCTTTACTAAAAATATGTGCAAGTCACATGTTAAGTAATCTAACGGAATATTACATTTTATTCTGGCGGATTTTGTATTAGGCACTAACATATAAAGAAATGTAAAGATTAGGTATCAATTCAGACACTAAACTATCAAAATGCTCAAAGTTTACGGTGCAAAAAAATGTTTTACCTTTCATTTTATGAAATTTCGAACTAGTCCACATTTGTATCCAAGCCCGCCCTAGCTTAAGTGACCTCTTACTAGAAAAAACACCCCCAATAAAATTGTTAGGGTCCTTAGGGAAAGAGAAAATTTGTTTGTATGACCCCTTCAAGTTTTTATTTAACCAAATAACCCTCAAATTATTTTTTATTTTTTTTTTTAGATTAATTTTTAAATAATAATAATTATACTATTATTAAATAAAAAAATAGTTAAAAAAGCGTAAACTGCAATTAAGAAAACAAAATCGCGAAGAAAAAGCCCTACCCCCAAGCGATCTCTTAGTCGCTTGAGAAACATTTCAAAAAAGAGAGAACTTCTTCTTCTTCATCTCGCTTCCTGCAAGAACAAGTTCTTCTTCTTCTTCGCTTGGCGTCGCTTCCTGTCGCGTGAAATCAACATTTCCTTCTTCTTCCAGTTCTTCGCAACAACTTGGTTTCTTCTCTTAAGTTTTTTTAGAAAAATGACAACTATTACCGAATCTCCAAAGAAGACTACGGAAGAAACCCAACCATCTCAATATTTTGAAGAAATTATTGGAGAAAAAGCTGTTGTAGAACACCTCCAGGTATTAAATGTTTGATATTTACGATTTTTTTGGAATGCGAAATTTTTTTTTGTTGTTCTGCTTCTTTTTCCAAGCGATTTCGCAACATAAGCGATCTCGGAGATCGCTTAAGCGACGCGAGATCGCTTATTAAAAGTGAGCTTTGAAAAGCGAGATCTCTTCTTTTTCAAAGCTCACTGTTAATAAGCGATCTCGGAGATCGCTTAAGCGACGTGAGATCGCTTATTAAAAGTGAGCTTTGAAAAGCGATCTCGCTTGCCTTAAGCGATCTCGCGGATCGCTTAAGGCAAGCGATATCGCTTATTTACAGTTTCGCCCCCCAAACTGTAAATAAGCGATTTGGCTTCCCTCAAGCGATCTATGAGATCGCTTGAGGCAAGCCAAATCGCTTATTTACAAAAATCAAATTAAAATATTAAAATAGAAGAAATTATTGATTATTTGGATCTCAAACTCAAAATTTAAAAAATAAATGCACGAATTAGATGAATTAAAGATTAGTTTAGTAAAAATTCTCTCAAATATGGCAATCCAAAATTATTGGACGAGTATAGTGCTTGAATCAAGTTTATCGGATTAATCTATATTATAGTCTATGAATTTACTAAAGTAGTGTGTAAATAGTTAGAACAATTTCTTTATTTTGTCAAACACACTTGGAAAATATACAAAATATGAGATTGCAACTAATGGTCTAATGGTTTAATGGAACATTATATTAATTGTATTTTGTAGAACAAGACTTTTGTCAATCAAATTATATATGAGGTTTGAGATTGTTTTTTTGTCAATCAAATTAAATTTTCTTAAAGAATAACTTTATTATATTATTGATTACTTTATTATTTTAAAAAATGACCAAAAACTTGAAATTTTATGCCTATGAAAGTGATGGTTGTTATGAAACTTTTAATTTGTGTCTAATTTTTTATCATTTCATTCTAATTGTTGAGAAAATGGTTTTCACTCAAATAAGCATAAAAAATGAAGCAATATTAATTTTTTCTCATCCAAACTAATGTTTTGTACATTTTACCAGATTTGAAATTATGGACTTTGAAAAATAAAATTAATAAATTAAAATAGAAGAAATTCGTGAAAAATAATTAAAGTAGATTAGTACAATCGAAAAATATAAATTGTACACCGTTTCAAAATTATAAATTGTACACAAATCGAAAATATAAATTTGGTCATTTGGAAAGAGGTGGTTGGTTGCAAGTACGCTTCTTGTGACCCGGTTGCTTACACTTCGAGCACATGTTTTTCTTTTTGTTGCCCTCACCAGCGGAAGGAATCCTCTTAACTCTTTTTCTGCCCCTTGATACATTTATTTTTGGCGGATAAATGATGATATTTGCCACTGATTCGGGTACCTCCCATTGTTCCTCTGCTGGATTAGGATATATATTTTCTACATAAGCATGCAAGAAACTTTCAGTTTTATAGGTAGGAGAGCAAAATGTGTAGATTCTTCTACCGAAATCCGGTAGTTTTTGATCTCTAATAGCAGCTAATGCATGAGAACATGGAATCTTGTCAACATTCCTTTTTTGCAGCTGCATTCCTTTTTATTTAGATCCACAACAACATCCCGACTTCCACCGCGCACAATGAATTCATGCACATTAATTGGACTTGCTACAAGTACATTGGAAAGTTCCAAATTTTTGCGCAATAGGCTTTCTTTGGATGGAACTAATATCGTTGTGCAATCAACCATTTCCATACGACTCTCATAAAACCACGTAGAAAGTATTCTTTGTATTGCATCAAAAAGAGCGGTAATTGGAAATTCTCTTTCTATTAAAATCCTTGCATTAATAGACTCAGCTATGTTGGTTGTCATAATGTTAAACCTGTTTGCAGGAGAATGAGCTCTACTCCATCGGTGGAATCCAACATCATGTTCAAGATAGTCGGCCGCTTTGCTTTCGATCCGTCGAATTTCGCGAAAATGCTCATGAAAGTCATCAAGTGTGTAAGCTTGCGCTGCCGAATAATAGGGACGAATAATTTCACCACGCTTGAATTTTATCCTTAAGTTCTCTCCGAGGTGCCTCATGCAATACCCATGATGCGCCATGGGGTAAACTTTTGCAATTGAATTCTTTATAGACTGGTTCCTGTCGGATATTATGCATAGCTCATCACTGTCAGGAACTATATCTTGCAAATGTTTCAAAAACCACCCCCATGATTTGTCATTCTCAGAGTCAACTACTGCCCATGCAATAGGATATATATGGTTCTCACCGTCTTGTGCAGTGGCAACAAACAATGTACCACCAAACTTTCCAGTTAAAAAACAACCATCAAGGGCTAAAATTTTCCTCATTAACACAAACCCCCTTATGCACGGTCCAAAAGCTACGAAAAAATAAAGAAATCTATTTTCTTTATCAACCGCTAAATCTGTCTTGGTTCCTTGATTTGTCAACTCTAAAATATGACGATATGCTTCAAGAACTGCGAACCCATGTTCTGGTGTTCCTCTCACAAAATCTTTTGCATATTGTCTCCCTTTCCAACATTTCCAATAACTAACAGTACATCCCAAGTGTGTTTTCACATAATGCTTCAAATCACTGGATGTAGGACATTTTCCATTTACAAATAGAGGCTTCACGAACTCTCCAATAACATCAGCCGATGCTTGCTGATGTTCACCTCCAATATGTTCCAAACCACATATGTGCTCACGAATGTATTTTCTAATAACAAATTTACTTGAATCGGGGATCTTAACACATCGAATCCACCACTTGCAATTTGGGGAAGCACATCCAAGAACAATTAGTGATTTTGTAGATTTTTTTGTTACAAACTCAAATTTTCCTTTCACAGCAACAAATTTTATCTTCCTTATCGCGTGCATCTTGTCATTGAACAAATATCCTTCAGACAAATCCGATCCGTCATCAAATGTGTGATATGTAATTTTTCCAACTTCACCTCCTGTTTTTCCCTCTAACATTTCTCGACTCAACATAGTTTCTTCATCGGCATCACCATCCTCTAGAAGTAGATGATCGGTTAGACTATTATCTTTATCCGTAATCTTATTTTGTTCTTCATTAAGTTCTTCCAATTTATTGTTCTCATTTACATCCATAGTCTCATCTTCACCATTGAAATCAAAATCAAATATTGTATTCTCGTTTGGTGAACAAATTTTCGGTAATTCAAATTGATTGTCCTCTCCAACATGAGATATAGAGACTTTTAAAATGGGCCTCCAACCATCACAACCAACATCACTTTTGTACATCATTAGATCTTCATCCGACTTTATTTCAGTAGGATGTACTTTTTCGTTCGGAGGTGCACTTGTTATAATATACTTCACATGTACATCAGTAGGTAAGCAACTCAGCTCGCTCTTTTTGATAATTTCATCAATAAACATTTCATAAGTAGTATCTGTACTCAAAAGAAGTGGTGTAGTTACATTACCTTTTGCATACCACTCCCAACCACTTTCTTTCTCCACCCAATCGCCATATACAACACCTACAATAAATGCTTTCATTGAATGCAATTAAATATCTGCATTATAAAAACAAAAAAAAGAATATCAGTAAATAGCTTAGAAAATTATAAATTTGAATTCAAAAAGAATTATAGTGTAATTTTGTATACAGAAGTGCTTAAATATCCTTGTTAGAAGTGCTTATTGTGATTGCTAAAAGAGAGGTCTTATCGGATGCGAAATCTGTTAAAAAGCGATCTCGCGACCTTAAGCGATCTCTGAGATCGCTTTTTAATTTAGCGCAAAACTAAAAAGCGATCTCGCGACCTTAAGCGATCTCAGAGATCGCTTAAGGGCGCGGCGCGAGATCGCTTTTTAATTTTGCGATCTCGCTAAAGTAAAAAGCGATCTCGCGCCGCGCTCTTAAGCAATCTCTGAGATCGCTTAAGGTCGCAAGATTGCTTTTTAATTTGCGAGATCGCTGAATTAAAAAGCGATCTCTGAGATCGCTTAAGGTCGCGAGATCGCTTTTTAGTTTTGCGCTAAATTAAAAAGCGATCTCAGAGATCGCTTAAGGTCGCGAGATCGCTTATTAATTTTGCGCTAAATTAAAAAGCGATCTCGCGACTCTTAAGCGATCTCTGAGATCGCTTATGGGTCGCGAAATCGCTTACGCGCAGAACAGAAAAAAAATTTCGCGAAAAATCATCAAAATCTCATTACCCATCTTCCCAACTAGATATATATTTGATATGGGTACAAAATAGTTCTTACCTTCAACTTTCTAGTTCAACTTTTGTGGAAATCCTCCTTAAATATATTTTATCTTGGACCACAATACTTCTTTTGATAATATAGGATTTCAATATAAAAGTATTTGGAAGAATGTTTGCAAAAGAGAAGAAGAAGTGCTCAAATACCTTGAGATGATGTCTTCTACGTGGAGAAAATGCAAGAAAAATGAAGGAAGATGAAGAAGAGAGGATAAAAATTCGTTAAATTGGGATGACAAATTAGGGTTTGTAAATATTTTTTGGGTTTGATTTGTAGTATTTATAAGTTTTGGGGTTAAAATTATATTTTTAAAAGTGGGTAAACTATTTTTCTTAATTAGATAAGTTATTAATATTATTATTCATGTTAATTAGTAAAAAAGATTATTTATTAAAGAGTTCCAAACTTGAGGGTTATTTAACTAAATAGAAACTTAAAAGGGTTATTTAATAAACTTACCTTAGGGAAACAGAAACCTGTCAGCTAAGTGTCCGTACGTCTCAATTCCTTGCACCCGTGTGTTCCCAATGGAACCGCAGGAGATTCTTTACGAAACCCTAACCCCTCTTGACGCCACCGCCACTCCGCCGCCGCCTACGTCATCCTCCGAAGTCGAGCCTTATGTTGTCTTGCGCAACCAGATTCCTCTCACCAGTTTTCAGTGCCCTTCGCCGGAATCCGCTGCACCTGATTACTTCTCTCTCGACGTCAACGAACCAGAAGAAAAAGAAACTTCTATCTTAGCAACTCCACTTAATCCGCCTGAGGTGCTGGGAACTTCCACCCCGGTGACAGAGAGGACTCTCGAGGGCAGCTGGTTTCGCGCCAATTCTCGCTTCAAGAGCCCCATGCTTAGGCTCCACAAAGGTTTTAAGTTGTTTGCATCTTTTGTTTATTGGAGTCGATGTAGATTAAGTAATGTATGCACGTTTAGAGCTATAATTTTATTTATTTTTGGTTTAATTTGTATTTAGATCTTAGCATGAAATACTGGTGACTGGTAAGATAAAAGATGTTAATTTTGCCAGCATTGGATATGCGTAGAGTTATTTAGACTTTCCTGATTGGATATGTGCAGAGATACTTGATTTTTGTGATTTTCTATCACCAACACCTGAGGAGCAACAATCCAGAAATGCTGCTATAGAATCTGTATTTGATGTTATCAAATATATCTGGCCTAATGCTGAGGTATGCTAGAATTTATACGAATGTATGCGTATGCATATTTTTTTGCATGCGCAGGACTTTGGATAGAGTGAGATGGATATTTACAACAAAATTTATCATGCAGGCAGAAGTCTTTGGATCGTTTAAGACAGGGCTTTACCTTCCATCTAGTGATATTGATGTAAGCTTGTTAGTGTTTATTAATTTTAATTGATGATGTGTTTCTACACAGTTATATGATTGCTTGAGAATTATAATTTAGTCACCTCACAAGTTGAAACCACATCTGCCTTGAAACATGATTAGTTTGGTCGCACAGTTAGTATTTCATGGGTATATTTTGATTAGTGGATATCACTGTGTACGTTTTAATTCCCATATAACTGGTTGTGGCGGATTTTGCCTGGAGTTGAAATGTAATTGGTTGATTTTATTCCATGAACTAATTGGAACAAGTTAACTGTCTATGGTTAAATTTAGTCTGGACTGTAGGGATTTCTCTCCGTGTGACAAATTTCATGAAAAATTAGCATATTATCAAATTTAAAAGTGAACTACCTCCAAGGCACATATAGAGTAGGGGCCTCAATGACAGGTTTAATTGTATCAAGTGACTTTTTTCTCCCTTTTCACGTGTGCATATAAGGGAATGGGACTGCATTATTTGCTTAAATTTACTTGCTAAAAAACGTATATTGGTCATAGTGTCACTGCTTTCATGGCTTTTTAAAGAATTCCGTGTGTTATGTAGAAGGTGTATAATGTGTTCTGGTTTGTTAGATTTCATGAATTCTATTCCATTTTACGCTTACATATGCTATTGAAATGATTCCTAATGTTTTTATCGTAGCTTGCTTTTATTGTAAGAATTTGCTTTCTGGGTCTGCATACTTTCTTTCTATGGAAGGATTTCTCCGTACATAATTTTTGGGTATTCTGTACAATATGAGTATTTCAACTTGAAAAATCAATACTTGGCAGGTTGTGATATTGGATTCAAATGTAAGAAGTCCACAATTGGGTCTTCAGGCTCTCTCTAGAGCACTATCTCAAAGAGGAATCGCAAAGAAGATACAGGTAGGACAGTGTTCCAATCTTGCTCTTTCCAGATTTGTGCTTCAGTGTTTCGTCAATGGTTTTCTGCATTTGCAATATTAGGTTATTGCAAAGGCGCGGGTACCAATTATTAAGTTTGTGGAGAAGAAAAGTGGTTTTGCATTTGACATAAGGTTAGACTATAAGCTTTCTTTTATAAAATTAGATTTGGCAGTTTCAACTATGAAATGATTGGTGATAAAAAAACTTGTCTTGGCTTCCTGTTACTATAGATATATATATTTGTGTTAAGACGCCAAGATTGTACTCCTTCCTGCACTGTATAATTTTTACTTGGTTGGTAGTTCTAGAATGTGCATTAATCCAGTATGTATTGCAAAAGAATCATCAGCACTCTGAACACTTTAACTTGCTTGATCATGATATATTCCTTATATTGTGGGCCTGTTATTTTTTCGTATTCAACTTGTGATTCTGCTTATAATAGGTTCTCACAGATGACGCAGGAGTTGCTGGAATATTATTTATTTTCTTACTGTTTCAGTTTTTCCTGCTTAATGTTTCTTACATAATCCCTGCGATGTATTTGTGCTGAAACCTGCCCGTTTCTCTTCTATGTGTCTTCACCAAAGGACATATATAATAACCTACAAGAATGTTCAGAATCATTATTATTGACTGTCATTTCTTATTTCTTTGAATTCTCATTAATCTGTGCTCTAGGAAATGATCATTTCAATTTTATGCCTTTTGCTATTGGTACTCCACACCCTTTGCAAATTCTCTTATGTTTTGCCGAGATTGACAATCTGCTTGGTAACAGTTTTGATGTTCATAATGGACCCATAGCTGCTGATTTTATAAAGGTATTCTCTTTTTGCCTGTTAGGATTATGTATTTTATTTGGTCATTCATAATTTCTTTTTAATGGTGTTTTTTATGGTTGCAGGATGCTGTATCTAAATGGCCGGCACTCAAACCGTTGTGTCTGATTTTGAAAGTATTCCTGCAGCAAAGAGAGTTGAATGAGGTGAAATTCATTATTTTACTTTTGAATATATTTTGCTGTTAACCCATTGCTACTTACTCAAACTTGCCAATCTCCTCTAGGTGTATACCGGTGGTATTGGCTCCTATGCGCTTCTCTCTATGGTTATAGCAATGTTGCGGGTAATTTTACTGATATACCAATTGTATTATCTTATGATTTTCAGCTTTAGGAAATAATTAGGTATAATTGTTAAATTGTTGTTACATTATTGGTTATCATGGTACGTTTGATTAAAAATTGTAATTGTCATGACCCTACTTGTTGGGAAATATTGCCAAAATAATCCCAAGAGGTATGTGCCATGGATATAAAATACGAAGTCTAGCTCTCATGCGGACATGCATGGCATACAAGAAATTTAGATCTCTGCTTTTCCGAGTCTCCCCTTCTTTTGTACAGATTATCATACAAACTTTCATGAATTTCCTCTTTATTTTGCCTTCTTTTCCTTTGATACATTTTCTGGATGTTTATATTTTGTAACTGATAATATTACTTGACAGAATCAGCAAGATCGCCAAGCTTCTCCTGAGCATAACCTGGGAGTGTTGCTGGTATATTTGTATTTTTCTGAATATTTCCATGTATCATTTTGAATATGAAGCATATTTTTTGTTTATTATATTTTTTTATCTGTTAGAAAGCTTTTTGACTGACCTGTCAATGTATTATCTTGTGAAATGTAGGTGAACTTTTTTGACATGTATGGGTGCAAATTGAATACAGTTGATGTTGGTGTATCTTGCAATGGTGGAGGCATCTTCTTCCCAAAAAGTAGTAAAGGGTAAAATACTTTTTACATCGTCAGTGTAGTTGCTTGCTTTAGTAATTGAGTTGAGGCATTTTTATACGTGGAATTAATCTGTTGTGGATTTGATGCTTTCAGATTTTCTGTCGAAGGTCGGCCGTCTCTTATTTCTATTGAGGACCCACAGGTTAACTTTTGAGTTTTTTATTCCCCCCAATAATCTCTCTTGCAATCATATAACTATGTCATAGGACATGAAAAATGGCATTTTCCCCGAATAGGTGACAATAGTATTTTGCAACTTATCCAAACATTTTTGTGTGAAAACAGGCTCCTGATAACGATATAGGGAAGAACTCCTTCAACTATTATCAGGTAAAAGTTTCTTTAACATCTTTCATTGCCTAGAATGCCTATACTTGGTTCAAGAACCACTAGTCAATCATATAAAGTACGGAGTACAAGTTCTCTTTTTTTAAATGTGATAGTGACCACAACTTTTTCTTGAACCTATTCTTCACAGAAGACAATACTTCTGCTTATTTTTGAGAAATAGCAATGGTGAAAAATGATTTTATTGTGTTTATTTCTTGGCTTCAGACATTGTGACAACATATTTACACTTCTTGGGTATTTTTACGTATTCCTATTTTAGTATTTATTTAGTTTTTATTCTATGAACAATGAATAATAAATTATAACATAGTGAATTCATCAAGCTGCTTTATTGTTTCAACAGGCAAAATCGGCATTTGCCATGGCATTCACAACATTAACCAACGCAAAAAACATAATGCGACTGGGTCCAAACAAGAGTATCCTGGGTGCAATCATCAGGCCAGATGCAGTACTATTGGAGCGAAAAGGAGGCTCAACTGGAAAAGTAACATTCAACAATTTGTTCCCAGATGCTGAACAGCCATTACAACCATTCAACGATCAGCAGGAAATTTACTGTAATTGGCCGTTGGGTGATGAAGTTGAAGAACCACTGCCACGTGGCAATGGAGTCATCATTGATAGTGAAGTAAAATCCTCAGGAAAGAAAAGAAAGAGTCCCAAGGAGAACAGCAAATCAGGTAAGAAGGTTAAAGGACATGAAAATGGTTCGGTGCAGGAGAGGAGTGAGAAGCAGAGATGGAGACATCATCAAAATGGTGATGATGGCGGCAGATATAATCGTTATGATGCTGGCTCGTCTGCGTGGAGTCATTCTCGGTGATACGAATTTTCGATTTTCAACATTAATATTTTGTTTGTGCGATGGTAGAGTTTTGGTTGAGTCTTTACTGTAAGCTGGGCCATAATTATAGTTTATTCATGGTTATAGCTGAAAGTTTTGGAGTGTAGCAGATAACATGTGAGGATCTCATGTCTTCAATGTGTTCAGTGTTTATACTAAATTCGGAGTGTACACTATTTATGGAAGTGGGATCATAGAAAAGGAGAGAAACGGCTGAAAGCCCGAAAC
This sequence comes from Verbena officinalis, assembly GCA_958496215.1. Classification (NCBI taxonomy): domain Eukaryota; kingdom Viridiplantae; phylum Streptophyta; class Magnoliopsida; order Lamiales; family Verbenaceae; genus Verbena; species Verbena officinalis. The sequence continues at coordinate 28,005,784 of OY292389.1, forward strand.
GTTTCGATTTGAATTATTCTCGAGTTCAAGCACGCACTTAAATTAGGAAATCTCTTAAATGGATCCGGGTTTTATAGGAATATTTTGTAATGAATCCGGTGTTTGATCTCGCAAATGAAATAAAGATATGTGGATTTATTTTGGATGTTAAACTTTCAATTATGGTAAAATTCTGCAAAATTTCTACTTTTAGCTTTAAAATAGTTTTTCATTCTATTTAAAATAAGTTGAAATAAAGTAGATGCATTTTGAGTGACAGTGTTTTTCAAATTTTAAGTTGTAAGTTTTTAATTATTATTGAAAAGTACGTTTATATTTTTTTCTCCAATATTCTTTGGTCTTGTCATTCAAACTTTTTTCACGTTAATCTGATTATCTGATTTCATGTTGGCGGTGAGCCAGTGACTTGCTAGTGTACTTGCATGTGCTCATAGGTAAATATGGCCCAATTGGCGTGACTTGACTGATTAGGAGTGGGCGTTCGGGATCGGGTTTTGGATTTTCTACCTGATCTCATCGGGTATTGGGTTCATTTGTTGTTTCGGGTTTCGGGTCGTGTATTCGATTTCCGACATTAATTTCGGATTAGATATCAAGTAGATAAACTCTATCCGATCGGGTATCCAAAAAACCCCGACCCCGAAAATAAATATTTAAAAAAAAATATTCCTACCATTCCCAATCTCTCTCTGTGGTCTGCCGAATCAATTCCTCACTCTCACTTCTGAGATTAGTGAGATTTGTTGGAGCCAAACCTTCTCTCGCCATCACCGCCAAGCCTCTCTCACACAACCACCTCCTCATCTCGCCGCCGCCACTCCTCTCTCTCCCCACCAGATCTCGCACCACTTCCTCTCGCCGGCGCCGCCACCACCTGTCTCACACCAGCCACCAGATCCACCACCATCCGCCACCTCTCTCAGACTCTCCACCACTACCAGATCTCCTCTGTCATTTTCTGTTCCATTTGTGGTGTCAAAAAACAAAAGAAAAACAAAAAAAAAAAGAAAGAAACTTTGGTAAGTGACCGATGGTGCCATGGTCTTTCATGTTGGAGCTATCCTACACAAATTAGATGAACTCATACCTAGGAGATTGAGAATTAACATTTGAACCATACTCTAGGTATTTCACCCGTAGAAAGGAATTTGTGTACTGTGTACAGCTAGCTTTTAAGTTGTTTTATTTCTGCTGAAAAGGAGGAAAAAACACACCCAAAAAATACCTATTCGAAACCTGAATCCGATCCGAAATTTTCGGATACCCGGTAATGCTATTCGAAATTTTATCGGATTGAGTTCGGATAGAAAAAATACGACCCAAAATTTTTGGGTACCCGACTCAAAAAATCCAAAAATCCAACCCAACGCCCACTCCTACTTACTGATTGTTAAAATCTTATTGGTCTTATTTCAAATAAAATATTAAACTTTTCGTTTTGTTGTTACTTATCCCCTACGTTTTTCTATCATTTGAGGAATCTGACGACCGAAGAATAAAGCTCCTCTGCCACAGTTGCTAGTCCGCACCGAAATACAGTACAGCAGAGGTGGTACCTTTCTTCTTAATTCTTCTGGGGAAATGCCAATCTGCAATCCATCTTCTTCCTCATCATCTTCGAGCTCAAGCTCCACCAAGTTCTGGATTTTTCACGGTCTAGCTGTTGGGGCTGCCGCGGCGGTGGCTATTGGTGCCCATGCCTATTTCTATTACCGTCGATCCGGCAGCTTCCGAAGCCGCGTCATCGGAATTATACCCGCCCGCTTTGCTTCCTCTCGCTTCGAGGGCAAACCTCTCGTCCAAATCCTCGGCAAGCCCATGATCCAGGTGATTCTCAGTTTTTTCTTACTCGTTTAGTGGTTCTACCTTTTTGTTTCTGTTTGGATTCGTTCCTTGTTCGCGTTGTTCATGTTTTTCCCTCTTTAATTGTGATTATGAAGAGTTGTTTGGATCTGTATGTGTAAATCCCCTGTTCTCTTACTCAATTGACGTGGGAAATAGAAGAGAAGGTTTAATTACATTTAATTGCTGATTTCGTCCCCTTTGGATGGCTGATTGCAGAGAACTTGGGAAAGAGCAAAAATGGCAACGTCATTGGATCATGTTGGTATAGCTCCACCTCACCTCGTTCTTTCTCACTGCATATTTACCTTGTAGAGAATTGTTTCTGCAGTATGAATTTAGTTGTTATGGTGGCTGATCTGTTGATTTACTACTCGCTGCAGTTGTGGCCACAGATGATGATAAGATTGCTGACTGCTGTCGAGGATTTGGTGCTGATGTGGTAATGACATCGGAATCATGTAGAAATGGTATAAGCAATTTCATTTTGCTTCTAACCACTTACTGTTGACAGATCATTAGTCATAGTTTCTTCTGGAATTTTATGTAGGCACTGAGCGCTGTAACGAAGCACTTGAAAAGCTTGCAAAGAAATATGATGTTGTTGTGAATATTCAGGGGGATGAACCGCTCATAGAACCTGAAATCATAGATGGCATTGTCAAAGCCCTGCAGGTAAAGTAGCATCATTCCCAAATTGTATTAGATTGTTGCAGTAGATTTATGCTCCTGTGATTTGTATGCGACATCTAGCAGAATTTAATTTTCAACAGCTCGTTTTTCTTAAATTTGTTAAGGATGCAATTAATTGAACTCTAGAGAACATGTCCAAAAAGGCAGATATTAAAGTATGAAGCCCAATCCAAAGAATTGCAACAGTCATCAGCCAGTAAATATGCGATGTGAAAATCTGGCAAAAAATTGGACTTGGGTATATTCCCCTAATGATAAATGGGTCAAATGAAGTACTCATAAGAAGTTGTATATGTAGCTTTAATTGTTGATATCTATGTGGTTGTAAGCATATACCTGAACTTCTGTTTTGCCTGATGATATACCAATGCAAATTTTGATTGGTTAATTTTTCCTTTTCATGTAGTTTTCTGTACTGTAAGCTTTGAGGCATCAGAGATAAATTATCAAGTTGATAAAAGGTTTAAATTGGGAAAATAAGTTTTCTGTTTGTGCATTACTTGTATCCTGATGACTTAGAGTAACTCTGTTGAAAACTATGGCCCGTGCAGGGTGCTCCGGATGCAGTCTTCAGCACCGCAGTTACTGCTTTGAAACCTGAAGATGCATTTGATCCGAATCGTGTCAAATGTGTGGTGGATAATCATGGATATGCAATTTACTTCTCAAGGGGACTTGTACCATTTAATAAGTTAGTTCTTCTCTACTTATATCCTCTGTGCAGTACTTTACCTCACATGCGACATGTTTAAATATGGAAATTTAATTTAATAAACTCTTATGAATGCAGGTCTGGAAAGGTTAATCCTCAGTTTCCATATTTACTTCACCTGGGAATTCAGGTATAAAGGAAACATTGTTACAGTTTTCACCTTGCTATAAATTTGTGAATCTGGCTCTAATGCTGTATGTTTTGTATATTGACAGAGTTTTGATTCAAAGTTTCTCAAGATATATCCAGAGCTGCCACCAACTCCACTTCAACTTGAAGAAGATCTTGAACAACTCAAGGTTCTCGAAAATGGATACAAGATGAAGGTGCTTATTAAAAAAATTCTGCCCAAAATTACTTCCACTAATTCCATTTTGTTCCTTTTTTCCAACACTTGTATCTTGTTTATGTTAAGAATATCATATGCTAGCTTGGAAAATCCCACTATTTATTTGCATGCTTTGGTTATGATACCATATTTGTGCTGCAAGTGCAAGTGAATTTGTTATGCTCTTTTCCATTATGGCGTAATTTTGTAATAACTCTGGAACTGGAAGACCCTCCAACTTGTAGATTCTGAGAAGGTCTGGACGACGAAGATGAACACTTTTGGTTCCATAAAAATAATATAAGGATATTTTCTGTGCAGGTGATAAAAGTTGATCATGAGGCTCATGGTGTTGATGTCCCTGAAGATGTAGAGAAAATAGAGAATTATATGCGAGAAAGGAACCTGCAGTAGCTGTATAATCGCGTATATAATACAAAGGAGTTTTTACAGGTACTCATACCGCGTAATTTGATTATTTATGTAATTTTTTTTAAGACAGAACGATTATCTTAAGTCACATTTTCCCACTTTATTGTGTTTCGAGTTCATAATGTAAACTTTTTGTTTCTTTTTTTTTGGACCTCTGTATATTATTCCTGTAAAATTCATTTTCTAAGTGAATAAAGCCACTTTAGTAGTTCTGCAAGCGTCCCCATTATCTGTGTCAACATATTGATTTGTTCAAATAGTTAAGATTTCTTCTGAGTAGGCATTTTGGCTTTGAAGGATTTGATTTTAAATTTGTATGGGGTTTGGTATCTGAGCTTAAATTGCTTTCCTATCTACAAAGGAGGATTTTTTTTTCTCTAATAACTGAGTAGGAATTACAATAACATAAATCGAAGTTTGATTTAATTATGCAAATATACCCGAGGTTTGGGAGAATACAAAGGTATGCCTTGAACTATACAAAGGTATGCCTTGAACTCTTAACTGCAGTAAAAAGAACTCTTCTGAAAAACAGCACTTTCAATCTTCCTGATTTTTTTGTTAAAAAATAAAAATAATTTTTATCACATGCCTATGAAATTCTCCCAGTCACTTAACAATGTATTGAAAACTGGAGTTATTGTATAATTAGGTCGAAGTTTAGGGGATATGAGTGTAATTATCCCAGAAACAGATAAATCAACCCTATCTCTGATCTGCTTGTCAGGGCATGAATTAAAAAATCACTGATTAAATTTCAAACTAGCACAGCCGCAAACTCTATTTGCGTGTAAGCAAATATTGATGGAACAGAGTAAAAAATATGTTGTGTCAATCAAAACTTTTGCCTATTTATGACAACAACTCCTCTGCCATTTGATTTCAAAATCAAGAATCTTTTTGCAGTCTCATTATTTGTCTTCTTCTTTTTTCGGTTAAAGTGAAACTCCAATAAAAGGGCCTTTTCCCATAATTTCAGTGCATCCTAACTCTTCTTTTTTTTCCTTTCTATAGCCCCATTTGTTCTATAGCGCCATTTGAATACTCCCACAAAATTGGATAGAAAAACAAGAAGAAAAACCTTTTTTCGCACTGTCCCACTTTGTCATAATTATTTTCATTCCATACCAATTTACAGTACAGAATTAAATGGTGGCGTGCTATGAAAAATCATTTGAAGTTGGCCGTTATCGTACACAAATTCGTAAAGTTCAGAATTTCCTGAACTTGTTCAATTTGAAATGCAAAAAAGTTAAAGAGGAAAAAGCAAAATCAGGTGATTGATGTCTTAGGTTGTCCTAATAATAGTATTTCTTTTTCTTGCCTGAAAGAAAAACAACACAAAAACAGAGATATATGTGTATAAAGAGAACAACTAACACACACTAGAATATACATAATTGATCAACTGTTTGGTGATTTTTGTGGTATGACATGAACCTCTGTTTTGAAAAGAAGAAACGAAAGCGAGTCAACTGAAAAGTAGAGGAACCCGCCCGGCGAGTGAGTCACAAACGACCCGAAACTCTTACCCGCCACGCAGTGCCACGCCGGTCCATATATCGAGTCAAATTCCTAAGTTTCAAAAAAAGGGCAAATTAATAATTTAATATATATGTATATATTGTGTCTGGAGGTTACCTTTTTTAGGGAGCGAGCGAGGATGGTGGGATTGGGGCGGCGGTGGTCGGCGTTAGCGGAGTCGAGGACGGCGCGTGTGTGGCGGAGGGCACGTTCTTGCATGGCCGAAGGCATGTCGGCGGATCTCAGCCGTATATTAAAGCTGATTGCTAACGCCGCTAGCTTCATCTCTTCAGCCGCCAGCTGCTTCCCGTTAACGGATCTTCTGCTGTTAATTTGGGAGCTGATAATTTTGCTGTGTTTTTCGCCGTCGCCAGCGTTGTTGGGCTTCGGGGGCAGAGATTTCCGACGCGGCGGGGCCTGCGTTTGCATGATCATTAACTGCTTGTTTTTGCAGTGATTTTGCGCAATCTCCTCCATGGAAATCATGCGCACAAGTTTGCAGAAGACGAGACAAAAATGAAAGAGGGTTGAAAGTTTTGACTGGTGTGGGGAATTAGAATGTTGAACGAAGACGATTTGGGTTTGAAATGTTGTACTTGTCTGTCCCACTGTTTATAAATACACAGAATATGGAGAGAGAGAGAGAGAGAAAGAGAGAGAGTGGTTGGTTGCAGGGGGCTACAAAAGGTTTGAATTTTGAGTCTTTGACTAAGATAAACAAGAAAAATGAGGCAAATAATTAATACGAAAGTGGAATTAGAAAAAAGGAAAGTATGCTTTAGCCTTTAAGGTTATTAAAAAAAATGCTAATTAGGTATAGCCACTTAATTTTGATATCAATCATTGAAAAGTTCATAGCTAAGTAGAGTTAAATCTTAAAATCAAGTTTGACTTACTCAGTAAAGAAATATAATAGTATTGAATACATTAAATTTGTAGAACTTGTAGCTGAAAATCAGTATGTATGATTAAAATATTGTAAATTGTTTTCGAAAAGTAAGAATTTTTTGAATTTGTATTTGAAGATATTAATATACATCTTTAGTTTTGGTTTTATTAATGATAACATTGACATATTATATTTCAATTCATAATATGCCAATTTTATGGGCCTCAAAACTTTTTTATATTTTTTTAGATAATTTCTTATTTTTGTACATTAAATGATAAAAGATATTTCATTTTTAATCTTGTCGCTTTTAGCCAAATTAAATTCTAGCCCCATCCCTATTTAATAACGCTCAATTTTCTAATTACCAAACTCAAAAACTAATTACCTACGCAAAAAATATTTAATACTAAAATGATTTTATTAGTGGTGAAAATATTTATATTTAGGATCTTATCACCGTCACCACGTCTTTCATTCATTAAATGCTTTTGTCCTTGGGTATAGCAAAATTGAAAATTTTCGTATATATAAACCACAAAGGCACAAAAATATCAAATGATAAAAATAAATAAACAATATCAATTGTCAAATTAAGCTGAGAATATTATTTTGTTTTCTATTCGACAATCTATTATATTTAAATTTGGGATAAGAATTACTTGTTATCCAAACTCTATCAAGATTTTAATAATTTACCATTTATATTTTTTTTTCAAATGGCCATCTTACTTATATGTTTTTTACACTTTACCCTTCTGGCGAGACATGATCATGATTGACAAATTTAGATGAAATATAAGTTTTTGAATGAAAAATGACTTTTTTAAGAGAAGAAACTATGATTAACCCAATTTAGTGAAATTATTGGTAATGGTGGTGAAATTTAAATACTAATAATAAATGATTTTTTTTTTTTTTTTGGAACTTACAACTTCTATTTGTTGATCTTTGATTATGTGGCATTGTGGTACTAGAATTCAGGTATTTGAAAAAGAAAATAATATGAATGGATGTTAAAAAGATGGATGTCAAAACTTTAATTTTGATACATAGAATTTATTTATCAATATAGATAGATATTATTGGAAAAAATTGCAAAATCGGCACACTTGATACTATCCAGTTGACTTTTTGGGATATAATAATTGAAATTTGAGTAAATGTCCTTTAATTTTATTTTTTTGTAGCAATTTCTGAACTTTGATGGATTTAATTTCAATTTTCGTATTGAATACTCTGGGTGAAATTGAAATTGATTCCACCGGAGTCCTAAAATTACTATAAAAAAATAGTGAAATTGAAATTAAATCTGTCGGAGTCCCAAAATTGCTACAAAAATAAAGTGATAGGACATTTATATAAATTTCAATTCTTATATTCCAAAAATTTAACTCGATATTAACCGGTGTCCCGATATTATTATAAACTTGATATTTTCCGTTTTCACAGAAAATGTAGAAAGTGCGGTACCAACATAGTTACACAGTTATTATCTTAATGGGTCACACAACGAAGTCCACAAACAAAGTTTAAAGGCCCAAATCCAGTAACTTAAACGTGAGTGGCACGTGGTGCACGGTATGGTCCTCATCCATTCATTCATCTGGATAAAATCCTCAAAACCAAACAAACTTCACTCCACCACACTTCCATTTCTATTTCTATTTATCCACAAAACTAGAACGCACAGATACACTCCACTGTGTGAATATTTAGATTTTTTCAATTCCTTCACCATGGCTGCTGTGCTGGAGACCCTAACTATCCCACGCGCCTCCGCTTTTCCATCAGCTTCGGCTCCCGGATCTTCCGCTGCTCGCCGGAGATCCGTTATATTCTCGCAGTTCAGGGGCCTTAAGATCCAGCCTGTCCGTTCATTGGCGGCGAGGAGCTCTGTGTCCAGAATCAATCGCCGAGGTAATCGAATCGTATGCGAGGCGCAAGACACAGCTGTCGAAGGTTCGTATTTACTTTCTCTCTTTTTTCTACTACAAAGTTGTGCATTAAATGTTCGCGCTGTTTATATTATGTTTGTTGTGCGTTATGTATTCCGTGTCTACTGAGTTTGGTTGTTACTTGATACGAACGAAAGCGTTCGATTGGTGGTTTTTAGCTAAAAACTTGTAGAAAGAGGGATGAATCTCGTGGTTATGTTTAATTATGCTTTTGTTTTTCATTTTGTTTCAGTTGCACCGTCCAGGACTAGAATAGTGCTGTTTCCTTTGGTCAAGCTGAAATCAGTGTACTTATGTGTATTTCTGAGGTGTCGGTTTTGTGAAATTTAGATATGTTATTTGATGATTAAGGAGTTCTGGAGTTTCAGATTCTAAGTCTGTACTTTGTATTCAACTAGCTCGAAAATGATTTCCTTTAGTCCTCATATGTGTTCTGGTAGAAGATCATTTAGTTTTGAGTTTTGAGTTGGTTGTTGTGCATAGCCTGTAGTATACATAGGAAAAGTTTGAGACATTGCAGAGCTGTGAACTGGTAAGTTCACGTGGTGTTTCTAATGCTTACCTAATACAACTGATAGCAGTCAAGTTGGTGGTTTCCTTTGGCTATAAACATGAATCAAGTAATAGACGACGAGGAAAATGGTCCACATATATTTTTGGCATCCGTCCATGCACTGTGAATCTAATTATCTTTTGTGGTAATAGCAATACCAGCGGTAAACAGCTCTCTCTTCTCTCTTATGAAAAAAGGATTGCTGGATTGGGATTTCATTATGTTGCGAAAAAAGAAGATGTGTCCTTGTAACTGTTGTTCTTCTATGCGGACATAGAATGCTCATTTCCAGTGGTTGGATGGCTCTCAATGCTGAACATGTGTTTCTTTTCGAATTTGAATAGATATAATAATGGTCCTTTTTATGTCTTCACTTTTGTCTTTGTAATCTTTTGCTGATTTCTAATATCGAAAAATTCTTTGCGATGTTGTTACAAGGAATTTTTCGGTTATGGTCTGAATAACATAAGTTGGTAGTGGGAGTTAAAGGTGTAAGGGAAATGGGAGTGAGAGCAAACCTGAAACTTTTTGAATGCAGTTATAAGAGAAAATACTTTTGAGTGTAAGGTCGCCTTCAGAATGTATTAATATACTGAATATTACTAAATGTTAATTGTTCTCGAAGGGTAAGCAGTTCAATTTGTTGTCTCCTTCAAAAGTCGAAATGTGTTCATGGATAAGCTCAATCATATATATACTTCTATCCATTCGTACTTTAATACTCCACCACCCTATTTCCCTTTTGCCCCTTTTTTTCTCTTTTCTTTTGTTGCCTTCCTCATTTTCCTTTTGAATCCCTTCAGTTTGTTGCATCACCTCTGCTCACGTCACAAATATTTGGACAAGTATGACTGGTCTAGCAGCTCCCTATATACAATAGCTATCTGGTGGTTGTCCTTCTTAATGTCTTGCTTGGTGCAACTTGTTACTAGATGTTGACATGCATGAAATGTTGAATCCTTTGCTCTCCTCGTTGTGGTAATTCATTTATTGCACTCCCGGCTTCCAAAGTTCTCTTTAGTATTGTTCAAATTTTGGTATTAGAGCTCAAATTTTTTTGTAATAGTTTGAATCCAAGTTTTGTTGTAAGCATTTCATGATAATACAGTTCGTTTTCGAAATATTATGAAGTAAATCATGACATTGGTTCAATATTTCCTGGAAAAATGCAGTGGCTGCTGTTACGGATTCAGGTTGGAAGTCTCTCGTTCTTGAGTCTGAGTCACCTGTTTTGGTTGAATTTTGGGCACCTTGGTGTGGGCCATGCCGCATGATCCACCCTATCATTGATAAACTGGCTAAGACATATAATGGGAAACTTAAATGCTACAAAGTGAACACTGATGAGAGCCCTTCAATTGCCACTCAATATGGGATTCGAAGCATTCCAACTGTCATGATCTTTAAGAATGGGGACAAGAAAGATACAGTCATTGGTGCGGTTCCAGAGTCGACATTAGTTACCAGCATAGAAAAATTCTTGTAGATCGGTAAGTAAAAACAATGTTTATCCAGGGAACAAACTTTCTCTTGTTCCTTACCTTCTAGCTCTTGGCATTGCAAATATGGCTTGAATAAACCTTATAAGCTTTTGTATAGTTGATGCCACTGTATTTAATGTTTTCTTCATAATGTTAGTTGTGAAATTATTTATACCTCTATTGTTGGCTATTATTTAGCTGCACATTGTCTGAGTTGCCTGTTATTCTTACTTCTTACGCATTGTCGTGACACTCATTAACAATTTAGTTACATAGAAATGGTATTGTTTGCTGGGTTTGATTTAAATGGTATTAACTATATGAAACTGCCGAAGACACCTATAGAAATGGTCACTGGTTAGCATTTAGATTTTAGATACGTGGTTTTGGTTAATGGGCTTTGGTATATTGTTGAAAATATTCATTGGTGGTTGATTGTACTTGGTCTACATGATGATATTTCTTTGTTGAATTTGCCCATTGGTTGACTTATCTTCAAACACCATCCGAGTTACACATGTATTTTGACTGTCATGATCAGTTTTTAGTTTGTGAATTTATTTACAAAAAATATATATTTAAGAATAAGATATGACATAAATCATGAGTGCGTTTATTCAGGACTTGATTGATATTTGATCAAAGAATTTTCTACTAAAAGTAATTTAGTTTATAGTCATGGCCATAGTATATCGATGCTAGATCGTCTTGAAACTTTATGTTTTTGAAAGTAGTTGTCTTGCGATTGGTGACGTTTATTTCAAGGATGGATGATTAAGTTATCTGTACGTAATATTTAATTTAGATTTTAGGACATGAATGAAAATGCATATCAAAACTTTGATACAACATTTTTCATATTGCAACAAAAGATATATGTTGAAAACCTAAAATATCCTTGAAAGTGGACAAAATAGACTCGCATTTCTCATCGAAGCCTTGTGTGGATATTTATATTTATGAAGGGGGAATTTCACAAAGAAAGTGAGAGATGCATGCAAAATTACGCTTTAAGAATTTTATTCAATAATTTCTCAAGAATTTTATTAATTTTTTGCAGTATTTCTCAATGTATCTGAATTTCAGGTCTTTATATAGAGAATGGTAGCTCTAATCCTTTCAGGATTAGAACTCCTTTCTCCTCTAGAACTCCTTCTCCAACTAGAACTCCAATTAGATTCTCACTAGAATTTTATGAGAATAGAACCTCTAACCTACTAATCTTGGGCTAATTCCACCAAATAAACCCGTGCGCTCTACTCACCCGTTAGGACCCACTAGGCCAAGCCCAACAAAGATAATATACTCTTTTTAAGTCCATGCAACACAAGTGCATTATGGTCCATTGTACTAGACCCAAAATATAATATACCATCAGTGAGCCATATCAATTGAAATCCTACTACCCATATATTGTGGGCGAAAAACCACCAAAGACTTCAAAAAGCTACAAATTTAGGTGAGGTTTTAGTTCGAACCTATATCTGTTAACTCATGTTATTCAGGCATGGGTATTTTATACTTGTAATATTGTTTTGGGTACAAAATATAGTACTTCTAGTGTGATTGGTGTAAATTTTCAGAAACGTGATCAATTAAATTGGTAATAAAAATATATTTGTCATATAATTTAATTATAAGTTTAGTTAAACTAGGTCCGGACAAGAATTTCTCAATAAACAGAGGCATCCAAAAGGAATAAGATAGGGGCATTTTGAAATGTTATTAAATTATGTCCGTTCGATGTTGATAAACTATTTTACAATATCCGAATATGTTTGTCCGACATGTTTCGATTAAGTAATTATATTTCAGTAGATAATCATATTGATTGTCAATCATTGCACCCACACAACGGACAATCTGTAAACAAATTAAACTTTTGATTGTATACATTGGATAGGAATCTTCACAAAGAAAAAAAGGCGACCTTAATGTTATTTAAGTTACGTCCATTTCATATTAAATCATTTAATTACTAAACTACATGATAAATTGATATCAAAGTTAGGTTAAATAAACTGTCTTATGTTCCAATGTCAATGCCGAGTTCGTCGGCAGTATTTAATAATGAATATTCAACGTTCTCAGTTTAAACTTTTTAAAAGCATTCTAGAAGATCGGTTGGACTATCATGGTTTACTGAAATGAGACATTGGATTCATTAAACAAAGTTTAGAATTTAAATTCTAGTTTGCCTACAGAATAATTGAGTTAACAAAATCGTCCATAATTGGACTTTTGTTATACCTGAATCCGAAAAAGAACTTGAGTGAAAAACTAAATAAAAATAAAAATCATGGAATTTCTTTTTTTCCACCTATCAAGACATGCAACCTGTACATTTGTACTTGAGTGCATTTCTTGTTTTTTTGGTCGGCTACTTGAGTGCACTTGAGGTGATGCGAGTGAATTATTTATTCTTTTTTTAATGTAATATCTTTTAATCTTAGGGTCATAGCGCTAAATTCCTCCATTCAGTTCAGATTTTACATTTTCATATATTAATTTGAGTTTTGCTCATTAAACTCTTCCATTTTTGGCAAAGTGCTCACTTTACTCCTACGACTAATACCCATTTAATTTTCTTTCAAATATTTCCTAAAGTGATTATTTTGCTCCCAAACCTTTTCCACTGTCCCTAAACTGTCCCCTAACATGATTTATTAATATGTAAAATTTCATAATTTACTCTCCTTATTAACTAATTATGTAATCTTTAATTTGTTGTGTCTTCTTAATTGACAAATCAATTCCTTAATACTTATTTTCTAATGTATTTTTATACTTTTGAAATCTTGATAGTCGTTTCTTCCCTTAATTGTAAGAGTTAGTTTTTGTGTTATTTTTTAATAATTAATTGTCTAATTAATTTGGACTAAACTATAATTAAATTATCTATAATTCATTGTTACACAATATTAAACTCTCATGCTAAATTCATATGAATTATGTTTAGGATAATCAATGATAAATTAAATTTGACATAATTTAAATTAATTTTAACATTTTAATTCTTATTATATATTTTATTTATTTATTTATGTTAGTGTTCATATTTTGAAAACAATTTAAATCGATTTGATAATATTTAATAGAATATTTATAGAACTCTTAGTCATGCCTATTAATTAAACATCTATCTAACCAAATTCCAATTGAAATGAAATTGTTAGTAAGTTTATGTGTACTTCTATTTTAATATTATAATATTAAAAATTTATATAATCTAATGACTATAATTAAAAGTGACTAATATTAGTCACTACGATGCCCAACCAATGGTAGAATTTCTCTAATCATATATATATACCATTTCTCTAATCATATATATATATATATATGAAAATGAATGAGTGAGATGTTTTAGGAAATACGCGTATGTGTTAATGAGTTGGATTAGTTAAAACTAACTTTTTAACCCCTGCGTTGCACGGGGTAATTTACTTATAAAATATATATTATTAAATAAATTATATTATATTTTTTATATATTTTTCTTGGTGAGATTATATTTTTTATATGATTATTAACCATATGTCAAAAATTATTAATTCAGAAGTTGAAGCGTACACACCAAAGCAATTTATTTTATAAAATAATCAGGAATTTTGTATATAAAAAACTCATTGTAAATGCATAAAAATAGTAATATGATATTTTTATGACAAAATACTGATTTTATATTTATAATAGAGAGAATATATATTTATACATATATAGAGAAGGAATATCATGACGGTTATAGAAATATTAAAATGATAATTAAAATACTAAAAAGTATTTAATAATAGACCATGCATATAAATAATGATTAGAATCTCTTTGTCTCTTTGGTCAAAAAAATAGTTGTTTATTATACTTTATATTATTTTTTTATTAAATATTTTGTTATTGTTTCGTTATTGAGTCATAATAATATTCATTTCATTATTGAAATTTCTTTTATATTATGAAAAATATTAATATTCAAATATAATAATTTAAGAAATTTATTTACATTGAAATAAATATAACTTTTCTACCACAAGATGAACATGAGACACGTGTATTTGGAAAAAAAAATTTCAAGAAAATTAATTATTTATTTATTCTATATTATTAAAATAATAATAAAATTTATTTAAACTTATATTTAAAAAAAAATTCCTTATTTTAGTTAGCTAAATTTTCATTTGAATTTGCTATATCAAAAATATTTGCTAGAAATTAAAATATTAAATATAATTTTTTAATGGATATATTGAATACATTATTTTGTCTTTATTTTTATTAACGAACATTCAATACCGTATGGATAACTCTAAAGCTTGTTAAAATTTACTTAAAACCATATTTTGAAAAAAAAAATTAATTTTAATATTATATAAAGTAGTTATATAGTTCTATAATTAAATAGGAGTTAAATTTTTTTTTGATAATTGATATAAACAAAAGTATGGAAAGTCAATAAATACATACGTAAGTTATAAAAATAATAATTAATTAAATTAATTATAGAAACAATCTACATGGCAAAATGGATCGATTCTAACTTATCCACTCAATTGCCACATAAACATGTTTCCTAAAACATTTCACTCATTCATTTTCACACACACACACACACACACACATATATATATATATATATATATATATATATATATATATATATGATTAGTTCATTTTGCCATGTAGATTATTTCTACAATTAAGTTCATTAATTGTGATTTTTGTAACTTATATATATATTTAATTGACATTCCGTATATTGGTTTATATTAAAAAAATTATAACACCTATTTAATTATAGAATTATATAACTACTTTATATAATATTGATATTGAAAATTTCATTCAAGAAATTATTTTAAGTAAATTTTAATAGTTAAGAACTTTACATTTAAATGCTAAAAAATATATATATGATTGAAGGGGAGCTTAAAACTATTTATAATTTAGATACAATATTCAATTTGTACATGAAAACATAGTATAGAAGAATTACCATTCACAAAATATTAATAATATTTGAGTAAAAAATTATTTAGTTCTATAATTAATATATATATTTTTTATTTTGTATGCTTTTTATCTATCATGTAATTGTATTTTTAAAATTTTTTTTAATTATTTGTGGGGTCACATAATTACGTATATTTTTTCGGATATACGTTTAATTAAATTTTATTATTACCTTAATATTATAAAATAAATAAAGAGTTGGTTTTTTTTAGAAAAAATCTCTAAATACATGTGTTTCATTTCCATTTTGCGGTGGAAAAATTATATTTAATTTCAATGTGAATAAATTTATTAAGTTATTACATATAAATATTAATATTGCCATAATATAAAGGAAATTTCAATAATGAAATGAATATAATTATTAATTAATAATGAAATAATAATAAATTATTCAATAAAAAAATAATACCAAGTATACAAGAGATTCCCATAATTATTTATATGGTCTATTATTAAATATTTTCTATATTTTAATTATTATGTCAATATTTTTATATTGATTGTGTGCGTGATTTAAAAAAGACTATATATATATATATATATATATATATATATATATTCCCTCTATTACAAATACAAAATCATATCATATTACTATTTTTATATATTTAAAATAAGTTTTTTCATATATATAGAGTATAATTATTTTATAAAAAGAATTATTTTGGTGTGTGTTTCAAATTATGAGTTAATTATTTATATGTACTGTTAATAATTATATAAGAAAATATGATTCAATTTATTTAATAATATATAGTTTATAAATAGATTTTTTCGTGCCACGTAGAGAATATATATATTAATTTATAAAAAAAATCTGTTAAATTTGTGATAAATATTCAAGTTGTTAATATATAAACTATAATTAATATTAATATATTAAATTTATAATTATAAATTAATTTTCCGATGCAACGCAGGGGTTAAAAGCTAGTTAGTTTTATAATATGTAAACTTAGTGAAATTATTTTATTTTGGGACGGTAGAAAAGGTTAGGGGACAAACTGATTATTTTAGGAAAACGTTTGATAGAAAATTAGACGGCCGTTAACCATAAGGGGCAAAGTGAGCACTTTACTAAAGGTGGAGAGATTTAATGGGCAAAACGAAAGTTAAGGCAAGAAAGTGCAAAATTTGAAATAGGTAAGGGGGTTTGGTGCGATTATCCCTTTAATCTCTCATTGTCTCCAATATAAAATATATTAAAATATTATAAAAGTCTAATTGTTTTAAGGGATAATCTCATTTTTGGTATTGCAACTATATCTTAGTACAAATTTGGTATCAAACTAATCATTGTTCTCAATTTTGGTATCATAACTTTATTGATATCATTACTTATAATTTATAACAATTTTGGTACATTCGACATTTGAACATTAATGATCTATTATTAGTAATTAATCGCTCATGCCCGAATATATTAAAATTGATACAAATTATAAGTTATAGTACTAGAATTAAAAAAAAATGATTAATTTGATACCAAAATAATTCTATAATATAGTTACATTACCAAAAATGATATTCACCTTTATCATTAGGATCTCTTTTGAGATTAAAAAAAAATAAAAAATCTTATTTTCACTATATTTCCTCATATGATGTGGCCAGCTGCTGTTGCGGTCAATTTTGGATAGAAACACCGATGATTATGTGTGAGGTGGCTGAAATAGGATTAATCCCCTTTCATCTTATCTAATTATCCATTTGATTCCGATAATTTCGCGGCCGACGTCGTATGATGGGATTAGAAGTTATGAATTATTGTCCCAGTTTTGAATTTTGATGAGGCCCTTTGACAATTTGGTCCTGTCAATGTATTGAGTTAATCTGCTAAGGTTGAGTATTGCCGTTCCTACGTTATTTTTTATTGATTTGATTAACGAGTTACTGATTCATGTTAAGAAATGGGAGATTATCTTTACATTATTTAAAAGAAGTACTAGGAAAATTAAAGTTAGTTTTGTCTGTTTTAATGTCTGAGATTTGTTATTTTTTCCTAGAGTCTGGTCAAGTTGAAACTCTTGAAACTCCGTGATGTGGAATAACGAGAGTTTTAATATATTCAAAGTAGTGTAACGACTTAGCGATTCGCCATTATGCTAGTTTAACTAGAAGTTTTGAGTTTTAGTTTTTCTAGGAATACAACTGATAGGGAAAATTTTACCAAAAAAACTATTTCTTTAATATATACAGTTTAATTAATGTATTTGTACTTCAATCTAAATATAACCATGATCAATATGGATCAATCCAGTTTAATTTCAAAAAAAGAAAAGAAATTTTGCACTAATTTTGTATATAGGACCACTTTTTCTCAACAAATTTATTACATAAATCTCCCATCTAAAAAACCATCGAAACCTTACAAATTAATATCCTTCTTAATTCAAACATAAAACTGTATACATAATACCCCTAAAAACCTTACAAATTCGGCCATTAGGGGACTAAGTGTAAAGTTGTAAAGATTCCGATAGTAAAATTGTAAAAGGCGTAACCTCAGAGATTCGGTGTAATTGACTCTATTTTTATTTTTGGTTTCCCAACCAGTTTTTTTTGGACTTGGGTACTTCAAAAGGTCAATTGTTGGCGACTCTTCGGACTCAATCACTTCATGTATCATATTATTATAAATCTTTGAATGAGGGATCAAATCAGAGTCGGATCCTTAGGGTTGAGCGGAACTCAAACTCAATCAGCTGAGTTGTACCTAATTTGGACAAAAAGATCTCCAATATTATTTCCTCCATGCATTGCTTACTATTTACTAACGTGAGGGCACGCCAAAAAATAATTTCAAAAACCATTAAATAAATAAAATTCTACTTAAATTCTTGTAATCTTCATCATAATTAACTATTAAATGATGTCCCACCAAGACTTGCCGTGTCGAACAAAAATCATGACTCTAGAAGCTTCCATATACATATATGTGTGTGGTTTCAATTGTAGTAGGAAAAATTGGCTTCTAGATGCACATATAATTATTAGTGGTTCAACCACGTTGTAATTTGTGTATTGTTATCTGTTGGCTTCAAATATGTCAAAGATTTGATTTCAAAGGTTTCATGTTTTGCCACAAAATGCACGCACACTGTAACACATGAATATGATGGAAATCAACAAGCTATTAGTCATACGCTTCTGGATAGTCAAAACTTTATTAATTCTTCCATTTACTGCTATACTTTTGGTTTGTCACAGTACTAATTACTTTTTCTCATAATATTATACCACGCGAGTTTATGAATCATCATTAACAATTATAATAATCCTTTCATTTTTTAATAGTGATAATCGAACCCAGACTATGACTATGAACTATCTAATGAGTAATGATTATACTTATAATTTAGCTTATAAATCACTTTTTATTTTCTTTCTTCTTTCGACGTGGGACGGCAAACTCAACATACATCACAATCCTTGGGGCGCTACAATTATCGCTGTGTGGATGCCGATTTAATGACTGAGCTACTACTTTAACCTTAAAACTAAATTATACTCTTATTATAATTTGATCTCCATATTCGAGAAAATTTCCTATTTAGTCTCATATCTTAGATTTGAGGTCACAAATGGTCCTATAAGCTGAATAAATTCATATTTAGTCTCATAACTTAGTTCTTGAGGTCACAAATGGTCTCATAGGTTGAGTAAATTCATATTTAGTCCCATAACTTAATTTTTTAGGACAAATTTAGTCCCTCCGTTAAATTTTAGTAAGTTTTTCCGTTTCTGCCGTTAGGTTTCGAATTAGTGTGAAAATTATTTCATTGCGTTCAATTTTAGTGGGAAAAATATTGCCCCTTATTCCATAAATACAGCTTCACCTCCCCCACCTCACAACATCAAAAAACAATAATTTACTCCGAAAAAACAGAAAAAAAAATTCGCAGCTCAATAATATGCTCCAATGTTTTATGTAATGTTTCATATTTTTAAACTAATGAAATATGCAATTTATCAACCTCTCCAAAGCACGGACACGGCAAATTTTTTACCGTGCAGTGTCCGACACGTGTCGGACATGGCACAAAGTGTCCGAAAAAAAAAATAAAATTAGGACACGGTGTCGGACACGGCTGGGGGAGTGTCCGACACGGCTGAGGGAAGTGTCCGACACGGCAAACTCAATTTTTTTTATTTATATTTATTTTTTTATTTAAAAGGGTCAAAATTTATTTGAAAAAAAATAAAAAATTATAAATGAATGAAACGGTGTATTAAATTAATTTAAATTTATTTTTTCATCATTTTTAATTGATTCTCACAATATTATAATATACAAATTATAATATTCTTTTAACATAATAATCAATTCGTATATTTAAATTTTACTAATAATTATATTATATTGTGATAAATTTATTTTTTAATTAATATTTGTACATATATTATATATGAACATTTATATTTTTATTAAAATTTATATTAGTCAGTCGTGTCGTGTCCTAAAATTTTTAAAAAATCCGTGTCGCTGTGTCCGTGTCGTGCCGTGTCCGTGTCCGTGCAACATAGATCAACCTCACTTTGCATAAGAAAACCCTATAAAAAAGTATCTAAAAGTTACATGAATTATCCGATAGCCTCAAACGCAGCGAAAGAATCATCTTCAGCGCCAATTACCAGATTTTCTTACATCCTTCAAGAGTTAGCATATATATTCGTACATAAATTTTGTCGTTCTTGTCGAGATTTTTAGAGATGAGGATTTAAGGATTTAGAATTTTCTCGTTCCTATATAGAGAGAAACCTTGAGAGAATTCAAAAATTTTGAGAAAATAATATTTGGTGTGGTAGTGTTTAGGTCAAAGCCCCAAAAATTATTGACTAACAGGCACATGGCCTGCACATGACTTCTTCCTTTTGAAATATAATAGAAGGACTAAGTTTATCCTAAAAAATTGAGTTATGGGACTAAGTATAAATTTATTCAACTTATGGGACCATTTGTGATCTTAAGTCTAAAATATGGACCAAATAGGAAATTTTTCCTCCATATTCAATTGCAATATGAAAGAATCAATCGTGGTTGACTTTATTATCTCATGGTACTATTTCCACGTATGTTGTACTTATCTAATGTAGCATACTAATGTTTATAGTTAGAGTTAGTTTACTTATTTACATATTATGTTAGATATGTTACACATATATAATAAATTATAAAATATATTTACTTGAATTTACTTGGGGTCTTGTGTAATTAAGGAAGTGATCGGTGGACCTTAGACTAATTGGGTTATCACTATGGATAATAATCTAGTGGAATAGTAGTAATTATTTTGTCTATTCATAAGATAAATAAATATTAAATTAGTTAAATTATATATTGCTAATTGATTCATAACTAATCTATTGATATAGAAATATAAGGAAGTAAACTAACTCTTATTTTTGTATTTAGTTGATATGCCAAGATAACTCGTAATTATTTTGATCTCTGATACACGGATACAGACACGAAGATACGATTTTTTCTCTGATATTTTACATTAAAAAAGTATCCGATACGATATCGAACACAACATCATAAATTTTTTAAAAATGTTAGTCCATTATAGTTTGAGGCAAATCGAATTATCCACTTGATACCTAATAAATGTGCTTCTCTGAACTCCAACAAAAAAAAGGCTCTTATTAACTTAACATAGTTAATACCATTAAATTATAAAATTATATCTCATTATTGATATAGTTTGAGAATTGGTATAAATTATTATCTTATTTATTGATATAGTTGAGAATTGAAAGAAGCAAAAGGACTGTTTGGATGACCCAAAAGCCACGCACTCCTCCTAATTTAAGTTTCTTATCGACTTATCGTCGGCGACGCGGTGCAGCTAAACCCGTAGCTAGTACTACGCCTCTCTCTCCCTATATATGTGTGGGTTACAAAATATCTGAATCAGCTTATCCAGTCAATTCATTCATACATATATAGTGTTTCCTCCGTTTGCTCTCAACCATCTTTCTATTTCCCCCATTTCTCTCTCCAAAAACGTCTAAATTAGCATTTCTTCGTCGCTGTTTCCTCTTTCCAGCTATCATCTCATTGATTTAGCCGGTAAGTTCGTCATGTCTTTCTATGGTATTTGCATTTTCACTCCTTTCCTCAAAATTGTTCGAGTGTTCGAATTGATTTTGGTACTCGTTTGCGATTGATCTGTTGTGGTGCTTCGTTACATGGTACTAGATCTCTGGCATTTCATTTTTTTTGGGACAAAATGTTATGTTTTAATGTTGAGAATGGGAACTTGGATTCGTATTTAGTTAGATTAGGTCAATTTCAACTGGCATATTTTTTTCGTCTCTGTAATTGTTTGAGGGGTGTGCCGCTGGGTGGATAAGGTATGAGTTTTTGTTGCATTTTGTTGTTTAATTTCAAAGGGAGAGAAAAGGAATCCTGCTGATATTTTGAGAAACTACTCCATTGATTTTCTTGTACATTTTTCAGCTTCGATTGTAGACAGTAGGCACGAATCATATAGCGTTCAAGTTATTTCCCCTTTGTTTAGGGTGGCTTGTGGGGATCGGGTGCTGGGTTTCTCAAATGACATAAGTTATGTGCCTTTGGGGAATTATTTTTCTATTTCTGGTTAGCTGTCACTATTAGTATATTGAAGCTTGCTTTCGTTCTCTTTTCTTTCTTTTCTTCCCTTTATTTGGGGGATTCCTGTGCTAGAACATGTCTTGGACATGGCAGAGGCGAACCACTTTGGCCGAATGAGTTGTGGCGGATATTGAAGATTAATCTTCTTGGATCCTTATTCAGGCCAACTAATAGGAATAGCCTGAAATTATTTATCATTTTCCTGTTCCTTCCGTCTTAAACCAGCTCTGGTGTGATTTTGACGTGCCGATCTATTGTGATTAGGCACTCCTTTAAACTAGTTATAAATATATTGGAATTATCTTTGTCAGACATTGTTATTGACATCTTGAAGTTTGGCAGCTTTGCTAGTACTCTTTCTTCTCCCTGGTCAATTTTATAGTTCATTAGGAGTTTGGCTGTATTGAAAAAAGCGAATTCACATGCTATGAGTTTAGATAAAGACGAGACCCATAAACTAGATAGTCTTTTAAAATTGGTATGATAACTAGAATACTTTGGGATTTTTATTTGTTATATATATATTGCAATTTTGTGCTCCTGTATTCTTTCTCTGTGTGCAGTTTGAAATTTGGACTGATATAAATCTTCTTGCTGATTTTTTTCCTACAAGTGGGTCATCCAAAAGTTTCTACATATACTACATGATTTAGAAATTAAAGCATCAAGATTTCTTCATCCAATCTGATTATAATTGTGATTCCCTCAAATGATGCTGCTTGTCTAAATAAATCCATTTTAAATATTTCTATAAGGAAATTATTCTTAATGCTGATGAATATTTTATTATAGAATTGATACCTTTTTTTTTTTTTGAAACTATAGAATTGATGCCTTTAGATGTGTCAAAAATAAGTGCTTTAAGTATTATTATCATGCTTGAGTTGTTGATTATGCTTGGTCTTTTCAGACTTTGACTATTCTACCCTTGCAAGACAAGCAAGGGGGCTTGATTGACCATCTATTCACTATGTCTTTTCTTTGCTGGACATAAAGTGATAATTTCCACTATTAAGTAAATATCTTAGCCATTCCTCGTCATGTCTGTTTTGCTTCCCGAGTGCATCATTAGTACTTTCATGAGAAATTCAACATAATATAGCTTTCTGTCTTGTGTATTGTGTTATAGAGTTGAAATGGTGCTTTGGTCTGTCATTGATATTGTGATCTTTAAGATATTGTTTCATGGCCATCCTTCCAGATTTATGACTGTTTTAAGCATAGTAATCTCATAGTGCACACAAATAATTTATTTCTTCTTTTTCTGCAGTTATAATGGCTTTCCAGCAAAACTTTGGTGCCCCTACAATGAACTACGGATCCAACGAAGACACCCCACACAAACAAAAATGGAACTCAATAACACAATCAGGAACAATATCAGAAAACTTAAATGGCAGCTTTGATTGCAATATTTGCTTAGACTCATCCCACGACCCAGTCGTCACCCTTTGTGGTCACCTATACTGCTGGCCATGCATTTACAAATGGCTCCAAGTTGAAAAATCCTCATCTGAGACCGAAAACCAACCTAAACCTACTTGCCCCGTTTGTAAATCCCACATTTCCACTTCATCACTCGTTCCTCTCTACGGTCGAGGCACATCATCAGATTCGGATTCCAAGAAAAACACCCAATTGGATTTAGCCATACCCCAAAGGCCACCGGCACTCGGAATGAACACCTTATTAGCTGCTGCAACATCAATGACTTCATTTGATTCCAATCAGCAAAATCATCAGAGAATCCCATTTCAGACACAAAATCAAAGATTTCATCAACAACAATACAGTTATACTTCGATGACCTCTCCCACTACAATTAATACGGTTGGTGAAATGGTGTTCTCCAGAATGTTTGGGAGTTCAGACACGAATTTGTTTGCTTATCCGTATTCAAATTCTTACCTTTTTTCGGGAAATGGTGGTGGGCAAAGGCTGAGAAGGCAAGAAATGCAGCTGGATGAGTCTCTCAATAGAGTTTCTATCTTTCTTTTCTGCTGCATAGTTTTGTGCCTTCTCTTGTTTTAGATTTTGAACTTGCTTTGCGTTGTATAGCTGTGTATAGATTGTGAAACTGTGGTGAAAAGCAGTCTGGCTTTTAGTGTAGATCTCTTTTGTTTTGTTAAGAGATCTGGTTTTTGAAATCAGTGATTCCCTTGGGATGAGGTTTTCCCATGTACATGATATTCTTTTGCAGTATGTTGTTGTTTTTGATTCTACTATTCTTTAGGGCATCAGAACTGTATCATGGTCATGGGCATACCCTTTTCAATGGAGTTTTACTTTAGCAATCAGGACTTGCTCCACCAGTTCCATTTGATGCTTGATTTTGGACCTTATTCTAGCAAACGCGTAAAGAGCTGATTATCAAAGCAGATCATTAGATCATGTATGTTATAAATTGTGAGTGTCTTATTAGATGTAAGATATTTGAAATTATTAGACGAAAATAAAGGAGGACATTTGAAATAATTTTAGTCAAGTACCATTCAATACATGAGATCGAAAGATAGACAAGTCAAACTCTACGTTTAGCCGACTGAACTGATAATTCATAATAGCATGAAATTCACACTTTTACAGGTGTAATTAGAACTAATTCATTTTGAATAATCTCAAAATTGACAAAGTTCGAACGATTCAAAGAATTCGATCTTGAATTAGCAACTTTAGTAAATAGTACGATTGTGGATTTTCTGTTTCCCGGTATTTGCTTGTTGAGCTATTGTTTTCACAATATAGCCCAAACGGCTAAAGAGGCATGGCCGCCCCAATTTCAACTCGAATTACATACTGAAAGATATAAATATTTTGAGATAATCATACTCATTGTTTTGCATTTTGATGAAATGAACAGGTATGTTTATGTAATTTTTCAAATTTCAAAATATTTTTATATAATTAAGTCAAACTTTAAAGCATGTGAGTGTAATTATCCATTGAAGGGTAGATGTGGCCTACTCAACTCAAATGCTAATTCCATGAATGAGGATTGCCAAAATTATTAGTAAATCAGATCATATCTTTGAACTTATTCTATACAAAAAACATTTTATAGTTATTATTATGGTTATGAATTATGATTGGCTTAAATAAAAAACATATCATCTCCTCCAAACATATTTAATATACTACAATAATTGAGATTTAAATCTACCACCCTTCAAGTTTGGTTTAATTAATAGAAAAATTAATCATTTCTATTTTAAAAGTTATAAAAACACCCCTAAGGTTTTATAATTCTTGTAACACCTTCGTCAGATTTTGGTTATGTTTATACCATTGGAAGCATCTTGTCTCTTACAATCCATTGGTGTACGTAAGAGTCAATACAGTTTCAAGCCTAGTCGACATCAATCAAAGCCTCTACTTATCACATTTTTACAAATTTAATTTAAATAATGAATCAAGGGGTTTTTTATAATTTATAAAATAAAAAGAACTAATTTGTAATTATGACACCAAATCTGAAGGTAGTGGATGTAAGTTTCCCTAAAAAGTAAAATTAAAATTGCCACTAGATAGCTAGCTAGTTCATTCTAAAATATATAAAAACGAACATTAATTAATAACGAAGAATAATTAATATGATCATTAAAGTAGTAAACCATTATCGTACGTGATTCATGAATTAATGCAGCAAGTAGACAAGTATCCCACATGTTTATCTAGTCACCGCCTCAAATAATTAGCCCAAATTTCTTCAAATGCTCATCGTCTTTCACACATAAAACTTCCCTCAACTAGTTTAATACTACGTATGAAAATCAATTGCTGATTTTCCCTCTTTATATTATCGTATTTTGAAAAGACGATCTAAAGTTGCATTAGTATTTAAGAATAAATTGATCTAAAGAATCACCGACAAAATAAATTCTGAAGCAGATAGAACTGACCCTCACATGCTCTTGCTTTCTTATTGTCTCCGAGTTAATTAGTGATTATTGATCTATCAATACGTACCGCTTTCCGTACTTTTCGAGTATCTGGAAATTAAAAGCGCGTTAGAAAAAAACCGTTAATTCGTTCATTTAATATTGTTTTCATAATGAAGAGTACGTGGAATATATTAACATTAATATATCACCGACAGGCAAACGCGTACTACTACTACCACTACGTTTGAGGCCGAAACATGCATGCTCATTGCTGAGGATCAAGTATTAATTAATCTATAAATGGAAGCCTTAAAACTCACGTTGTTTCATACTCAAAGTGAACTGATCATCAATCAAAGTATAATATTGTAAAGGCTTTTCTCATCAAGAGGGTTTCGGAGTTTGATTATGGCAATAAGTCATTTGGATGTGTACTGTGTTTCGATTTGGACATTTGTTTTGGTAATTCTTTGTCTGGGTTTGGAGGGGATTAATGGGCAGCGTTGGATTAATGCTCGTGCCACTTTCTATGGAGGGAATCAAAATCCCAGCACTCTTGGTAAGATTGGTTTTTTATCGGGTTTAATTTATGTATAAATTCACGAGTGGCGTAGCAAAAAATATTTTTGATGGAGTTATTAGTTTACTTCAACTATAATATAGTTGTGTGTATTATTCTTGGCTATAGCCTATATGCATATGTGTGTTGATTAATCTTATAATTACTTTTATTTATTATTGTGTGTATACATGAATTATGTTTTTGATATCTCTAATTTTTTTTCATGCTCGGGTACTATATATAAATATTAAAAATAAATATATAATTAATTACATCAATAACTATATATGTATAGAATTAAACTCAAGTATTTTCAAAAGTTTCGGCTATATATATTTTCTTGTAAGTATAAACCATGCATATTTCCAAACTTTTAGAAAAGTTTAGCTCGAATTTCATTGGTAAATTTAATTATCAATATTGTGCAGTAATCGCTTCCTAACTATGATGTACGGACATTTTTAAAAATTTTATTATGTCGTGCCGGATACCGTGTTGAACATTACTTCTCTAGTGTAAAATATCGAAACAAATCTATATATGTCGCCGGATCCATTGTGTCGTGTCCTTGTCATCGTATCCGTGTCCGTATTTAGTAGAACTCATCACATAATTTATATTGACTTAAACCAAATCGAAATATTTGAGTTAGAATTTTCGCATTTTCAGAAACCCTTCTTCTTCGCTCCCTTTTATGAATTAAAGCACAATTTAAACAATATTATAGAATATGCATTTTCTGAAATCATTTCTTTATTATTCCACATCGATCCTACGTATACATGAATATATGATGAATATTCCATAATTTGTTCGATCCATTTCCACGTACGCCATTTATTTGTTAACACAATTTAAATATTGTCTTTAATTTCTCAGGTGGCGCTTGTGGCTACGACAACAGCTTCCATGCTGGTTTCGGTGTACACACGGCAGCGCTCAGTGGCGCACTTTACCGAGGTGGCGAGTCGTGTGGCGCATGCTATATGGTCATATGCAACAGCAATCTCGACAGAAAGTGGTGTCTCCGCCACCGCTCAGTCACCGTAACCGCCACCAACTTCTGCCCTTCCAACAACCAAGGCGGGTGGTGCGATCCGCCTCAACACCACTTCGACATGTCTATGCCCGCGTTCTTCCGCATTGCACGGCGGGGCGATGAAGGCGTCGTTCCTGTACTTTACAGAAGGTGAATAATTAATTAATTAATTAATTAATCATGAATGATTATTATGGGTATCGATCATCCTATATATATACTATCATTAACACTAAGTGACATATATATGTCTGAAACAATCTTTTTTAAGATATTTATGTTGGGAAACACATGCATGCATACGTCTTTAATTCGTCCACCGAAATTTAGAATAATTTTCAGGATTAAAAATAGTACGTACACAAACATGCACGTTACAACATTGACTTCTGCGCCATCCTCGCCAGCAAAAATCAACAAAGGGGATTGGGTTTCTATTTTTTGAATTTTGCACTATAGTGTTTTGGCAAATATATATAATGAGCGAAGGGATTAAATATTTCTTTCAAAACTTACCTCTTATATTATTGTTTACTTATTCAAAACATGATATTTCTTTCAATACATTATTACATATTAATCCACTGGTTAAATGTAATACACTGTTTGAGGTGCCTACAATTTAGCGAGAGATCACTAGTTATTGTGCCAATGGTAGATACATACAGTTTTCGTCCTCACCAAAAAAATTAATGCTAAAAAAAGAGAGATTTTTTGAAGGAAATTATTTATTTTACTTTTATTTTTCCCAAGCTCACCCAAAGAGTATGTAAAACAAGTTAAAATATATATACACCAATCACACGATAAGTATAAAACACTAATTCGTTACTTCATTACACCAGTTTGATAGAACCAGATTGGTCCGGAATTGCCTATAAACATATAATTTAATGTTCTTGGCGATATTCAATATCCATTGATTACCTAGAGACTTAAATACCTTATAAAAAATGCCCTTATAAGTTTGTGAATGATTATATATATAGGGTGGCATGCAAAAGAAGAGGAGGAGTTCGTTTCACATTGAAGGGACAACCAAATTTCAACATGATCATGATGACCAACGTGGGTGGAAGTGGCGACATCAAGAGCGCATGGATCCGCGGCTCCAGGACAAGAACATGGACCTCCATGCACAGGAACTGGGGCGCCAATTGGCAAACTAGATTTGATGTTCGCGGCCAAACGCTGTCGTTTAGGATCACTTTGAACGATGGCAAGACACTCCAATTCCTCAACGTCGTCCCTTCGTCATGGAAGTTTGGACAGACTTTTTCTTCCCGGAATCAGTTCTCTTAATTAAATTAACTAACTAATTGATATATTATCAACTTAATTATGTATTAATTAAAATTTAATCTATTTTCCATGAACAAGCATTTTTTTAAACGGTTCATGGATATAATTAAGTATGTTTAATATTTTTCTCAAGTTTTGGAGAAAAATATGGTTTGCCAATGAATAATAAATTAAGTTCGATTTAGTTGGATTGTAGCAAGGTACAATTATTTGTATTCATATTCCGATTAAATTATTTGAGTTATTATTTGTATTAATTAAATCAATTTATTAGTCATGTTATATATGTACTGTTTCTCTTTGCACTCATATATTTTATTTGGCAACATAGATCTAACTTTGTTGTCAAATATATATCTATATATCCATGCAATTCTGCATATATATATGAGTTAAATGATTAAAATTACGAGATGTCGTGAATATTAATATCTTTTCAAATAAATGAAAAATGGGGCAGAATTAGAATCGTTTAGTATTTAAGATTTTAGGTTAAGGTTTGAGTTTTATAAGGTTTAAGTTTTAAATTTAATAATGTTTAATGTTGAGATTTAAGGTTGGATTTAGTATTTAAAAATTGTGCTTTCGTGACCCTAAAATTCGTCACAAAAAAAGGCTTTAGTGACGTTTTTATTTTTGTGACACTGGCCAAAAGCGTCACGTAAGTAACCGTGACAATATCTTATTGGAACGTCTTTTGTCGTTGCAAAATATATTTTATTACAACGCTTTAAGTCGTCACGAAAGGCACAATGTCACTACAAGAAATATTATTTTGAGTGACAATATAAATATTGTCATTAAAAATGTATATAAAGTGACACTATTTATGTTTTGTCACTAATTATAGAGTTTTTTTTTTACTTTAAATAAAACTTTTTAAACTCATTAATTTTCACTTGTTTTGAGAATATAGTGACAAAAAGAAAAAGAATTTGTTTGTCACTAACAACGTTTTATATAATAATAATATTATCTAATTTTGATAAGTATCTGTGACAAAAAATAAGGATATTTTGTCACTATTAAAATTTAATAAACTGACAATTATTACCCTTAATTTTCATTACAAAGGGTGAGAGGTTTAAAGTAATCTTTCTTGTCACCAATTAGAATCATCTACGGTGCTTTTCTCCTGTTTAAATCCTTCGATTTAGTAGGGAAAAAAAATAATAAAAAAAATCCTTCAATTTAATTTGGTGACAACAATTTAAGTTGTCAAGCATTCTCTAATTCCTTGTTTGTTTGTTTTTCTAGTAAACATAACATTTGGCAAAAATACAGGTGGCGTTTGCAGATCCAAATATCCTTTTATTTTCATTACTTACGCAAACGCTGATTTGAAATGAGAAAAATGCCGAAGTCTATGATAATTTTTCTTCTCTCTAAAATTTCAAATAATCACAATTTGCTAGAAATCGATCGGATGTCTGATTGATCATCGCGCTTATCGTCGTTCTCTTCCCGACGGGAAAAGGATCAAAGATCAATCGAAAGATTTTAGAGGTAAATCGATCGGATAATCACAATTTTCCAACCTTAAATTTGAGATAATGACTAGTTAATCGATCGGATATCCTTATTGGTCATTGTGCTTCTCATCTTTCTGTTACCCGACGGAGATCGCGACGGAAAAAGCAACAAAGATCCATTGAAAGATTTCACAGGTAATGAGATTATACTTTGTTTCAGTCACTATTGGTTTCTATGGAGTATGGTTGAAAGGCATATGCCAAGAAATTGATTAATGTTACTAGGTATTTTCAATAAGTTGTTGCCTTATAATGTTCTTATAACTTATCATAAATTATGAAGTTTTGGGCAAAACTTTTATAGATACGAAACTGATTTGTTAGAGATTCCTACCCTTAAACCTAAGCTACATATCTCTTTTCTTCCTAAAAATCCAGGTACTCTTTAATTATTTGATATTTCTGATTATTATTGTGGGTGCTTGATTATGTTGTTAAGAAGGTTTCCGAAGATTCATTGGAATGGTTATGTGATAGGTGTTATCTCATTTTATTTACTGGAGACCCTGCATGAGTTACTAGGGGAGATTGGATTTGTCACAGGCAAGTAAATATAGGATTTGTTTTTCTAATGTTACAGGATTTTTGTGATATATAGTTTCTAGACATTGGAAGTTCACTGACAGTGCACCGGGTTTTGATTGTTTCTTTTGTTTGGTGAAGCTATTAGAGACATATCCCACACGAAAAAGGTAACTATCTTGACCGAATAATGTATGTAAGTGACAATTATGATTCTGTTTATGCATTAAATGTTCTTTCTTTACAATATTGTTGTACTTGTACTATTGGCATTATCTTATTCCTTTCACCTTTTATTTTTCAGAAATTGTGGAGCTTAATGAGTTTCTTCTGAAGGTTTGTGTATTCTTTCACAATACTTTCCCTGTTCCCAATTAGTAGATGCAGTCATTTCACAAAGTTCTTGCTTCTTTAAGTAGCACTTTTTGGAGCTAATGTTCCTGTCATAATGCAAAAACAGGAGGATCTCTAAGCAGGATAAGGACTAATTTGAAGTACTCTCAGGGATATAAATAGTTATTTTATTATAAAGAGGGCAAACAAAGAGTAAGTTTTAATATACAGTTTGACATTATCTGGCTACTACTAGTGAATTGCCAACTGCTTTTTTTGTTGTGTTCATTTACTGTGTTGTACATGCTCTGTTTTTTCTTTCTTTTAATAAATAAATAAAGATGATTGTTATTTGTACTCCAATTTTTATCATCTCTTTTGTTATTTATTAACTTTCAGTTTCCTTGGATGTAAGAAAGTTGCATGAGATGGATAAGAGTTGGATTCATAAGCCAAGGTATCCTCTACTTGATTCTTTTCTCTTTTCAAAATTTGGGTATATATATATATGTGTATTCCTTCTACCAAAAATTATATATATATATATATATATATATATATATATATATATATATTCCCATTTGAATTTGACATGTTATAGATGTGTTGAACCTGAAATGGCATGCAGTGCTAAGTTATTCTCTTATATCACAGTTGATATACACGATGTTCTGGTTTCTTCTCACACTTCATATCTAGTTCAAGTGGCTGAATGTCTGTAAATCATTGTGGTCCAGTTAATTTGATATTTTTCTCTTTTTATGTTGGTATTTTGAAGGAATCAAACTTTGCACTGGAGGACTTGTTAGAGCTTATTCAGGCGTAGCTGCAGAATGACCAAACGAATGCCCAGATTTTCAGAAGTCACCTTCAGGACTTTTATCTCTTAATATTATTAATAACCAAACCCGTTTGCTTGTGACCAGGTAAAAACCATCCCAATGCAATTTTTCAACTTCTATTTCCATTATACCTATCATCAACTAGGAACACAAAGCATGATCTTGCTTTTTGATTACAAATGACTCAATTGTTTCATATCTTGAGCTGTTAGATTTTTAATAGTTGCTAGTGACTATGTTTGGGTGATGAATACCCCCTGTTTTGCTCTATTTAAAAACCCATGTCTTTAAAAATTACAAATACCTGTTAAATCAAAATTTTAACAAGAAGTCATTTTCTAACAGTCGTTTCACCCCGGATAAACCGAAACATAGCCCTTCTCATTTACATGAAAAGCTGTTTCACCCAATTCGCACACGGCAACTATCGCTTTCCTCGAAGTAAATTCACCGACGCAAGCAACCTCATCAACAGGATCGCCCGACAACGAACTCTTTGTTCGGTCAGCGAGTGAGAGGAGGAGGGGGCCCCTTACGAGGATTGAAGTCCGTGGTACCATTACAAACGATTTCAGGAAGCAGTTGAATGCACCGTTGCCATAAAATTTCATTGTAGTTTTCTAAACATTGGAAGTTCACTGACCTTGCACTTGATTTTGATTGTTTCTTTTCTTTTTATTTGTGAAGCTATTAGCCACATATCCCAATTGGAAAAGGTAATTACCTGATTGAATCATGCATCTAAGTGAGTTATAATTTTGTTATGAAAGCTATATGTGAAGTTTCTTGGAATATGTCGTATGCTTTATGTTCACAACTTATTTTATCAGAATTTGTGGAGCTTAACAAGTTTTTTCTTAAGGTCAGTATGTTATTTCACAACTTTATCAAGTTCTTGTTTCTTTAAGTAGCACCCTTTTGACTTTTTCTAATCATATTTGCATCTATAGAAATGATTGGATTGAAGCAAGAAAGAGATTATATTATATATCTAAAGTTTTTGTTTGATTCATAATTTGGTGATTATTTGTTTTGCTTTCAGATTCAATAGATATTCCCAAGCTTGAACAGGTTAATGCTAAACTTTGTCTAGGAGTTTCTTCAAAAAGGAATTGGGGTTTGTGTTCAAGAATTTATTTTGCTGCTTTGGGAAGACATTTGTTCTCCCAGATTTTTTTTTGGCACATATTTGAGTTTAAATTTGTTATTCTTGCAGATCTCTGAGGAAAGTATTAGAGTTTGTTCTTTCTTACGGTTACTCTAGCAGGTATGTTGTTTCTTGCTTGGCAACTTTTCATATTTTTGCCTTTTAAATTGTTTTAATCTTTATGATGTACTTTTAGCTTATGTTCTTTGAAAATATAGCTCCATATTATATTTCTAAGTTCTAATTAGTATATTGGTGCATGTTTAGTAGTATTTTGGCAATTTGAGATGTTTTATTCCATCATTTGAGCAATTTCCTAGGTAGCAGCTTGTTGTGTAAAATTAGTTTTGAGACTGGTTACATATTAATTAAATCGCATATTTGTTTATTGTCGATTTATTTGTTTCATTTTCAGGGAGAACAAGAAAGGGACATCTATCACTATAATTGGAGTGTTTAATGTTATTTTGGATCCTTTTAAATTTTTAATATGATGATTTACATGTATTAGACATGATCAAATATCAAACATTACATTATTTGATATCTTTTGTAGAAAAACGAAGAATACTTTAGTATTGTATGATAATACTTTTAGTATATGTTTTTTGGTCATGATATAGTGAATGCTAAAAATATGGAGTATTTGTGTGATTGATAAAAATATGGAGCATTTGTGTAATTTATATAAAAATATTGGATTAATTGATTAGGTACAGGGATTCGTAAGAATGCAAAAGTGATCAGAATAATAAAGAAAATATGACAAGAAAAATTCTTGTCATCAAATAGAATTCTTGGGGGTGACAATATGATTATTGTCACCAAATATAGCGCTTTGGTGACAAGAATTTTATATTTGTGGCAAGAAACTTAAGCTTTGGTGATGAATTATATTATCACCATTTAGAAGTTAATTGGTGACGATTGCAATGTAGCCACTAATATCAAGAGTTGCAGTGGCAAGAACTTTTTATTGTCACTAAAGAGGATTGGTGACATAGGTTGGGTGACAACCTTGTGACAACAATATATTGTCATTTAATGCAATTGGTGACAATTAGCCTTGCCACTTAAAACAAAATTTGTTGTAGTGTGTTGTGACGCTTTACCGCGTCTTATATAACATTTTCAACTACCATAACTAACAGATAATAAGACGCATAAAAGCGTCTCTAAATACATTGTTATGATTTTAAGTCACAATAAATTATTACATTTTATTCTATACAATTAAATCTCTATTTTTTTTTGTAATTTTTTCCTGTATTCCTCAATGCTAGTAAAACTACGAAAATAGATAACACTATTGCAATACTGTAATTCAAGATACTCAAATAACTCTAAGATAGTATCAATTTATAAAATATCCAACCAAGTCAGTTACAATTTGTGTCTAATTTTCATTTCTAAAACAATATAATATCCATGCTCTTCAACCGTTGACAAAAAGAAAGTATAAATACCACTTCTACTTTGTGACTTCATCAAAGTCGACTGCAACAGTTATGATGCCTTCGCACCAATGGTCTCCCAATATACTTGCCCAACTCTCTTTAATGGATCTAAAATATGAAGAATACCGATTGCTACAATTTTTTATGAATCAAACACACTTTTCAATGTCACTTTGGCTCCAACCTACATAAATTAAACATTATATATGTATTATTTAATTAAAATACTTGAAATAAAGAATAAATGTGTAGCCTACAAACACATAAGATTTGAAGGCCTATTCTCCTACCTTGTACAAACATATCACCTGCATTCTTAAGCATCTTATTCGAAGCAAAAAACCTCAATAATTACATTGACAACAAATGTTAACCCTTCTGCAACATACTTTCTGAATTGATCTCACAATAAAAGACAAAGTATGAGAATCAAGATGGACTAGAGTACTTTTTTTTAAAAGAACACCGCAGTTCAAATTCAGCATAGTCCTTAAAGCAATGTTGCACTAAAATTTAATATAGAAAAAACAACTCCATAATTACTCATTCTGATAAATAAAAAACTCCAGAAAAAAGCAATACAAGACATAGCACGTGAAGCAATCAAACACTTCCAATAAAAAAATTATCAACTAATTACCTGCAAAGGCATTTTGATTGATGATGAGGTGGAGGGGCGAATCGTAGTAGCATGGTACTGAGATGATGATGATGATGAAGGGACTCTAGTTGTTTCTGGAGGAGAGTTATGCGATGCTCGTTGCATGTTCATTTTCATAGTTCTTGCATTTGCTTATTTTGCTCCAACATTTGCTTATTTTGCTCACAATAGACTGATACGAGTACAACAAGAGAAAAATATTAAAACCAATTAATATATGGACAAAATGAACAACCGAAATTGTAAGCAAGGAATGATCAAATTTTAGCTTTAACTTCTAGCTTTTAGGTTATTTTCAAAGATAAGAGGAAGTTTATTTAGAATAAGAAAAGTGCTTCTCAACTTTTTTTCCAAATACTCAATTTTCTCCTCAACTTTTTACAACATAACTTCTCTAAAAGCAAAAGTTGTTTCAAAGACACTAAGGAGCTTATAATCTCAGGCATACACCCTCTAAGTACATTTGCAAACTTCGATTGAGACTTCCTTTGTTCTATATTATAAGTTGCATAACTGAATCAGTTTTTCATCTAAGAAATTCCATCAACACTACCAAAACCAATTTCACATAAACCACAAAATAGAACTGAAACAAACCACAATGAATCTCACTAACCTGGAGAATCTTGACTTTCCCAGCAACATCAAGTCTTATGTCCATGGTCAGAAGCCCTATTTGTTGCAGCCAAAACTATCACAACATAATTACTATTCCAAGTAGCAAAATTTCTAACTTAAAAGAAAACCCTGAACAGGAAAAAAGATGACTTTTGTTAAATACCAATCCTAATAACAAATTTGTCTTACTCACCTTAAATCCTCCAACACCTTTGAACTGTAGAGACATAGTGATAAATTAATTATGTAATAGACATTGAGAGAGCTTAGTAAATCTTTGATGCAAATGAGAGAGCTCAGTAAACCTAGGCTAACATATATCCCCTTCTGAAAAGATTAACACAATAAACCAAATTACAACATAATTAATAAGGAAACTACTATACCCCAGATAGACTTGCTTTTACAACCTTGTACAGATCCATTGTTGACAATACAAGCTAGAATTGGTCAGGTCATACAGACTGCAAATAGCAATTGGGTCAAGAATATAATAATTTTAAATTAGTAAAAGGAACAACAAGGAAAATTTAGTACAAACAAAGATGGATATTACCTATTCTAATGCAGCATAATTTTCTAGAAGCAAACTATCTCATATTTTTTATCTGCTCGAGCAATCTTGCCCAATGTCACAAACATTACCGTCACCTGCAAAATTGTGTTCCCAAATACCTCCGAAAAACTCAGACCACAGATTATTAAAGCTAAATCTATGATATAATAAAAACATTATTAAGTCACCAAAGAGAAACCCACACACACAATCTCTGTCACTCTGTCCTGAAGCTTTACTTAACTATTCTCAAATTTTTTATGGAAAAAGAAGAAACTTTGATATTTACCTTAATTTCTTCACCGAAGAGAGAATCTCACTATGTGACCCCAGATAGCAGAGACTGTAATCGATTCTGTGGAGACCTGGTTAGGGTTGGGATAATTTTTTCTTTTCTACAACTGATTTAGAGCTTTTCTGTCGAGAGGGGAGGGAGAGGGGACTAGGGTTGTACATTCTTACAATTTGGGGTAGTGAATAGATTTGTGATTACTTTAGAGTTTTCCCTCTTATTTGCTGAAAACACAGACTTAAATTTTTCGAAAAATTGCTTAGCCAAATATTTAGCGCTAAAACTTTCCGCCATACGTCTATTTCGCAGTGAAACTTAAAATTGAAATAATATTATAGTGACACCTTTTTAAAATTGTCACAACAAACCTTCTATATTGAGACGCTTTATAGAAAGCATCATCATAAAATCAATATATTGTGACAGCCCTCTACAAAGATGTCTCATTATATTCATCTTAATAAATGAACAATTAAACAAATAAAATAAGTTACATTTAATAAAATAGATTTCTGAAAAGCGTCACAATTGACATTCTTTTGTGACGATTTTTAAAAAGTGTCATATCAGTGCGTCACGACAGACTGTTTTTCTAATAGTGAATTAAGATTAAGGTTGGAGCTTAATATTTAATGTTAATGTTTGAGTTTAAAGTTTAGGGTTTAAAATTTTAATGTTTAATGTTTGAGGTTTTGGATTAAGATTTAAGGTTAGGTTTAGGATATTACGTTCAAGGTTAAGGTTTACTATTAAGGTTTAAGGTTTATTGTTAAGGTTTAACGTTTGAGATTGAAGTTTAAGTTTTAAGGTTTAAGGTTGGATTTAGAGAGTTTAAGGTTTAAAATTAAGGTTAAGGTTTAAGATTTTAGGTTAAGGTGTAAGGTTTAAGGTTTATGATTAAGGCCGGTCGAGGTTTAAGGTTGGATTTAAAATTTAAGGTTTAAGATTTTGGATTAAGGTTAAAGTTTAAGTTTAAGCTTTAAGGTTAAAGTTAAAATTTAAGGTTTAAGGTTTAAGGTTAAATTTTAAGATTAAAGTTTTAAGGTTAAGTCTTACAGTTAAGTTTAAGGTTAATGTTTAATTAAGTTTTAAGGTTTAAAGTTTAAGATTAAGGTTAAGGTTTAAGGTTTTAAGGTTAAGTCTTGCATTAAAGTTTAAGGTTAATATTTAATTAAGGTTTAAGGTTTAAGATTTAAGGTTAAGGTTTAAAGCTTAAGATTAAAGTTTAAGGTTAATGTTTAAGATTAAACTTTAAGATTAAGGTTTGAAATTTAAGGTTAAGGTTTAAGGTTTTAAGGTTAAGTTTTACAGTTAAGTTTAAGGTTAATGTTTAATTAAGGTTTAAAATTAAAGTTTAAGGTTAAGGTTGAAGGTTTAAGATTTTAAGGTTAAGTCTTATAGTTAAGTTTAAGGTTAATGTTTAATTAAGGTTTAAGGATTAAAGTTAAGATTTGAGGTTTAAGGTTTGTGGTTAAGGTTAAGATTTAAGGTTTGAAATTAATCTTTAAGGTTTATGGTTAAGGTTAAGATTTAAGGTTTGAAATTAATCTTTAAGGTTTAATGTTTAAGTTTGAGTTTAGGATTTAAGGTTTAAGGTTTAAGTATAATAAAAATATATAAAAAGAATTACTTTTATAGCTAGAATCTCTATAAGGGGTAAAATGGACAAATAATTAATATATATATATATATATATATACTTAAATATGTTAAATAACCCTTACACAAAATTATTTATTTTTTCTTTCATATTGATGGTATTCAATATTTGGGCCTAGTCCAACATGACAAAAGCTCACAAATTATTTAAATTAATGGACTGAGCCTTAGTAATCATTAGTAATCTTCATTAAAATATGAGCTAAATTAAAACAATGCCCTAATTTGATTAAAGGACATAATAATCGAAAATAAGGTAATAAAGAATCCTAACTCTAATATGATTTGGACTATAAACACGTTTATATAAAGGGGTTGGAAGTCCCATTATGAAGGACCACCGAGAATAAACCGAAATTCTCAAACACTTTGACGAAATTATATGAGAAATATTGAAACGTAATGTAGATACACGTCATATATGTTTATAAATTTTATTAATATATTTCCCAAAAAATATTTAAAAAAAAAAGAGAATATGTATTTTATAAATTTTATTAATATATTTCCCAAAATAATATTTTTAAAAAAATAAAAGAATATGTATTCTTCATGCGCAAAGCGTGTAGCTTTTTATTAGTTATAGAAAAGTCAAGCTTATGTGCGCTAAGCTAATAGTTTGTTCAAGGATACGTGAAGCACTCTAATCTCAAAGGGCCTTGTGGATACTAAATGGGCCTAAATAATTAATAATAGTTTGCATCAACTAAACTTGGCCCATCTACAAAAAAAATAGAAAACTATACCAGGCCCAGTTACTTGAATCAATATAATTCGAAAAACAAAAAGTGCTTATTCAGTGTGCGATTCTAGCTTTGCTGTTCAATGATTCAGTATAAGATGCTGGATTAATGGTGTCTTTTCCCACTCAAATCGAAGATGGCCAAGGATAGAAACAAATACTCCGAAGACGAAAATGGAGCCGCTCCGTCTAAACGCCACCACCGTACGTCTAGAAACTCCGACTCAGAACCTGACCCGGATTCCGACTCCGATGACGGAGAATCGAGAAAATCGGAAGGCAGCCGAAAACGGAGCAAGGACAAGAAGAGTAAAACCCGGACCTCAATCTCAAAGAGGAGGCGGTCGAGAGAAAGCGGCTCTCATTCTTCTTCGTCTGAGTACGATGAAGATTCTTATGATTCGGATTCCCAGTCTGAATATTCGGAGGAGGAGAGGAGGAGGCGGAGAAAAGAGCGAAAGAGGAGAGAGGAGAAGAAGGAACGGCGGAGGAGAGAGAAAGAGAAAGATAAAAAGAGGAAAAGAAAAGAAGAAGAGAAAAGAAGGAAGAGGAAGAAGGATAAGAAGAAAGAGATAGATAAAGGGAAGAAAGGGGCTGTTACTGGTTTGTGGGGAAAGTACGGGATAATCAGAGAAACTGATATGTGGTATGTTTGCTGATTCTGTCACTATTTTGCAGATAAATTGAAAGTTCAATGTTGAGTAATGCTTGGATTTTTTGAAATTATTGATAAATTTCTGCTTTTACTTCGTGTTTTGGGATTTTTGTTCTTGTCTTTGCTCGACTCATTTAGCTATTGGGGTAAGTTAGAAGAATGAGACTATTTCTTATATACAGGATTTTAGGCTTAATCTATGATTGTCTGTTAGTATTATGATTTAGATTGAATCTTGACTGAGTTGGAATTGATATACTTTCTGATGATAATTCAGAACTTTAAGTGAATGCTTATAGGGGATTATATCAGTCGTTCAGTTGATCAATATTAAATAGTGGTGAGACAATGGCTAAAAGATTTGCTAGAAAGTTGCTTGAATATTTCACTTGGTGCGGTTTGAAGATACGAGTCTGAAATTGCTATACTAAAATGATATTTACCCATGTTTAGAATGCAAAAATGCAGTGGACTGTGTTCTATCCTGTGTGATCTGCAAATAGTTACATAATTTAATTCAATTTTTCTTAGCTTGTTTATACATGAATCTTGACCACGTTGATTTCCCTGGTTTTGTGCAGGAACAAACGACCTGAGTTTACCGCTTGGTTGGCAGAAGTGAAGAAGGTATTCAATTTTGAAGAATCTAATTGATTTCATCTTATTCTTTCTTAACTACATGGAGTTGTTGCTAAGAAAGAATAAGATGTGGAGTTACATTTTTTTTACTTGTATCCTATCTACTTTGTGTTTGAACGATAATGTAGAGTTGTTGCTTAATCCATACTGTTACGTTCCTTTTCCAGGGTAGATGTTAATTATCATCCATGTTAAGTGATTGTCCATCACTTTCATGTGGCTGCAAGGTATAGCTCTGAATAATTTGAAATTTTCTTTGAGCAGGTGAACCTGGAAAGTCTGCCTAATTGGGAAGAGAAGCAGCTATTCAAAGAGTAATTAAATAATTCCTTTTATTTGAATTTATGTACTCATAGAATACTGGAACCTTTGCCTAAAAGTCAATTCGGTTTTAGATTGGCATTTCTTTTACTATTCTAATATCTCAAGTGACAGGAATACTACAAATTAAGATTCACTAATGTTTGTATTGACTGCAGTTTCATGGAAGATCATAACACAGCTACATTCCCTTCTAAAAAGTTAGTCCTCTTTCATATTATTTGTTCATGTTACTTTTTCAAATTCATAGGTTAGATCTCGTGTGTTCATCTTTCTTTCTGGATTTTTCTTCCTTTTTATGGTTGCAGATATTATAACCTTGATGCTTATTACCAACGCCAATTGGAGAAGGAAATGAAAAAGGGATTCACTAAAGTCGTGGATTCAGAACGTACTATATTTAATGATGAAGAGCAGCGAAGGTAAATTTTTCTTTCCCATTGAATTGAACATTATTTAAAGTCATTTGTTGATTCATTAATACATTTAGGTAGTGTTTGCAAACTCTAAAAATAGCACTTTTGTGCTCTCTTTTTTTCCCAGCACTTTGGGAGTGGGAAAACCAACTTCTGCTTATCTTATGCAGAAATAAGCTAGAAGCTGAAAGTACCCTAGACCACCTTTTAGCTTCAGCTTCCAGCTTCAACCTTTTTTTGAACTTTTCACTTTTTTTCCTAACACTTATCACTTTTACTACAACTTTTAACCACTTAAACTTGTATTCTAACTTCTCCAAAAACACAAGTGTTTGCAAACACGTACTTAGTAACTACCATTTCTTCCACACTTTTCTTTGTCACAGGCAAGAAGTACAATTAGCGCGTGAAAGACAAAAGGAAGAACAGGTTGAGGCATTGAAACGGGAAATGCAGAGTGGAATGGTATACTCTTTACGCGTAACTTTTTTTCATCCATATCAAAAGCATAGTATTTGTTATCTGTGTTAATTCTGCTTGGTGGTTGTATTCTAGGCTCAAGCAATGAAAGAGCAATCTCGACTCCGGGAAGAGATGAATTACCAATACAAGCTTGGTAACTTTGAGGTAAGGATAACTCATAAGTAATAACCTGAAATTGTTTACTAGAATGAATCTCGTCTCCCAAGTCCTAACAGACAAGTTTTCTTCTACTTTTATAGGCAGCAGCGGCTATTCAGAGAAGGTTGGATCCAGATGTGGCTATGTAAAAAATTCAGCACAACTGCTGTAATAAGCTACGACTTTATGTATTATCAACCACAAATGCTTCTTGATTTTGTTTAGCTAGCAATTAGGCACTTTTTCCTTTTCTAGGGGGATTTTCTGTCTTTTATGGGTCTGTCACTAAACTTAATAGGTTCTAATACTTTTGAAGTTTAGTCATTGGTAATAGTATCTAAAAAATCAAATAACCATATTCATTTACTGAAAATTTACACTTATATGTCTTTTCATTTGCCAAAAGTTTAGTTACAAAAAATGATTTTTTCCTACTTTTATTTTAAACTATGTCTGTGTGTTTATGTTGGTACAACGATTTCCATAATTGAGTCATATTGTTCAAGAAAACATTGCAATTTTAGTTCCTAGAGTAGCAACATACGGAAAAGCATCTTGGGTCGGGTTTCGGGTAGCCAATCATTAGGGGCAGCCGTCGGGTTGAGTTTCGGGTTATCATATTCCCTTTCCGAAGTTGACCAGTAAACTGGGGTGCCTCAAATTTTCTGATCGGGTTTTGGGTATTATTATTTATTTGTTTTTATAATTTTATCATGTATCAGTTTACAGTTTACACAATTTCCCTTATGCTTTCTGTATTTTTCTTGCTTCACTTTAATTCGGAAGAGACAAAAGATAAAAGCCCATTAAATGTCATTGTTTCGAAATACATAGAAAGTAGTTCAATTACTCAAATTGTCTAATCAAATTAAAATCCACAAATGAAAGTCGCGGTGATATAACTAGAAGCACGGACAAATTAAAAACCTAACCATTCATCAGCGGAAATTATCAATATCCTCGTTGGAACCGTGAAATTCTCTGGAGCCCATGAAATTTCGTCTCAATATCAATAACAGTTGATTTGCAACATATTTTCATCCCCTTCAAAACTTGAGCATTCTTCAATAGATATCTCACCATTTCGAACTCATAATCCTCTGCACATCCGAATTGATCAATTGTAATAGTTCTAAGACGTGATGATAGACATGAAGGCACTTGTTGAGACTCTATCCAACACTTTAGATTTTTATCAACCTGCGAGTCGCAACATATGAAACAAGAAAGACATTGAAAAAAAAAAACTACTACAAAAACTTGTCAATTGCATCAACATACCTTAGAGATAATAAGGACTTGAAG
The DNA here is from genome assembly GCA_958496215.1 of Verbena officinalis. Classification (NCBI taxonomy): domain Eukaryota; kingdom Viridiplantae; phylum Streptophyta; class Magnoliopsida; order Lamiales; family Verbenaceae; genus Verbena; species Verbena officinalis. The sequence continues at coordinate 28,048,930 of OY292389.1, forward strand.
ATTATCAGCACTTTCGAGGAACTTCGTGATAAAATGCCAATCGGCAAACAATTCAAGCTTGATTAAGTTACCAAATCTCATAGTTGAAGATGCGAAGGCCGAGTCAAGAAACTGCAAAAAAGAAAAGCTTAGCTATTAAATAGCTGAGACTTTACAATGATAAAGACAGCAAGAGAAATTAAATATCAAGCAAACAGTACCTTTGTATAAACAATTGATAATTTTAGGCACTCAGCATTACTGAGCTTATCAACAAATTCTAACACATTGCTAGAATAAACAGCCTCGTCTTCTTTAACATACTTATTTTCGATACAAATATCTGCTTCAACTAAAGATGTTAGTGTACGAGCTGTGATTTGCTTCGATTAAGAATCCTCTACCTTGAGATATCTAACTGCAGGAGCATCTATCTCGAGCCTATAATCAAATGGATCAACCTCAACTTCCTTATCATGAATGTGAAAATTGACCTTCAGACATTTTATAGTAGATGAAGATATCCTACAATGGACTAAATCGTATTCCATGATTCCTTCAATAAACAATTCTTCAAGCACCGAACAACCAGATATCAAGTGCGGAAGTGTTTCATCTCTGTACTGATAATCGACATAGTAAAGATGGAGCTTCTTGAGGCTAGGTAAACAAACAACAGTTCAGATTTTGAACATTATGCAGCATCAAAACATTGTTGATGATATCTGAAAATCGTGCTTTGGTTTCTTTTTAGCGAATAATGCTTATTAATCTGAGATCTATATTTGGAACATCAGTCCAGAGAAGTCTCCATCTTCTCGCTAAAATGCTTGTGGTGATGGAGTCATCCGTAGTGAGAAAAGAGAGTATGTGACAGAGTATTGGGTCAGGCAACTCGCTGAGTCTATCCATTGACGGCACTATCAAATTTTCACCCTTCCGATCTTCGTTTCATTATATAAGTTTTGTTTCGCTTAGCCCGGTATGTCCCGGTACTGTACATTGTACAGCACACTTGCTATGTTTTGAATCCGATGAATCATCAATCGATATTATTTTCCAATAATTTCAATTTTACAATAGTATTGGCTTTTTTGCAATTAAAGGATAAAATACGCCATATGTCAAACATAAATAAAGTATATTTGAAAGGAAAAATATCATTTTCAGTTGTAAAGTTTAGTTCAATTTCTACGTTGATTCACGGGGTTCTTGAGTCTGATAATTGTGCTCTAATCAAATGTGAAACAATTGTCCTGAGCTATTAGAATGTTAATTGAGAGTCTTTGTGGGATGTTAAAGGAACTTATTTCATATCATTTTTCCTTTTAGAAAGATATAACTTTTGGGGGACATCTAAAATAAGGTAGTCCGGTAAAAATTTAATATTAGGTAGGGGTTATTTAATTGACACCTAATATACATATATTTTTTAATAGGTTAAAGAAAATAATTTATTACCGGTTACCTATAACAAGTTTTTCTTCTAAACAAATAAATTTTAAAAGAAATTAACTACAAATTTCAACATGTAATTTACGTAATTGTAGCTCGTTAATTAGGTAACTTGTATAAAGTGGGCATCTACTTGTAATATGATACCATATATTTGGATCATACCATATATTGTACCATAAATTTACTTAAAACAGTACTCATGGAATCCGCATTAATTTTTTTTACTCATGGATTCTTGATGATTTAGCTGATTTTATACGAACAATTACAAATAATATTATTATATATTATAACTCAACAATAATATTATAAATGAAAAAAACAATTTCTAACGTAAATCTTACAATTATAGTCAAGATTACAAATAAACACAGGCTAAATCATGATATATAATTTTTTTCAAAAATAAAATATAATTTTTTGCATTGTAATTAGCCTTTGAGTAATTTTTTATAAGCTTATTAATCACTTATCTCTAAATATATAAAAAAATTAAAATATTAGCAAGTCAATAATGGATAGGAGGTTACCATAACCTAATTAATAGATAGGAAAAATATTATCTTACGGTGGCGGTTAGTTTAAGAAGTGTACAACCCATTTTTAGCCACTAAATACACGGGGAAGAACTTCAAGTAGAGTGGGTCCCATTATTTAAATGATTAAGACTAATTAAAATTAAATCTAATACCATATATTTTTAATTAATTAATATTTGTTTTTATCCATAATTAAATCTAACTCCTTTTAATAGTTCTCTTAAACTCAAATTTTATAGTTTAATAACATATTATTATACATAAGTATATTAATGAATAAATATATGAAGAAGACTATTCAAACTCTAACTTCCACTATAATTAGGATTCTTTATTAAATTATATATCAACAATTCAATGTCAATATCTAACTCATGATTCAATTATTATACGGAGTCCTTTGTTAGCTTTAGAGAAGAGCAAGTTTATTTTTTTTTTACCAAATAATTTAACTTATTTGGTTATGCATAGAAACAAGTTTGGAGTTAAAAAGAGTGCCAACCAACCATGAAAAATAAGTTTTCAAAATTCCTATAGTGGATATATCGTTGTTAATAATCGAGTCACAATATTACTTTTTACTTTATTTTTACTGTTGAGTTTGAGATAAATTTTACGCACATAAAAAACTAAATATTTTATTATCATAGTTCATAATTTTTTTTCTTTTTAACTATTTAATCACTATTATCATTATATTGTTTAACCATATTTTAGATTTTGGCTTATAGTATTATTCACATCTATTCTTTAATTTTATGTTAATAGATTAATATACTTATTTATAATTTTTTTTGGTAACATACTTATGTATAGTAATATTGTACAAAATCATAGAACTTGAATCTAAAAGGACTATAAAAAAGAGTTGGATTAAATGATGGGTCAAAATAAATATTACTTAAAAGTATATGTATGATAATAAATTTAATTTTAATCCGTCCTAAACATTTAATTAGTGGGGCCCAATTCCTTTTAAGTCTTCCGTGTTTTTGTGGTTAAAATTGGGCGGTACACCCATCAATTTACATCTGTAAGATTAGCCTGATTGTAATAGATAATAGGTAAATAAGACTTCTATAGCATGTTACAGGTACTCTAATAAAGTACCATTCCTAATGTTAAACTTTTATTAGTCTACCTGATTTTAACCTATTAAAATATATATGTATATTAGATGTTAATTAAAGAACCCCTACCTAATATTAAACTTTTACCGGAGTACCTGATTTTAGCCTACCCCAACTTTTGGTCCCAAAAATTTAACTTAATTTTCTTATTGAATCCCAAATTCCAAAATCATAATAAAAAATGAATAATTGGGGAATAGACGAATGGTGATTTGTTAAGAAAAAAACTAAAAAAGTTACAAAAACAAAGTATAAAAACGCATATAATTCGAAAGAGAAAATATTATTTTCTCGGATTTATATATGACTGTAAGAGATATTTTCGTAATTAAAATTCTCCAATAATTATTATTAAAAAGTCTAATTATTTTTACTAACAAATTGATGATTACTTTCTTTTAATAATTTTATAAAAATTGATAGTACTTATAAGGAAGCTTTTCATTTTTTATATTAAAAACCTGGATCTAATATATTTTTAATTATTGAATTACTTTTTATTGATATTAATTAGATGACTTCTACTAATTTTATCTAATTAAATTAATTAATCAACAGTTAATAATAGTTATAAGTTATCCAGAAATACCAGTCCAAACTCAAAAGTCAAAACAGTCACCTCACTAAAAACGTAACTATCATCATTAGAGTTCAGAATCTTCAATCCAGCCAAATCCACAAACCTACGCTGGTTGATATCGCAACAGACCTTTCTAGAATCATTGGTTACTAAATAGCCAAGCAAATAAAATATAAAACAAACTAATCAATACTCAATTTGAAGATTAATTGTCAGACACTCATGTAAACTCGGTTCATCAAGCAGTACAAACCAAGCTTGAAATTTTCTCTTGTTTGATAAAAAACTTAAAGCTCGACCCAAACCCGAGTCGATTAGAGCTCAATTTGAGACGACTCGATTTAAGATCGTTTGAGCTCAGTTCGAAGTAATAAAACCAGTTCAAACAAAATTTGAAGCTTAACAAGGAAATCAATCAAGCTCGAACATAATATGTTCGGCTCGACTCAGTTACTCGTTTACTTCCCTGCAAGCAAACTATCAAAACTGGGACAAACAAGTGTCAATCATGCCATATCTGAGCAAGCAAACAATCTCTATTTCAGTGTATTCCTCTTATTGGAATTTCCATGAAGATCATTCCACAATGCTAACAAAATTAGATTAAGTTTGCCACTTTTGCAGGCCACTCCAACAAAAGCAAATACATCGATCAATATCAAACAATAATTAGTTACTAAACCAGACAATATCTTTTTGCACAAAAATTAGCTGAACACATAGCAAGTTGCATTAAAGCTCAACTTCAAAAAGCAGTTCTTAAGAAAACATTTGGTTGTTAGTTAAAGAGATCAGAAGTTATAACTTAAGACCACTAGCAAAAGAAAGGGAAAATGCAACAGCCCCAACAATATTTTCAGTGGAAAGCAAGCTCACATGCTTCAGAGCCTCTCTGAAACAGCGAAATTATCTTGAGCGCACAATGTTTATCATGTAAATCATCAGAATTTGATTCTATTTCCATTCTCTTCAAGACTCTAGCATTCTTCAAAAGATACCTTACCATTGCAAACTCATTCTCCTCATGCCCGAATATATTAATTGTTATAGTTGTAAGATGTGATAATAGACATTGATGGGGAATATCTTGGAGAATACACGTGGCACAATCTTGAGAGGGTCAAACGCCATGTGTATCTAAACCAGGGTCAACCCACGTTTGGCTCAAGAACATGCTCGATGATCGAGCACATGGTTCATCCTGATACCTCGACCGTCATAACAACTGTAGAACCTCCCGTGGGCCCTAGATCGACCCCTCCATGCTCGAGGATCGATATTCGACTCACCACACCTCCAAGAGCGTGGCTTGGGGGTCGACCTCCGAAGGGCCGAATCTGCCTCATCCCCACACGGTCGACCCCGCCGTAGCCGCATTAATTGCGCCGTATCTGCTCTGACTGCTTTCCGTACTCTGTATCTCCAGAAGTGACAGGCAATCATTCCTGTCAGGGAATGAATCAGACCCGAGGCACAGGCATTAATTGCCCCACGGTCGGGGCCATACCCAGTAGGTGGGAAGTCTCCCTATAAATACCCCCATCATTTATTATGGTAAGCTTCTTCCGATTGATAGCTCTGACTTTCATCTCCTCTTTACGAATACCCTATTCTAAACTGACTTAATTCAGTGGAGTGGCTACGCCGGAGACAACCCCCTCCGGCCAAGTAACCCCGTGCTAGTGCTTTTCAGGTCAAAGTCGGACTCCCCTTTACAAATTCAACTGTTTGTCGGAACTACGTGGCTGATCCAGACCGCTTACCAAAAACCGACGTCATCAGTTTGGCGCCGTCTGTGGGAAATATCAAGGCTTTCGACCTTTGAGCAATCAAGCGTTAGCCATGGCGAACAAGAAAACAAAAAGCACCCACAGCATCGTCAGGACTCGATCTCAAATCGGGGCCGATCGAGCCGCAGCCGCGGCTGAAGAACAGGCGGCCTTCGCCGCCCGACTCGAAGAGATCGACCGCCCTCAGGGGGCGAACCCTCTCGACGAGGTGGAGGAGGACGCTATCTCACGTGCGGACCTACCCGCGGTCATACTCCCGGCTCAGCCATCAGCCCAAGACTTAGCCGCGTACACCAGTCAGGTTTACGAAGAAGCTAAGCAGGCTCTCGAGGCGGGAAGGCCCATAAGGGTGATTCCTCTCACAGTCAATATCACTGAGCCCTCTCCCATACAATATCGGCTATCTCGACCTCCGCCTGTCCCGCGGGCTCAAACTCATGCAGGAAGGGGGAACGAGGGCCGCAGGCCTGAAGCTGCCCGACCTCCGCGATATCCTGCTGACCATGCCCCAGAAGGGGAAGATGAGAATAATGGCCACACGGTCCGAAGGCCAGAAAAGGCGCATGTCGCCGAGCAAGATAACGAGCCGGAAGAGGAGGGCTACTATGATGATGAATATGATCGAGAAGAATACGACGATCAAATCAACGAAAGGGACTACGTCCCCCCCTCCCATCCGTCGGAGGGCATATTCACAGCCTATCCGACCTGTACATCCACATCATGTCCGCCCTACGGGCGGACTCATGCAGGACGCTAGACGTCCCCCTCCTCCCCGACTTCCAGTCAGGGAGAGGTTAACAAACAAATACGCCGGCGTCCCACCATTCGGGGATTTGAGAGACAGACTTCCCCCCCGACGTGACGCAGCTCGTAACGAGCAATGGGAACCCGAGCGTGATGCGCGAAGCCGGCGACAGAAGCTGTCGCCATTTACAGAGGAGATCCTCAGCGAGGATCCAGGGTCGACCGCCATTCCTCGGGACCTTCCTATCTACGATGGGAAAACCGACCCCGGTGACCACATAACCGGCTTCGAGTTGTCTATGAACCTGTTCCCCCATACCCCGCACACATGGGCCAAGGTTCTAGCCACCACCTTCAAAGGGGCGGCGCTCGACTGGTTCCTCAGGCAACCTCCCGCCTCCATAAGGTCTTATGACGAGCTCTCCACAGCGCTCGAAGGCCACTTCTCCCCCCTAATCCAAGATAGGCTTGGGGTGTCACGGTTGGATTCCATTGTCCAGGGAGTGAGCGAATCCCTAAGGGATTACTTCACTCGGTTCAATGCAGAACTGGTCCGTGTCGCACCGCCGGACCTGGCAGTCGTTCTCAGCGCCTTGGGGAAAAACTGTCACTACCGAGACTTCACCAAGGATATCCTTGGCCGAGTTCCCATAAACAGCCTAAGGGACATCCAGGACTGCGCCACGAAGTGGATGGACTATGAGGAGATCGAAGGGAGCTACTGGGAAAATCACGGGCAAGCCATGCTGCGAAGCATTGGTCGAGCCCCCGCTCACAACAATTACTACAATCGATCTCGCGGCCCTGAAGAACGGAGTCCTCCTGCGACCAGTCGAGGGAAGAATAAGGGTCGTCAAGAGAGCGGCGCTCGACCAAAAGGAAGCTCGAACACTCGGCGGCCCGATCGGGAAAAGTACGAGCCCCTGATATGCGCGGTAGGGGATATCCTTCCTAAAATCCCTGGGAAACTCCTCAATTACCCCAAGAAGCTGAAGCTTAACCTGCGGAAGATCGATGACTCTAAATACTGTGAGTTCCACGATCAGCCGGGGCATGATACAAACGACTGTAACCAGCTGAAGGATGAAATCGAGAGGCTCATCCAAGGGGGGCATCTGGCCGAGTTTGTCAAGAGATTGAAGAGGAATAGGGATCGAGGGCGAGAACGGCGCTGCAATGAGAACGAGGACAGGCGGTCGAGGTCTAGGTCTCGATCGCCCCCACCCAAACAAAATCAACGGGATGGAAAACAGGCCATCTCCCCTAACACGATCCCAAATGCGCTAACCCGCGGTCGAATTGATATGATTGTGGGGGGCCCCGACGGGGGAGATACCAGGACGTCCAGAAAGAGAGGGATTCGCCGCGCTCAAACCAGCCTTCATGGCCCCCACGAAGTGCTGCCAGTAGAGCTTGGGGAAGAATGGAAGCAAACGGAAGTGGCTTTCAGCGGTAGGGACTTTCATCTAGATCCCCATCGGGACGGCGTAACGCCGAGTTGTCCGATGGTGGTAACTTTAGATATTGCAAACTACGCTGTAAGTAAATGTTTGGTTGATACTGGAGTTAGCTCGAACATTGTTCTTTACTCGACTCTTCAGCGAATGCATTTGAGTAAATTGAGATATGAACCAGTAAAGGCTTTGGTGGCTCGATCATCACCCCAAAGGGCCAGATTAAAATGCTCACTTCCATGGGCGTCCATCCCGCTCGAACGACGATGGAAATTAATTGGGTCGTCGTCGATATCCCCGACTTCCCTTATAACATGATTTTGGGTCGACCCGGCCTCATTGACTTCAAGGCCGTCATCTCGACCTACCACCAAAAGATCAAACTCCCGACTCCCTACGGGATCGGGGAAGTGTGCTGTGATTTGGCCGAGTCTTGGGCTTGCTACGCAATTGCTAACGAGGCTCGACCCTACACAGAGGATGCGCTTAAACCTGACGATCTCATCATGGATGATGCAGACGAAGACGAAAGGATCCCCGACCCAGAAAGAGATGGAGCCTCGCGCTCCAAAATGAGTACCCACGAAGCTCGAAAGAAAAGGAAGGTGGACGAGTCCCGACTGTCGGCAGCGGAGGACACTCGGTTGGTCCAACTCGATCCTCAGGATCGAGAAAAAACCACCAGGGTCGGAGCAAGTCTCGAGGAAAAACAATTGGAGTGCCTCACCATCTTCCTGCAGGAGAATGCGGACGTCTTTGCCTGGAAAGCCAAAGATCTGGAGGGGGTCGATCCAAGGGTAATCTCGCACTACCTAAACATTGACCCTGCCTTCAAACCCATAAAACAAAGACTAAGGACCCAAAGTGTCGTCCGCAACGCGATCATCGAAGATGAAGTCAACAAATTGCTCGATGCCGGATATATCACTCTGGAAAAGTATGTCGATTGGCTTTGCAATGTGGTCCTCGTGGCCAAAACGGGAGGCAAATGGAGGATGTGCAACGACTTCACTGACCTAAATCGGGCGTGTCCTAAGGACCCTTACCCGTTACCTCGGATCGACCAACTAGTCGACTCGACCGCCGGATGTGAGCTAATGAGCATGATGGATGCCTTCCAAGGGTATTATCAGATTAGGATGGCTCCCCAAGAACAAAAACACACGGCGTTCATCGTTGTCAAGGGGATATATTGCTTCAAAGTAATGCCATTCGGGCTGAAGAACGCAGGAGCCACCTATCAAAGGATGGTTAACCTGATATTTGACCCCTTGATTGGAAAAACGGTAGAAGTTTATGTTGACGACATGATCGTCAAGAGTTTGAAGGCGGAAAATCATCAAAACGACCTCAGTGAGATGTTTGCCTTGTTAAGAAAGCATCGCCTCAAGCTCAATCCCATGAAATGTGTTTTCGGGGTTAAAGGAGGGAAGTTTCTGGGATACATGGTGAGCCAACGAGGGATCGAGGCCAACCCGGAAAAAATCTCGGCCGTTATTAACATACCACGACCGGAAACCATCAGGGGGGTCCAACAATTAGTCGGGCGAATTGTAGCACTCAACAGGTTCATATCTCGATCGGCCGAGCGTAATTTGCCCTTTTTCAAAATATTGAGAGATGTGAAGAAGTTTGAGTGGACGGAGGAGTGCGACCGAGCCTTTGAAGAAATGAAGAGATACCTGGCATCCGCTCCGCTGATCGCCAAACCCGAGTAAGGGGAGATACTCTATCTCTACCTCGCCGTCTCAGACGAAACCATAAGCTCGGTTCTAGTAACCATCAGGGATCGGAAACATCTCCCGGTATATTATGTAAGCAAAATCCTACACGGAGCAGAAACTCGATACCTAGAGATCGAGAAGTTTGCGCTAGCCTTAGTGGTCTCTTCGAGGAAGCTACGCCCATATTTTCAAGTGCACGAGATCGTTGTCCTGACCGACCAGCCACTGAAGCAGGTGATGGCAAAACCAGATAATTCAGGTCGACTGATTAAGTGGGCTGTTGAGCTTGGGCAATTTGACATCACTTTCCAACCCAGGGTCGCCATACAAGCTCAAGTCCTCGCAGACTTTCTGGTCGAGAAAACAACCATGGCAAAGACACCTAAAAGCAAGAACACTCATTGGCTCCTGAAGGTCGACGGTTCGTCGACCGCCCAGGGCGGAGGTGCGGGGATTTCTTTAACAAACCCGGAGGGGTTAGATCTGGACTTTGCCGTCGGTCTGAACTTTCGGGTCACCAATAACGAAGCGGAGTATGAAGCACTCATCGCAGGACTGAAAACCGCACTCGAAAGCGGCGCCAAGTCGATCGCGGTTATCACCGATTCGCAACTCGTTGCACACCAAGTCCAAGGACTCTACGAGGCCCGAGAGGAAAACATGATCAAATACTTGGAAGTGGTACGCAAGCTAACAGCCCGGCTCACCAGCTTCGCGATCAACCAAGTGCCCCGGGAGGAAAACACAAGGGCCGACGTGTTGTCAAAGCTTGCCAACGGTCTCAAGGGCACCGAAGAGCGCGAAATCACCTTCAAAATCGCCAATCATCGAGCCATCGACGGGCCCGAGGCAGCCATAGTCATGATCGACCCCGAGAAGCCCTGTTGGCTCGATGAAATTGTGTTATATTTAAGAAACGGAGTGCTGCCACAGGATCGAAACGCCGCTCGACGATTACGTCACCGGGCCACAAGATACACCCTCGATCCCGAAGGTCGACTCTACAAGCGTGGTAACCGCCGACCCCCAATGAGGTGTCTCCGACCCTCGCAAGTTGAAGAGGTTCTCTACGAGATCCACGTAGGAAGCTGCGGCAACCATGCGGGAGGCCGATCTTTGGCTAGGAAAGTAACACGAGCCGGCTACTTTTGGCCGACCCTCGAGAGAGATGCCGAAAGATGTTCCAAGCGTTGCGTCAAGTGCCAAAAAACAGGAAATTATTCCCACAAGCATGCCGCGGAAATGATAGCGATCGATGTTTCATGGCCATTTGATCAATGGGGGATCGACATAGTGGGGCCGCTCCCAACGTCCACCGTGCGACAGGCTGAATATTGCATCGTGGCCTGCGAGTACTTCTCCAAGTGGGTCGAGGCAATAGCCGTTAGGAAGACAACCTCTAAAGTCATCCAAAGCTTCATATGGAAGAATATAGTATGCCGGTTCGGAGTGCCTCGAATCCTAATTTGCGATAATGGGCCTCAATTCAGAGCCGATGACATGAAAGAATGGTGCAAGGACCATGGGATCGATCAGCGTTTCGCTTCGGTCAGATACCCAACAAGCAAATGGGCAAGCGGAAGTGACCAATCGCACCATCCTTCGAAGTCTCAGCGCTCGACTTGACGCCAAAAGGAAGGCATGGGCAGATGAGCTCGATGAGGTTTTATGGGCCTACAGGACCACCCCGCGGACCGCCACAGGCGAAACTCCATTTGCTCTCGTCTATGGGTCGGAAGCCTTGATTCCCACGGAGTTGCTCCACGAGACTGCTCGAGTCTCACACTTCCAGTTGGCTCAAAACAACTAAGGGCGAGCGCTCGAGCTAGATCTTATTGAGGAGAAGCGCCATCGTGCGTTAGGACGAATGCAGCAACACAAGGCGGCTGCCGCTCGAAGCTACAACAAAAACATTCGACCATTAAGCTTTCAAGTGGGCGATCTAGTCCTAAGAAAGGTTGAGGTGTCTAGAAAAGTTAAGAAGCTCGAGGAGAAATGGGATGGACCGTACCGTGTTGCACGAATCGCCAAAAACAACGCATATAGGCTGGAAACCTTAGGCTCGGAATCTGAAGAGTTGCCTCGACCGTGGAATGCCTACAATTTAAAATTGTATTATCCTTAGAACCGATCCTTACGGGATTCGGATATGTAACTCCCCTCGAAGGGCCCTACTTGTAATAGCTGTGTGTGTGTTGAGTACATCATAAGAATTCTTGTTTTAGCAACATCTACGATCACTCAGCACTTTAGCAACGAAGCTAGGGACTTGAGCGTAAAACTCGAGCCCCCCAAAAAAAAAAACAATCCTTTATTGAAGCTACGCTTCAGCCAATGAGTGGGGGACTCGAGCGTAAAGCTCGAGCCCACAAAGTTGAAAACAATTCTTTGTTGAAGCTACGCTTCGGCAAAGAAGTTGGGACTCGAGCGTAAAACTCGAGCCCACAAAGTCGAAACAATCCTTTGCTGAAGCTACGCTTCAGCAAAGTAGGTGGGACTCGAGCATAAAACTCGAGCCCACAAAGTTACCAATCATTTGTTGAAGCTACGCTTCAGCGAAGGAACTGGAACTCGAGCATGAAACTCGAGCCCGAACCCTTGGTGGGAACTAAGTTTCAACAAGTAAAGTAAGGATTCGAGTGAAATTTAATAGCAAAGGAGGACACAAATGAAAAATTACTAAATTTCATTAAGATCAATAGGAATATTACAACAAGGCTCGAGCCTATTGCTCGAGGATAGAATCCTATTACAATTCAAAAATGGAAAAAGGTTCAAGGATCGGCAGGGGCAGCCGGCTCGCTCGGACCAGCCTCGAGCGCCAAAGAGCTCAACCACTCGAGTTCCGCCGCGGACCACTCAGGATCGGCCTCATTTGGATCAACAGAAGGGAACAGGCGATCCATAGTGGGCTCCAGCGGTTCGTCCTTCCCGTCGTACGGCTTCTTCATAAGCTCGGCAAGAAGCCTTTGGACCACGAAGCCATACGGATGCTGGTCAGGCTCGGACGTTTCAACGGTAGTCTTCGTCACTACCGCTTGAGCCTCGGCGTTGGGGGCAACCTGCTTCTGAGGGCGAGGGTCGTCTGCAGCTATTCCGACCTTGGAGAGGTTAGCACCTGGGACGATCAAGTTCTGGGCCTGTAATTGAGCCAAGCAGAGCGCATGGCCTTCTTTAAAATCATCAAACGCCTTAATGGCGCTGGCCTTCTCGAACATGGGCCCCTCCACGAATTTCTTCACGGCCCATCGCCCCATTGCCATCTGGGCTTTTTGGAGGAAGCCGCGAGCCTTGCGGCAGTACTTGGCCTCCATCTCCCGCTCGGCCGCCGCTCGACCAGCAGCCTGCCCCTTCACGAAACCCTCTTGGGCCTCGAGCCTGAGGGATCGAGCCTCCCCCTCGAGCCTAGAGACTTCGAGGGTTCGCTCCTCGACAGCCCCCAGAAGCTCAACCTCCCTCTCCTTGAGCTTTTTGTTCTCCGACTCCAGCAGTTGGGCAGACTGCTGAAACCCTTGGGCTTGCCTCTTCCAATCGCCCTCTTTCTGCTCCTCGACCTCCTTCTTGAGGTCGACCCACCGCCTCTTGTAGAATTGCTTCCTCGACCGGAGGGCCTTGGCGTATTGCACTAGGCCATGAGCGATCGGGGCCGTGCGCTGCAAGGTCGGCACAAAGAGAGTAAATCAGTTCAAAATCGAGTAAAGAAACTTGAGATTAATAAATGAAATACGATAATTACTTACAGACATAAAGGCGGTGGCGAGATTACGCTCGAAGGTCTCTAGCGACCATTCGGCCATGCGCCTGTGGTCGGGCTCGGTCGCCACCGACCGCCAGATGGCCTTCACGGCCTCAAAATCTGATCCCGCATTAAGAAGGGATCGGGGTTGCCCCTCGACTAGCTCCGGGACCCCCCCCCCCCGGGAAGTGGGGCTCGGCCACGGGAAGGTAATCCCTTATGCGGCGCGCCATAAACTCGGCGCTCGTCTCGGAGCCCGAGTCGTCCGCCGGGAGGGCCTCGCTAGTCGACCCTTTGCCCTTCATCTTTTTGCACTGGGGAGCAGGTTTGCGGGCGGGCCTGGGAGCAACTCTTTTTCGGGACAGAGGCTCGGCCGCCTCCTCCTCTTCCTCTTCTAGGTCGACCGGGGCGGGGTCGACCGCTCGGCTGGATCCCTCGGAGGGCCTTTTGAATAGCCCCTTGCCGAGTCCGGGGCCTTGGCGGGGTAGCGACAGACCTGCCCCTGTATCCGCGCCGAGGATCGCAGGCTCGACCGCGGGAAGCTCGGGCCGGCTCCGGACGGCCTCGTTGAGCTCGGCCAGTTTCTCCTCGGCCACCATCTCGTGCTCGGGCAACAGAGCCTTGCCCAAGCTTTGAAGGAAAGAGGTTCGGGATGCCATGAGGATGCTGGTATCTGCAAAACAGCAAATCGATTAGAAACAGTTGGAGAAATATATGATTAGCTTAAAGTAAAGAAACAGAAGGAAAAAAGACATGTACCCAGGACAAACCCCTCTCGCACTCTCCCACAACCGATACCCACGGCCGCTAAATTTTCCTCGCGGCAGAAAGTCCTACAGTCGAGCAGGACTTGGTTGGGGCAAACCTCCCGGCCCAAGAACCCCATGATCAACTCAATCGACTCCTCAAGGTCCTCATCCTTGGAGGGTCGGAGGGTCGGAGGCCTATTGTCTTCCCATTGGGTCGGGATTAAGAAACCCTCAGGGTGTTGGACGATCACGAACTCTGCCTTCCATTGATCGCCGTGAGAGGATGTGGGAATGGAGAATATCTTTTTACCCCTCTTCTGGGATAAACTGTAGAAGCCCTCGCCCGAAGGGGAAGAAGCGGAGAGGGTGAACATCTGGAATAACCGAGCCCGAGTCGGCTCGAGCCTCAGGATCCTCATCAAAATGAAGAAGCAGGAGATGAGGGAGAAGCAGTTGGCAGTCATCTGGCTCGGGCAAACGCGTAAGCTCCGGAACAAGCTGGTATATTGAGTGTTCCCGACCAAGCGGAACCCGTTCATGACCGCGTTGTAATTGACGGCTATCTCTCCGTGAGCTTGCCTGCCAGGACATCGTCCTTGGCTGCCGCTCGGATAGTGTACGGCGCAGGCAGGTTCAATCGATCTACGATCCTCTCGAACTGCTCACCAGAAACTCCTCCCACTATGCTATCATAGGGAGCAGGGGCTCCCCTCTCCGACTGTGGGGGATCGACCCCAGCGTCTCTCGATCCTCCCCTCTCCGACTGTGGGGGATCGACCCCAGCGTCTCTCGATCCTCCCGCCGACTTTTCCGTGGGAGCGGCGGGAGTCTTACTGCGGTACGCGCGCTGGGGCAAAGCTGCAGCCCGACGGCGCGACCGAACGGTGGTCGCCTTCTCGCGACCACTGGTGGAGGTGGCCCTGTTCTCGTTGTCTCCTGCGGCCCTACGGGATGTAACCTCAACCTCGGACTCTGAGTCGATGTCAAACCCTAAGTCGACTACGTCAAAGCGGGCTTCATACTCTCTCAACCTCTCACTCGATCCCTCAGACGCTCCCGACATTTTTTATAATTGTAAATAAAATGCAAGAGTTGAGGGTCGGGGATTACCTAAAGAGTGGACGGTGTTCTACGCTCGAATCAAATTCCTTCGCCTGTGATTTTCTCGCTAAAATTGCTTCTGCTCGGAGCGAATATTCAAGAAACGTGAGAAATGAGAAAGGGTTAGGCCCTTATTTATAGTAGTCAGGCCTCGGAATACGGAACGTCGCCATAATTACTCTTTATTAGGCTGTCGGATCAAGTGTGCCTTCCCAAGAACGAACTGGCGGTCGAGCTACTTTATTGTCGGTTGTGTGCAACGGTAATAACGGGGTTGCGTGGCCCAACCAAAAGAGGCCACGTGTATCGAGCTTCGAGGTGGCGGTCGAACTCAGATCCCGGTCGAATAAATTCGACCGAAACCTGGGGGACTCGTGATGGGGAATATCTTGGAGAATACACGTGGCACAATCTTGAGAGGGTCAAACGCCATGTGTATCTAAACCAGGGTCAACCCACGTTTGGCTCAAGAACATGCTCGATGATCGAGCACATGGTTCATCCTGATACCTCGACCGTCATAACAACTGTAGAACCTCCCGGGGGCCCTAGATCGATCCCTCCATGCTCGAGGATCGATATTCGACTCACCACACCTCCAAGAGCGTGGCTTGGGGGTCGACCTCCGAAGGGCCGAATCTGCCTCATCCCCACACGGTCGACCCCGCCGTAGCCGCATTAATTGCGCCGTATCTGCTCTGACTGCTTTCCGTACTCTGTATCTCCAGAAGTGACAGGCAATCATTCCTGTCAGGGAATGAATCAGACCCGAGGCACAGGCATTAATTGCCCCACGGTCGGGGCCATACCCAGTAGGTGGGAAGTCTCCCTATAAATACCCCCATCATTTATTATGGTAAGCTTCTTCCGATTGATAGCTCTGACTTTCATCTCCTCTTTACGAATACCCTATTCTAAACTGACTTAATTCAGTGGAGTGGCTACGCCGGAGACAACCCCCTCCGGCCAAGTAACCCCGTGCTAGTGCTTTTCAGGTCAAAGTCGGACTCCCCTTTACAAATTCAACTGTTTGTCGGAACCACGTGGCTGATCCAGACCGCTTACCAAAAACCGACGTCATCAGACATGTAGGCACTTGTTCGGGCTCCTTCCAACATTTTAAATCCGTGTCAACCTAGTCACAACATAAAAATTAAAACAATTTAGTTCATTGTTTAACCCCTTCATTCATAAAAAAAGGCAAGAACGATAAGGGATGAGCATCAGAGAAACTGAGAAACTTTGTGTATTGCATTAACAAACCTCAAGCATAACAAGGTCTTTGAGATTGTCGGCATATTGAAGGAACTTTAAGAGAAAACGCCAATCGGCACCCAATTGAAGTTTGGTTAAATTGTGAAACCTTAATGTCGATGCCGAGAATCCTGAGTCAAGAAACTGCAAAGAAATCAGCTTTAATATCGGAGTTACATACAAAGTGCAATCCTCCACTAATCAGTATGCCCAATAAGATAATGCAAGGTAGAAGATATACATACCTTTGCATATCCAATTGATAATTTTAGCGAATCAACATTGTAGACCCTTGCAAATACCGTAAAATATGTAAAGCTGCAGTTAAATGACACTCCCTGGGTTGAGTCACGAATTGACTCATTTGTTGAACGGCATAGCTTAAGTCTGGTCTAGACATGTTGAGGTAAAGCAATCTGCCCACTAATCTGCGGTATTGGCCAGGATCTTCCAGTAAAGGGCTGTCGTCATGGAATTTAAGCCCAACAGGGAGAGGTATATTGACAGGTTTACAATCTTGCATCCCAGCATCAGTCAAAATGTCAAGGATATACTTTTGTTGGGTTATCAACAAGCCAGAAGAGCACCTGGAAATTTCCAGGCCTAAAAAATATTTGGCTTGACCTAAATCTTTAATGGTAAACAGGCTATGAAGATAAGCCTTAACTTGAGAAATTGAATTGTCATCAGAACCAGTGATGAGGACATCATCAACATAAACTAATAAGGCAGTAAAAGAGGAAGCAGTTTTAAGAGTAAAGAGACAATGATCATAGGGGCATTGTTTGAAACCAAACTGTAAGATTTTATCTGTAAATTCATGGTTCCATTGCCTGGAGGCTTGCTTAAGCCCATACAAGGATTTTTTAAGTTTGCAAACCTGATTAGGTAAAGCTTTAGAGTAACCCTCAGGGGGCTGAAGATAGACCTCTTCATCAAGCTGTCCATGAAGGAAAGCATTGTTTATGTCCAGTTGATGAAGAGACCAGGAGAATCAGGAAGCAACAGAAAGAAGTAATCTGACAGTGACAAGTTTTGCCACAGGTGAAAAACTGTCAAAGTAATCAATCCCAAAGGTTTGGTTGTAGCCTTTTGCTACAAGCCTAGCCTTGTATCGTTCAACAGTTCCATCAGGATTAAATTTTGTTTTAAAAACCCACTTGGATCCAATAGCTCGTTTTCCAGCGGGTAAAAATGTAATTTGCCAGGTGTCATTGGCCTCTAGAGCTTGAAGCTCTTTATCCATGGCTTGAACCCAAACATCATACTTAACAGCCTGTTTGTATGATGTGGGTTCAGGGATTGAGGCAATGTTGGCAAAAAAATTGATGTAAGAGGCACTGTATGGAAAAGAAGCAGAAGTAGAAAGTGTCTCATTTTGTAAAGATGGTCCAAATGCTAGATCACAGACATAATCTCCTAAGAATTTTGGTTTAAATTTGAGTCTTGTACTGACTCTTGGCTGAAAAGAGTCAGATGGCTCATTGGTAGAAAAATCAGAAGAGTCTGGATCAGAAAGAGGTATGTCTGTATCATCATCATTTGGAAAAAAAGAAGAGACAGCTTCTGTTTCTTCAGAATCAGTATGACTAGTAGTGTGAGGAGTGTCATCATCAATAGTATCAGGGGATGAGGCAGTTATACCAGGTTTAGGAGAAATAGTTTTAGTAAGAGTAGTTGTGGAGTAAGGAAAGATAGACTCATAGAACTGCACATTCCTTGATACTAAGACTTTATGATTTTGCAGATCATAAACTTTATAACCCTTTTTTCCAGGACTATACCCAAGAAAAATGCACTTATAAGCTCTAGGCTCAAACTTACCTTTATGAGCAACGGTATTAGAAGCATAACAAAGACACCCAAAGGTTCGCAAAATACTGTAATCAGGTTTAATTTTGTATAACAACTCATAAGGGGATTTTCCTTTCAAAACAAGTGAAGGAATTCTATTAATTATGTAAGTAGCAGTAAGGACAGAATCACCCCAAAATTGGGAAGGTAGAGAGGAGTGGAACATCAGGGCTCTGGCAATCTCAAGGAGATGTTTGTGCTTCCTCTCCACAACACCATTTTGCTGTGGTGTATGTGGACAGGAAGTCTGATGGAGAATGCCAAAGTCAGAAAATAATTTTTCAACATTATGATTGAGGAACTCAGTTCCATTGTCAGATCTAATGGTTTTGATCTTACAATTGAATTGAGTTCCAATCATTTTAATAAAAGTTTCAAGGATAGACATCACAGATTGTTTATGAACCATTAAAAATGTCCAAGTAGATCTAGTGCAATCATCAACTATGGTAAGGAAATAGTGGCAATTATCAACGGTAGGCCTTTTATAAGGACCCCACAAGTCTATGTGAATCAAATCAAAGGGGTTAGCAGAGACAGTGAGACTACTAGGGAAAGGTAATCTTTGTTGCCTAGCATAGTGGCAAGCATCACAAGGTCTAAGAGATTGTTCAGAAACAGTGTTAAGTCTTAAGAGTCTCAAAGTTTTATTTCCTAAATGTCCTAATCTATAGTGCCAAGTATTAAGATCAACAGATTTAGAACTCCTAACAGTATTACAGTTTTGTCTAACAACAGTAGTACAACCTTTATTCAGATCACCAGTTTTACAGGTATTTTGAGAAAGATTATCAGAAAACTTTTCAAGCACATACAGGGTCCCATGTGCCTTGCCAGACAGAACAGTTTTATTAGAAATTTGGTCCTGCAGAAAACATTTATTTGGCAAAAAGGTAAAGGCAGTATTAGTATCTTTTGTTAGTTGTTTAACTGATAAAAGATTGTGTTTAAAACTAGGAATGTATAAGACGTTTTTAAGGGTGAACTGCTCAGTTAATTTTGCAGAACCAGTATGAGAAATAGTTCTAGTTGAACCATCAGGCAAGGTCACAGTTACACGTTTAGTACAAGGCATAATATCATGTAACATGCTAATGCTGGAACACATGTGACTGGATGCTCCAGTGTCGATAATCCAAACGTTGGAATAGTCAAGGAGGGTAGGGTGGTGATTTTTAGGGTTACCTGAGTAATCCGCAGCTCCTGCAAAATTGATTTGTTCTGCTGGGGCTGAGGAATTTCCCTGCATTAGCTTGCTTAGCTCCTGGACAAGAGAGGAGATGCAGTCAGTTAACTCATTATTGACAGTAATATTGGAATTAGAGTGAGAGTCAAGAGGAGTGTCCAGTTGTGCAGAATTGACATTCTGCCTTCTGAGAGCAGAGTTAAAACCGGAGCCTCTACCAAAACCCCTGCCTCTATGACCCCTACCACCTCTTCCTGAGGACACAGCGCGAGATTTTTTGAATTCCTCATACCATTCAGGGGTGCCGTGAACCTTCAAGCAAGTATCAATGTTGTGGGATGTACTGTCACACTTTGGACAGTAACGCCCTTCTTTGTTATTAAAAAAATTTTGTTGGGTGTGAGGCGCCTTGGAAGAAGTGGTAGGGTTGTAATTGGAGGCGACAGAGTGAGCAATGTTATCAGAAACAACAATGTGGGCATTTCTCTGGGATTCCACCCTCCGAAGGATGGAAAAGGCTTGGTTAAGGGGTGGTAGAGGTTCCATGGAAAGAACATTATTGCGTGCTATATCGTAGCTGTCATGCAATCCCATAAGGAACTGCATAAGCGTATCAGCAGCTCCAGCATCCTCAATTCTTTTGTTGATCCCACATCTACAGCCACCACAAATGCATCTGGGGGGCTTTCGCAGATAGGAGATCTCATTGTAGAGGGACTCAAGCTTTGTGAGATAGGCTGCAAGATTCTGGTTCCCTTGAGAGATAGAAGCGAGATTTCGCTTGAGTTCATACAGTAGAGGCCCATTAGATTGACCATATTTCTGTTCAAGATCTCGCCAAAGGGCGCGTGCAGATGAAGCGTGAGCATGCCAGTCGTACAGCTCTCTTGTCATGGAATTGAGGATCCAGGCCACGATCATCATATTAGCCCTCTTCCACTTAGGGTAGTCCGGATCCGACTCATCAGGTTCTTGGATGGTTCCATCGATGAAGCAGATCTTAAATTTTGCTTCAAGTCCGATCTTGATGGATCTGCTCCAATTGAGAAAATTTTTCCCATCGAACACTGCAGTAGTTAGACTTTGACCAGGTTGATCTGCATTAGGGAAAAAATATAGGTCGTCGATCTTGGATCCAGAGGAAGCGGCTAGGGTGTTGTCACCGTCGACAGCCTTCTTTTCATCGTCAACAGCCATATTCGTGAATAACAAGATAGAACAGAATAGTAGATCTGAAGATTCGTGTAGGAAATCGATCTGAGACAGAGTGATTCGAAAAGAAAAAAAAATATAGCAGTATATATGTGTGTAAATCAGAAATTCACACAACAATAGGTATAGAATACAGATTGCGGAAGCAGCAAATCAAGAAAAATACAGGCTCGGATCATTGGCTCTGATACCATGTTGAATTTCAATGTAGGTGATGAAGCTGCAAACTAGTTGCAGACGAGCGCCGCATAGTATAGAGAAGAAGACTTGGGTTTAAAGTCAGGAAAGGAATAGTTATTGTTTAATTATGCAGAGTCTGTAGTATTTAAAAAAACCTGACTAAACATGCTATATACAAAATAAAGTGGGCTTAGTAGAACTTATGACAAAGGCCCAGTACAAGAAAATAGAATAATGGCCCAAAACAATTTGGAATAGGCCCAATACTCAACAGCTTGTCAACAAATGCTCACAAAAAATTAGAATAAGCAATATCGTCTTCTTTTGCCATTTCATTTGGAAGACAGATGGATGCTCCAGTTAAGGAATTAAGCAATTGAGCCGAGATATGCTCCGATAAACTATCCTCCACCTCTAGATATCTAAGTCCAGGAGCATTTATCACCACTCTATAATCATGTCTGTTCGATTTAGTACTATAAAATTGAAACCTAACTGTGAGCCGTTTAATTGTGGGTGAAGATATATTACAAAAGATCAAATCTCTCGAACAAAATGCTTCGAATTCTCTCGAACAATACTCTCCACCACGATCAGTACGAAGAGTTTTAATTGCTTTTCCAGTTTCATTTTCTACCAACACCTTGAAACTTCTAAATGAGTGAAAAGCTTCTGACTTATCCTGCAAAAAATAAACCCATGTGTTTCGAGTATAATCATCAATGAAAGTAATTAAATATCGTTTACCCCCATTTGATGATGGATTTATTAGACCTCAAATGTCAGAATGAATTAGCTCAAGAACATCCTTTGCTCTCCATGATTTTCTTTGAGGAAATTGTGAGCGATGTTGTTTGCTAACAACACACTCTTCACAAACTTGAGATGGAACAACAATTTGAGGAAGGCCCGTCACCATATTCTTTTGATGAAGAGTTTTTAATCCAACAAAATTTAAATGACCATAACGGAAATGCCAAAGCCATGAGGGATTCTTTATTTCAGCCATTAAACAAGATTGAGCAACTTGAATCTTCGAAGGAAACAATCTGTTAGAACTCATTTGAACAATAGCAATAGAACCCCTTGAAGGATCATATATTTCACAAGCACCATTCCGAATAGTTATTTCATATCCCTTTTCTTGCAATTGACCAGCACTAAGCAAATTACTTTTTAAATTAGGAACATAAAAAATAGTAGAAATAGTTTCCACAAAACCATTCTTGGTTTTTATATTAACATCTCCTTTGCCCATCACATTCACTTTAGAACAATCTCCAAAACTAACATTAGAACGGAAGCTTTCATTTAAATAAGAAAAGAATGACTTACTGCCACACATATGGTTACTGCAACCCGTGTCCACATACCAGATTTCAGATTCGGCTTCATCATGAGTATGGTAAGCCATCAACAGAGTCTCTGCTTCTTGTTCTTCTACAAAATTTGATTTCTCTCCTCTTTCCTTATTGTTTGGCAGTTTTGTATAGCATTCCGAACTATAATGGCCAAACCGATGGTATCTAAAGCATTCCACATTAGTTTGTCTCTGGACCACCTTGGTTTGTAACCATTATAGGAATGAAACCCATCTCGTCCTCTACCCCTTCCTTGAAAACTATCCCGAGGCTGATTTTCAGTTCGTCCTCTTCCTTGAAAATCACGAGACCCTCGGCCTCTTCCTTGATTTAGAGACCCTCTGCCTCTTCCTCTGTATGTTCGATTTGGTGTTGTGATAGAGACCTTTAATGCCTGCTCATCTTTCTCTTCCTGATTGAACTTCTGCTCATGCACTATCAAGGAACTCTGCAATTCATCAAGTGAAATTTCATCAATATCATTAGACTCCTCTATAGAACACACCACATAATTGAATTTGGGTGTCAAGGATCTAAGTATCTTCTCCATAATAGTGACATCCTTCGACTTATCCCCATGATTTCGCATCTTGTTGACAATTGCCATAACTCGTGAGAAATAATCTGTCTCTCACCGGACTTCATTCGAAGTGTTTTGAACTCCGTACGAAGTGCCTGAAGCTGCTGCCTCTTAGCCTTTGCTGAACCTTGAAACTTTTTCTTCATAGAGTCCCAAATTTGCTTGGAGGTATCTTTGCATAAGATTGTCTCCAAAATCGAACGATCAATGGCCTGGAACAGATAATTCTTTGCTTTAAGATCCTTCAATTTCATTGCTTCGGTTTCTGCCTTTTGAGTTTCTGACACTGTTGTGCCGTTTACAACTACTGGTATACCATCTGAGACAACTTGCCAATACTCCTTCGATCTCAAGAAATTCTCCATCAACATGCTCCAATGATCGTAATGACCATCAAAGCGATAATTGTAGGTTGTACAAAATTATCTGAAGCCATTGATGATTTTGAAAGCTGCTGCTTTTTTTTTTTTTTTTAAATAACCTGACTGATACCACTGATAGAAGAGAAATAGCAGAAAAATAGGGAAAATACTAAAACTAATATTAC
This sequence comes from Verbena officinalis, assembly GCA_958496215.1. Lineage (NCBI taxonomy): Eukaryota > Viridiplantae > Streptophyta > Magnoliopsida > Lamiales > Verbenaceae > Verbena > Verbena officinalis. The sequence goes on from OY292389.1 coordinate 28,072,091, forward strand.
GTAATGTAGAATAGCCCATAAATAGGGATTACAAGACTAATTTACCACTAACTCCACTAAATAGATAAAAACTAAGAAATAACCCACTAAATAACAAAGTCCTAAAAACTATGAAGATAAATCCTATGAATTAAATATTATCGGCTAACAAAGTTTACGTATGAGAAGATTTTTGCAATGTATTTTTTCGGATAACATGCATGACATGCATAATTGATTTATCTTGCTTAATTTAATCGGTTTCCGAGTAATATTTAAAGTTACGAGTATATGTAATTGAATTACACGGAAGTCATGCATGATTTGAATATTGTGTAGGAAATGTTTTGATCTAATTTTTTGAGATGACTTTTTAAGTTTTTGTCGGAATCGTGAAAAATAATTGTCCTTCTAGCTATGATCTTATCATTGTTTCTAGTAACTCGTACTTTGTCAGGATATTAAGGTTAGAGATATTTCGATACATACCACGCCTGACAACAAAGAAGTTCAATCGTGTTTACGCAATAGAGATCGCAATATCATGAAGATGAGTCAGAACCTAAAGACACTTCCGAGAAGAAAATTGCGTTGGTGACCTGAATCGGGGAATAGCTCGGAGGAAAAGAAGCTTTTCACCAGAAGTTATATACACAGACGCCACATCGGTGGAGGTTCTACCGAGCAACAGATCTATTCGTGAATCTGGAAGGGACATCTATTCGTACAAGCTTGTCGAGGCCCGACACCACCTACGCGTCGATGTGCTCAAGCCGAAACATTGGATTATACGGAATTTAAAGATAAGTTTTTTCAATTTTAATCATACTTCTCTCGACATCCGATCATAATCGATATTTCTTTTCGTAGTATCCGTACACATTCGAGATAATTAACTTTGATTTTTGCACTCTATATTATTCGATATAATAAATTTCCCATGTTGTTCGGATTCCATAGATCTTGGGCTTAGTAGTAGGGCGAACACTTCCGCTGCTTCGGATCTCGTTGATTTTGGGATTAACAGCTGCTTCGGATCCCTATAGCGTTTGGGCTTAGCAGTTGCTTCGGATCCTGTCGATTTTGAGCTTAGCACCAGGTCCCGTCTCTCCTACTACTTCGGCTCCCATAGACTTTGGGCTTAACACCAGGACGTTATCGAACTCGTTATGCTTCGTAATTTCTTAAAGTTGTACTGCAAAAATCAAACGTTGTCGTGAATCATGTTATGATTAAACGGTGATAGTCGTTACGATTTGAAAATATATTCGAAAATCTATTCGGCTTTTGTTAGAAAATATATTGTTTCAAACGAGTAGAGTTATATTTGTATACACTAAGTTTTACAGTTTATTTTCATGTATTACAGCGGATGGGTCATATACTGACAAGCAGGAATGTATGTGAGGAGAACGACACAATAACTATGGATTACACGAATAAAAAGCATCCCCTTGGAAAAACGAGTAAAAAGGCGCACAAACGAGAAGGAATTATTATGCTTCTTCGTCTCAATTTCTTCGAAATTAAGATCTGTGGGGGAGTAGTGATGGTATCACATAATTAATTTGGATCCAGTAAGCAATTGGACCGACCGAGCTAAGCCCATACGAATTGGACCCAAGAAAAAAGATTAGGGCTACATTATAGGTTGATTCAGACAAGAACTCCTAAAATCAGGCGAACTCTTCGTGATTGGTTAAGAGAATCATAATCCAAGCAGGACTAGGATACGATATATTTCTATAAATACGGAATATCAAGATGATGGAGAAAGGATGTAAGTATATTATTCAAAAGCTACACGTTTATAGCTTGCATGCATGCAGCCATCAATTGGAGATTCAATATGGTTGACTCCTTCGGCCAATGATCTACGCCAACTAGTTACACACGAAGAGGCCCTCTAATTCAGTTTCCGTCCGAGAAGCTACAAGACCAACGCATACGAGGAGGAACGAGAACGAGGACACGAGATTGGACACAATACAATGAAAAATATTGCAGGAGTTTGAGAGAAATATATACTGAGATTTATTCAGGCGTAATTCTGCACGCATCAACGGATGATGTCAAATGGATCAAAATCACCCAATGGCTCAATTTCGACCCAGAGCCATTAAAGCGTGGGCGAAGATATACTACAAAGTTCCAACATGTCATTCTCAATTACTTCGAATATCAATTCGATTAGCAACTCTTCAAGCACAGGGCAACCAGAAATTAGGCGTGTAAGAGCTTCATCAGTATGATATCGAACATCAGAAAGACAAAGCTTCTTGAGACTAGGGAGACACACAACTTCAGGCAATTGTATTTCTGTTCTATAAAGACTCAAATCAGTAAGGGTTTTGCAGGTAAAAACGAAGCGAGATAGCATAACCCGATAACCAAGTAAAATATTAAGATTTTGGACCTTGCGCCCAATGACGGTGGTAATCCATGTATCAAGTTGATGCTCGTCCCAGTCATGCATATGGGAATAGTCTTCATAACTAATTAAACTAAAAGTATTCAAATTTTCCACAGTATGTATCAGCATAACCTTGTTGACAATGTCTGAAAAACGATATACATTTTTCCGCTTATACCCATCACAAATGTTGCAGTTGAATTCTAAAACAGGGACTTGAGTCCAGAGAAACCTCCAACGTCGGGATAGAATGCTTGTCGCAACCGAGGACTTGGTCGGGAGAAAAGAAAGAATATGGCAGAGTATGCCATCCCGCAACCCGCTGAGTCTATTGATCGACAAACTCGGGTCCATATTTTACTGACCCTCTAAAACTCGTCCGCGGTTTTCGAATCCGAGTACAAAGAAAAGGAGAAAAGGATAAGGGCGAGGACGGAATGGTTATAATGGAATGAAAAAATCAAGAATTAGGACTTTACAAATGTCAATGATCACTGTCAATGGCGTTGAAGAGAGGGAAGAAGGGTTCTTTATAGTTTTCCAGGTTAGAAGTAGAGAAATTAGACGGACTGTTTCTACTATTGTAAGTTGTAACAGATTTCAAGGAATCTTATTAGAAGTCGGTAATAACTAATAACTGATTTCCATTTTACCATTTCTAAGTAAAAAAGTTCTTGCAAATACACACAGTCAAATTAAAACTATTAACTTTCTGGAAACACGCGGGCGCAAACTAATTAGTGGACGTCACAATTCTAGTCCATTTTTTACTCGGTCAAATCAATATAATTAGGATATAGTCTTATATTTATCGCGTGATTGATATATGTCTGAAAGAGATTGTTTTATGTTATCCATCTGTAATTTCACGCCCAGGGAACCACCCGTAGCTGCTGGGAATGGTTAGTAGAACGATGAAATGACGAAATGGGATTCTTCAAATACTCTTGATTCTTGAATTGGTTAGAGTCGTTTGTCGTAGAACTCTCACTCATCTAGCTCATTTTAGTAGTTTCGAAGTAAGTAGAAGAAATTAATTTTTTAATTTAAGGCTTTGGAACTGAATTTAGGGTTTTCTGTGAAGAAAAAAAGTTGTTGGGTGTGATAATTATGTTGTAGAACAACTTCCGTTAATCAACTAACGAATTGACTGATGGAAGGAAATAGATTAATAAAATTTAGAAACTCTTGTGACACAATGCGATAATTTTGAACTTGCAGAAACAAAATTTAATAATGGTCTATAGTTTAGGGATAAAAAATAAAATTATTCCTATTATTTATTATATTCTATAAAAATGTAAATCCAATTAAAAACAATATCCATTATATTTATGGACTGGACTCATAATTTAGCGGCTACATCTCAAACTCATTTACTGGATTGCATCTTCGGTCTTAAATTTCAATGACCCAAATTGTTTTTCATCTCTCACACAATAATTAAATAATAAATATATGTCTTGCATTTACCTTTGTTGCAAAACAATAAAATATTTTTTTAAAAAAAAAGAAAAAGCAAAACAATAAAATAATAGAGATTAATTGCATTTTTAGTCTTATAACTATGCACTTATCACATTCTAGGTTATAAGGTATTTCATTTTGCAATTTAAGTCACGTATATCATAAAATATAGCAATTTTAGTCCTTATTTTGCAATTTAAGTTTCTAAGTTGTCACCGAATTTGAAATTTAAGTACCCAATCATTACAGCCACCATTAAGATTAACAAATTAATGGGAATGGAAAACATGTGGTTGTTCTTGATCATCAGTTGCAGAAATTTGTTGATATTCATGATTCTTTGGGTTCGTCAGTCCTTGGTTGATGGAAGCTTGATTGCTTCTATTTATGAGCAGCCAGTTGAAATTCATATTTAAGAAATTGCCACTTGAGCCTCCAGAGTTGGTTCAACTAGAGGCAGATGATGGAACTACTTTGTATTGGGAATATCAAAACAGGGAGGAAACTTTTTATGTTACTCTAAATCTTATTAATTTTCTAATAGATGATTTGTTATTGCAGGTGGCGAACAGATTTCCCACTAATACAAAGTCTTATCAATTTGAGGAATGAACACTGGATTTGCCCAAATCCGGAATGGGTGGAGTAGATTACTCATGGAAGCTTTTTTAGCACCACGAAGGAAGCAACGACAGGGGGCGTAGTCAGGACTGATTTGTCAAGCTGAGATTTCGGCCTTGCTATGAAACTTGGCCAAGTTTCGATTAATGTTGTCGAGTTGCTGGGGTTGCGCGAGGGACTCCGACTTATATGGGAAAGAAGATTTTCAAGAATTGAAGTGAAAATTGACTCAGAGATTACTTTTAATAAGTTGATAAATGGAGAAACGGAAAGACCATCCTTTGGCAAATTTGATTAGAGATCCATAAACCGTGGCAAATTGAATTTCTCCATGTGAAGAGGGAATAGCTGACCATTTGGCTAAAGGAGCTCATAATATGCAAGAGACATGGGAGTTTTGGGATGATATTTCTATAGATGTTGATACGGATAGTTTTAGGCAAAATTATATTTTTGTTTCTGTAAGTTAGGGTCTAGTCCAATTTTATTCTTGTAAGTTTTTTAGTTAACACATTTAATCCTTTATGTTTCTAAGTTTAACACATTTGATCCGATTTAACAAATTTAGTCCTAGGTGTAACACATTTAGTCCGATTTAAGTAACACATTTATTCCTTTATATTCTCTCTCTCACCATTTTCCAGCCAAAATCTAACCAGAGCTACATATTTAGTCCTTTAAGTTTGCTAACAAATAAAAAAATAGGGAAAAATACTAAAAAAAATCCCTAAAATAAATTTTTATATCCAAAAAATCCATAAATATTTTTGTTAATCTAAAAACCACATACCATCAATTTATCATTATGAAAAATCCAAATGTTGACTTTGACACATTTTCTTGACAATTTTACCCTTTAATTTCTTAAATTACTTTTTTTGTTTGATTATAAATTAATTTTATTTACATATTAATTTATGAAATAAAGAAAAAATTAATTTAGCAAGATCTTAATTTGTTTTGTTTTATTTAATTTTAAAAAATTATATTATCTCAATTTATTATATTTTATAAACAGAATTTAAGAAAATATTTACGCATACATACACACACACACATATATATATATATATATACTGAAAAGAATTCCAAAAACATTTAATATATTAAATTTTTTATTTATGAAATTTAAATTAAAAACATAAGGATAAGAAATATTATAAAAACTAATAATTATATTTTAAATGTGAAATATATTTAAGTGTAGTTTAGTCTAAAAATTGAACTTTGGGCTTTTTAGAATGAATAATTTACAGAATGGATATTTTAGACAAACAAAAATAGTCATAGATTTTTTGGATATACAAGTTCATTTTAGGGGTTTTTTAGTATTTCTCCAAAAAAATAAAAATTGAAATGTTACAACAAGAGCCGTTGTACTCTATCGGTAAAAAATATTTTAATTTTAATTTTTTTTATCTATTAGCAAATTTAAAGGATTAAATGTGTTGCTCCGGTTAGATTTTGGCCGGAAAATGGTGAGGGAATATAAAGGACTAAATGTGTTACTAAAATCAGACTAAATGTGTTACCCCTAGAATTAAATGTGTTAAATTGGACTAAATGTGTTCAACTTAGAAACATAAAGGATTAAATGCGTTGACTAGAACCAAACTTACAGGACGAAAAATGCAATTTTGCCGATAGTTTTGGTTTAGAACTTAGTTAGCTTTGTTTAGCTTCTTTTTCACCAAAAAAAATATATATATATGTATTTCTTAGAAAAAAATTATTTTTGACAACTGTTTGAATTATTTTCTTCAGAATAAGAGCTTCTTATCCAGTGTCCCGAAAAAATCAGCAAACAAAATAGATCAGAATCATCGCAAAGGTTCTACATTAGATAAGAATTATAATATTTGGATATCCTTAAAAATTCACGTGTATTTCACATGCAAGAATCAAAATAAAATATTCCACTGGAAAGTCATCGGAGGAGGCAATTTGTAAAACCCGTGAACATAATGAAGCATTTAAAAAAAAAAAAAAGTAGGAGGCAAAGTGTAAAAAACGTGATAGTATAGAGCAAAAAATCTTTTTTTCTAAAACTAAATATTTACTTATTCAACCCCTAATTTATGCATGGAGGCTGAAGCAACAGGGTTGGAAAGACCGCACCTAATTAAATTGGCCTTCGCAGTACCCGAGTTCGAAAAAAACCAATATACTTTTGACAGAGAAGGTGAATAGAGAGCACGTCGATTAAGACTCAACTCCACAAAATAGTTGTGATGGAAACATTTGACTCTAAAAAGAGACAAACACTTACATTTGGTTGCTAAAAAGAGACATCAAAACTTATATATGTTTGCTAAATGGAGAAAGAGCAATGGAGCCAAATCTAACAATTTGGATCAAAGTAAAGCTCATAAGCCACGGATCTTCGCTTAAACTGTGAAATTCTATTGACTCCAAATTTTTTCTTGAAATTTGAGATATTTGAATCAGAATATATTTCCATCCTCTTCAAGACTCGACTTTCCATAAAATATATCTTACAATTTTAAACTCATATTCTGCGTATCGAAAAGAATATATTTTTATAGTTGTAAGATGTGATGATAGACATCTCGGCGCTCGCTCGGGATTCACCCACCAATTTAGAAATGGAGCATCAACCTGATAACCAAATTAAAGTAAACCAAAAATGAACAATGAGTTAGGCTCTGATCATTCATATGACCGTAAACAAGAAAAATGAGAAAAACCAAAAACATTTGAATTCCATTAACAAACCTTATGGATGATGATGACTTGAAGATTGAAAGCATATTGAAGGAACTTTACTATAAACATCCAATCAGCAGCCAACTCAAGTTTTGTTAAATTGTGAAACCTTATTTTTGATGCATAGAAGGCCTCGCCAAGGCACTGCAAATAAGAAACGAAAAGCTCAAATTAAAATATCGAAAGCTTCACAATGGAAACACCCGATGAGATGATGAAAGACCTACTCATACATACCTTTGAAAAATCCTTTGAACAACTGACAGATAATTTTAGGTACGCCACATCACAAATATTATCAGGAAATTCTAACACAATATTTCTAGAGTAAGCTAAGTTATGGGCTTGATTTGATTGATTGACAAGCGAAATATCTGCTTCAATTAAATATATTGGTGTATCCGTTAGATGTGTAGATAGCATATCCGTTAGCTTGAGATATCTAAGTGCAGGAGCATCAATTTCCACCCTGAACTCATGCTCGATGTCATCAAGTGGATCAAATTCACCAAATGGCTCAATTTCGACCCTGAGCCATTTCAGCGTGGGTGAAGATATACTACAAAGTTCCAACTTGTCATTCACAATCACTTTGAATGCCAATTCGATTAGCAACTCTTCAAGCACTGGACAACCAGAAATTAGGTGTGTAAGAGCTTCATCAGTACAATATCGAACATCAGAAAGACAAAGCTTCTTGAGACTAGGAGACAAACAACTTCAGGCAAGTGTATTTGTTCTATAAAGACTCAAATCAACAAGGGTTTTGCAGGTAAAAACTAAGCAAGACAGCATAACCTGATAACCAAGTAAAAGATTAAGATTTTGGACCTTCCGCCCACTGACAGTTATAATCCATGTATCAAGTTGATGCTCGTCCCAATCATGCCTATGGGAATATCCTTCACAACTAATTAAACTAAAAGTATTCAAATTGTCCACAGTATGTAGCAGCATAACCTTGTTGACAATGTCTGAAAAAGAACTTATATTTTTCCGCTTATACCCATCATAAATGTTGCAGTTGAATTCTAAAACTGGGACTTCAGTCCAGAGAAACCTCCAACGTCGGGATAGAATGCTTGTCGCCACTGAGGACTTGGTCGGGAGAAAAGAAAGAATGTGGCAGAGTATTCCAACCGGCAACCCGCTGAGTCTATCGAAAGACAAACTCGGGTCCATATTCTGCTGACCCTCTGAAACTCGTCCGCAGTTTTCGAATCCGATTACAAAGAAAAGGAGAAAAGTATAAGGGCGAGGAGGAAATGGTTATAATGGAATGAAGAAATCAAGGATTAGGACTTTACAAATGTCATTGAGCACTGTTAATGGCGTTGAAGAGAAGGAAGGAGGGTTCTTTATAGTTTTCCAGGTTAGAAGTAGAGAAATTAGGCAGACTTTTTCTACTATTGTAACAGATTTCAAGGCATATTGCCTAAATATAACAATACTGACGAAAATGTTGAAATTTTATTCGAAGTCGGTAATAACTAACAACTGATTTCCATTTTACCATTTCTAAGTAAAAAAATTAATTCTTGCAAATACTCACAATAGTCAAATCAAAGCTATTAATTAACTTTCTGGGAACACGAATGGGAATGGGCGCAAACTTAGCGGACGTCACAATTCTAGTCTATACTTTCCTCGGTCAAATCAGTATAATCAGGAAATTCTTTTATATTTATTGTGTGATTGATATATATTTTGAAGAAAGCGATGTACTTTACCTTATAATTAACTAGAGTTGCCCCTGTGTTACACCGGGAATTTTTATTTGCAAAAAGTAATTCAACTTTATAATAATTTTTATTATAAATTTACCTAATTGTGGAAAATTGTTAACATTTTTTATTCATATGTTTCTAGAAAAAAAGTGATATAATACTATTTTAGTAGTAACAACTAATCAAATATACAAATATTCTATAAATTATTATAAAAACATATTTAAAATTTAAAACAAATATAATACAACATTAGCAAGTGATCCGTTTACCACAAAAAAAGATCAACACAGCAAATTAGGATGAAGCTCTATGGCACAAAATAGTTTTTGATCATTTGGTTGTTAGTTAGAGGAGAGAACACACCCAAACCAGAGGATCTCAACAAAACCCAAGCTCACATGCTGTCGATCCTCACCAAAATAGCAAAAATCTTCAGAAACTTAAGATCACTGTCAAGAGAAAAGGACATAAGGAGCAGCCAGCCCCTATAATCTCAGTGGAAGTCAAGCTTACAAGCCACAGATCCTCGCTCAAACAGTGAAATTTTCTTGAGAGCACAGAACTTTTTCTCGAAATCAGAAACATCAGAACCAAGATATATTTCCATCTTCTTCAAGACTCGAGTATTCATCAGAAAATATCTAATCATTTCAAACTCATTCTTCCCAAGTCCGAACTTATGAACTCTTATAGTTTTCAGATGCGATACAAGACATATAGGTACTTGTTCAGGCTCCATCCAGCTTTTTAGATATTTATGGAGCTGATCACAACAAAATAAAAATAATAAATAAAGCCCCTCATTGACAAGAGAAGTAAAGAACAAGTGAAAATTTATTTTGAACAAAGAGAAAGAGCCTAAGAACTTTTAAATTGCATCCCCTTACCTGACGGATAATAAGGACTTAAAGATTATCAGCACTTTGAAGGAATTTCGAGATAAAACGCCAATCAGACTCCAATTCAAGTTCGGTTAAATTGTGAAACCTTACTGGAGAAGCTGTGAACACCGAGTCAGTAAACTGCAAAGAAATCAGCTCTAATATTAGATCAGAATATGGGCAGAGTGTATAAGAATTCTTTTTTTTTTTTGGTCATGTATAAGAAGAACATTGATAAACCTTGAAGTTTTCTTATATTCTGACTATATGATAGAATGCATACCTTATTATGATCAATTGTTAATGTTAGGCACTTAACATTGCACAGACTACCAAGGAATTCCAACACATAGCCAGAATAAGCAACAATATCTTTGGGAGTTCTACACTCCTTATAAAATAGAAGACTTATATCTGCTTGAATTAAGGAAGCTAGAGCCACGGTTGAAATATGCTCAGATAAAGAATCCTCTACTTCAAGGAACCTAAGTGCAGGAGCATTTATCTCCAGCTTGTAATCATGGTTGTTAGTTCCTGGACAATCAAATGCAAAAGACACCTTCAGCCATTTTATTGTGGGTGAAGATATGCTGCAGCAGATTAAATCATCTTCTTCCAAAATGCTGTTGATCTCCAATTCCTCAAGCACTGGACAACCAGAAATCAGGTGCGAAAGGGTTTCCTCAGAGTTGTAGAGAACAAGATGAAGATAAAGCGTTTTGAGGTTAGGAAGACATATGATGGATGGAAAGGGCATTGGTAATTTGCAGTATTTGAGTGTCAAATCAACAAGGGTTTTACAGGTGAAGATGGATAGAGGCAGCATAACAGCTGGGAAATCAAGAAGAAAATTATGTACCCCAGAGGAAAAAAAATCAAGAGAAAGTTCGAATTTTTGGACCTTGCGGGAAACAACAGCTTCGATCCATGTCCCAATTTGATACTCACTGATCAACTTAGTAACGCCATTCTTGGAGTCGGCGATGTCGAAGCCCGTATATGAGAGGGTAAAAGTATTCATGACTTGTACCTTATACAGTATAAGAATCCTGTTGATTATGTCAGAACAACGAAGTCCCCCTTCACGTTGACCAAAATCACAACTGTCGAGATATAAATTTTGACATCAAACCAGAGAAATCTCCATCTTCTGGCCAAAATGCTAGTCACCATGGATTGTTTGATTGAGAGAAAAGATAAAATGTGACAGAGAACCGAATCTGGCAACTGGCTGAGTCTATCAAGTGCTGAAGGCACATTTTGCTCTGTATTTGAAATTTTGAAACGCTTTGCGTTTGATGATTCTTCTGATCTCACCATAAGAACAAACTGGAGAGGGCTTTTATGTGTTAAAAGAATAATTCAAAGTGCACTTGAAGAACACCTTGAAGGTTGCTTAGATGTGCAGAGAGCAGAGAGAAATCTCTTGTAAAAGCGAATTTAAGTTTTATATCTGATTATGTACAAAATGTACACCTTTATTATATTTTTTTATTTATTATATTTATAAAATTGTAAATCCAAATAAGTATACAAATATTAAAAAAAAAAAAAAAGTATACCAATATTTAAAAACAATATCCATTATATTCATGGATTGGACTCGGAATGTAGCGGCTACATCTCAAACTCATTTACAGGATTGCAACGTTGGTCTTAAATTTCAATTACCCAAATTGTTTTTCATCTCACACAAAAATTAAATACTATACCTTGCATTTACCTTTGTTGCAAAACAATAAAATAATAATATAAAGGCTTCAAAATTTTATATAAGAAGATTAATATGTAATGTTCAAATTATTTTAAAATATAAAACATAAATAGTATGTAAACTTCACAACACTCAACTTTTTTTAGTAAGGAGACTTAGGCGGAAGTCTACTGAGTCTCATATTGCATTAAAATAACAAATTCAATAAAAATACTTTCACATTCCATACAATTAACATTTAAGTTAGGCCACACTTCAAAACACTTAACAATTTAAACTTTAAAGCACAAATATCAAAACCAATATCCTAAAATATCTCAATCTCATGAAATAATAATCAAATTTCAAGAAATTTAGAGGGAAATACTTGAGTCACCT